>OZ038384.1:88320797-88920797 GCA_964036045.1 Eutreptiella sp. 'Long Island Sound 2002'
AAGCCCCAAACCAAGACGCCCACACCTCTAGCCCAAGCCCTGGAAGGTCAGGGAGCAGCACCATGGGCCACTGGGACATTCAATGGCCAGTCGCACACGAATGGGACTGAGAAGGCAATGAAGGCCATGTGAAGGCGGGCGCGGCTGCAGCGCAGCGGCGGGGCCACGCCTGACGTTTTGAGGCCACACACACAAATGATGAGCATTGCAGTTCGAGCATCGTTTGCAATGAGATGATGGCGCTTGCACAGGGGTGTCACGAATCCGAGGCCGGCCAGAATTCTCAAGAGGGGTCAAGATTGGCCAGAACCGACCCAAAGGGCCAACACTGACCAAACCTGGCACAACCTGTTCAAACATGGCCAAGACCAGCCAACGTGGTCAAGGCTGGTCAAAGGGGGCCACGATGGTCGAAGCCGGTCAAACCGGTCCAGCCGGGCCACAACGGTAAAAAAAAACTGGCAACAGTTGGTTGGTCAAAGTCTCAAAAGTGGCCAGAATGGTCAAAGATCTGGTCAAAACTGGCCAGAACTGACCTCAAGGGCCTCAGGGCAGAGGGCGCAATGATGTTCTTGGACGCTTTTGGGGTTCGGAGGGGTTCTCGGACCGTGTCTTGTGATGAAGTGTGCATGGCACGCGCAGTGCAAGGGCCACCCCAAAGAGCGGCATGTTTCCTGTGGTTTAGGGTTCTCGGTGCAGAACAACAACATCAAATACTGAGTACATGACCCCTGTTGTGCGGGCTTTCCGAACCGAAGAGGCAACGGATGGCTACGTAACCCCCCCCCCCCCCCCCGCCCCCCATATCAGGGCCCTGCAGGCAGCACTTGCCGATATATAAGTCATCAGGTGAACACGCACGAATAATGGCGTTTGACTGTAGATATGGATGCAGTTTTTATGACAGATGAATACATTGTGCTTCATCTAGATTGTCCATAGCATATCCTTTCGAACACACGAACAGTCGCAGTTTGAATGATGATTGCGCCATATCAGGGCCCTTAGTCTGGACAAAGAAAGAGTGGCACCGGTTGTAATACACGGTACCCCCGGTTGATCCGGGTTGGCCCCGGTTGATCCGGGGGTGGCCCCGGGACTTCGGACCCCGGTAGTTCAAGGGCGGGCCCCGATTGGTCCGCAACCAGCCTTTCTGGGACCCACCCTCCGCAGGCAGCGGTTGGCCGTGACTGGGCAGCAGCAGGTAGGCCTCGTCCAACAGCGAGGGGGCAGAAGGGGGTCACGGGTGCCGTTGTCTCAATCAGCACGAACACACCGTTTGGGCTTGGGTTGACAATGCTCAGCAGCGCCACCTGCGGGCAGGCGCGGGGCGCAGGGGCCGGCGTCCGCCCCTCGCCCGCCGCCGGTTGGCGGCAGCGCCGCACAGCGTCCAGCGGTGCGGGTTCCGCTGCCCGGCGGGGCCGACTGGGGCTGGCGGGCGGCGCGGCCGTGATTCTCGGGGGCGCCATCGCCGCGCGCGTCGCGTACGGGTACCTGGGCAGTGGTCCAGCCGCCGCGCACCCCCTCCGCGACACGTCCCGAGCCACCGTGACGCTCGGCACACCGCCCGCGCCCCCGTCCGCGCTGACGCGGCAGCGGCTGGTGGGCGGCGGCGCGCAGATCCAGCAGCTCCAGGAAGCGGACGCCGTCGGGTTCGAGGCCTTCGCCGCACAGCAACGCGCCGCGCTGGACGCCGCCCGGCGGCGGACCCGCAGCGCCGCCGCCGAGGCCCTGCGCGCGGAGCTGTGCGCGGCGCTGGACGGGCCCCGCGGCCGCGTCGCCGCGTTCGCCGATTGGTACTTCGCGTACCGGACCACCTACACACTGCTCGGCGTGGCGATGGCCTCGGCCGCGGCGCACGCCGTGACGTTGAGGACGGAGCAGTCGCTGGGCGCGGCCGTCTCGGCAGAGCTGCAGGTCCTCTCCGGCCGCATGCACTGTTTTGGAGGGCGGTTGTCCGTGTCGGTGTCCGCGTGTCTCAGACTCTCAAAAACTGTTGCACTGTGGCTGTCAGGGCTGTCCTTCATCAGCGACATGTCATCTTCTTTTGTCTCCTTTTCGGTAGGAACAGCCCTGCAGGGGGGCGCACCGTGCGCTGTGCAAATAGCAGGCTATTTTCGACCTGTTTCCCCCGATGGCGAAGGTGACCGCGGTAACCACTGTGGTCCCAGACACAGGACTAGTCAGATTCTGACTCAGTCGAAAAACTCAGATGATGAGCCAAAACAAAGTATGTTTCACACTGAAAATGCCAGAATGCAGTCTGAATCCGCTGCTTTTGCCTTGTGGATATATGCTGCCCCGGGGGTGCGGGGGTTTCAGGGGGAGTATTAGCGCACCGGGCATCTTTTTTTTGCCATTCCCCACCCGTGCCTGTGTTTGCCCCCCTCTCACCAAACAATCTGGATTACTTTCTCGCCAGTCTAAGAATCTGGCCCATCCTTTGCACCCAGTTTATAATGATGGCAAGGGTGGTGGTTGGAAGTTGAATTCATATTTTTCGGCTTATGTAAGGTGCCTTACAGGGAACGTTTGCCGTCCAGTGCGGTCTACTGGGGGGACTTTCCGAGGTGAGGATAAACTTGGGGCTAGAGATAGGATACTTAACACAAAGGTAGCGCGCCGGGCAAACATTCCCCCTTGGCTAATTTCGTCCGTCGTCGTCAGGTGTTTGCCCAATGCGGTGATTTGACACACAACTGTAGTTAGTGACCGGCCGACAGCTGCCAGTGATGCGCCGGGTCTGGTCCGCCGCAGGGTTGTGCTTGGTGTTCGGCCAACGGGACGGGGGAAGGGGGGACGGGGTGGTGGGTACGAGGGGGAAAGAGGTTTGTGTACCTAAAATGGGCCTCTCGTTTTGGGCTTCCTATTGAAAATTCATTTTTTCTCTTTGGGGATTTTTTTTTGGTTTTGGGTGGGTGGTTTGGCCTGGGGGCGGTGGGTCCGCCATAAGCACATCCCTGGACCTGGTCCGCCGCTTAGTGCTGCGTTCCTGTGGGCAAGAGCCTCTCAGTGAGCGACGTGTTTTTTTCCTGCATTAAGGACAGCCCTGGGGATTGATGATTGTGTGCCCAAGGCGAGACCAAACCTCCAAAGGTCAGGCAGAGCCCGCATGTCTATCAGGGACCGCGGCCGGGATGCCGCGGGCTGCGGAGGTTTTGACACGTTGGACGTCCGCCCGCACGCCGCGCGCCTGCACGTTGCGGCCCGCGCGTGTCCCTGTGCCCGGGCCGCGACTTCCTCAGGCGCACGTTGGCAGGAAGTACGAAGCGATCGTGCTGCGGCCCGCGCTCACGGACCCGGAGTTGCATCGAGCCTTCGTCCGGAGCCTACAGTCCGCGCACCGCGAGTATCTCGCCGCCGTGAGCGGCTTGGAGGCGTCCGTTGCGGCGTTCGTATCGCAGGTTTTCTCCGAATGGCACTGCAATGCCCCGTCCCGGTTAGCGAGAGGGGGAGGACTGAAGGGTCCCGGCGCGATGTTTGCACCCGTTGGGAAGGTCCGGTGCAGAGTTGTTTTGGCGATTGGAACGGTCGAACACAGCGGCACCGCGACAGTTGCGCGGTCCAAGCCCCTCAGCGTGCTTCCCAAGGGGAGAGACGGCGAAAGGCTGCCGCCACACGCCCCCGGTGCCTTGGATTTTGAAAGAAACTGAAACGCCCCGCAAAAGGTGTGTTTTCGGACGGCGGGTGGAATGCCCTGCAACAAATCAACAAACCCCCCGCATTTCTTTCTGGAGGCTGCTGCTGCTTGGTTGGCTGCAGCTGCAGCCTTCAACTCTGTGCGGGTGGCATTGCGTGAGACAGAAGTCCTTGGAATTGTCTGGACATTTTCCAAACAGGATTAGCCCTCCCCAACAACCGCAAACCGGCTGGCCAAGGGCGTAGTATGGGCGGTGGATGCTCGGAAAGAATGACCCCCCCCTCCCCCTTGGTGACGTGGCACCAGTATCAAACCCCTCAACTTGGCAGCGGGTGTGCCGGAGAGCCCACCCGCACAGCCCGCCAGACAGAACGAGAGGCAATAGAACGGAGGGAGACAGGAAGGTGCCAAGGAGGGCCGCTGAAGGAGGGCGCGACAGGGAGTGCCCCAATGCCAGCAGAGAAATACATCGGGCCAGCACCCGAAATGTTTATAATGCGTCGCCACAGGCGTGATAATACTAATTACGCGTCGTAAATCCCCTTCCCTTGACAGATGTCCCATCCGCCCCCCTGCAACACCGCGTATTACATGCCGAATGCACATCACGCCCGCTTCCGTTGCGTAGTGCCCGCCAGGTAAGACGTCATCAGAAGGAGCTAGGTCCTACCGAGTCGGACACAGGACTGGTTCCTACTGAGTTTCGTGGTGTCAGGACCGGATACCACTGAGTGGCGTGGTACAGGGGTCATTCTCAGCGAAACGCAGCTCCCCTGCAGACCCTAGTGGCATGTCTGGGAAAAAGTGGTAGGGAGTGCGTCCATGTCACAGGAAGCACGTGCACACGCTGCGCCTCCGGGCCCAGACCACGTCGTGCTGTCGCTGGACTGGGGCGCGCAGATGCAGAAGGTCGGGCACGTGCCGCTCGCGTACGAGAAGACCCCCGAGGTCACCCTCGCGCTGGTGGGGGCCGGGACCGCGGCCGGGAAGCTCGCCGGGGGCGCCGCGATGGGCGGCGCCGCCAAGGCGTTGATGGCGAAGCTCGCGGCGCCCTTCGCGACCAAGGCCATCGGCGCGGCGCTGGGCGGCGGTGCCGCGGCCGGCGCCACGGGCGGGGCCGCGGTCGCCGGCCCCGCGGGCGCGGCCGTGGGGCGCCACGATGGGCGCGGGCGATGGGGCTCGGCGTGGACGTGGGCGTCAACGCGGGGGTGGCCCTGCTGCAGCGGCCGGTGTTCGAGAGGGACGTGCGGGAGGCGCTGGAGGCGACGCTCCACGAGTGGGAGGAGCGGCTCTCGCCCGAGCTGGAGCGCGTGCAGGCGGTGTGGTTTGACGAGGCGGCGGCCCTGCTCAGCACCGGTGGCGGCGCCGTGGGGGCTCCCGCCGGGGGCTGAGCACGGCCTGCCATGTCGCGCTGCTCCTCTCCCCCCGCCCCCCCCCTCCTTCTGTTGCCAGTCCCACTCGAGGTCCTTCACGGTTATGGTTCGAAAATGCGGCGTTCGGGGCCTTGGGTTTGTCTTGTGGCCTTATTTGCCCCCAAAATGCCCCCCCCCCCCTTGCGAGAACAATGCCCTTGTCAGAACCGCAGGAGGTGATGTTTCCGCGGCATCTTTTGAAACCATGTCCTACTTTGCCCTTGACAAATACCCGGCGTTGTCTCAGCGACAGTACCGTGGGGGTTGTTTCCGTCAAATTTTGGAACCGTGTCCTACTTTGCCCTTTACAAATACCTTTGTCTGGGCGAAAGTGGGGTGTTGTTTCCGTCGAATTTTGGCATTTTGTGTTGCCCTCGCCAGGGGCGGGGGGTGGGGGGGGTAGGTATTTTAGCGGTCGCGGTAGGCTCCAGTCAGCGGTGCTGACACGCTTCTTCAGCCTTTCCAAGGTCTTGATTAGGCCAGATACCCCACCATCGCATTTTCACTGTACACGAACGACCTACAACTACGCCGCAGGCGACACCCATACGAACACAAACAAATCACAGAACCGCCGAAGTGCCCGGTTGCAGTACCTCATCACCACGAGAATGAAAGAAGTACCGTCTGAAGCCTTTTTTTTTGGTTTGGACACCCCACCCCAGAAATGGGGGGGCGGGGTGGTCGTCCAAATCTTCTTCGCTTGGGAAGGACCGAAAGTGAAGGCCCAGGCAGTGGAGCGGACACGAGGGGCCGGAAGCGGCACTTGTGAACCGAGGGCCCACCGTCCCCTTCTCCCCTACCAAAGTACACTTCCGCACCGTTTGGGACCAGCAGTGCCTACATGTACAATCACCAATCGTTGAACGCTTGCGCACGTCCCGCAAATGCCAACCGCAGACTTACTTCGGCTTTCTCCCCCGCGGTCCGGAGGCTTCTGACGGAGTGGGGGGGCAGACCAGCCGTGAGGGGGAACGGGACATATGGTGGATGGTCGGGGCAACACGTGGAGGAGCAGGGCACCTGTGCCTCGCGCACGCACGCGGAAACACAGAGAGGCAGGTTATGGACGGCCTGTGGACAGAGGCGCGTGGACAGCAAAAACAGTCAAACGACCAGCACAACCCCAATACGGCAACTGCTGGGTGCCATTGATGCGCAAACGGCACATCTTGCCACATCCAGCACAGCCCCAACACACCAACCACTGGGCTCCGCGAACACGGAAACGACACCAGCCGGAGCACCGGCCGCAGTGGCCGACAGAAAGCAGCGACCCGACGCAACATGCGAAGGGAAGAAGGGGTGACTGTCCAGGGCCCTGTACAGAAACAACAACCAGACGGAATGTCACACAGGGGGGGGCGGGTTGGCACATGGCCTCGGTATTAGGTAGTTTGCCTTTGGCGGCGCCTATTGGCCTCTCGCCACTGCTCATTCTGACCCTCTGTGGGTCCGAATGTGTTTTGGTTGTGTCAACGGAGCCCCTGGATGGGGGGGGGGGGGCTTTGAGTCCAAAAATACCAAATCAGAGGCGCCGAAGGGGCGTTAGAGGCGTCGTAAAGGCGGGTGGGTGGGGGGAGCCACTGCACCCGAACCCATCGCGCTGTGCTTCCTTGCAGACATTGGCGTAAAGGCGCCTAGGACCGGACATTCCGGTTCGTGATCAGCCTGGATCTCTTTTTACCTGCGCAATATCCCTGAGTGCAATCACCACTTGACACACCCGCGTGTCACCGCACAGGGATGGGGGGGTTGGTGATCCATGCGGGTGGGCAGGGATGCATTGGAAGGCCGGGAGCCCCCCCCGCCCCCCTCCAGGGCGCCCAGCCTATGCCCAGCCACCGTCTCCCTGACGGCAAGTGCCAGCTTCAATGGCAGTTGTAACTGACAGTAACTGACAGTGACTAGCCGCCCCAACCGCTTTGGCAACCTCCTCCAACCGCCTCTCCAAGCGCTTCTAGGGCCGCCTCTAAGGTCCCTTCCCTTCCCTGGGGGAGGGGAGGGGGGCTGTTCGTGGGCAGTACGAGAGCTGCGTCTCCGCTACTGGACTGCGTGGCAGTGCAGCTGCAATGCTGCAGTGCCTTCGGCAGTCGGCTTTGGGGCGAGGCAATGCGTGTCCCGGAGGTCCCGTGTTCAGCGCCCAGCATCTCATTTTGTTGCGAATGATCGCATCACCATCTCAAAGGAGTGATGCGGGCAGTTCTCGTGTGGCGCATTGATGGCACGACGGTGAGCATCGTGATGCAATGTGCGCCGTGCACAACGTGTGGTCTGCAGTGTGCTATCCAGCATTGTTGGACACCATGAACTGCATGGAATTGTGTTGCTGCACCACATGGCCTACATGTGTGGCAATGCCCAATCTTCAGCAAGGACACCGGCCTGCCAGCCCCATTCATGATTCCCTGGAGTCTCTCTCTTGTGTTCTGCGGCCTAGATGTCATCAATCCCCCATTTTGCTAACTGGGCCCCCCAAAACGGCTCCCCTGGGATTTTAGAATGCACCACTTTCTGGCCACTGCATATGGATCATTGATCCTTGTGGGCTACTGTGTCTGCAAGACACCTCGATCTGAGTGGTGAACCATTGCATTGTATCCCTAAGACCTCCATGCAGACGCAACATTGGTTAGAAAGGGTAAAGGGTAAGCCGTCTCAACCCGCCATCCTTCCAATTGCCTCGGTGTTCGCTTCACCACGATGGAAATGTCGTTCATGGTGATTTCTGGTGCAGTCTCCTTTGTTCCCAAGCTTAACAGCAAAGAAAAATGGAGAGTACTTGAAGAACGGCAAGGTAACATTCCCGGTGTCACCCATTTGCCGCACGTGTGACTTTGCTGGTTTGTAGTGCAGTAGTTAATAAAACCACGATCCCGTTCGTTTTTGTGAACATCCTGTGACACACTCGAACACTGTGCAATCGACAGTCCGTTGCAGATGCACGGGGTGTCCTGGGGGTGCCCGGATGCACCAAGTCATTTCAATGAGTTGTGCCTGTTTCGTTGAGGAGGGACACGGGCAAGGGACGGGGAAGCAGGCAACGAGCAGCAAGGGCCAAGTGGGGAGCGACCGCCACCAATCTGCACCAAAGTTTAGCCCCTTCAGCCTTTGTCTCGATACCGTGTCTTGCATAGTGTGGTACCAATTTTCCTCTCACCCACCCACCCACCCACCCAGGCACCAACCTGACCTCAAACCACAAACAAACACAAAACCGACACTCCGTCTACTCCACCGACGTGGCGGCAATGGAACACCAGGTGTTGTGGGGGCGTCCGGATGCACCAAGCCTCCCCAATGGGTTTGCATTTCAATGACCTTGTCAAGGAGAGAGGCGGGCAAGGGGCGGGGAAGTAGGCAAGGAGCAGCATGGCCTAGGTGGTGAGGGGCCGCAACTGATCTACACCCCTACTGTTTCGGGGAAATAGAGAAGTGAAATGGCTACGCAACCCTTGCCGTGTCAGAGAAAAATGGAATGACCACATAACCCCCGGCGCCTCAAAGAAAAGTGAAATGGCTATGTTAACACTGCACGCACCGCACACATGCACAATACATACTCGAAATGTCCATTCAAATCCGAGCATTTTGAGTATGAACACCACGGGAGAAAACATTCTGTGCCGTGGTCCACAAAATTTTGGGCACGGTGGAATAGAAATCATGGATCATTTTCAGTTGCCATGCATCTTACACTGCTCATCGGGTGCCTTTGCTGGTTCAGTTGTGTGTGTGCTGGAGTGTGTGCTGGAATGCCCTACCACTTTTCATTTGTGACGGTAAAAGGGGGTTTTGCCCCACTTCTGTATATTCAAAATGCTCAGAATGAGCGGAGAATTCAAACTGCCCCAAAACCTGGACCCCCCCCCCCCCCCCACGCCCTTGCCCATGCATATGGAACTGAACTGAACCACCCCCCAATCCCCATTTCTTTTGTTCACCACAATGATCAATGTCCTCTGAATGGCAGGGGAGAATGGATTTATCAGCAGCAGTGCTGCTTTCTCTTAAAGACCATGATGTATGATCATTTCTGGCCGGAGCGGCACGCACCGTGCGTGCACCTTGCAGCTTTTTTGATTCAGATATTTTACCTGACAGCATTGTTCTGCTTTGTTGTTGCCCCGTGAGGTGCTGTGTTGCTGAGCTGGTACCCCATTTCACCCTACATACCCTGAGGACTGCATTGTGCATGCTCTTGTGGCTTGACATTCTGTCAAATGTGCCATCAGGGGCATCCTGAGTCGATTTAGACTACAAGAGACTGATGAGATACCCATTTCCCGGCTGTTTTCTTGGTGCCAATGTAGCTGTCCAGTGCCTTTTTGTGAGGGTCCGTTTGGGGGATGTAATTGCCCAAAAGGGTGCGCACCGTGCGCGCACCGTGCACCGGCGCCCACATAGTCCACCAATGCGCCATGATGTTGCTTCCTGAAATGCATGCATTTCAAGTTACTGTCTGACACGCATGTTTGAGTCAATTGCTACCGAGCAAATTTTAAATCTATTGAAAATCAATTAATTATTTGGGCCACATGGGTCACAAACAGCCTGAAAGAAAACAATTAATTAGCAAAATTAACTTTTTGATTAATTAGGTGCGTACAAGCACATATTCATTGCATACAAAAAAAATTGATTGCCCAAATTAATTGATTAATTAGGCGGGTGAAAATTCATTTTCGGGGGGGGGGGGGGGGGGGGGGTTACTCAAGGATCGGTAGCATCAGTGTAGGAGGGAGTTGCACGCACCATGCGCGCACCGTGCAAAGTTTCGTTTTAATGGGCAGAAACATCGGAAAGGTGCCGCACCGTGCGCGCACCATGCTAACACCCTCTAATGCAATATTGGTTTGTTGTCTGGTCTGTCAGTTGGTCTGTCTATCAGCTTTTTGGTCCCTTTTATTCAATCTCAGGGTGACAAGTGGGCGACGTAGTGGATGCTAATGTTATGAAGGTGCACAGGGACGGCACGATCGACATAGTTATATTGTTGGAAGGAAGCATTATGCTAAGGTGCATCTGAATGCGTCTCAACTGTAGTCAATTTAGAAATAATGGTCTAATGTTTCCATCTTCTATAAAGCCTATGTTGCCTGTGCAACGTTGCACATTCATTGTTACCATTTTCTCTTCAAAGGGTACTGTTCAAGCAACAGTGGAGTGCACACAGGAGAGTTGAGACACGGTGATGCGAAAATCTAATTCGAACATGGTTTTGCAATATGCCTGCTGACTCAGAAAGGAAAGGGTTTGTTTTGTGTCTGGTCCTGCACATATGAAGTGGAAAGATGAGTTTTGCATTTCATTTCCAGACCCATATGTGGAGTCAATCCTCTGACCACATCATACAACCTGTCACCTCGGAGCTCATGTTCTAGATTTCAGTAGAAAAAGGGATCTACAAAAAAGTATTTAGTACCAATTTTAATTAATTGTGCTGGTCAAACAACAGAAAAACCGGATACGAAAATAAAAAAACAACCAAAATTGATTCATTCAACCCCTGCAGAAAAACATAAAACAAATTAAACAAAAATTTCAAAGTTGCTCGGTATTGCATATCTCTCAGGGACGGTGGGGATCCTGCCAACACGGAGCGTTTTCGGGGGTCGGTGCCATTGTTGATTAATTTGTGCCTGCTGAGTGTCCGGGAGGTAGGGAAATGTGGGTATATTTGGAAAGCCCCCGAAAAGGGCTATTTGGAACACCCCGGGTCTGCATACTGTACTGACGAAATGTTTGAGGTTTGAGATTTACGTCCGAAAACCATGAAAACCAGATTCTGCCTATCCTCCGGCATTCATAGCCCAAGGACACAGATGCACAGCCTCACCAATGCGTAGCCTTTTGTTTTCATACCGGCTGAAGCAGTCCTGCAATCTCCCCCAACTAAGCCGATTTGTTGCACCGTCCGCCCGTTTCGGTTCAGTCCTTGCTATTCTGGTGCAATGATGTCCCCATTGGGCTGTGCCTCCACGGTCTCACACCAACCCCTTTTGGCCAGTTCCGTCCCCGAGTACTGCGCCATCGGTGTGTCTGAAGACCCCTCTGCACTCCGCCCGGCAGCCTGGTACAACGCCCGCCTTGCAATGGTCCTTGCAGCAGCTGCTGCCCTGGCAGGGCTTGCGTTTGGTGCCACCACGGCCTACACACCCAGAGTGCTGTGGGCCACACAGACGCCTGCCCTCACGCAACGGGGCCTGCAAGCATCCCGCGTGGCACCTGCTGGGCTGCACCACACTCCTGCGCGGCCCAAGGCAGCCCTCCGGGCGTCTGCTGATGAAGCTGATGTTGGAGGAGATGAGGATGCGGATGTGCTGGCGGCGTTTGACGCAATGGCCTCCATGATTGAGTCCAATGGAAACCATGAGATCAAGGGGCCGTATGGTCACGCAGACTTTGCAGACCAGGCGCTAGAGCCCATGATGCCCCCTGAGATGCGGGCTCGATGGCGTGCTCTTGATCCCGTTGGGTACACAGCTGCTGGGGTCGGATGTTTTGTGATCCTCATGACCATCTGGCGGATGTCCAAGTCCCAGAACCCACAACCTGCCACAGCCATGCTCACAACTTCCAGCAACCGGCTGGACTACTTGGAAGACCAGATCAAGGAGCGGGCCTCCGTGACCTTCGGGGATGTGGGTGGCTCTGCAAAGCCCAAGGCCGAGCTGCAGGAGGTTGTTGACTTCTTGCAGAATCCTGACAAGTACACGGGTCTCGGGGCCAAGATCCCAAAGGGATGTCTGCTCACCGGCCCTCCGGGCACCGGCAAGACCTTGCTTGCTCAAGCGGTGGCAACCGAGGCCGGGGTTCCCTGCTTTCTGTACTCGCCCACGGAGCTGCTCAGTCCATCAGTGCCTGCCTCATCCCACATTCGATACATGTTTGAGGAGGCCAAGCGTGCATCCCCCTGCATGGTCTTCATCGACGAGGTGGACATTGTGGGGCCAGAGGCGGTAAATCAGTTGGTGGCTGAGATCGAGAACATCCGCGCTGATCAGGTGGTCATGGTGCTGGCGGCCACCAATCGCATCGATGCCCTGGACTCCTCTTTGCTGAGCCCTGGGCGGTTCGACCGGCAGGTCACATTCCAGTTCCCGGACATCGAAGAGCGCATCGAAATCCTCCAAATCGCCGGCAGGTCTCTGCCCCTGGACAGAGATGTGGATTTCGAGTCCATCGCCAGGCAGACCTTCGGGTTCTCAGGGGCTGACCTGCAGAACATCATGAACGAGGCCGCCATCGTGGCCGCTCAGGACAAGAGGAACGTGATCGACGCCGAGTGCATCCGCGTGGCCATCCAACGGATTCTCGTCGGGCCCGACCGCTTGACCAAGCGGCACATCTTCACGGACGAGGAGAAGCGCCTCATGGCGTATCACGAGGCCGGGCACGCCGTGGTGGCCACGCTGACGCGCTTTGCTCGAATGGACACCATCAGCATTGTGCCCTTTTCCCACCCCAACGCCACGGAACGCTTTTTGCCGGGCATCGACGTGTTGGATTCCGGGATGTTGACCTCAGCATTCCTGCAATCGCAGATGCAGATTGCCCTGGCCGGTGTTGTGGCAGAGCAGCTGATATATGCTGACCATGACATCATTACCAGGAGACAGGGGGATGTGCCGCAAGTGAGCCGAGCTGTCCGGGCGGTTTTGGCGGGCCAAGCGCAGGAGGCAGACAACGTCGATGAGGAGCTTGACAGACAAGTGACGCGGATGGTGGACGATGCCTTGGCCGCCACCACCGAATTGCTGTCAGACAACTACCCCCTACTGCACAAGATCGCCGACCGCATCATCGCCAACGAGCGGATGTCCTTGGAGACTTGCCAGCAGCTTGTCACCGGGGCCCCTGCCAAGGCAGCCCGAGCAGCAACAAGCCGCAGCGATGACCTCCTGGGCGAAGACATTCGTTCCATGCGGTCCCTCTTGGAGCCCCAGCCCACCACGGGCTCCACCGACCTGGTGCACGTGGAGGATGACATGGAGTCGCTGCTGCATGTACTCCCAAAGGACGTGCGGGCCACACTAGCCAACCATCCCAACCGCTCCAATCTGCTGGAGGTTGTGTTGGACCTTGGGCGGCAGCCCTTTGCACGCTTTGGAGGTGTGAGGGGAGATGAGAGCCTGCGCGAGAAGATTGTGACTGCCGATGAGCTTGAGACTGCCGAACGGCGTCTGGGGGCTTTCGGTGGGGACAATCGCGCTGGTCTGCCGGGCACGCTACATCGCATCAGTGCCATCCGCAACCGATTGGGTGGCATTATTGGGCTCACCTGCCGTGTGGGTCGCGCCACTTCGGGGCGCGTCGACATCATCAAGGACCTCTTGGAAACCCCCACTTCCATCCTCTTCCTGGGCCCACCGGGCGTTGGCAAGACCACTGTCTTGCGAGAGGTGGCACGGCAGCTGTCAGATGTATACAAGATGCGTGTGGTGATTGTGGACACTTCGAATGAAATCGGAGGTGATGGCGACATCCCCCATCCAGCCATCGGCTCAGCCCGCCGCATGCAGGTCCAGTCGCCACAGGAGCAACACCGTGTCATGATCGAGGCAGTTGAGAACCACATGCCAGAGGTCATTATCATCGACGAGATTGGTACCGAAGAGGAGGCTCAAGCGTGCCGCACTATTGCGGAGCGAGGGGTGATCCTGATCGGCACCGCGCACGGTAAAGTGATGGACAACCTCCTCAAAAATCCGACTCTTTGTGACCTCGTGGGCGGCATCGAATCCGTGACCATCTCCGACGAGGAGGCCAAGTTACGTGGGACCCAGAAAACCATTCTGGAAAGGCGGGCACCCCCGACCTTCCCGCTCTTGGTGGAGATGCACGAGCGATACACATGGGTCGTACATTCCGTGGAGCAGTCCGTGGATTCACTGTTGGCGGGTCGTGCTCCAACGGTACAGATCCGCAAAGTGGACCAAAAGGGCAAGCCTTCCATCACCAAATGTCGCTACGACTCTCAAGAGACGGAGCATCAATGGGAGGCAGGTTTTTCTATGGACGACGAGGCAGGAGAAGGGGCTGGACAGTGGTTTGAGGGTCTCGACAACCGCCAGGTGTACGCCCCAGTGGAATACCACCGCGAAAGTGGGCATGCAAACCACACGCCACGCCGGAAGGGCAGGAACGGGCGGTAGAGAGCCATGGCGCTGTCACGCCACCAAGTCATGTGTGTGGAGAGTGACCTGAATGCCTTGTGCTGTGCTGCCAGACAGTAGGAATTCTGATGATCATCTTGTATCATCGAAGCCAACTGCCTGTTTGGTGTGTCGGTCCCTCTTCCCCAACAATCAAGTCATGGGCCCCTGTGCCTTTTCCTGGAGGCTGGCGGGGCGTTGCCTACCCCCAGCACTTGGGCTGCCCTGACACCGCCCACTTTTTCCCGCCTCCGTCATTCTGGAAGTATGTACACCGTGAGAGTGTTGCGTGGCCCAGGGATTTCCTCTTCGGCCAAGAGGACCCTGACAGCTCTATTTCTATTTCTCGGCCTTTGGCACCCAGCACGCCACAATCGACCTGCACCAAAGGCCTGCCAGTACTGCCCGTTTACCGGGACAGGGCACCTTAGTCCCCGCAGATCGGATGTAGGCGTCCAACCAAAGCAAACCCATGTTATACCCTTATACACATAAGTTTTGGATCCTTGTACTTAGACCACATTTTCTTTTTGGTGAACAGGACAGACTGATGATGAATTGACAGCATGCTGTGTTGAATGTCTGTTTGCGTACATGGGAGAAGAACCAAAACGCCCCATGCTCTTATTTCTGTGCACTGTTGCATGTTGCATGGCCCCATAGCGGGCATGACAGCGGCGTGTGCCATCCCCTGTCAATTTTGCGCATTCTCGACTGCCCTGTGGTATATGCAATGTTTGTCTACCCCCACGAAAGACATCACGGATTTCGGCCGCACTGTTGGCTGGGCTGCTCCCTAGCCTACGTTCTCTGGACCCGCAGGCAGGTTGGTCGACGCCGCAAGGGCAGCAGGCTGCACTGGCTTCTGTTTGCCCTCTACACCGTCGTCCATCTAAGCCTTGTTGCCATCCACTCCCTCCCCCCCCCTCCCCCCCGCAGTGCGCCTGTACCGCAACTGCGGTCGCGTAGGGTACATGCCAGCCCCAATGCCCCTGCTCATGCATTGAGCCCCGGATCCCGCTTCACCATCCCCCTCCCATTTGGGGTCCTGTCTGGTTTACCGCCAGTCCCCCATGGCAGGTCAGAACTGCGAAGTAGTGCGCACAGGGAACACAGTGCCAGGCAGCCCGGCCCACGGGATCCTGTTTCCGGCAGTCTGCAGACGTTGCAGTAAGTTCTTTGCAGGTTTTTCGTTGGGGCACATCGCAACCTTTTCTATAAGAGCATACAGCAATCCACTCTGCTAGAGCGCCTGTTTATCACAACACATACTACTTGTCCTATTTGTACATAGATGCCCGGTGCTCGGGAAGTGGGGTCACAACAGGCGGTGGTGCTATGAGTCCGTCCTGGACATATCAGTGCAGCACTGCCCCCTCCCCCACCCCTGAGGCCCCATCAGTATAAATGATCTCTTACCCGACAGGTGTGTGTTTGTGGACACACTCTGTACCCGGTATGGCCCTTCCAAGCCACGCATATGTGCCACCGCGAGAGCAAGTGGCATAGCCGTGACACCGACCTCCCCTCCCTCTTTCCTGCCCCCCCTTCACCTCCTTCTGTCCACTGTGTCATGTCTGTTAGACGTGTCCCACTTGGGACATAGTCAACAGCATCTCTTCCCCTGGCCGCCCTGCTCTCTGTCTCTTGGGGAGCTGTCCTCTGGCGATGCAGTCCCACGTCTGCCGCTTGGGGGCCTTGCAGGAGGCCCCCGGGCCAGGGAGCAGCAGCCCAGGGCGTGCCCACACTACGCACCCCCGCCGGGGGAGCGTGGTGTGGGCACCTGCCAAGCGCCCCCGTCTCCCACTTCTACCCTGACAGCGCCTGGGCGTATCGGATGCTGAGAGATGAGGAAACGTGCGCAACACTTGCTCAATGAACCTAGCTGCCCTCCCCTTGCACCCGCTCCTAAGGGGAATGGGCGAACGCTATGTCCCCAGATTGCCTTCACATTGTTTTAGCACCCGCAGTCTGGTCCAAGGCATAGGACGATCCTCGAGAGGCACAGGTCAGATTGATGGCACATTTTGGCCTGCGTTGTTTCGTGTGGATCCGAATGTACAAGGTCTCCCTCCCATGCAGTGTATAATAGATCACCAGCCCCCAGCAACGCAACGCATGCCGTGGCGCGGGTCAAACGCCCCGCGTTCTCTAGCCCCAGGCGAGAGGTACAAGTCGACGTATCGTCCGTTCCGGTGAGTTCAGCATCAGACCCTGCGGATGCTTTGCAGACTCATGGACTGGGTCGTCGAGTGCAATTCACTCTTTCCGACCCATTGTGCGCTGCCAGTGCACTATAAACAGGCCATACCGTAACAGACAACGGAAAAAAAAGAAACGGGTTCTGAACCAAACGAGAGATACAACCAAACACACATGCGACAGACGATTCTGATTGCAGAGGAACTTTCGAATGGCGGGCAAACTTCATGTTTACACGAGGGCTGCGAGTACATTAGAGTTCAGAACGCGCTGCACGGTCGGGTTGTGCTGAAGGCTGAGAGGCCACGCAGCAGTCAAGTTGTATGCGTCTGTATTGCTTATGATGCTGCGCACACGCAGTGGCCCGGGGGTCGCCTTGGTTTACGGTGTGCGACTGGATCCTGCTATCCCTGCCACTGACACCCAATGTTCTTGGCTCTCGGTCGGGAGAGTGGGATGCATGAGTCCCAAAAAGAAGCTGAGTGCTGTGCGGTGCGGTGCTGCGCCGTCCTGTACTGTGCTGCGCTGCGCTGCGCGCGCCGTACTGTGCTGTACTGTCCTGAACTGTGCTGTACTGAACTGTGCTGTGCTGTACTGTGCTGTGCTGTGCTGTGCTGTGCTGTACTGCGTCGTCCTGTGCTGTACTGAAGTGTGCTGTGCTGCACTGTGCTGTGCCGCGGCGTACAGGACTATACTGTGATGTGCGGTGCTGTGCTCTGCATGGCTGAGCGGAACTGCATTACACTCTTGACTCTGGGGGTGCTGACCGTGCGGTGCGCGCGGTGCGCGCAGTGCGACGTCAGCCCGGCGCACACAATACATGCTCACACTAAAAGTTGCTGAAACGTGGCCAGTGTGCACTGTATGCCATGGTTGGGTGATGCTTTTGGTGTGTATGGGTAAAACATGCTTTGGGGGCATTATCTGGGGGGAAGTGGTGATGATGCACAAAAGTTTCCCATTTCAATGTATTTTCTGCGCGTCCCTGTCAACCTTCCGAAAGGGTGCACATTGCACTAAAGCGTTGCATCCTCTGACGCGCGCGGTGCAGTGCGCAGTGCGTTTCAGCGCCTTCTTTGCCTCTGAGGCAGAACACCAGACGGGGAAGCTGTTGGGACGGTAAGCGTTACCCCACATGGTGCGTGCCCCTGCAGCGGCTGCTCCTGTGTTCCCATCAGCACGGCATTGCTTGACTTCCGCTGCTGGCTGTGCAGCCACCCCCCCCCCCCCCCACCGGGCCACCCCCCCGTGCATGCCCTGAGGGATTGGGATCGCGCATCCTGTCTTGTGCCCTGGGCGGGGCAGCCCCTGGGTGCCTTTGCACATGTCTACATAGTTCTGGCTGGCCCTGGTGGCGTAGCACGTGTCTGTGAGTCAGTCTTCCCAGTGAAGATTCGAGGCCCCTGTGAAGCCAGCGACCTGCTGGCAGATCCTTCCCCCAGAAGGACTCCTCGGCGATGATTGTCAGATCTGCTGCCACAACCGGATCCAATGGTCTGATTTCTGGGACAGGGTGCAGGTCCGGGTCTGGGATCTCCGCGGCATACGAAGCCACCAGCTGTGCAATGTATGTGTGCGCATTTGTGTGTCTGTGTGTGTGTGAATGCCACTGAGTGTCGAGGTGTTTGGTGTCTGAGGACATGTGGGTGCAGGCGGTGCATGACACCTGTGCGTATCTGTGATGCGAGTATGTGATGATTTGGACCACGTTGTCGGCAGAAGAAGCTCTTTTTACATTGCAATGCGACGTGTAGTGCGATGCACACTTTTGCATGGTGTGGAGTATACCCATTGCTCTGCTACCTATGCATGCGTATGTGTTTGTGGTGCAGAGCATGATTGCTTCGGGCTTCATATCGATATCGACAATGTATGGATGTGGCGACTATTGTATCTCCCATAGACATTGGCTGTGCTGCAGGTGCCTCTTGGCACAAGACAGTTGCTGCCGCCATGACTGCCAGCGGACCACAGCACTTGAGAGGGCCTGCAGAACTCCCATTGGAGCTTTGTGGTCAGAGGCGCTGGCCCATGGGTCAGCAATTTTGCACCCCTGCGCAGCGGGGCTGGATGTGCTGCAGCTGGGCATCAAGGAGGGCTTTACCTTCATCCCAGCTTGCAATGCATCCATATGAGGCACGTGATTCCCAGGCAGGTGCAAACTTTGCAGTCTCTCTGACCACCTCGGACCTGCTGGGTCTGTGCTGTGCGACTTGGTTGGACATTCTATAGAGTATATTTGCGGCCTTGCGCCCCACATGTCACCCCAGATCCGGTTACTTCAGGTCTCCCCTCCCCGCAGGTTTTGTATAGTATCTTTTTTTCGCCCGGGGGGGGGGGGTGAGGGAGGCAGGGTAAGTGCAGCATAGCTGCGGTTATTGGAGGTTGTTGATAGGTGTGGGCTTCTTTCCCATCAGAGGGGCATAGGCTGATACAATTCTGAATGCGCTGGGAGTTGGTCGCTTGGTGTTTTATTTTTAGAAGATGAAACCTGCAAATTCTGAGTCTTTTATTGCTATCACGAGAATGTTTTTGCTGCTGCCGGTCCTCTGCTGATTCAGGAAGTGCAAGATGTCTTTGTGTTTTGTCACGCCTTGCTTCCAAACAACGATACAATGGCACAAAGCAAGCTCATTCCAGACCAATTGGGGGAACGAGAAGCATAACACCCCAAAACAGTGCCATTCCTTTTTTCTGCACACGCCACTCTTCCCGTAACCTCCAGCATTTTCCCAATCCCCAAATCCACAAACGAGCCCTGTGGGGGTTCGCTTCGCGACGCTCTGCAGTGCATTGTCTTCAGACTGGAAGTTTGTACACCATGATCTGAAGTTTCACAAAATCTTGGCCCCTGCTGTGTGTGCATTGTCACTGGATCTTCTGGAACAGATTGTGTTCCACCTGCCTGCAGACATTGTGGACAACATTTGTTACTTCTATCCAGACAAAATCAGCGATAGTGATTTCTGGACGGATGTCGCGGCATTGATCACAGAAAGGGAACTGAATGTGGAGTGCATCCCCATGAGCGAGGCACGCATGGCAGAAAACAACACTTAATACTAAAGGAGAAGAATATTATTAGTTGTTGGCCATCCTGTGGCAGGCGGCAATTAATCGGGGCCAGCAAGGCACCAAAGGTCCCCAAGAAAAATTTGCTGTGCTGTGGCACGCCGCAGCATGTTGTGGCATGCTGCGGCATGTGTCAAGCCGTAGGTGGGGGCTACCCAAAGCTACAAAAGTGGCAAAACCCACAACCAAACACAAAGGAATCCATCTCTTGACACCCTGCAAAGATGAACACAACAGAATCATTTCATGGGAGGTCATGTTGCTACTCACCCTCCTCTTATTTCCGCTTTTGGTCCATTTTATTGACAAGATGGCACCTTTTGATGACAGCAAAACAGCACACATAGTACAATACAATTTCATTTTCACCTCCACTCGGGGTGTCTGTACAACATAGATACTGCTTTCTCCAATTGACCAATGCAAAAAGTCTGTAGTACTCCTGATTGTCTCTTTGTTCCTCTTGGGTTGTGTTTGTTCAACAGTAGACATCAGAAGACAAAGTCAAGAAAGCACAGCACAGCCAAAAAAAAAAGGGAAAAAACAGCGTGCCCCTGTCCTTGCCTGGGTTGCTACAGATTTCCAATCCCAGGAATTGCACCAGAGACCTCTCAATCACAGATGCACCATTTAACCACTAGAGTACAGGCTATGTCTGACAAATGACTGCTCAGGGATGAGATTGACATTTTGGTCCGATATTTCCCCCCCAAAAAGTTGCAACCCAATGTTCAGTGTGCGGCAGCATGCTGCGGCATGCTTCAAAACTGCCACCCACAGGCCCCACAAACAGGTGCTGCGGCATGCTGCGGCGTATTTGGTTGGTGTTGGAGAATCATTGTTTTTTTTTGAGAGAGTTTTTACTCCCGCCCGAATTGGCTGCCTGAGTACTATGCAGATCTGTAATGATTGACTTGCCGGCCACCCAAGGGTATGCAACAAACATTGTAATGGCTATGGGCAAATGTTTAAGTTGTCTGCAGCCTTTTTGAAAGGAGAGAACTGTGTAGTGGCAAATATCATGATTGCACGGATTATATGTACAACAAATGACCCTATGATGCTCAGTTTGGTCGCGTGCATGCGGCGGCGGTAGAAGTTGCCCGCCCCAATGAAACTGCGTACATCATGGAGTCCTTTCTTGGGGTCTTCATGTCGTACCTTAGCGTCCATCAGGGGTTTGGCCTTAGAGGCCGCTGGGGTCCACCACCCATAGCCAACGTCAAACGCCAGGTACTGCATGGTCTCCTGCATGAACTCACACTTCTCCAGCTTGAGTCGTGTGTGGTTCTCCTGGCAGACCGCAAAGAACTCACCCAAGAGGATTAGGTGATCCTCCTGGGTATTGGTCCCGAGGCATACATCGTCAATGTCTGCTTCCATCTGGGCCCCACGGGAGATGAGTTCTTGCACCTTGGGTCTTTGTCGTAGGATGGACAGGATCTTGTTCATCAGCTCTTGAAAAAGAGCGGGTGCGTTGGCCACACCAAAGGGCATGACCTTCCACTTGAACACCCTCCCCTGAGGGTTGATGAAAGCGAGTAGTTCCTGGGCGTTGGGCGTCAGGTCCACTTGCCAAAATCCACTTTTCTTGTCCATCTTGGTCTTGTAGCGACAGGAGGCTATCTTCTCAAGGGTAGACTCCATATCAGCAATGGACCCTGAGTGGTTCAGCGTTTTTTTGTTCAGCTCTCCGTAGTCCACTACCAGCCGTTTGGCTGTAGACCCAGGCTTAGCCACCAGGAAACAGGGGCTGCACTGTTGGGGGTAGTCCCCATCCCTCTCCTCCAGGACTAGGCCAGCGTCGATACACTCTTGTATCTGTCGCTCAATCTCGTCGGCCTGCTCTTCCGGAGCTGGGTAGGGTCTCCTCCGGATTTTATGGCCCACGAACTCGGGCTTCAGCTTGAGGTCCATCTGTACCAGCTTGTCACATGAGGCTGGGGGTGGTAGTTCCCCGAACACCTCCAGATAGGTCCTTATAAGCTTCTGCACCCGCGGGTTTGATAGCTTGATCTTGTCCTCCATGTCATGGTCAGAGTGTAAGTTGCTTGCCCCCTGAGTAATAGACGCCGGGAGGTGATCCTCCACCGACTCTTCGCTCTTGGTAGTATCCTTCAACCCTTGGTAGGCATATAGTAGGTCTTGTTCAGCCATCGCCGGTGGACGATGGCAACATAGGCACGCTCGAGGGGGTTCACATACACACTCCTCCGAGAGGTCATCCTCCTCTGGGGTCCTCACATGGGCGCCCCACACGCTCTTCATGAGCTTGAGATCCACCTCCCTTTGCCAGGTGGTGATCTTTTGTCCGAGGTCCTCCTTCAATTGGGATAGATCTCCCATACGTCCTTGCTTCAGTGGCCATGAGCTGCGGGTAGGCTTAGCGCAGCATAGCTTTTTCGCCACCAACCTCCTCTTGGAGTGCACGTACTCCCTTAGCCTGGATCGGGGGTCCAGCTCTTCGTCCACGGGGTCTTCCACCCTCATGGAGAGTAGGGGTTTCAGTGGGGCGACGTACTCCGCGTTCTCCACTTCCTCCACGTATGTCTGCACGAAGAAGGCGTCATGCTCAGTTTCGTCATCAGAGTGGATAGAGCTGGGGAGCTCAGATAGGCCACACTCAGAGACTCCATCAGGAACAGGTACATGGCAGGGAGAGTTGGGGGCATTGGTATTAGTTACGACGTATTCATCTCCCCCTGGTATAGTCTCAATAGCATCCTGAGGTCGTAGTCAATCCTTCAAGTCCCCCAGGGTGAGTCCATCGCCTTCTCGTTGTATAGCCTGGACCACCGTCGAGTCCAGGTTCTCCGAGGGGATGGAGGTAAGACCTCTGTCCACCACGCTGAGCATACTTGCCCATCCGGGCCTCCCGATGGGCGTCTTCCGCCCCAGAGGCACGTAGATGGCCTCATCAGGTAACCGAACAGAGCTGATAGTCAGCCTGTCCAGGAGGTTTCGCCAGTACTCGTTGCCCCCATGGGCTCCCCAATCGGGGGAACACAGAACCATACGGGAACGTTCCAGGGCCAACTTGGTCAAGTCCTTCCCCAGTTCACTGAACCTGGGGTTCCCGTAAGCCATCCCGAAAGAGGGCCAGTATAATTTGTAGCTGCAGTTTTCTCCCTTGCTGCAGTAAAGGTCCAAGACATGTTGCTTGTTGCTGGCGAACAACTCCACGCTAAGGTGTTCTATGGAGTAACCCAACTCTTTCAGACCTTGGTCTAGGACTTCCCCCAATAGTTGATAGTCCTCAGTTTTGGAGGCCGCCATCATGTTCGAGGGCTCCTCCTTCGATACCCTCAGGTAGCTCAAGGTATACTCCGACTGCTCCAGTGGCACGGACTCTCTGCCATTGCCGTGGTCCACGTAGAGGAGTTAGGGCGCTTGTAGCGTCAGGGATTGTATCTGGGAGTGCTGCACGAAGAAGTCAGTGCCCAATACAAAGTCGAAGGCCTCAGTGTCCATCACATAGAACCGATGGGCGATGGTTCGGGAGCCCATTGGTACCTCCACTTCACAGTCCCCGCAGCTGTGCACCACATGTCCGTCCCCCATTCGTAAAGCTGCGGCGGTCATGGTGTTCTTCAGGCTCCCACAAGGTAAAATTTTCTTGGCCACTATAGATATGGTGGCTCCAGTATCCAGTACCCCCCGGTAGTAATGTCCCCCTAGACGGATACGTACCCAGAACACCAGGTCCAGGGCCCCAACGGAGCGTCCCCGTCAGAACTCCGCGGGACAGGTTACCTCGAACCCCTTGTTCCGCAATTTGCGGGCCATCCTCATGAGACGGCTTCTCTTCTTGACGTTGCCGTCATCACCACCTTTATGCTCACGCTTGGCCCCTTGCTCTCGCTGGGCCTGTGTCTGCGAGCGTGTGGTAGGACACGACTGCCCTCCAGAGGGCTCGGAGTTCCCCCCTGGATTAGGGTTGGGGTTGCCTCCGTTCTTGTCCTGGTTCTTGTTGTCCTTGTCAGGCTGGCAATTAGCGCCTCCTCCTCGTCCACCTTGGCTCTTGTCTTGGCCTTTGCCACGACCTTTCGACTTGCCCTTGCCGGAGTCGTTGCCGTTGCCCTTGCCACCGCCCTTGCCAGAGCCTGTGCCAGGATCTTCGCCCTTCAGCTTCGCCGACAGGCGCTTCTTGTGGTAGCACTCATCCTCGTAGTGCTTCCGCTTCGCACAAAAAGCACAGGTGATGGTGCACCTGTAATGATCCGGCATCTTAGGCTTGGCACCGGTGTTGGTCTCCCCCTTTTTCCCCTGGACCACGAAGCAATCGTGCTGATCGCAGTCGGGGGCGTGCTGCAGGTGACCATGCTCATCTCTGGCGTCACACCAGAAGAGCTCCTTGACATTGTCCATGATACGCGCGTGCTTGGGGGTACTTGTAATGGGATCGACAGAACTGTCCAGAGCAGAGCTGTCTTTACCCGCAGATCGCGATCGCAGAGCGCGAGTGAATAGGATTTCACGTTACGTGGAGTAGCATGAATAAATTGCACCGATCCACACCAATTTGTACGTTAGCAATTTTACTTATGCAGAAGCTTTTCAGCCTATCTTTTTGTGTGTAGGCTATGCAGAAGCATAAAATCTGAACTCTTCGAGTTCCATTACTCCGCCAGCCGAAATATCCGAAGTTCATCAACTTCTTCTTGTCCGCCTGTGGGATTTTGGTATTGGGTTGCAGGGTTTGCCTGTGGATCAGTATGAAAATCAACAGTGAAGAAAACACGGAGTTTTCAGGAAACAAAGGACAAGAATCAGATTTTTCTATCTGTCGCGGAGTTTTTGGGATGTACGTCGAATTCAGCGTATTCTGCGAACCAGATGCTCAGTGAGTGCACCATGGCGCTGGACAGTAGTGAGGATTATTCCTTTTTAGTGTGCCGTTCGCTGCAGGGCCAAGTTGCCGACTTGTTATCAGAGGACTACAGAACGTCAAATGGCTGGGTTTTGGTGTCTTACCACGAGCGAGGCCGTGAAGCCGTAACGGAACACGAGCTGCAGAGCAGGCAGCTCATGATGGCCGCCTTTACAAGGTACTTGCTCCACGCGTGGCATGCAGCAGACAGCAGAGATCAACTGCGCGGTATCAACTACAAGCTTGACCTGTGGTTAACGCGAGTGCCAAGCAAGCAGGGTGAATGCAAGAGTACAGGTCGTGCCGTAACCAGTGTCAACAGCGCCGCAAGCGAGTCCACCAGCGCTACAAGAGAGTCAGCGACGAATGCGAGCGCTGCGAAGGAGTCAGCGACGAATGCGAGCGCTACAAAGGAGTTAGCGACGAATGCGTGCGCCACAGAGGAGTCAACGACGCATGCGAGCGCTACATCAAAAACAGCGGCGAAGACAAGCACTTCCACAGCGCTACCAAGTACGCCAACAACAGTCAATGGCGCCGGACGCGCCAGTTGGGCCCAGAGCAGCGCCCACGCAAAGAAGGGTGCTATCGCAAGTTCTGGAGCTGATACATCAAGCCCATCCTCACCAAGTAAGGGGCGCGGACGGCGTGCTGGTCGCCAAGTGCGCCAACAGAGGGCAGCGCGTGAGCTGCTAAGCTTATTAAGTTCGGTGGCGGGTGATACACCCCACAGGAGTGGAGGTGCCCAGCGCTAAATATTGGGTACAGTTATTGCCACTCGCCCTGTGGACTGCCAATGCCATCCCAGGGCCAGTGTCAGGATATTGCCCCCATTTTTTGGTCTTTGGACGCCAGCCTATTGGCTTCGGCGACTGTCCCCCGGTGATTCCTGAACATGGGTCACAGGATGCCATCCAGTTTTTTCAGAGGCTTGTTGCTGACCGCAAGTATGTCTAGCAAAAATTGCAGGACATACATGATAGAGAGTCCAGAACCTTTTTGCAACAGCACCCCCGCCATGTATATCAGGACGGTGAGAGAGTGTGGTACCAAAACCACAAGAAGAACAGCAACAAGCGGAAACTGGACAGGCTGTGGCAAGGCCCGGGTGAGGTGTTGGGGAGAGTGGGTAGCAACCAGTATCTGGTTGCCACAGAAAAGGGGGAGGTGGTTTTGGATTCAATGAGGATAAAACCGTACATCCCCCCCTCACCAGATGAGCAGGTCCCTCTACATTATTACACAGAGCAAGAATTTTTGGTCGAAACAGACCAATATATTGTAGAGGACATACGGGGACATAAAACATCAGGGAGAGGGAAAAACAAGGAGATACTATGGGAAGTTAAATATAGAGGCTTCCCTGAAACTGAATGGCAGCCGGCGTCTGCCTTCATGAACAATGTGACAGACGTCTGGCTGAAATACAATCGAAAACACAATATAGACATCAGTATCAAGGATTTGAGGGTGCTGCGAGCACAGGAGACTTGTCCTTGTATGCTGCATGACACACTGCATCAGATGTACAGGGAGGAGAGGGCTGCGCGGCGCTCGTTGAAGCGTTTGGAGAGGGACTCCAGACCGGAATAGCCCCCCCCCCCCGCTCTGCACGCGTCAGGAGTGGGGATGTGTCATATCCACGCCTTGCTGCCTTGCAGGCTTCAACAGATTCAAGATCAAGGAGTCATTTTGGAGTCATTGAGAGGTAGGCTGCTGATTGAGAGGTACAGTGCAGGGTGGGATTCAGCTTTTGTTTGTCCGAGGTCTCCCCCCCTGTGACAGAACATTGCACGACAGGTGTCATTCACGTTTCTATTTTTTTTACCAACTGTTGGCGGGTTGGCCCTTCAAAATTTTTCGGAGGGGAAGCCATTTTACACCGTGCTTTCTCATGACTTGTCGAAGTTCGGTGTGACACCTCCGCTCTGTCTGTGTTATCTTTCCCTTTTGTTTTTTTCTGTTTTTGTTTGTTGCAGGCATCACGTTCATGATCAATTCCAGTCAGAATGAAGTGGAAACCGGAATCCCCGCAAGGAATAAAGTGGAGACCGGAATCCCAGACTGGCCAGGGTTAATTAATCAGTTTTTCTGAATCGGACAGGCCTGCATTGGTGTTTGTGTTGCTGAGATTGTAGTATATGGATACCAGGCGCACTGTTTTCAGTTCAGGATTGCTTGACTGGGACTGCTGGCATGACAGCTTTATCATTGGTTGGCTGTGGGGCGCTGGCTTAGCCTAGGTAGATACGACGTTGCACAGGGACAGCCATGGGCTGCCAGCCTCCACAGGACACACACAGGAGCACCCAGCCAATCATAGATACGTCGTGCCGCAGGCCTGCAGTACTCCTGGAGTCTGTGGGATCCTTTGCTCTATTCCTTTCCTCCCCTCCACTTATTGTGCTTGGCTGCACCACGGAGTACAGGTGACGGAATGTCTGACTGCTGGATTTTTCATACAGTGGGCTGCTTCACATCCACAGGACCAGCCACTCCCCCTTGGGTCGTAGCTTAGGGAGGGAGTGTCATAAAATCACACCAGTCTGTCATTATCTGGCCCTTCTTGGTGAATAATCCGAGGTTTCTGTTATCAGTCAGCTGTCAGCTGCCGGGACATCGTGTGCGACTTGAACAGTCCACGTCTTGAAGAGTTCACAGATAATTACGAGGGACAGATTGCAGAAAGACCGTTAAATATAACGCTTTGAAGAATGATTGGATTGAATAAAGAATGCCCCAGCCGATTTCATGAACTTTCAATTCGGAGCTTGGATGGACTTGCGTAATTGAACTTATGGTGCATTGAATGTATGTTGTCGACTCCATGAGAGGTTTTAACTCCAAGGTTGATGTGGTTGATCGACGAATTTAAATAGTATTTGTTGATGGTCATGATGGTTATTTTTGAGGAGTAGACAAGGTGGTTATGTATAATTACGAGGGCAATTCGAATCGCTTGTGTGTCTCATGATGTGCATAATTATCAACGAACCCGTACATGCATGAAGGGTAGTAGACACATGAGTGTACATGGCATATATGAATAGTGTCTTCCCCATTCATGCGCTTGTCCACTTCGTGATCAATTGTGTGAGAATTTCATATTAATTGATAGGCACAATTCTTGAGAGCATTCAACCGGATTTCAACTACATGGTCGAATCCGGTTTTCATGTGTTGGGTTTTTCTTCACATGCTTTGTGTATGTTTCGCACATGTTGTACGTACAAGTTAACTATCATTTTGATATTATTTATTATTATATTTTGGGTTTGACACTTATGATTTGAGACAACTTGTGTTTACATAAGCTTTGATTTCCATGTTCATATATTTTCATGTTCTTCTCTCAGGACTTCAAATGTTATGTATTGCTTTGCAATGAAGTGGGAATCACAAGGAGTATAAGAGCCCAAGAGACCGAACACCCATCACCAAGTACACCACAGGTTCAGCCAAACACCGACCCTTGTTGTGTTGACTTGTTGTGTGTTCTTAGGGTGTTGCGAAGGTTGTTGGGATTTTGATTGTTATTTTGGTGGTAAGAAAATCAATTGGAAATTTTGGGGAATTATCCATTTTTCACTAACGCCCAACAACATTTAGAGTGATGGAGTCTCCAAGCACTAGTAGGAGTACTCTATCATATGGTAGCAGAGGTGCTCACATGGTAACAGATGCTCAGTGAGTGCACCATGGCGCTGGACAGTAGTGAGGATTATTCCTTTTTAGTGTGCCGTTCGCTGCAGGGCCAAGTTGCCGTCTTGTTACGAGAGGACTACAGAACGTCAAATGGCTGGGTTTTGGTGTCTTACCACGAGCGAGGCCGTGAAGCCGTAACGGAACACGAGCTGCAGACGAGGCAGCTCATGATGGCCGCCTTTACAAGGTACTTGCTCCACGCGTGGCATGCAGCAGACAGCAGAGATCAACTGCGCGGTATCAACTACAAGCTTGACCTGTGGTTAACGCGAGTGCCAAGCAAGCAGGGTGAATGCAAGAGTACAGGTCGTGCCGTAACCAGTGTCAACAGCGCCGCAAGCGAGTCCACGAGCCCTACAAGAGAGTCAGCGACGAATGCGAGCGCTGCGAAGGAGTCAGCGACGAATGCGAGCGCTACAAAGGAGTTAGCGACGAATGCGTGCGCCACAGAGTGAAGCGGTACCCAGAAACCCATGACCATGGTGGGGTATACAACCGGTCTCCGTGTGCCCACTAACCCATGTATGGAGGGGAAGACGCCCGGTGAAGCCCAGTGAGAGCCCGGCAGGAGCGTGTCCCTTGCCGTAAAGCTCCCATGACGGCATTCCGGCCACTTGGGGCATGTTACCATGTACCGGCAAACTGCCATTTGCCGGTATCTTACTATTTCACGCCAATCTGCCCCGCACCGCCTTCGGCCGTCGATTCGGCAACCTAACCCTAACAACAGATGTAAGTAAGACGTGTTTGTGAGAGAGATCTGGGCATTTCAGCTATTAGCGGCCGCATTGGCAACCGATGCGTCGCCCGCTGAGATTTACACATCAGAATATCAGGAATCAACAGGGTTTTATTTTCATATTGTTTCCGTAAATTTTCACGCTTCCGTTCTGATAATCAATGTTTTGACTGCTGGCGGTTGGCTCGCAACTTTAGCGTAACCGCCTGTTTAACTGTTATTTACAGACATTTTAGCGCAATCCGTGACGAAGACTCTAAAGTCTTCAGGAATTGCATTGATGCATCTGCAATTTTCACATTGTACACTCGCAACCTTAATCCGAATTTTTCAGGATGTCGAAATCGGATTTTCGACTTCGACATCCCCGCACTTGATTTGACCTCTTTCGAGTGGACCTACGTGCTTCCCTATGCACGAATCAACTTTCCTTTTGTCTTGCCCTCCATTTGTCCTAGAGATATGCGCAAAACAGAGTTGATTCGCGAGGCCACTTGTGAGGGTCATATCTCGTGCTACTTGCGAGGAATGACAATAGGGAAGCATGGGATGTATTCACAATACTCCCGACGTAATTTAGGAAGCTTTATACGCCTTGCGTCTCCACACGTGCGCGCTAGCGTAATGGATCATGGTCAAGAGAGTAGAGTTTGCGTTATAACTCTTTGGCCATGATATTGCGTGGGTTAAGATAACTTTCGAGTGTAGCGCGCGAGTGTTGGTGTTGCATAGGAACTTTCCTTGAGTTCCTATGAGCGATTGACACAAAGTTATGCCCTTGGAGGGGCATGACATATCGTGGGGGGAGCTACCTTTTTGGGCAATATGGAGTATGTGCCTTGTGTTTCAAGGCACTTTTGGGTGTTTTTTCCGCCAATATTGCTGTTTTTTGCCCGTCATGATGTCAAGTGGCGACCGTGTATCTCAACGTTGCGCCCAGTTGACATCATGACCCAAGTATGTTCTGAGGGTACATACTTCGGTGCCCAACATATCTTGGACCCGGCGAATAACTCCTCTTGGGCTTGGCGTACCGTGGCCGCCATGTTGGCGATTTGGGACCATCCCAAATCATGGGCTCACTTGGCGACCCTGCCATTCCCGAAACCGGAGGAGTTGGGCGACGCCCAAAAGATATGTTGGACAAATATGACTTGATACCAATCCTATGGCACACTGCGGTCCAAGTCGGGCATGTGCCTCATTTGCCCTAACCATTAGTGTGCGCATTTTCGGCCATTTTGAGCAATTTTGCCACATTTTCTGCCCGCCGTGCACCATGTTCAGCCACCTCGTGCACGCCGGACGCATGGACCAATGGACCATATATGACATGGGTGATATGGACATTGGTCCCCATGGCTCGCACACCATGTGGGCGAGGCGGAGCAACCTTCGTCAAGGTGCTAGCCCAAAGTGAGTGTGGGCAAGTTTGCCATTTTGGCATTTGTGGACCCAATTGGGATTGTCACCACGCCGAGTGGCATGGAGATCTTTGAGAGCCAAGTGGATGGAAGTCTCTGTTGGACTCCCGGTGGATCGCTTATGGAACGACAGATCCGATCTCCAAGCCGGCGTGGAGATATACTATTGGGAGCACCCCCGAATTTTGGCTCATTTCGAGCAGCCAAAATGACCCCCTTTTGGGACCCCAATTTCACCCCCCGGTATGGTCAATTGGCGGCCCCATTTCTCTATGCCCACAGGGAGCCTGGACCTAATCTCAAGTTGTACACTCAGATATGAGTCCTAGGTCCTGCCTCCTACCCTGTGAGCCATTGGCCTTGCCCTGGCCGGGCGAGCCACGCGTGAGAATGATGCGAATTTTGGTGATTTTGGCATCATGACCCCACTTGACGAACCCGTGGTGCCCTGATGCCGGGACCTCAGAGGGAACCAGGTTGGGTGAGGGCTCCAGGGAGTTCGTACTCGAAGGGCATAGGGTCAGTTGCCTCGCCCCTACCTCTGGCGGGTCCGGACGAGGGGTCAATTTCCGAGATTTTTGGGCTAATTTCAGTTTGGGCTGAAACAGCCCATTTTCAGCTACGAACTCCTAGGGGATAATGGCGGGGCCATATCTCTGGCTCAGAGAGGAGTTGGGACCTGCCGTTCAGGGAGCATGGGGAGCCACTGTCGGTTGGCCTTGGAGCCCCTTGGTAATCAGGAACTCGCCTGTGGCTGGGCGGGACACCCCCCCTATTGGCAGGGTTTCAGGGTCCGGACTGAGCAGGGCATGGGTTGTGTTGCCCCCGCCCCCACCAGCCACTGAGAGGGTCGGACCTGGGATTGGGATACGAGTTGGGACTGAGTGTCTATTGTCCTGTGATGCCCTTACCCCAGTCCAGTCTTAACCCCATGTGTACATATCCTGATGTGTTGCTGTGCATACTTTTGTTCCCTTGTTTCAGAGTGGCAAGGATCCTGAAACACTTTGTCACATGACACGAGCGCAATGATGCCCCTGTGAGCGTAGTGCTTTGCCTGCCTGCTCACTTGCGCGTGTCCGCCGCAGCGTGCCGTGGCCAGGCCCCCTACAAGAACGCGTCAAAAGCGTTTCACCGCCGCGGGGTTACCCATCCCTCGCGTGCCACTCGGGGCCACCAACCCCGAGCAGCGCGGCGCCGCAGCTCGCAGCTCGCAGCTCGCAGCGCAGCGCAGCGGCTCGCAGCGCCGCCCAGCGACAGCACCGTGTCCGTGAAGGAAGTGCGGGGACCGGAACTCCGTCATTACCGAGTTCCCTCGGCCGACCAGCAAGGCCGCACTCCCAGCTACAGCAACCACTTCCACAACCACCGGCCAACCAGCACCGGCCGCACTCCCAGTCCAGTGCTACGTCACCCACCTCAACAACCACCCCAGGACCACTCCATCGAGAGCACCGATGGTGAACTGGGACGAGGCGGGCAAGACCTGGCCGCAGCCCCACCCCCATGCGGCGCGCCTACTGCGTGGGTTGCTGTGAGGGCAGCAGTACCGCCACAGCAATCCCCAGTGCGAAGGCGGCATGCCCGGGAGCTTCGAGCTCCGCGAGGACATGGGCGAGGACCGCCTGCGGGCAGTGGAGGAATGGCTGCGGGCGGAAGGGTATGAGTACCGCTTCCGCCGCAAGCGTTGGAGGACCTGGACCCGCCCGGACAGGCCCGGCGAAGGGCTGCGCCCCGACGGGATTGAGGAGGACGAGAAGCCCAACGAGTACCCGTCGGGCGCCTCGATCAACGTCTCCATGTGGGACATGATCGAGAAGGAGTTCCCGGCGCTGGGGAACGAGCGCAGGCTGCAGGGCAGCAGCAGCGCGTCTCCTGGGAAGGAGAAGCGTTCCGCCGGGGACAGGAGGCGGGACAGGAAGTGGCGGGAGTACCAGGAGTCCCTGGCCGCCGAAGCCGCCCAAGGCGCCAGGGGCGGAACCCCAGCCCACAGTCCCCACCGGGCCACTGGCGGTCACCACCCCGGCCACACCACCCTTGGCGACTTCCTGGAAGTCGCCAAGCAGGCCAGGGCCAAGCCCCGTCCGCTGCTCCTGAGGAAGTCAGGCCCCAGCAGCGACGTGGAGTCGGCCCACCGCGGGAGGATGCTGGCCGACCAGGCCAGCTCCAGCAGCAGCATCGCTCCCGACCAAAGGGACGTGGCGCGCGCCTGTGAGCGCGCCTATGGGGTGCCCTGCAACCTTCGGGTTGCCCGGCAACTGGCCACGCAGCACAACGCTGCCATAGAGGGCGCCGTTGGCATCGCCCAGCAGGAGGCTGCGGAGTGGGCGCATGGCATGGCCATCCACGCCTCGACCGTGGCGGCCATTGCGGCCGGACTCACGGCCGCAGCCGCCCATGAGGCAGCGATTGCCCAGGTCAAGGGTGAGGTGGCGGCAGCCGACGAGGAAGCCCGCCTGACGCAGGAGGCCATTGCCTGCAAGGAGGCCGAGGTGAAGGCGCTGGAAGAGGCGCTTGCCCAAGAGAGGGCAAAGAAGGAGGCGGAGGAAAGGGCCCACACCGAAGCAACGGCCAAGGCCCAGGCGGACGCCGCCAAGAAGGACGCCATCGAGGCCGCGCGACGGAAGGTCGCTAAGGAGAGGGCCAGGACGGAGGCGGAGTTGGCGGCGTTGGAGGCGGAGAAGGCTCGGCTGCAGCAGGCCCGGGAAGCCGAGGCGGCTCGTGCCGGGGAGGAAGCCGAAGGGCGAGCTGCCGCAGCCACAGCTGCCGCGATGGAGAAGGCGGAGGCCAAGCTCCGCCGCGAGACTCCCCTGGGAGGATCCCGAGTGGAGACCCTTCGAAAGCTTTTCGAAGGGGAGGCCTCCTCCAAGATGACGCTGAACGAGGTCGACACAGGCAGCAGTGGGAGCAGTGGCCCCACCGCCTATCGACGGAGGAAGGGTAAGGGGAAGACCCCCTAGAGGCCACGGAGGCCAGCGGGCGGACACCCCCACGACAGTGACCCCTTCCTCACCGCCAGCGGCGGGGATGAATGAGGCCGCCGACATCGCCGAGGAGTGGCTGGTGGAGGAGGCGGAGACGTTCCCATGGAGCTGGAAGGTGAGGATGAGGATCCCCCTCCTCCCTACCGGAGCTCGGAGTCTTCCGAGACCGAGACGCCCAGGTGGGGCGACATGGACGAGGATGACGACATGGACTTCGACTACACGAAGAAGCCCCCATCCTCGGATCCACCGAGGCGACCTGGCGGAGACCCACCGGGACCCCCTGGCGGAGGACCATCAGGACCCCCTGGAGGACGCCCACCAGGTGGACCCCCCGGAGGCGGACCCCCTGGCGGAGGAGGACCCCCTGGACCGGGCGGACCCGGCAGAGGCCCTCCTGGAGGACCCCCTGGGGACCCCGAGGACCCACCAGGAGACGGCGACCCGGATGCCACCCGGCGGTGGACTGCCTACCTCCGGAGGAGGGTCCAGTCCCCCGAGCGCGAGGTTGACACGGGCAAGGGCGAGATGACTCGCATCGCCAGGGTCGCCGCGCGCGCACAGAGAGAGCTGGACATCGCCAAGATCGAGATGGTCAAGAGCGCCAGCGTCGCCACCGCCACCCAGAAGCAGCTGGACATCGCCAGGGCCGAGACCAGGCAGCTGAACACGGTCATCAGCGGCCTGCAGCAGAGGTTGGACGCGCTGGAAGCCCGTGGGAGCGTCGGCAGCGACCACCCACCCCTGGAGTCTGGCTCGTCGGACGACGGCTGGGGACCCGGACCAGGTCCGGGCAGACCCCACGCCCCCGGCGCAGCCCCCAGGAGTCGCCCCGGCGCCAGTGCCCCCTCTCTCAACGCCCCCTCTCACCACAGCGCGGGCCGCCGCAACGAGCGCGTGCCGCCCGGTAGTGGCAGTGAGGATTGGCGTGATGAGTGGCTCAGCGCGGAGTACCACAACCGCCGTGCTCCACTGCGGACACCGGTACGCCCCCGACGCCCCGCACCAGCCCCGGAGCCAATCCCAATGGCTGGTGGACGTTATGGTGGACTCAGGGATGAGGTCCCCAGAGGAGACGTGGAGTGGGATGTCGGCGGAGGTGAGGACCTGGATCTGGACCTGGAGGAGTTCGACATTTCCCCGCCGCGTGGTGTACGACGGGAGGCCGCTGAACGCAGCCGCCGGCGCCGTGACCAGGAGGCGTACATGGAAGGAGTACGGCGTGAACATCTAGGTTCAGCGTACATGGAGGAACCACGGCGTGGCCACGCCGATACCGGGGAGGAGATGGAAGTGGCAGCCGTGGGAGTCCGTGGGAGAGGCCGATGGGAACCTCGGTCGACCTCGCGGCTGGCGTTCATGGTCTCTAAGGCCGCGGACGCCGCCAAGTGGGAAGATCTGAAGGACATCGAGCCCCCCATGTACGATGGCAACCCCCTCAACCTCGACCGCTTCTTGGAGAAGCTGGACAATTGGGGGGTGACCGTCACTGAGGACATGGATCCCGCAGATGCGGAGAAATATGTCTTCAGACGGTTCAGGTACCGCCTGCCAGAAGTGCTCCAAGAGCTATACTTCTTGGCAACCAAGGAGGGGAAGATCAAGACCCTCAAGGAAGCCAAGAAGTGGCTCAACGAGCAGGAGCGGGTGGACGCTCCGCAGGTGGCTGCCAAGCGGTGGAAGTCCATCAAGCTTGAGCATGATGGACGGGAGATCCGCCTACGAGATTGGCGAGACTTCCGAGGGAAATACACCCTCTTCCGCCGCAACGTGGAGGATTGGAACGAGGGTGACGAGCAGGCTCGCCCGCTCTCCATGCTGCCGGAAGCATGGATCAAGAGGGTCACCAAGGAGGAAGCCAAGCGGGCCAAGTCCAGCCACACGGTCAAGATGATGCTCCCCAAAGAGTATCATACGAACGTGGTGGCTTGGACGAGGAAGAACGTGGCCCGGGATGTCAAACGGCACTCCCTGCGGAACGCTCTCCTCATCACCGTCTCGGGCGATCGCGAGAAGACCGCGATGTGGCGCCTTGACGAGTGTGAGTTGAGCGGCCAGACCATCCGTCTGCAGGCCATCCCGGCGTGGATGAGCTGCGACGAGATCCTGGAGTGGGTTGGAGAGGAAGTACTCAAGGAGTACCGGAACCTCCACCACACCCGCGGGTTGAGGCCCGGCGACCGCGACGTCAACTACGTTGGCGAGGGACCTGGCGGGGAAGCTGCCATGGACCCAGCGGGAGGCGACGGCGATGAGACTCTCGTCGACGATGACGACGACGATGAGCCTGCCGAGATGGCCGTTTGTGCCTTCGTGGCCCACAACGGCGCGGGGAGCAACCGGGGAAGCTGGAAGCCCCTGCAGCCGGGTTGGAAGAAGAAGGAGAAGAGGGACCCTCGCCGCATTGGCGACCCTCCGCTGTCCTTTGGGGAGTTCATACGAGCTCACCCTCAGGGCTGTTTCGTTCGTTATGGGAGGAAGAAAGGCTTCAACCATGACCACCGAACATGCCCCACCCACCAGGCCGCCACGGAGGCCTACAAGAAGGCGCACGGGTCGAAGAAGCGTGCACCTGCGGGTATCCGGGAGGCCAAAGTGGAGGTGGACAAGGACGAGCTCTCCAAGCTGATGTCGGTGGGCCCCGAGTTAGCAAAGGAGATCCAGGAGATCAAGAGGAACTGGGTCCCCAGGTCGGACAACAAGAACAAGGAGAACAACCAGAACGACCAGAACAAGGACAAGGACAAGAAGCCTAGGAATAGGAGGAAGAAGGGTGTCAACGAGGTTGATGCGGAGGAGAATACCCCTACTTCCACAACCGACGCCCCCTAGCGGAGCCCCTGCAGCCAAGGGCCCCAGCTAGGGCGGTCGCAGGATGGTGTCGTGGGAAGCGCCACACCATCCCAGTCGGGAGTCGATAAGCACAAAGGGATTGCCGCGGGCGGAAGGCCCGGTCCGGCACCCAGTCGCGGAGGCGGGGTGAGGGCAAGTGAAGGCACGAACCCTTGCACCCGTCCATCCTTCGCGACCAAAAATGTGTTTGATGTACTTCAGGATCTATCCGAGAGTATCGGAGGATCACCCGGACCGCAGCTGGATGCTGCAGATGGGCAGCCTGAGCCCATTGTCCACGACCTGCACCAGTCGCTTATTGAGCTTCTGGAACGGCCGGAGATCCTGAGCTTGCACGCCGTGCGCCGTGTTGGACGGGAGCGGCAGTTGCACCTTAAGGTCCGTGCCTTATGCGGGGAAGTGGAAAAGGTCTTCGACGTGTTGGTCGACACGGGAGCACAGGTCAGCTTGGTCAAGGCTGGCCTACCTCCACCAGAGTGTTTGACCGACAGTCGGAAACCTGTCAGGCTAAAGGTGGCGAACGGCCAGTACATGGTGGGAGGCACGAAGGAAGCGGCCATCGGGCTGCAGTACGTGAACCATCGTGAGCTGAGCCGCCCAGACCTCGGCAAGGAAATCCTCCTGCAAGGTCGCTTCTACGAGGCCGAGATGGACTGGGACATGATCGTTGGGTATGACTTCATGATGGAGACGGACACCGGCGTCCTTCCGACCCAGGCCTCCATGACCCTGTACCAGGACGACCAGCTCTCGTGGCTTTCGTCACCTGAGCACCATGTGGAATGCCAATGGATCCACCTGGAACGCAATCAGCTCGAATTAGCCGTGCTGGACACTGAGCCAACTGGGCCAGCAAACCAGGAGTACGGCGTAATGCCGGAAGTGGCGAGCCGAGTGGTCGCGGACCTGAGAGCTTCGGATCTGGCCCTGGATGCGTTCTCTTCAGGAACCTCCGCCCATCTTCGGGTTTGTGAGAAGTACTGGAGCGCCCAGGACTCTGCGTGGAAGAAGCACTGGGGTCCGCATCAGGGATTGATGTGGATCCATTGCCCTCGATGGGACATTCCAAGAGCGATAGCGAAGATTCGCAAGGACCGCTCCAAGGCAGTGCTGGTTGTTCCTATGGGATGCACCGAGGAGGAAAGTACCCGACATTGGGTGGTCTCATTGACCAACATGACCTTAAACAAGGTCGTCCTACCGGCTGGAGAGAGTGTCTATCAGGACGCTAAGGGACAGCCCATGCCACCCCAGAGATGGCCAACGGAATTCCACTATGTGGATGGGGGCCTTGATCAGGCCGACGCCACGGACTTCGTGTGTGTCAACCACATCATAGCGGAGCCATGGCGGCAATGCTTTGCGGTTCCCCCTGTTGACATCGGAGAATCGGAAGACCCCCTCACGGAAGAGGAGTTGGATCTGGTTCAGGGGTATATGGATCAGCCCTTTCACGACTGGGGAAGCCAGCGTGAGGGCAAAGGCCAGGGCAAAGCCTGGTGGGAAGTGGACGCCATCGTCTCTGGTTCCTATGATGGGGATACCTTCGTAAGGAGGGTACTGGACCACATGTCCAGCCAGGACGAGCCAATCGGCGGGAACCCACCCACATACGGCGATCTGTTCCGAAGCAAGACCAGAGATAGCCCTTTGGGCCACCTGGGAAGACCACCTGAGCCGAAACCGAGCGGGGTCGCTACCCCTCAAGTAAGCTCAGTGGTCCAGGTGCCCGGAAAAGCCAAGGCGGAGTCTGATGATTGCCCCAAGATCCAGGCATTGAGGGCCAGGCTGAAGCAGAAGTATGGGGACACCTTCTTCAGCGGAAAGCCTGTGTTTCCCCACCGGTGCGTGGACCGTATGGCGAGGCCAAGATACGACTGAAGCAGGACCCCCGTGTGTATCGGCACCGGGAGTTTGCCCTGAGGGGCGAGAGGAAGGAGGCCATGGAGAAGATCCTCCGTGACTTCATCGAGAGAGGCTGGCTCGAGCCGTGCCACTCCGAATGGGCCTCTCCGTGCTTCGTCGTCCCCAAGAAGGTTGCCGGTGAATGGCGGCTCGTGGTCGACTACCGCGGCCTGAACGCCCAAACGCAGCATGACAGCTATACGCTGCCCCTTATTGAGGACATGCTGCAAAAACAACACCGGCGGAGGATCTTCACGGTGATTGACCTGAAACATGGCTATCATCAGATGCCTCTCGACGAGGAGTCCCGTGCCTGCACAGCCATGATCACCCCACTTGGACCTCTCCAGTGGAAGGTGATGCCCATGGGCGTTACCAACGGCAACGCGGCTTTTCAGCGGATGCTGGAGAACCTGCTTGAGCCGGTGCGTGACTGTGTGGACCCCTTCGTGGACGACGTGATCATCGCGTCCGGGGACCCCAGTATGAGCTACGAGGAGCTCCTGGAGGCACATGAGAGGGACGTCACTCGAGTGCTCGACCTTCTGGTTCGGCACAAACTCACGGGCAGCAGTGACAAGGCCACCATTGCGGTAAGCGAGATGGTCTTCGCTGGCCACGTAGTTGGGAACGGGCAGCGAAAGCCCATACCTGGCAAGGTGGCTGCGATCGAGCACTGGGAAAAGCCCAAAACGGTCTCTGAGCTACGGGCCTATCTGGGGTTCTGCAACTACTACTCGGGGTATATCAAGATGTATGCCGAGTATGCAGCCCCCCTGACGACCATGCTCAAGGGCAACCGAGAGGAGACCAAGAAGGGGTCCAAGAAGGCTCTGGTCTGGGATGCTGATTCCGACCGTGCCTTTGAGGGGATGAAGCAGGCGCTGCTATCCGCAGTGGGTCTGCACCTCGTGGATCCCGACCGAGGGTTCGTCCTGCGCACCGACGCTTCCGACTACGGCGTTGGCGCTGTGTTGGAGCAAGTGCTTGACGATGGGAGGCACGTGCCCGTGGCCTTCTGGAGCCGAGCCCTGGCGGAAGGCCGGAGACGGACGTTGACGCCCCGCGAAAAGGAGGCGTATGCCATCGTCATGGCTCTCAGGAAATGGGCTGGGTACATAGCCCTCCATCCCGTCACCGTCTGCACCGACCATCAGAGTCTGCAGTCGTGGCACAAAGAGCACGTGGACACCCCCTCTGGTCCCGCCTCCCGACGGGCAAGATGGCATGAGACCTTGGCCAAGTTCGACCTCACGGTTGTGTATGTTCCTGGAAAGGAGAACACCGTGGCGGACTGTCTCAGCAGGTGGGCCTATCCCGCCAGCAAGGGCATGACGGATGTGTCTGCCCATGGCGATGAGGCTGAGACCGCTGAGGCCAAGAGGATCATCGAAATGGAGCGCCTGATGGAGGAGGAGGGTGTTAAATGCTTCGTCGTCATGGCTGCGGATGCCCCCCTCGGAACGAGGATGGGCAGAGCGGTCAGAGTACTCGCCCCTGATGGAGCTGAGTCCGACAAGCACCTCTTCCCTGAATCTTGCCTCCAGGACGACTGGACCGACGACTACGCCAAGTCTGAGGCCTTTCAGGCCGAATATAGGGCTGTGACCGACCCTGATGACGGGCAGAAGTGGCCAAAGGGGCTGACTGAGGAAGATGGCAAGCTCTACCGGAATGGTAAGCTGCTAGTATCGGAGTCCCGAGTGCTCGAGCTGTGTGAAGCTTGGCACCACCACATGCTGCACCCAGGGGTCAAGAAGCAAGCCCTCGACATGCAGCGCCGGTTCGAGATCGACCAGATCAATCTCTACACCCCCATCAAGAAGGTCAGAAAGGGTTGCTCGGTCTGTCAGGCCTGCAATCCCGACAACCGGAACGTCAAGGGGGAAGCCCAATGGACCCCGGTTCCTGACCAGCCCATGGAGAGCGTGGCCATGGACGTCTTCTCCATGCCCGAAGTGCACATTGGCAAGGAGACCTTTGACTGTGTGGTTCTTTGTGTGGATCGCCACAGTGGCTACGTAGTAGCCGTTCCGGCACGCAAAAAGGGGTTGCTTGCCAAGGAAGTGGCAGTCATGATGATTCGTCATTGGCTGACCGTCTTTGACATCCCCCGCACCATTTGCAGTGACCGAGGGCCCCAGTTTACTGGTGGCTGGTTCAAGGCTATGTGTTCCCTCATGGGAATACGTCATGCCAAGAGCGTCGCCTATCTCAGCCGGTCTAACGGCCGTGCTGAAGTGGCTGGACGGCAGCTGTTCGAGAAGCCGCGCAAGATTCACATCACCAATCCACGTCGGAACTGGTTTGAGGAGATGTGGCCTGCTCTGAAGGCCCATCATGGCACCCCCACTCCGGGTGGTTTGTCCCCTCACCAGATTCTGTTCGGCAGGGACCCCCTGGGTCGGGGACTTCCCTTGTCTGGTGATGGCATGGCCATGGACGCCAAGGAATTCTTCGCGCGGCAAGAGCAAACGGCGCGAGACATCTGCCAACAACTCGAGAAGGAGCATGCTGAGCGTCAGAAGTCCGCCCCGAGCTCGACAGCGCAGAAGTTCAGGGTGGGAGACCCGGTGTGGGTGATCAGACCCCGCCCTATGGGCACCCACCGCACCAAAACCTGGTTCACACCTGGAGAGGTGGTCCGCAGGATTGGTGAGGACACCTACCGCATCAAGGTAGGTCACGGACAGTTCCGGAGCGCCACGAGAGTCACCTCCGTGTGCGGGAACCCGACCTCCGTGGCCAACATGTGTCCCTGAGCTACGCCGCACCCGAGGCTGATTCGGACGACGATTATGCTGAGCAGGACGGCTATACAGTCGAGAAGATCCTGGCCCAGCGTCCGAACGCCTCGGCACCCGGAGGCCTGGAGTTCAAGGTTCGTTGGCGAGGCTATGGGCCGTCCCACGACACCTGGGAACCCGTCTCCTCGTTCGTGCCGCGGGTTAACACTCCCTTCATGGAGTACATCCGCAAGCACAAGACCGACATCCATGACCCGGACCTGGCAGCGCTCACCGGGGCGATTGCAGCCAGGGGTGCCTGATCAACGCCCTGGGCTCTCCCCTGATGCAGTTTGAGCGCTTGTGTGGTCGACGGATCGTCCCTCACTTGCTTGCTCTCTTCCATCTTTCGGTGACCTGCCATCAGAGTGGCCATATACCCCCCCCTGCTGAATCCAGAGGAGGATGGCCCCTCTCTTCCACTTCTATTCGTCACTCCTCCCCTGCTGAATCCTTGGGAAACCAGGTAGGGCGACTGACCTTCACATTTTCTGAGCTCTTAGGGCCTTGAAGCCCATACGACGTTGCGCAACAGATGCCGCTGTCATCGGCATTGCGATTTTTTTTGGTGTGTGGTCTGGTCCCATGGCACTTGCGGGATCCAGACCAGTCGACGTGTGTCTGCAGACTATATATGGCCTGGACTCAGGCGTTTTCCTGTCCACCCTCCTGCATATGCCTTATCCTAACCAGGGCGTGGTCTGGCGCTCTATCCAGAGTGTGTTTACACGCCTATTACCCCGCTTATTGCTTGTTTTTCTGCCCTCCAGGATATGTGCATCTGTATGTTAAGTGATGTCAGCCCATCACCGAGATGTGGACTGTTTTTCACCACGAATCGGAATACGAGGGCGCCTTGAGTCGCCGTTTACATGCTCTCACATAGGGTCCAGCCTGGACCAGTACCTGGTTACAGATTCTTCTGTTTGAGTGCCCGTGGTACCGTGGGCCCTAGTGGCTGTGATGTGCTGAGATCCTGATGGCGCCAGGCGGGAAGCCCAGTTGCCTGACTACACTCCCAGCGGTCTGCCACTGTCAGTCCCAGTGTGAGCCTACCGACTCGCAGACGCACTTGCAGTCGGATGGCGACCTCGGGTGTTCCTGACCTCGGTCAGTCTGCCTGGGAAACTGGTGGTTTGAGGAGTCGACGCCTCCGCCCACACTGCATGAGGACTCCCTCATGTATGGCCTTCGTGGTAATAGGGCGAGGGAAAAGACGGCCTTGATGCCCGATCCCTTAAGGAGGAGCTCGCTCGGCTGTACCACTCTGGACTCGCGTCGTGGATATGGACATGGTGCGCCCGAGGAAGGACCCGTGGGGACTCTCCCCCAGCCGGCGGGCCTTGGGAAGCTTGGGGTAGCCTGATGGACCTTTGTGGTCGCTTTCGACCTGTGGGACCACCTCGGTCGTCGTGTGATGCCTATGTTGGCCGTGTATGCCACTGCCACTGTGGTAGTGACCGTCGCAGCCGGCACCCGGTGCGCCTGGTATGGGTTAACGGGTCCTTTGGATGCCGAATCATCGCCGCCAGGACCCGGGACTTGATACTTGATACTGTACTTGCAGTTACTAACAGCTACAGCACCGTACCTGTCTTACTGTGGGACTTGGGCGGCCTAACCTGCAAATCAGCCAGAAGTGAGGATGTGACACCTCCCCCCTTCAGGGGATGGTCCTTGGTACCCGCTGCCATGCTTGGGTGTTATCGAGCCCCTCCCAGGGTTTGCTCTAAGGAGGGGGGTGAAGCGGTACCCAGAACCCCATGACCATGGTGGGGTATTGACGCGTTCCCGTGGGGGGCCGGCCACGGGACGCTGCGGTGGACACGCGCAAGTGAGCAGGCAGGCAAAGCACTACGCTCACACGGGCATCAATGCGCTCATGTCATGTGACAAAGCGTTTCAGAATCCTTGCCACTCTGCAAAGAGGGAACAAAAGTATGTACAACAACACATCAGGATATGTACACATGGGGTTAAGACTGGACTGGGGTAAGGGCATCACAGGACAATAGACACTCAGTCCTAACTCGTATTCCAATCCCAGGTCCGACCCTCTCAGTGGCTGGTGGGGGCGGGGGCTCAAACACAACCCATGCCCTGCTCAGTCCGGACCCTGAAACCCTGCCAATAGGGGGGGTTTTCCGCCGAGCCACAGGCGAGTTCCTGGAAACCAAGTAGCTCCAAGGCCAACCGACAGTGGTCCCCTATGCTCCCTTAACGGCAGGTCCCAACTCCCCTCTGAGCGAGAGATATGGCCCCGCCATTATCCCTCAGGAGTTGGTAGCTGAAAATGGGCTGTTTCAGCCCAAACTGATATTAGCTCCAAAATCTCCAAAATTGACCCCTCGTCCGGACCCGCCAGAGGTAGGGACGAGGCAACTGACCCTATGCCCTTCGAGTACAAACTCCCTGGAGCCCTCACCCAACCTGGTTCCCTCTGAGGTCCCGGCATCAGGGCAACACGGATTCGTCAAGTGGGGTCATGATGCCAAAATCACCAAAATTGGCGTCATTCCCACGCGTGGCTCGCCCGGCCAGGGCAAGGCCAATGGCTCACAGGGTAGGAGGCAGGACCTAGGACTCATATCTGAGTGTACAACTTGGGATTACGTCCAGGCTCCCTGTGGGCATAGAGAAATGGGGCCGCCAATTGACCACACGGAAGGGGGAAATTGGGGTCCCAAAATGGGGTCATTTTGGCTGCTCGAAATGAGCCAATATTCGGGGTGCTCCCAATAGTATATCTCCACGCCGGCTTGGAGATCGGATCTGCCATTCCATACGCGATCCACCGGGAGTCCAACGAAGACTCCCATGCCCTTGGCTCTCAAAGATCTCCATGCCACTGAGCGTGGTGTCGATCCCAATTGGGTCCCCAAATGTCAAAATGGCAAAATTGCCCACACTCACTTTGGGCTAGCGCCTTAACGAAGGTTGCTCCGCTTCGCCCACGTGGTGTGTGAACCATGGGGACCAATATACATAACACCCATGTCATATATGGTCCATTGGTCCATGCGTCCGGCGTGCACGGGTGGGCTCAACATAGTGCACGGCGGGCAGCAAAAGTGGAAAATTGCTCAAAATGGCCAAAAATGCGCACACTCATGGTTAGGGCAAATGAGGCACATGCCCGACTTGGACCGGAGTGTGCCATAGGATTGGTATCAAGTCCTATGTGTCCAACATATCTTTTGGGCGTCGCCCAACTCCTCCGGTTTTGGGAATGGCAGGGTCGCCAAGTGAGCCCATGATTTGGGATAGTCCCAAATCTCCAACATGGCGGCCACGGTATGCCAATCTCAAGAGGAGTTATTCGCCGGGTCCAAGATATGTTGGGCACCGAAGTATGTACCCTCATAACATACTTGGGTCATGATATCAAATGAGCGCAACGTTGAGATACACGGTCGCCACTTGACATCATGAGGGGCCAAAAACGGCAAAATTGGCACAAAGATACACAAAAGTGCCTTGAAAGGTGCACAATTATATTATAATATCTTCGGCTTGGATCGTGCAATCAACTAATCCTTCTAAACATAATGACTTGACACCAATGACCTTCGATTCCACATATGTGCTCCACTTGGGGCGCTTTGAAAGGACGAGAGCGCTACTTCCCAAGTGGGCACATGAAATCATGGAAAATTGCAAAACACACACCTTGCTCCCAACGCATCGCTTCGGGATCGCCACACAAGCTTCCCTTCACGAAGGTTAGGCTTGCAATTGATCGAAGAGAGTATGGAGAAGGGGCTTGCACAATATGAGGTCCATTGGCGGGTTTGGCTTGGAGCGATGGACCCGCCAAATGGGCACGCAACACAACACAAGGCACATACTCCATATTGCCCAAAAAGGTAGCTCCCCCCACGATATGTCATGCCCCTCCAAGGGCATAACTTTGTGTCAATCGCTCACAGGAACTCAAGGAGAGTTCCTATGCAACACCAACACTCGCGCGCTACACTCGAAAGTTATCTTAACGCACGCAATATCATGGCCAAAGAGTTACAACGCAAACTCTACCCTCTTGACCATGATCCATTACACTAGCGCGCACGTGTGGAGACGCAAGGCATGTGAAGCTTCCTAAATTACGTCGGGAGTATTGTGAATACATCCCACGTTTTCTTATTGTCATTCCTCGCAAGCGGCACGAGATATGACCCTCACAAGTGGCCTCACGAATCAACTTTGTTTTGCCCATATCTTTAAGACAAATGGAGGGCAAGATAAAAGGAAAGTTGATTCGTGCATAGGGAAGCACGTAGGTCCACTCGAAGGAGGTCAAATCAAGTGCGGGGATGTCGAAGTCGAAAATCCGATTTCGACATCCTGAAAAATTCGGATTAAGGTTGCGAGTGTAGAATGTGAAAATTGCGGATGCATCAATGCAGTTCCTGAAGACTTTAGAGCCTTCGTCACGGATAGCGTTAAAATTTCCATTAATAACAGTTAAACTGGCGGTTACGCTAAAGTCGCGAGCTAACCGCCAGCTGCCAAAACAGTGAGTATCAGAACGGAAGCGTAAAAATTGACGGAAACAATATGAAAATAAAACCCTGTTGATTCCTGATGTTCTGATATATAAATCTCTGCTGGCGGTGCATCGGTTGCCGATGCGGGGCTTTACGGCACGGAACACGCTCCCGCCGGGCTCTCACCGGGCGTCAACGGGCGCCTTCCGTACATGGGATTAGTGGACCGGAGACCGGTTGTATACCCTAACCTAGCCATGGGGTTCTGCCTACCGCTTCACCCCCCTCCTTAGAGCAAACCCTGGGGGGGGCTCGATAACACCCATGCATGGCAGCGGGTACCCAGGACCATCCCCTGAAGGGGGGGGTGTCACACCCTCACTTCAGGCTGACTCAGGTGAGGCTGCCCAAATCCCACAGTAAGATAGGTATGATGCTGTAAAAGCTCGTAGCACATGTATAGTATCAAGTATCAAGTCCCGGGTCCTGGCGGCGATTGTTCGGCATCCAAAGGACCCGTTAACCCATACCAGGCGCACCGGGTGCCGGCTGCTACGGTCACCACCACAGTGGCAGTGGCATACACGGCCAACATAGGCGACACACGACGAGCGAGGTGGTCCCACAGGTCGAGAGCGACCACAAAGATCCATCAGGCTACCCCAAGCTTCCCAACGCCCGCCGACTGGGGAGAGTCCCCACGGGTCCTTCCTCGGGCGCACCATGTCCATATCCATACGACGCGAGTCCATAGTGGTACAGCCGAACGAGCTCCTCCTTAAGGGATCGGGCATCAAGGCCGTCTTTTCCCTCGCCCTATTACCACGAAGGCCATACATGAGGGAGTCCTCATGCAGTGTGGGCGGAGGCGTCGACTCCTCAAACCACCAGTTTCCCAGGCAGACTGACCGAGGTCAGGAGCACCGGAGGCCGCCATCCGACTGCAAGTGCGTCTGCAAGTCGGTAGGCTCACACTGGGACTGACAGTGGCGGACCGCTGGGAGTGTAGTCAGGCAACTGGGCTTCCCGCCTGGCGCCATCAGGATCTCCACATCACAGCAAATAGGGCAACACGGTATCACAGGCACTCAAACAGAAGAATCTGTACTTAGGTACTGGTCCAGGCTGGACCTCAAGTAAAAATATGTAAACGGCGACTCAGGGCGCCCTTGTATTCCGATTCGCATCCCCTCGGGGGAAAAAAACAGTCAACACTCAGTGATGGGCTAACATACAGATGCACATATCCTGGGGGACAGAAAAACAAGCAATAAGCTGGGTAAATAGGCGTGTCAACACACTCTGGACAGAGCGCCAAACCACGCCACGGTCTGTATAAGGCAATGCAGGAGGGTGGACAGGAAAACGCCTGAGGTCAGGCCATATATAGTGTGGAGACACACGTCGACTGGTCTGGATTCCGCAAGTGCCATGGAACCAGACCACACACCAAAAAAGAATCGCAATGCCGATGACAGCGGCATCCGTTGCGCAACGTCGTATGGGCTTCAAGGCCCTAAGAGCTCAGAAATATGAAGGTCAGTCGCCCTACCTGGTTTCCCAAGGATTCAGCAGGTGGGGAGTGACGAATAGAATTGAAAGAGAGGGGCCATCCTCCTCTGGATTCAGCAGGGGGGGGTATATGGCCACTCTGATGGCAGGTCACCGAAAGATGGAAGAGAGCAAGCAAGCAAGGGACGATCCGTCGGCCTCACAAGCGCTCAAAATGCATCAGGGGAGAGCTCAGGGCGCTGATCAGGCACCCCTGGCTGCAATCGCCCGGGTGAGTGCTGCCAAGTCCGAAACGTGGATCTTGGTCTTGTGCTTGCGGATGTACTCCATGAAGGGAGTATTGACCCGCGGCACGAACGAGGAGACGGGTTCCCAGGTGTCGTGGGACGGCCCATAGACTCGCCAACAAACCTTGAAATCCAGACCTCCGGGTGCCGAGGCTTTCGGACGCTGAGCCAGGATTTTCTCGACTGTGTAGTCGTCCTGCTCAGCATAGTCGTCGTCCGAATCAGCCTCATGTGCGGCGTAGCTCAGGGACACATGTTGGCCACGGAGGTCGGGTTCCCGCACACGGAGTTGACTCTCGTGGCGCTCCCGGAACTGTCCGTGACCCACCTTGATCCGGTAGGTGTCCTCACCAATCCTGCGGACCACCTCGCCGGGTGTGAACCAGGTCTTGGTGCGGTGGGTGCCCATAGGGCGGGGTCTGATCACCCACACCGGGTCTCCCACCCTGAACTTCTGCGCTGTCGAGCTCGGGGCGGACTTCTGACGCTCAGCATGCTCCTTCTCGAGCTGCTGGCGGATGTCCCGCGCCGTTTGCTCTTGCCGCGCGAAGAATTCCTTGGCATCCATGGCCATGCCATCACCAGACAAGGGAAGTCCCCTACCCAGGGGGTCCCTGCCGAACAGAATCTGGTGAGGGGACAAACCGCCCGGAGTGGGGGTGCCATGATGGGCCTTCAGAGCAGGCCACATCTCCTCAAACCAGTTCCGACGTGGATTGGTGATGTGGATCTTGCGCAGCTTCTCGAACAGCTGCCGTCCAGCCACTTCAGCACGGCCGTTGGACCGGCTGAGATAGGCGACGCTCTTGGCATGACGTATTCCCATGAGGGAACACATAGCCTTGAACCAGCCACCAGTAAACTGGGGCCCTCGGTCACTGCAAATGGTGCGGGGGATGTCAAAGACGGTCAGCCAATGACGAATCATCATGACTGCCACTTCCTTGGCAAGCAACCCCTTTTTGCGTGCCGGAACGGCTACTACGTAGCCACTGTGGCGATCCACACAGAGAACCACACAGTCAAAGGTCTCCTTGCCAATGTGCACTTCGGGCATGGAGAAGACGTCCATGGCCACGCTCTCCATGGGCTGGTCAGGAACCGGGGTCCATTGGACTTCCCCCTTGACGTTCCGGTTGTCGGGATTGCAGGCCTGGCAGACCGAGCAACCCTTTCTGACCTTCTTGATGGCGGTTTAGAGAACGATATGGTCGATCTCGAACCGGCGCTGCATGTCAAGGGCTTGCTTCTTGACCCCTGGGTGCAGCATGTGGTGGTGCCAAGCTTCACAAAGCTGGAGCACCCGGGACTCCGGTACTAGCAGCTTACCATTCCGGTAGAGCTTGCCATCTTCCTCGGTCAGCCCCTTTGGCCACTTCTGCCCGTCGTCAGGGTCGGTCACAGCCCTATACTCGGCCGCAAAGGCCTCAGACTTGGCGTAATCGTCGGTCCAGTCGTCCTGGAGGCAAGACTCCGGGAAGAGGTGCTTGTCGGACTCAGCTCCCTCAGGGGCGAGTACACTGACTGCTCAGCTCACCCTCGACGCGAGGGGTGCATCCGCAGCCATGACGACGAAGCATTTAACACCCTCCTCCTCCATCAGGCGCTCCATTTCAATGATCCTTTTGGCTTCAGCGGTCTCAGCCTCATCGCCATGGGCAGAGATGTCCGTCATGCCCTTGCTGGCGGGATAGGCCCACCTACTGAGACAGTCCGCCACGGTGTTATCCTTTCCAGGAATATACACAACCGTGAGGTCGAACTTGGCCAAGGTCTCATGCCATCTTGCCTGTCGGGAGGCGGGACCTGAGGGGGTGTCCACGTGCTCCTTGTGCCACGACTGCAGACTCTGATGGTCGGTGCAGACGGTGACGGGATGGAGGGCTATGTACCCAGCCCATTTCCTGAGAGCCATGACGATGGCATACGCCTCCTTTTCGCGGGGCGTCCACATCCGTCTCTGGCCTTCCGCCAGGGCTCGGCTCCAGAAGGCCACGGGCACGTGCCTCCCGTCGTCAAGCACTTGCTCCAACACAGCGCCAATGGCGTAGTCGGAAGCGTCGGTGCGCAGGACGAACCCTCGGTCGGGATCCACGAGGTGCAGACCCACTGCGGATAGCAGCGCCTGCTTCATCCCCTCAAAGGCACGGTCAGACTCAGCTGTCCAGACCAGAGCCTTCTTGGACCCCTTCTTGGTCTCCTCTCGGTTGCCCTTGAGCATGGTCGTCATGGGGGCTGCATACTCGGCATACATTTTGATATACCCCGAGTAGTAGTTGCAGAACCCCAGATACGCCCGTAGCTCAGAGACCGTCTTGGGCTTTTCCCAGTGCTCAATCGCAGCCACCTTGCCAGGTATGGGCTTTCGCTGCCCGTTCCCAACTACGTGGCCAGCGAAGACCACCTCGCTTACCGCAATGGTGGCCTTGTCACTGCTGCCCGTGAGTTTGTGCCGAACCAGAAGGTCGAGCACTCGAGTGACGTCCCTTTCGTGTGCCTCCAGGAGCTCCTCGTAGCTCATACTGGGGTCCCCAGACGCGATGATCACGTCGTCCCCGAAGGGGTCCGCACAGTCGCGCACCGGCTCAAGCAGGTTCTCCAGCATCCGCTGAAAAGCCGCATTGCCGTTGGTAACGCCCATGGGCATCACCTTCCACTGGAGAGGTCCAAGTGGGGTGCTCATGGCTGTGCAGGCACGGGACTCCTCGGCGAGAGGCATCTGATGATAACCATGTTTCAGGTCAATCACCGTGAAGATCCTCCGCCGGTGTTGTTTTTGCAGCATGTCCTCAATGAGGGGAAGCGTATAGCTATCATGCTGCGTTTGGGCGTTCAGGCCGCGGTAGTCGACCACGAGCCGCCACTCACCGGCAACCTTCTTGGGGACGACGAAGCACGGAGAGGCCCATTCGGAGTGGCACGGCTCGAGCCAGCCTCTCTGGATGAAGTCACGGAGGATCTTCTCCATGGCTTCTTTCCTCTCGCCCCTCAGGGCAAACTCCCGGTGACGATACACACGGGGGTCCTGCTTCAGTCGTATCTTGGCCTCGCCATACGGTCCACGCACCCTCGGGGGAAACACAGGCTTACCGCTGAAGAAGGTATCACCATACTTCTGCTTCAGCCTGGCCCTCAATGCCTGGATCTTGGGGCAGTCATCGGACTCCGCCTTGGCTTTTCCGGGCACTTGAACCACGGAGCTTACTTGAGGGGTAGCGACCCCGCTCGTCTTCGGCTCAGGCGGTCTTCCCAGGTGGCCCAAAGGGCCATCTCTGGTCTTGCCTCGGAATAGATCGCCGTAGGTGGGTGGGTTACCCCCGATTGGTTCGTCCTGGCTGGACAGGTGGTCCAGTACCCTCCTTACGAAGGTATCTCCATCATAGGAACCAGAGACGATCGAGTCCACTTCCCACCAGGCTTTGTCCTGGCCTTTGCCCTCACGCTGGTTTCCCCAGTCGTGAAAGGGCTGATCCATATACCCCTGAACCAGATCCAACTCCTCTTCAGTGAGGGGGTCTTCCGATTCTCCGATGTCAACAGGGGGAACCGCAAAGCATTGCCTCCAAGGCTCCGCTACGATGCGGTTGACACACATGAAGTCCGTGGTGTCGGCCTGATCAAGGCCCCCATCCACATAGTGGAATTCCGTTGGCCATCTCTGGGGGGGCATGGGCTGTCCCTTAGCCTCCTGATAGACACTCTCTCCAGCCGGTAGGACGACCTTGTTTAAGGTCATGTTGGTCAATGAGGCTACCCAATGTCGGGTACTTTCCTCCTCGGTGCATCCCATAGGAACAACCAGCACTGCCTTGGAGCGGTCCTTGCGAATCTTCGCTATCGCTCTTGGAATGTCCCATCGAGGGCAATGGATCCACATTAAGCCCTGATGCGGACCCCAGTGCTTCTTCCACGCGGAGTCCTGTGCGCTCCAGTACTTCTCACATACCCGAAGATGGGCGGAGGTTCCTGAAGACAACGCATCCAGGGCCAGATCCGACGCTCCCAGGTCCGCGACCACTCGGTTCGCCACTTCCGGCATTACGCCGTACTCCTGGTTTGCTGGCCCAGTGGGCTCAGTGTCCAGCGCGGCCACTTCGAGCTGATTGCGTTCGGGGTGGATCCATTGGCATTCCACATGGTGCTCAGGTGACGAAAGCCACGAGAGCTGGTCGTCCTGGTACAGGGTCATGGAGGCCTCGGCCGGGAGGACGCCGGAGTCCGTTTCCATCATGAAGTCGTACCCAACGATCATGTCCCAGTCCATCTCGGCCTCGTAGAAGCGACCGTGCAGGAGGATTTCCTTGCCGAGGTCTGGGCGGCTCAGCTCACGATGGTTCACGAACTGCAGCCCAATGGCCGCTTCCTTCGTGCCTCCCACCATGTACTGGCCGTTCGCCACCTTCAGCCTGACAGGTTTCCGACTGTCGGTCAGACACTCTGGCGGAAGTAGGCCAGCCTTGACCAAGCTGACCTGCGCGCCCGTGTCAACCAACACGTCGAAAACCTTTTCCACTTCCCCGCATAGGGCAAGCACCTTAAGATGCAACTGCCGCTCGCGACCGACACGGCGCACGGCGTGCAAACTCAGGATCTCCGGCCGTTCCAGAAGCTCAACAAGCGACTGGTGCAGGTCGTGGACAATGGGCTCAGGCTGCCCATCTGCAGCATCCGGCTGCGGTCCGGGTGATCCTCCGATACTCTCGGATAGATCCTGTAGTACATCAAACACTTTCTTGGTCGCGAAGGACGGACGGGTGCAAGGGTTCGTGCCTTCAGTTGCCCTCACCCCGCCTCCGCGACTGGGTGCCGGACCGGGCCTTCCGCCCGCGGCAGTCCCTTTGTGCTTATCGACTCCCGACTGGGATGGTTCGGCGCTTCCCACGTCACCATCCTGCGACCGCCCTAGCTGGGGCCCTTGGCTGCAGGGGCTCCGCTAGGGGGCGTCGGTTGTGGAAGTAGGGGAGGTCTCCTCGGCATCAACCTCGTTGACGCCCTTCTTCCTTTCCCTTCTTTCCTTTCTAGTCGTCTTGTTCTTGTCCTTGTTCTGGTCGTTCTGGTTGTTCTCCTTGTTTTTGTTGTCCGACCTGGGGACCCAGTTCCTCTTGATCTCCTTGATCTCCTTGGCCAACTCGGTCCCCTGCGACACCAGCTTGGAGAGCTCGTCCCTGTCCACCTCCACCTTGGCTTCCCGGATACCCGCGGGCGCACGCTTCTTCGACCCGTGCGCCTTCTTGTAAGCCTCCGTGTCGGCCTTGTGGACGGGGCATGTTCGGTGGTCATGGTTGAAGCCTCGCTTCCTCCCATAACACACGAAACAGCCCTGAGGGTGAGCTCGCATGAACTCCCCAAAGGACAACGGAGGGTCGCCAATGCGGCGACGGTCCCTCTTCTCCTGCTTCCTCCAACCCTGCTGCAGGGGCTTCCAGTTTCCCGGTTTGCTCCCCGCGCTCAGGTTCTTGGCCACGAAGGCACAAACGGCCACCTCGGCGGGCTCATCGTCGTCGTCATCGTCGACGAGAGTCTCATCGCCGTCGGCTCCCGCTGGGTCCATGGCAGCTTCCCCGCCAGGTCCCTCGCCAACGTAGTTGACGTCGCGGTCGCCGGGCCTCAACCCGCGGGTGTGGTGGAGGTTCCGGTACTCCTTGAGCACCTCCTCTCCAACCCACTCCAGGATCTCGTCGCAGCTCATCCGCGCCGGGATGGCCTGCAGACGGATGGTCTGGCCGCTCAACTCACACTCGTCAAGGCGCCACATCGCGGTCTTCTCGCGATCGCCCGAGACGGTGATGAGGAGAGCGTTCCGCAGGGAGTGCCGTTTGACATCCCGGGCCACGTTCTTCCTCGTCCAAGCCACCACGTTCGTATGATACTCTTTGGGGAGCATCATCTTGACCGTGTGGCTGGACTTGGCCCGCTTGGCTTCCTCCTTGGTGACCCTCTTGATCCATGCTTCCGGCAGCATGGAGAGCGGGCGAGCCTGCTCGTCACCCTCGTTCCAATCCTCCACGTTGCGGCGGAAGAGGGTGTATTTCCCTCGGAAGTCTCGCCAATCTCGTAGGCGGATCTCCCGTCCATCATGCTCAAGCTTGATGGACTTCCAGCGCTTGGCAGCCACGTGCGGAGCGTCCACCCGCTCCTGCTCGTTGAGCCACTTCTTGGCTTCCTTGAGGGTCTTGATTCTCCCCTCTTTGGTCGCCACGAAGTATAGCTCGCCGAGCACTTCCGGCAGGCGGTACCTGAACCGTCTGAAGACATACTTCTCCGCATCAGCAGGATGCATGTCCTCAGTAACGGTTACCCCCCAATCGTCCAGCTTCTCCAAGAAGCGGTCGAGGTTGAGGGGGTTGCCGTCGTACATGGGGGGCTTGATGTCCTTCAAGTCTTCCCACACGGCGGCATCCGCGGCCTTAGAGACCGTGAACGCCGGCCGCGAGGTCGACCGAGGTTCCCATCGGCCTCGCCCACCGACTCCCACGGCCGCCACTTCCATTTCCTCCATGGAATCCCTGTGGCTACGCCGCGGCTCCTCCATGTACGCTGAACCTAGATGTTCACGCCGTACTCCTTCCATGTATGGCTCCTCATCACGGCGCCGGCGGCTGCGTTCAGCGGCCTCCCGTCGTACACCACGCGGCGGGCTGATGTCGAACTCCTCCAGGTCCAGGTCCAGGTCCTCACCTTTGCCGACATCCCACTCCACGTCTCCTCTGGGGACCTCATCCCTGAGTCCACCATAACGTCCACCAGCCATTGGGATTGGCTCCGGGGCTGGTGCGGGGCGCCGGGGGCGTACCGGTGTCCGCGGTGGAGCACGGCCGTTGCGGTACTCCGCGCTGAGCCACTCATCACCCCAATCCTCACTGCCACTACCGGGTGGCACGCGCTCGTTGCGGAGGCCCGCGCTGTGGTGAGAGGGGGCGGTGAGAGAGGGGGCACTGGCGCCGGGGCGACTCCTGGGGGCTCCGCCGGGGGCGTGGGGTCTGCCTGGACCTGGTCCGGGTCCCCAGCCGTCGTCCGACGAGCCAGACTCCAGGGGTGGGTGGTCGCTGCCGACGCTCCCACGGGCCTCCAGCGCGTCCAGCCTCTGCTGCAGGCCGCTGATGACCGTGTTCAGCTGCCTGGTCTCGGCCCTGGCGATGTCCAGCTCTCTCTGCGCGCGCGCGGCGACCTCGGAGATGCGAGTCATCTCGCCCTTGCCCGTGTCTACCTCGCGCTCGAGGAACCGGACCCTCCTGCGGAGGTAGACAATCCACCGCCAGGTGGTATCCGGGTCGCCGTTCCCTGGTGGGTCGTTGGGGTACCCAGGGGGTCCTCCAGGAGGGCCTCCGCCGGGTCCGCCCGGTCCAGGGGGTCCTCCCCCGCCCGGTGGTCCGCCTCCAGGGGGTCCACTTGGTGGGCGTCCTCCAGGGGGTCCTGATGGTCCTCCGCCAGGGGGTCCCGGTGGGTCTCCGCCGGGTCGCTTCGGTGGGTCCGAGGATGGGCGCTTCCTCGTGATGCCGAAGTCCATGTCGTCATCCTCGTCCATGTCGCCCCACCTGGGCGTCTCGGTCTCGGAAGACTCCGAGCTCCGGTAGGGAGGAGGGAGATCCTCATCCTCACCTTCCGGCTCCATGGGGACGTCTCCGCCTCCTCCGCCCGTCCAAGCCACCACTTGGCAATGTCGGCGGCCTCGTTCATCCCCTGTCGCTGGACCGTCGCTGGCAGTGAAGAAGGGGTCACTGTCGTGGGGGTGTCCGCCCGCTGGCCTCCGTGGCCTCTCGGGGGTGTTCCCCTTGACCTTCCTCCGTCGATGAGCGGTGGGGCCACTGCTCCCACTGCTGCCCGTGTCGGCCTCGTCCAGCGTCATCTTGGAGGAGGCGTCCCCTTCGAACAGCTTTCGAAGGGTCTCCACTCGTGATCCTCCCGGGGGAGTCTCGCGGCGGAGTTTGGCCTCTGCCTCCTCCGTTGCGGCGGCGGTGGCTGCGGCAGCTCGCCTTTCGCCCTCCTCCCGGGCACGAGCCGCCTCGGCTTCCCGGGTCTGCTGCAGCCGCGCCTTCTCCGCTTCCAACGCCGCCAGCTCCGCCTCCGTCTTGGCCCTGTCCTCAGCGACCTTCGGTCGCGCGGCCTCGATGGCGTCCTTCTTGGCGGCGTCCGCCTGGGCCTTAGCCGTCGCTTCGGCGTGGGCCCTTTCCTCCGCCTCCTTCTTTGCCCTCTCTTGGGCAAGCGCCTCTTCCAGCGCCCTCACCTCGGCCTCCTTGCAGGCAATGGCCTCCTGCGTCAGGCGGGCTTCCTCGTCGGCTACCGCCAACTCACCGTTGACCTGGGCAGTCGCTGCCCCATGGGCGGCTACGGCCGTGAGTCCGGCCGCAATGGCCGCCACGGTTTGGGCGTGGATGGCCATGCCATGCGCCCACTCCGCAGCCTCCTCCTGGGCGATGCCGACGGCGCCCTCCACGGCAGCGCTGTGCTGCCTGGCCCGTTGCCGGGCAACCCGAAGGTTGCAGGGCACCCCACAGGCGCGCTCACAGGCGCGCGCCACGTCCCTGTCGGGAGCGACGCTGCTGCTGGAGCTGGCCTGGTCGGCCGGCATCCTCCCGCGGTGGGCCGACTCCACGTCGCTGCTGGGGCCTGCTGGGGCCTGCTGGGGCCTCAGGAGCAGCGGACGGGGCTTGGCCTTGGTCTGCTTGGCGACTTGGATGAAGTCGCCGAGGGTGGCGTGGCCGGGGTGATGACCACCATTGGCCCGTTGGGGACTGGGGGCTGGGGTTCCGCCCTTGGCGCTTTGGGCGGCTTCAGCGGCCAGGGACTCCTGGTACTCCCGCCACTTCCGGTCCCGCTTCCTGTCCCCGGCGGACCGCTTCTCCTTCCCCGGAGACGCGCTGCTGCTGCCCTGCAGCCTGCGCTCGCTCCCCGGTTCCGGGAAGTTCTTCTCGATCATGTCCCACATGGAGACGTTGATCGAGGCGCCCGACGGGTACTCGTTGGGCATCTCGTCCTCTTCAACCCCGTCGGGACGCAGGCCTCCAGCGCCTCTGCTGGAAGCGGAAGGCGAACCCTTCCGCCCGCAGCCAGTCCTCCACGGCCTGCAGGCGGTCGGGGGCCATGTCCGTGCGGAGCTCAAAGCTCCGGGGCATGCCGCCTTCGCACTGGGGGTGGCTGTGGCGGTAGTGCTGGTCCCAAACCAACCCACGCAGTAGGTGCGCTGCATGGGGCTGGGGCCGCGGCCACGTCTTACCCGCTTCTTGCCAGTTTACCATGGCAGCGGGGGCGTAGTTGGTCTTGAGGTCCTTGGTGTGCACTCGTTCCACTCAACGAACTGGTGGTGGTTGTTGAGGCGGGTGCTGCAGCACTGGACTGGGAGTGCGGCCGGTGCTGGTCGGCCGGTGGCTGTGGAGGTGGTTGACGCGGCCTTGCTGGTCGGCCGATGGGACTCGCTGATGCAGGGGTCCTGGTCAGTCCACTTCCTTCACGGTCGCGGCGCGGTCAGGGCTATGCTCTGGACGGCGCTGCTGGCTCCGTGACGAACTCGGCGCTGTCGCTGGGTGGCACTGCGAGCCGCTGCGCTGCGGTGCGAGCCGCTGCGCCGGGCTGCGAGCTGCGAGCTGCGCCGCGCTGCTCGGGGTTGGTGGCCCCGAGTGGCACGCGAGGGCTGGGTAACCCCGCGGCGGTGAAACGCTTTTGACGCGTTCCCGTGGGGGGCCGGCCACGGGACGCTGCGGTGGACACGCGCAAGTGAGCAGGCAGGCAAAGCACTACGCTCACACGGGCATCAATGCGCTCATGTCATGTGACAAAGCGTTTCAGAATCCTTGCCACTCTGCAAAGAGGGAACAAAAGTATGTACAACAACACATCAGGATATGTACACATGGGGTTAAGACTGGACTGGGGTAAGGGTATCACAGGACAATAGACACTCAATCCTAACTCGTATCCCAATCCCAGGTCCGACCCTCTCAGTGGCTGGTGGGGGCGGGGGCTCAAACACAACCCATGCCCTGCTCAGTCCGGACCCTGAAACCCTGCCAATAGGGGGGGTGTCCCGCCCAGCCACAGGCGAGTTCCTGGGAACCCAGTGGCTCCAAGGCCAACCGACAGTGGTCCCCTATGCTCCCCTAACGGCAGGTCCCAACTCCTCTCTGAGCCAGAGATATGGCCCCGCCATTATCCCTCAGGAGTTGGTAGCTGAAAATGGGCTGTTTCAGCCCAAACTGATATTAGCTCCAAAATCTCCAAAATTGACCCCTCGTCCGGACCCGCCAGAGGTAGGGACGAGGCAACTGACCCTATGCCCTTCGAGTACGAACTCCCTGGAGCCCTCACCCAACCTGGTTCCCTCTGAGGTCCCGGCATCAGGGCAACACGGATTCGTCAAGTGGGGTCATGATGCCAAAATCACCAAAATTGGCGTCATTCCCACGCGTGGCTCGCCCGGCCAGGGCAAGGCCAATGACTCACAGGGTAGGAGGCAGGACCTAGGACTCATATCTGAGTGTACAACTTGGAATTAGGTCCAGGCTCCCTGTGGGCAGAGAGAAATGGGGCCGCCAATTGACCACACGGAAGGGGGAAATTGGGGTCCCAAAATGGGGTCATTTTGGCTGCTCGAAATGAGCCAATATTCGGGGTGCTCCCAATAGTATATCTCCACGCCGGCTTGGAGATCGGATCCGCCATTCCATACGCGATCCACCTGGAGTCCAACGAAGACTCCCATGCCCTTGGCTCTCAAAGATCTCCATGCCACTGAGCGTGGTGTCGATCCCAATTGGGTCCACAAATGTCAAAATGGCAAAATTGCCCACACTCACTTTGGGCTAGCGCCTTAACGAAGGTTGCTCCGCTTCGCCCACGTGGTGTGTGAACCATGGGGACCAATATACATAACACCCATGTCATATATGGTCCATTGGTCCATGCGTCCGGCGTGCACGGGTGGGCTCAACATAGTGCACGGCGGGCAGCAAAAGTGGAAAATTGCTCAAAATGGCCGAAAATGCGCACACTAATGGTTAGGGCAAATGAGGCACATGCCCGACTTGGACCGGAGTGTGCCATAGGATTGGTATCAAGTCCTATGTGTCCAACATATCTTTTGGGCGTCGCCCAACTCCTCCGGTTTCAGGAATGGCAGGGTCGCCAAGTGAGCCCATGATTTGGGATGGTCCCAAATCGCCAACATGGCGGCCACGGTATGCCAATCTCAAGAGGAGTTTTTCGCCGGGTCCAAGATATGTTGGGCACCGAAGTATGTACCCTCATAACATACTTGGGTCATGATGTCAATTGGGCGCAACGTTGAGATACACGGTCGCCACTTGACATCATGAGGGGCCAAAAACGGCAAAATTGGCACAAAGATACACAAAAGTGCCTTGAAAGGTGCACAATTATATTATAATATCTTCGGCTTGGATCGTGCAATCAACTAATCCTTCTAAACATAATGAGTTGACACCAATGACCTTCGATTCCACATATGTGCTCCACTTGGGGCGCTTTGAAAGGACACGAGCGCTACTTCCCAAGTGGGCACATGAAATCATGGAAAATTGCAAAACACACACCTTGCTCCCAACGCATCGCTTCGGGATCGCCACACAAGCTTCCCTTCACGAAGGTTAGGCTTGCAATTGATCGTAGGGAGTATGGAGAAGGGGCTTGCACAATATGAGGTCCATTGGCGGGTTTGGCTTGGAGCGATGGACCCGCCAAATGGGCACGCAACACAACACAAGGCACATACTCCATATTGCCCAAAAAGGTAGCTCCCCCCACGATATGTCATGCCCCTCCAAGGGTATAACTTTGTGTCAATCGCTCATAGGAACTCAAGGAGAGTTCCTATGCAACACCAACACTCGCGCGCTACACTCGAAAGTTATCTTAACGCACGCAATATCATGGCCAAAGAGTTACAACGCAGACTCTACCCTCTTGACCATGATCCATTACACTAGCGCGCACGTGTGGAGACGCAAGGCATATGAAGCTTCCTAAATTACGTCGGGAGTATTGTGAATACATCCCACGTTTCCTTATTGTCATTCCTCGCAAGCGGCACGAGATATGACCCTCACAAGTGGCCTCACGAATCAACTTTGTTTTGCCCATATCTTTAAGACAAATGGAGGGCAAGATAAAAGGAAAGTTGATTCGTGCATAGGGAAGCACGTAGGTCCACTCGAAGGAGGTCAAATCAAGTGCGGGGATGTCGAAGTCGAAAATCCGATTTCGACATCCTGAAAAATTCGGATTAAGGTTGCGAGTGTAGAATGTGAAAATTGCGGATGCATCAATGCAATTCCTGAAGACTTTAGAGCCTTCGTCACGGATAGCGTTAAAATTTCCATTAATAACAGTTAAACTGGCGGTTACGCTAAAGTCGCGAGCTAACCGCCAGCTGCCAAAACAGTGAGTATCAGAACGGAAGCGTAAAAATTGACAGAAACAATATGAAAATAAAACCCTGTTGATTCCTGATGTTCTGATATATAAATCTCCGCTGGCGGTGCATCGGTTGCCGATGCGGGGCTTTACGGCACGGAACACGCTCCCGCCGGGCTCGCACCGGGCGTCAACGGGCGCCTTCCGTACATGGGGTTAGTGGACCGGAGACCGGTTGTATGCCCTAACCTAGCCATGGGGTTCTGGGTACCGCTTCAGTATACAACCGGTCTCCGTGTGCCCACTAACCCCATGTACGGAGGGGAAGACGCCCGCTGAAGCCCGGTGAGAGCCCGGCAGGAGCGTGTCCCTTGCCGTAAAGCCCCCGTGACGGCATTCCGGCCACTTGGGGCATGTTACCACGTACCGGCAAACTGCCATTTGCCGGTATCTTACTATTTCACGCCAATCTGCCCCGCACCGCCTTCAGCCGTCGATTCGGCAACCTAACCCTAACAACAGATGTAGGTAAGACGTGTTTGTGAGAGAGATCTGGGCATTTCAGCTATTAGCGGCCGCATCGGCAACCGATGCGTCGCCCGCTGAGATTTACACATCAGAATATCAGGAATCAACAGGGTTTTATTTTCATATTGTTTCCGTAAATTTTCACGCTTCCGTTCTGATAATCAATGTTTTGACTGCTGGCGGTTGGCTCGCGACTTTAGCGTAACCGCCAGTTTAACTGTTATTTACAGACATTTTAGCGCAATCCGTGACGAAGACTCTAAAGTCTTCAGGAATTGCATTGATGCATCTGCAATTTTCACATTGTACACTCGCAACCTTAACCCGAATTTTTCAGGATGTCGAAATCGGATTTTCGACTTCGACATCCCCGCACTTGATTTGACCTCTTTGGAGTGGACCTACGTGCTTCCCTATGCACGAATCAACTTTCCTTTTGTCTTGCCCTCCATTTGTCCTAGAGATATGGGCAAAACAAAGTTGATTCGCGAGGCCACTTGTGAGGGTCATATCTCGTGCTACTTGCGAGGAATGACAATAGGGAAGCATGGGATGTATTCACAATACTCCCGACGTAATTTAGGAAGCTTTATACGCCTTGCGTCTCCACACGTGCGCGCTAGCGTAATGGATCATGGTCAAGAGGGTAGAGTTTGCGTTATAACTCTTTGGCCATGATATTGGCTGGGTTAAGATAACTTTCGAGTGTAGCGCGCGAGTGTTGGTGTTGCATAGGAACTTTCCTTGAGTTCCTATGAGCGATTGACACAAAGTTATGCCCTTGGAGGGGCATGACATATCGTGGGGGGAGCTACCTTTTTGGGCAGTATGTGGTATGTGCCATGTGTTGTATTGCGTGCCCATTTGGCGGGTTTGGCTAAGAGCGATACACCCACCAATGGACCTCATATTGCACGAGGCCCTTCCTTATACTCCCCACGATCAATTGCAAGCCTAACCTTCGTGGAGGAAAGCTTGTGTGGCGATCCCAAAGCGATGCGTTGGGAGCAAGGTGTGTGTTTTGCAATTTTCCATATTTTCATGTGCCCACTTGGGAAGTAGCGCTCGTGACCTTTCAAAGCGCCCCAAGTGGAGCACATATGTGGAATCGAAGGTCATTGGTGTCAAGTCATTGTGTTTAAAAGGATTGGTCGATTACTCAATCCAAGCCGAAGATATTATAATATATTTGTGCGCCTTTCAAGGCACTTTTGGGTGTTTTTTTCACCAATATTGCTGTTTTTTGCCCGTCATGATGTCAAGTGGCGACCGTGTATCTCAACGTTGCGCCCAATTGACATCATGACCCAAGTATGTTATGAGGGTACATACTTCGGTGCCCAACATATCTTGGACCCGGCGAATAACTCCTCTTGGGCTTGGCGTAGCGTGGCCGCCATGTTGGCGATTTGGGACCATCCCAAATCATGGGCTCACTTGGCGACCCTGCCATTCCCGAAACCGGAGGAGTTGGGCGACGCCCAAAAGATATGTTGGACACATATGACTTGATACCAATCCTATGGCACACTCCGGTCCAAGTCGGGCATGTGCCTCATTTGCCCCAACCATGAGTGTGCGCATTTTCGGCCATTTTGAGCAATTTTCCACATTTTCTGCCCGCCGTGCACCATGTTCAGCCACCTCGTGCACGCCGGACACATGGACCAATGGACCATATATGACATGGGTGATATGGACATTGGTCCCCATGGCTCGCACACCATGTGGGCGAGGCGGAGCAACCTTCGTCAAGGTGCTAGCCCAAAGTGAGTGTGGGCAAGTTTGCCATTTTGCCTAATTGGCTCCCTAATAGGTTCCCTAATTGGTTACCTAATAGGTTCTCTAATAGGTTCCCTACTAGGTTCCCTAATAGGTTGCCTAATAGGTCCCCTAATTGGTTCCCTAATTGGTTCCCTAATAGGTTCCCTAATAGGTTCGCTAATACGTTCCCCAATAGGCCACCTAATAGGTTCCCTAATAGGTTCTCTAATAGGTTCCCTAAATGGTTCCCTAATTGGTTCCCTAATAAGTTCCCTAATACATTCCCTAATTGGTTCCCTATCAAGACTGAATATTGGGACCGAGCTGGTGGGGGAAGGAACATTAGATATGAATGGTGAGGGACACCAATGAGTCACACATTGAAGGCCGTTGACAAAGTGGAATCAGCTTGCAAGTGATACCCTTCACCACAAGGCCCACTTTCAAGGCTTTTGTGGACTTGTGAGGGGCCAAAATGCCCCAAAATGGCCTCAACATGGGCTCATTTCACCCGTTTGTGCACCCCAAATGGTGTAGGATGAGTTTTGGAAAAATGCGTTTTTGACCCATTTTTGACCCATTTTTGGTCCCAAAATAGCGCATCTTCAAGGCATTTTGGGATTTTCGGAGGACCAAAATGGGCCACCACAAGCTCAAAACGGTCCAAAAACACTTGTTTTAGCATCACACATGGTCTAGGATCATTTTTGAGAAAAGTCATCTTTTTGCCCCTATTGGACCATAGTGACCCATTTGGGCACCCACTTGTTTGGGCTTGAGCTTGCAGCTTGCCGCAGTCTAGTGGGCCTAGGTACGGGGGTCTAGGCGTCCATTTGGGCAATTCTGAGGGGTGGAAACCACAAAACATGGGGGGTTGCGGGTGGACTAGGTGCCCTCAGAATCGCGTTTTGAGCCATGTAGCCAAAGATATGGCCTATTCTTGGTTTGTGGCTGTCACCAGCCAATCTGCACAAAATTTGGGGCTTCTGGGGGCCTTTTTGGCCGTTTCCGGGACATATGGTGGAGTTAGAGGGCCGCAAAGGGCTTGTTGACATGGGAAAGTCAAGCCGCACATAGAGTGTACCCACCCTTTCCCTTCGTTTGGCCGTTTTGAATGGGTTCTAGGGCCGTTTTGGCCCCAAAATGGCTGTTTTTGGCCCTAAACTGCAGTTTTTGAAACTGAGGTCCGCCACTTGCGACACCCGTTCCCGGCCGCCACCGTTGAGTTTCTGGCTCATAATTGGTGTGGTTGTCCCTCACACCCATAGGTATCATCCACCAAAATTTCAGCCGAATCCGAAGCACCACGACGGAGTTCTGATTTTTACCCATTTCGCGCGTGCTGCTTGCTGCTTGCTGCTGCTGCTGCTGCTGCTGCTAAACCTGGTAGGTCCACCCTAGACCCTAAAAAGGGTTATAAAACCGCTGGCTCAGCTAGCACTACACAATCCCCATATATGGGCCAACTCCTTAAAACCGGTTTGTTTTCTCTGTTTTCTGCTCTTTTGGTGCCCTTTGTTACCTGTCATTGAAACGGGCACCCTCAAAATATACACAAAAATGGTATTATACATGAAAAATGAATTTTTTGACCTCAAATACCCCCTCATGGGGTTTGAACCCACACTCTACAAACCTTAGAGTTGCGTTTTACCTCTAAGCTACGACCTGTCGTCCACGATCTCAGAGAAAACCGTAGTATAATAAAAAAATTGGAAAATCAGTACTCCTTACATGCTCCAACCACTATTAACCTCCCATGCTCTTAAAACCGGTCACGCGCTCACTGAGTTGTTCAACTAGTGATTTGCTGTACCCAGAGCTTTGATTTCTGATGCAATCCAAATTGTTTTAAGGATAAAAAATTTTAACAAAATGACAGAAGGAAGTGAGACACTGGATTTTCACGAGTTCGTGCTGAAATTGCCGGATTCGGCGTGGAACCTGAGTTCTGAGTCGTTGGAACATGCAGCACAGTTGGCAAAGGAAGGCGCAATGAGTGGTCTCAGTCCTTGGCAGGCAGCGTCACTGTATTCCAAACTTACAGGAAAGAAAACACTGGCCACTGTCAAAGACACGATGGCCTTGGTTCGTGATGCCTTACTCACTTTAAAGGGCGACGACATTGGCAGAACAGGAACGTCGTCGCATCGAGAAGACGTCTTCTTGGCATGCGAAACTTTGAGCGGTCCCAAGGACCACGCTGGCCCCGCGTCGGACAAGGAGTCCACGTTCGTGTGGCGCGATGAGGTTCTGTCGCTTCCTTCACGCTTGTCTGCACTCCTGGAAGAGCGAAAGGTTTTGCAAGACGAGTTTCGCAGAAAAAAGATGTTGAAGCACCTTCCAGTGTTCGACGAGTTCCATAGGGCAGCTGTTAATAACGCGCCAACGCACAAACATCCAGCGGACGCGGAGAAGCGTCGTTGGGAACAACAGGTAAAAGACGCCATGCGAGTCCTGGGAGTAGTCTTAGCACGCGAAGAAGACACAACGGTAGCTCCGGAAGCACCTGTTTCATTGGTACTATGTGAACATTTGTTTGCAATGTTGGGTGCGTTGGACTACAGCATCCAAAGCTCCCGGCGAGTGGCAGTAGATAAACGGTTTGAACAACCTGCGATTGCACCAGAGTTACTCTCGAAGGATGACATGTCACTACTTCAGTCGCGCAACAAATTACAAAAAGACCTGAGAGGCACGCGTTTCTCCCCTTACTCGCATCGTAGTTCTTTCCGTTCGTTTTCAACACGAGGTCGTTTTGATCCACGGAGATCTGGCAAAGGAGGCAAAGGCAAAGGTAAGGGTTTCACCCAAAGATTTGTGCCACGTAACGACAAGTTAGATGAACGACCACAGCAGTAGCTTGACTGTAGAGGATTTATTGGCACCAGCCGTGTGCGTGCCACCGCCGATCCATCCCCACATGCCACTCTATTTGCGCTGTCGTGCACAATTGCATGAATGGGGAACGTTGAAGGACACATACGCGGCGTCGGTGATTCGCAATGGGCTGCAGCTGGATTGGGTTGGCGGTTTTGATCCGGATCGGCCAACCGACGACTTCCGTCCGCGTTCTTCCCACGCAGAGGTAACCGACCCTGAATTGGTAAAACACGTGTTGGATGCAGTGCAACAGGGTTGCATGGAACGCGTCGAGCGAAAAGACATTAAGTGTTGTGCAAGTATGTTCGCAGTGGACAAAGCGTCAGACGAGGCACATCCTGAGGGAGGCCGTCGACCTATCACCAATTTGAAGAACGTGAACCAGTTTGTACAGACCACCTATTTTCGTTTGGTCACTCTGTGGGGCATTTTACCGTTCTTGAGACCCGGTCAGTATGCTTGCAAAATTGACCTGAAAAGCGCTTATTTTCACATGGGTATCCATCCGCGGGATCGACCTTATTTGGGGGTCTACGTCGACGGTGAATTTTACAGGTGGTGCGTTTTGCCGTTTGGATTAAACGTTGCACCACGGGAATGGCAACGCCTCATGCAACCAATTTTAAATGCCGTGCGCGAACACGGGGCACTCGTTTGGGTCTACTTGGACGATTGGCTCATCATTGGCAATACTTACCGTGAATGTCTGGAACACACACGTTTTTTGGTACAACTTTTGCATCGGTTGGGTATATTGGTCAATGTCCCAAAATCATGTTTGGAGCCGTCTCAAGAAATTATAATGCTTGGTTTTATGCTAAACTTCAGGGAAGGATTCGTCGCGGTACCTCCAAAGCGCCTACAAGCAATTTTTCGGGACGTGAACAGACTGGCACACAGTCACACACCATCAGTGAGGCGATGCGCCTCCGTTCTTGGAAGAATCCGTTCCTTGTTGTTCGCCATGCCCCATATCCGACTCCTCAGCGACGCCCTGGCGGTGCACGTGGCGGTGGCAGCCCAAACTGGCTGGGAAGCAGACGTGGCGCTCCCGGAGCGCGTGTCACGTCAGTTGATGGATCTGGCGGACGAGTTACACCAGTGGAAGGGACGCACCTTCGTAGTTTCCATGGGTCACGTCAGGGACATGTACTCGGACGCGTCGGATCTGGCGTGGGGCGGAGTCCTTCAAGGGAATGCCCAAGCAGCGTTCGGTTGGTTCCTGAATCGGGAGGAACACATAAACGTCAAAGAGTTCAGGGGAGCCCTACTGACTATTCAAGCGTATGCGCTGAGGGACACCACGCTGCGATTTTTCACCGACTCAATGGTCCTTTACTGGTATCTCCGCAAGTGGGGAGGTCGCAAGCCGCGGTTCAACGCATTGATTCTCCAACTGTGGAATTTTACACAAGCCAATCGCATCGAGATTCAACCGTTTTACGTGCACACCTCGGTGAATCCGGCGGACATTTGGTCTCGGCTTCGTTGGACACCGTCGGAGGCTACCTTCCCGTCGGACGTGTTGACTTGGATCCTGGAGGAGTTCAAAAGTTGGATTCAGCCGGAAATCGATTGGATGTCAAGGAGTTCCAATGCGGTGTGCAGCAAGTTCGTCAGTCCGTGTCCTCAGCCGGGGGCTTACGCCATCGATGTCTTCTCCCAGAATCTAACTTTACTTTCACCGGGGTGGGTCTTCCCACCGTTCAAGCACATACCTCAGTTGGTCAACAAAGTGTTGGAGTCACCAGGGGTGAAGGTTCTCATGGCTCTGCCGTACAGGCCGCGCGAGGTTTGGTGGAACCTATTGATGAAACACGTGAAGTTCGCAGTGAACACGTCGGAGTTCCGTTTGCAAATGCCAGACGGCACGGAGACACAACCACGTTTCGTGTTGACCTTGGCGTATGTTTGCGTGAATACTATCAATTGCGAGGAGCTACCAACGAAGAGGCGACGCTTATCATCAATGAAATCGGGAAGGACACCTTGAAACGTTACAATTCTGCGTGGCACATGTTTGGTACGTTCTTGTTACAAGACGCGGCACTTGCTCCACTGTTGAAGGTGGAGCGCTTTGGTCAAATCCCACTGATGACGGTGGCGGTGCAACTTTTAAAGTTTTCACGCACGCATTCTTTAAGTGCTGGGCGTATGGCGTATTCAGCAGTGTGTTTATTCCCGTGCTTTTCGCAACTACGTTTCGAGGGTATGCTACGCAACTTGAAACGTGACTGGTTCGTCAGTGTTCCTCATTATCATCGTTTCTATGATGTACGGCGTCTTATACAAGTCATGCATCAGCAACCTGTGGAGACGGAAGCTCAGCTGCGCTTGCAAGCCATTTTGTCCTTGAGATTCTTTGCCTTGTTCCGAGGCGTTGATCTGGCGCGATCACGTAGGGATATCCAACGTGCTGCTCAGCCTTGGTTCATTTCTGCTAAGCGCAAAGGGAGAAGATACTATGCACGTTATCCTATTCACAATGTTACGCCACCGTCAATTGATCCGCAGCGCTGCTTAGCGCGTTATTTGGAGGCTACTGGTGATTACGAGGGTTCTGAGATTTTTGTGTCCCTACGAAAGCCACGGAAGCCTTTATCATCTGATACCATCAACGGTCTCACTACTCGCTGGTTAAGGAAACACCCACTGGAATTGGGGGAACTGGAGGCGGATTCGTTTTCCGCGCATTCTACACGAGGAGCAGCAGCAACTGCACTAATCTATCTTGGCGTGGATCCGCATGTGGTAGCAGCATTGGGTGATTGGTCCTGTTACGATACATTCAGAAAGTTTTACGACAGGACCAGAGCTCTGTTGCGCATCGCGCAAATTCTGGTCCCTCCTGATCTGGCGACTGGAGAAGCGGCGCGCGCTTCACGCCTGGTGATTAATTAATCCTTATGAAGGGTTCAGTTCACGGGAGCTCAGTTCTTCCGTTCTCTTGCCCATATATGGGGATTGTGTAGTGCTAGCTGAGCCAGCTCGGATTTACCCGAATAGGTGAGGAGGAAAGAAGAGATGGCGAAGCAATAGCACTACACAAGACACATATATGCCCACCCTGTCCCTCCCTTAAGTTCTTCGCTCACCGTGAAAAGCAGTTGACACTTGGGTCGTCGGTTGCCACGGTTTTAAGAGCATGGGAGGTTAATAGTGGTTGGAGCATGTAAGGAGTACTGATTTTCCAATTTTTTTATTATACTACGGTTTTCTCTGAGATCGTGGACGACAGGTCGTAGCTTAGAGGTAAAACGCAACTCTAAGGTTTGTAGAGTGTGGGTTCAAACCCCATGAGGGGGTATTTGAGGTCAAAAAATTCATTTTTCATGTATAATACCATTTTTGTGTATATTTTGAGGGTGCCCGTTTCAATGACAGGTAACAAAGGGCACCAAAAGAGCAGAAAACAGAGAAAACAAACCGGTTTTAAGGAGTTGGCCCATATATGTGTCTTGTGTAGTGCTATTGCTTCGCCATCTCTTCTTTCCTCCTCACCTATTCGGGTAAATCCGAAAGACTGGTTCCACCAGCTCGGTGAATAGGTTCCCTAATAGGTTCCCTAATTGGTTCTCTAATAGGTTCCCTAATAGGTTCCCTACTAGGTTCCCTAATTGCTTCCCTAATTGGTTTTCCAATAGGTTCCCTAATAGGTTCCCTAATAGGTTCCCTAATAGGTTCCCTAATTGGTACCCTAATAGGTTCCCTAATTGGTTCCCTAATTGGTTTTCCAATAGGTTCCCTAATAGGTTCCTTAATAGGTTCCCTAATAGGTTCCCTAATAGGTTCCCTAATAGGTTCCCTAATAGGTTCCCTATTTGGTTCCCTAATTGGTTCCCTAATTGGTTCCCTCATAGGTTCCCTAATAGGTTCCCTAATTGGTTTTCCAATAGGTTCCCTAATAGGTTCCTTAATAGGTTCCCTAATAGGTTCCCTAATAGGTTCCCTAATAGGTTCCCTATTTGGTTCCCTAATACGTTGCCTAATTGGTTCCGTAATAGGTTCCCTAATTGGTTCCCTAATTGGTTCCCTAATTGGTTCCCTCATAGGTTCCCTAATAGGTTCCCTAATTGGTTCCCTAATAGGTTCCCTGATAGGTTCCCTAATTGGTTCCCTAATTGGTTCCCTAATTGGTTCTCTAATAGGTTCCCTAATAGGTTCCCTAATAGGTTCCCTAATAGGTTCTCTAATAGGTTCCCTAATTGGTTCCCTAATAGGTTCCCTAATAGGTTCCCTAATAGGTTCCCTAATTGGTTCCCTAATAGGTTCCCTAATAGGTTCCCTAATTGGTTCCCTAATAGGTTCTCTAATAGGTTCCCTAATTGGTTCCCTAATAGGTTCCCAAATTAGTTCCCTGATTGGTTCCATAATAGGTTCCCTAATTGGTTCCCTAATTGGTTCCCTAATTGGTTCCCTAATTGGTTCCCTAATTGGTTCCCTAATAATTGGTTCCCTAATTGGTTCCCTAATAGGTTCCCTAGTAGGTTCCCTAATAGGTTCCCTAATAGGTTCCCTAATTGGTTCCCTAATAGGTTCCCTAATAGGTTCCCTAATAGGTTCCCTAATAGGTTCCCTAATAGGTTCTCTAATAGGTTCCCCAATAGGTTCCCTAATTGGTACCCTAATAGGTTCCCTAAATGGTTCCCTAATTGGTTTTCCAATAGGTTCCCCAATAGGTTCCTTAATAGGTTCCCTAATAGGTTCCCTAATAGGTTCCCTAATAGGTTCCCTAGTAGGTTCCCTAATTGGTTCCCTAATAGGTTCCCTAATAGGTTCTCTAATAGGTTCCCTAATAGGTCCCCTAATAGGTTCCCTATTTGGTTCCCTAATAGGTTCCCTAATTGGTTCCCTAATTGGTTCCCTAATAGGTTCCCTAGTAGGTGCCCTAATTGGTTCCCTAATTGGTTCCCTAATTGGTTCCCTAATTGGCTCCCTAATAGGTTCCCTGATAGGTTCCCTAATAGGTTCTCTAATAGGTTCCCTACTAGGTTCCCTAATAGGTTGCCTAATAGGTCCCCTAATTGGTTCCCTAATTGGTTCCCTAATAGGTTCCCTAATAGGTTCGCTAATAGGTTCCCCAATAAGCCACCTAATAGGTTCCCTAATAGGTTCTCTAATAGGTTCCCTAAATGGTTCCCTAATTGGTTCCCTAATAAGTTCCCTAATACGTTCCCTAATAGGTTCCCTAATAGGTTCCCTAATAGGTTCCCTAATTGGTTCTCTAATAGGTTCCCTAATAGGTTCCCTACTAGGTTCCCTAATTGCTTCCCTAATAGGTTCCCTAATAGGTTCTCTAATAGGTTCCCTAATAGGTTCCCTAATTGGTACCCTAATAGGTTCCCTAATTGGTTCCCTAATTGGTTTTCCAATAGGTTCCCTAATAGGTTCCTTAATAGGTTCCCTAATAGGTTCCCTAATAGGTTCCCTAATAGGTTCCCTAATAGGTTCCCTATTTGGTTCCCTAATACGTTGCCTAATTGGTTCCGTAATAGGTTCCCTAATTGGTTCCCTAATTGGTTCCCTAATTGGTTCCCTCATAAGTTCCCTAATAGGTTCCCTAATTGGTTTTCCAATAGGTTCCCTAATATGTTCCTTAATAGGTTCCCTAATAGGTTCCCTAATAGGTTCCCTAATAGGTTCCCTAATAGGTTCCCCTTTTGGTTCCCTAATACGTTGCCTAATTGGTTCCGTAATAGGTTCCCTAATTGGTTCCCTAATTGGTTCCCTAATTGGTTCCCTCATAGGTTCCCTAATAGGTTCCCTAATTGGTTCCCTAATAGGTTCCCTGATAGGTTCCCTAATTGGTTCCCTAATTGGTTCCCTAATTGGTTCTCTAATAGGTTCCCTAATAGGTTCCCTAATAGGTTCCCTAATAGGTTCCCTAATAGGTTCCCTAATTGGTTCCCTAATAGGTTCCCTAATAGCTTCCCTAATAGGTTCCCTAATTGGTTCCCTAATAGGTTCCCTAATAGGTTCCCTAATTGGTTCCCTAATAGGTTCTCTAATAGGTTCTCTAATAGGTTCCCTAATTGGTTCCCTAATAGGTTCCCAAATTAGTTCCCTCATTGGTTCCATAATAGGTTCCCTAATTGGTTCCCTAATTGGTTCCCTAATAGGTTCCCTAGTAGGTTCCCTAATAGGTTCCCTAATAGGTTCCCTAATTGGTTCCCTAATAGGTTCCCTAATAGGTTCCCTAATAGGTTCCCTAATAGGTTCCCTAATAGGTTCCCTAATAGGTTCCCTAATAGGTTCCCTATTTGGTTCCCTAATACGTTGCCTAATTGGTTCCGTAATAGGTTCCCTAATTGGTTCCCTAATTGGTTCCCTAATTGGTTCCCTCATAGGTTCCCTAATAGGTTCCCTAATTGGTTCCCTAATAGGTTCCCTGATAGGTTCCCTAATTGGTTCCCTAATTGGTTCCCTAATTGGTTCTCTAATAGGTTCCCTAATAGGTTCCCTAATAGGTTCCCTAATAGGTTCCCTAATAGGTTCCCTAATTGGTTCCCTAATAGGTTCCCTAATAGGTTCCCTAATAGGTTCCCTAATTGGTTCCCTAATAGGTTCCCTAATAGGTTCCCTAATTGGTTCCCTAATAGGTTCTCTAATAGGTTCTCTAATAGGTTCCCTAATAGGTTCCCTAATTGGTACCCTAATAGGTTCCCTAATTGGTTCCCTAATTGGTTTTCCAATAGGTTCCCTAATAGGTTCCTTAATAGGTTCCCTAATAGGTTCCCTAATAGGTTCCCTAATAGGTTCCCTAGTAGGTTCCCTAATTGGTTCCCTAATGGGTTCCCTAATAGGTTCTCTAATTGGTTCCCTAATTGGTTCCCTAATAGGTTCCCTAGTAGGTGCCCTAATTGGTTCCCTAATTGGTTCCCTAATTGGTTCCCTAATTGGTTCCCTAATAGGTTCCCTAATAGGTTCCCTAATAGGTTCCCTAATTGGTTCCCTAATAGGTTCCCTAATAGGTTCCCTAATAGGTTCCCTAATTGGTTCCCTAATAGGTTCCCTAATAGGTTCCCTAATAGTCTCTCTAATAGGTTCCCTAATAGGTTCCCTAATAGGTTCTCTAATAGGTTCCCTAATAGGTTCCCTAATTGGTTCCCCAATTGGTTCCCTAATTGGTTTTCTAATAGGTTCCCTAATAGGTTCCCTAATAGGTTCCCTAATTGGTTCCGTAATTGGTTACCTAATAGGTTCCCTAATAGGTTCCCTAATAGGTTCCCTAATTGGTTCCCTAATAGGTTCCCTAATAGGTTCTCTAATAGGTTCCCTAATAGGTTCCCTAATTGGTTCCCTAATAGGTTCCCTAAGAGGTTCCCTAATAGGTTCCCTAATAGGTTCCCTAATTGGTTCCCTAATAGATTCCCTAATAGGTTCCCTAATAGGTTCCCTAATAGGTTCCCTAATAGGTTCCCTAATAGGCCACCTAATAGGTTCCCTAATAGGTTCTCTAATAGGTTCCCTAATTGGTTCCCTAATAGCTTTCCTAATAGGTTCCCTAATAGGTTCCCTAATTGGTTCCCTAATAAGTTCCGTAATAGGTTCCCTAATAGCTTCCCTAATTGGTTCCCTCATAGGTTCCCTAATTGGTTCTCTAATAGGTTCCCTAATAGGTTCCCTACTAGGTTCCCTAATTGGTTCCCTAATAGGTTCCCTAATAGGTTCCCTAATAGGTTCCCTAATAGGTTCCCTAATTGGTTCCCTAATTCGTTCTCTAATTGGTTCCCTAATTGGTTTTCTAATAGGTTCCCTAATAGGTTCCCTAATAGGTTCCCTAATAGGTTCCCTAATAGGTTCCCTAATTGGTTCCCTAATAGGTTCCCTAATTGGTTCCCTAATAGGTTCCCTAATGGGTTCTCTAATAGGTTCCCTAAAAGGTCCCCTAATAGGTTCCCTATTTGGTTCCCTAATAGGTTCCCTAATTGGTTCCCTAATAGGTTCCCTAATAGGTTCCCTAATTGGTTCCCTAATAGGTTCCCTAATTGGTTCCCTAATTGGTTCCCTAATAGGTTCCCTAATAGGTTCCCTAATTGGTTCCCTAATAGGTTCCCTAATAGGTTCCCTAATAGGTTCCCTAATTGGTTCCCTAATTGGTTCCCTAATAGGTTTCCTAATTGGTTCCCTAATTGGTTCCCTAATTGGTTCCCTAATAGGTTCCCTAATAGGTTCCCTAATAGGTTCCCTAATAGGTTCCCTAATAGGTTCCCTAATAGGTTCCCTAATTGGTTCCCTAATAGGTTCCCTAATAGGTTCCGTAATAGGTTCCCTAATAGGTTCCCTAATTGGTTCCCTCATAGGTTCCCTAATAGGTTCCCTAATAGGTTCTCTAATAGGTTCCCTAATAGGTTCCCTAATTGGTTCCCCTATTGGTTCCCTAATTGGTTTTGTAATAGGTTCCCTAATAGGTTCCCTAATAGGTTCCCTAATTGGTTCCGTAATAGGTTCCCTAATAGGTTCCCTAATAGGTTCCCTAATAGGTACCCTAATTGGTGCCCTAATAGGTTCCCTAATAGGTTCTCTAATAGGTTCCCTAATAGGTTCCCTAATTGGTTCCCTAATAGGTTCCCTAATGGGTTCCCTAATAGGTTCCCTAATAGGTTCCCTAATAGGTTCCCTAATTGGTTCCCTAATAGGTTCCCTAATAGGTTCCCTAATAGGTTCCCTAATAGGTTCCCTAATAGGTTCCCTAATTGGTTCCCTAATAGGTTCCCTAATAGGTTCCCTAATAGGTTCCCTAATTGGTTCCCTAATTGGTTCCCTAATAGGTTTCCTAATTGGTTCCCTAATTGGTTCCCTAATTGGTTCCCTAATAGGTTCCCTAATAGGTTCCCTAATAGGTTCCCTAATAGGTTCCCTAATAGGTTCCCTAATAGGTTCCCTAATTGGTTCCCTAATAGGTTCCCTAATAGGTTCCGTAATAGGTTCCCTAATAGGTTCCCTAATTGGTTCCCTCATAGGTTCCCTAATAGGTTCCCTAATAGGTTCTCTAATAGGTTCCCTAATAGGTTCCCTAATTGGTTCCCCTATTGGTTCCCTAATTGGTTTTGTAATAGGTTCCCTAATAGGTTCCCTAATAGGTTCCCTAATTGGTTCCGTAATAGGTTCCCTAATAGGTTCCCTAATAGGTTCCCTAATAGGTACCCTAATTGGTGCCCTAATAGGTTCCCTAATAGGTTCTCTAATAGGTTCCCTAATAGGTTCCCTAATTGGTTCCCTAATAGGTTCCCTAATGGGTTCCCTAATAGGTTCCCTAATAGGTTCCCTAATAGGTTCCCTAATTGGTTCCCTAATAGGTTCCCTAATAGGTTCCCTAATAGGTTCCCTAATAGGTTCCCTAATAGGCCACCTAAGAGGTTCCCTAATAGGTTCTCTAATATCTTGCCTAATTGGTTTTCTAATAGGTTCCCTAATAGGTTCCTTAATAGGTTCCCTAATAGGTTCCCTAATAGGTTCCCTAATAGGTTCCCTAACAGGTTCCCTAATAGGTTCCCTAATTGGTTCCCTAATAGGTTCCCTAATAGGTTCTCTAATAGGTTCCCTAAAAGGTCCCCTAATAGGTTCCCTATTTGGTTCCCTAATAGGTTCCCTAATTGGTTCCCTAATAGGTTCCCTAATAGGTTCCCTAATTGGTTCCCTAATAGGTTCCCTAATTGGTTCCCTAATTGGTTCCCTAATAGGTTCCCTAATAGGTTCCCTAATTGGTTCCCTAATAGGTTTCCTAATTGGTTCCCTAATTGGTTCCCTAATAGGTTCTCTAATAGGTTCCCTAAAAGGTCCCCTAATAGGTTCCCTATTTGGTTCCCTAATAGGTTCCCTAATTGGTTCCCTAATAGGTTCCCTAATAGGTTCCCTAATTGGTTCCCTAATAGGTTCCCTAATTGGTTCCCTAATTGGTTCCCTAATAGGTTCCCTAATTGGTTCCCTAATTGGTTCCCTAATAGGTTTCCTAATTGGTTCCCTAATTGGTTCCCTAATTGGTTCCCTAATAGGTTCCCTAATAGGTTCCCTAATAGGTTCCCTAATAGGTTCCCTAATAGGTTCCCTAATAGGTTCCCTAATTGGTTCCCTAATAGGTTCCCTAATAGGTTCCGTAATAGGTTCCCTAATAGGTTCCCTAATTGGTTCCCTCATAGGTTCCCTAATAGGTTCCCTAATAGGTTCTCTAATAGGTTCCCTAATAGGTTCCCTAATTGGTTCCCCTATTGGTTCCCTAATTGGTTTTGTAATAGGTTCCCTAATAGGTTCCCTAATAGGTTCCCTAATTGGTTCCGTAATAGGTTCCCTAATAGGTTCCCTAATAGGTTCCCTAATAGGTACCCTAATTGGTGCCCTAATAGGTTCCCTAATAGGTTCTCTAATAGGTTCCCTAATAGGTTCCCTAATTGGTTCCCTAATAGGTTCCCTAATGGGTTCCCTAATAGGTTCCCTAATAGGTTCCCTAATAGGTTCCCTAATTGGTTCCCTAATAGGTTCCCTAATAGGTTCCCTAATAGGTTCCCTAATAGGTTCCCTAATAGGCCACCTAAGAGGTTCCCTAATAGGTTCTCTAATATCTTGCCTAATTGGTTTTCTAATAGGTTCCCTAATAGGTTCCTTAATAGGTTCCCTAATAGGTTCCCTAATAGGTTCCCTAATAGGTTCCCTAACAGGTTCCCTAATAGGTTCCCTAATTGGTTCCCTAATAGGTTCCCTAATAGGTTCTCTAATAGGTTCCCTAAAAGGTCCCCTAATAGGTTCCCTATTTGGTTCCCTAATAGGTTCCCTAATTGGTTCCCTAATAGGTTCCCTAATAGGTTCCCTAATTGGTTCCCTAATAGGTTCCCTAATTGGTTCCCTAATTGGTTCCCTAATAGGTTCCCTAATAGGTTCCCTAATTGGTTCCCTAATAGGTTCCCTAATAGGTTCCCTAATAGGTTCCCTAATTGGTTCCCTAATTGGTTCCCTAATAGGTTCCCTAATTGGTTCCCTAATTGGTTCCCTAGTAGGTTCCCTAATTGGTTCCCTAATAGGTTCCCTAATTGGTTCCCTAATAGGTTCCCTAATAGGTTCTCTAATAGGTTCCCTAAAAGGTCCCCTAATAGGTTCCCTATTTGGTTCCCTAATAGGTTCCCTAATTGGTTCCCTAATAGGTTCCCTAATAGGTTCCCTAATTGGTTCCCTAATAGGTTCCCTAATTGGTTCCCTAATTGGTTCCCTAATAGGTTCCCTAATAGGTTCCCTAATTGGTTCCCTAATAGGTTCCCTAATAGGTTCCCTAATAGGTTCCCTAATTGGTTCCCTAATTGGTTCCCTAATAGGTTCCCTAATTGGTTCCCTAATTGGTTCCCTAGTAGGTTCCCTAATTGGTTCCCTAATTGGTTCCCTAATAGGTTCCCTAATAGGTTCCCTAATAGGTTCCCTAATGGGTTCCCTAATAGGTTCCCTAATAGGTTCCCTAATTGGTTCCCTAATAGGTTCCCTAATAGGTTCCGTAATAGGTTCTCTAATAGGTTCCCTAATAGGTTCCCTAATTGGTTCCCTAATTGGTTCCCTAATAGGTTCCCTAATAGGTTCTCTAATAGGTTCCCTAATAGGTTCCCTAATTGGTTCCCCTATTGGTTCCCTAATTGGTTTTGTAATAGGTTCCCTAATAGGTTCCCTAATAGGTTCCCTAATTGGTTCCGTAATAGGTTCCCTAATAGGTTCCCTAATTGGTTCCCTAATAGGTTCCCTAATGTTTTCTCTCTTTTTCATCTTGATCTCGGCGCATAGGTTCCCCAATAGGTTCCCTAATAGGTTCCCTAATAGGTTCTCTAATAGGTTCCCTAATAGGTTCCCTAATTGGTACCCTAATAGGTTCCCTAAATGGTTCCCTAATTGGTTTTCCAATAGGTTCCCTAATAGGTTCCTTAATAGGTTCCCTAATAGGTTCCCTAATAGGTTCCCTAATAGGTTCCCTAGTAGGTTCCCTAATTGGTTCCCTAATAGGTTCCCTAATAGGTTCTCTAATAGGTTCCCTAATAGGTCCCCTAATAGGTTCCCTATTTGGTTCCCTAATAGGTTCCCTAATTGGTTCCCTAATTGGTTCCCTAATAGGTTCCCTAATTGGTTCCCTAATTGGTTCCCTAGTAGGTTCCCTAATAGGTTCCCTAATTGGTTCCCTAATTGGTTCCCTAATAGGTTCCCTAATTGGTTCCCTAATTGGTTCCCTAGTAGGTTCCCTAATTGGTTCCCTAATTGGTTCCCTAATAGGTTCCCTAATAGGTTCCCTAATAGGTTCCCTAATGGGTTCCCTAATAGGTTCCCTAATAGGTTCCCTAATTGGTTCCCTAATAGGTTCCCTAATAGGTTCCGTAATAGGTTCTCTAATAGGTTCCCTAATAGGTTCCCTAATTGGTTCCCTAATTGGTTCCCTAATAGGTTCCCTAATAGGTTCTCTAATAGGTTCCCTAATGGGTTCCCTAATTGGTTCCCCTATTGGTTCCCTAATTGGTTTTGTAATAGGTTCCCTAATAGGTTCCCTAATAGGTTCCCTAATTGGTTCTGTAATAGGTTCCCTAATAGGTTCCCTAATAGGTTCCCTAATAGGTTCCCTAATTGGTGCCCTAATAGGTTCCCTAATAGGTTCTCTAATAGGTTCCCTAATAGGTTCCCTAATTGGTTCCCTAATAGGTTCCCTAATGTTTTCTCTCTTTTTCATCTTGATCTCGGCGCATAGGTTCCCTAATAGGTTCCCTAATAGGTTCCCTAATAGGTTCCCTAATAGGTTCTCTAATAGGTTCCCTAATAGGTTCCCTAATTGGTACCCTAATAGGTTCCCTAAATGGTTCCCTAATTGGTTTTCCAATAGGTTCCCTAATAGGTTCCTTAATAGGTTCCCTAATAGGTTCCCTAATAGGTTCCCTAATAGGTTCCCTAGTAGGTTCCCTAATTGGTTCCCTAATAGGTTCCCTAATAGGTTCCCTAATAGGTCCCCTAATAGGTTCCCTATTTGGTTCCCTAATAGGTTCCCTAACTGGTTCCCTAATTGGTTCCCTAATAGGTTCCCTAGTAGGTGCCCTAATTGGTTACCTAATTGGTTCCCTAATTGGTTCCCTAATTGGCTCCCTAATAGGTTCCCTAATTGGTTACCTAATAGGTTCTCTAATAGGTTCCCTACTAGGTTCCCTAATAGGTTGCCTAATAGGTCCCCTAATTGGTTCCCTAATTGGTTCCCTAATAGGTTCCCTAATAGGTTCGCTAATAGGTTCCCCAATAGGCCACCTAATAGGTTCCCTAATAGGTTCTCTAATAGGTTCCCTAAATGGTTCCCTAATTGGTTCCCTATTAAGTTCCCTAATACGTTCCCTAATAGGTTCCCTAATAGGTTCCCTAATAGGTTCCCTAATTGGTTCTCTAATAGGTTCCCTAATAGGTTCCCTACTAGGTTCCCTAATTGCTTCCCTAATAGGTTCCCTAATAGGTTCTCTAATAGGTTCCCTAATAGGTTCCCTAATTGGTACCCTAATAGGTTCCCTAATTGGTTCCCTAATTGGTTTTCCAATAGGTTCCCTAATAGGTTCCTTAATAGGTTCCCTAATAGGTTCCCTAATAGGTTCCCTAATAGGTTCCCTAATAGGTTCCCTATTTGGTTCCCTAATACGTTGCCTAATTGGTTCCGTAATAGGTTCCCTAATTGGTTCCCTAATTGGTTCCCTAATTGGTTCCCTCATAAGTTCCCTAATAGGTTCCCTAATTGGTTTTCCAATAGGTTCCCTAATAGGTTCCTTAATAGGTTCCCTAATAGGTTCCCTAATAGGTTCCCTAATAGGTTCCCTCATAGGTTCCCTATTTGGTTCCCTAATACGTTGCCAAATTGGTTCCGTAATAGGTTCCCTAATTGGTTCCCTAATTGGTTCCCTAATTGGTTCCCTCATAGGTTCCCTAATAGGTTCCCTAATTGGTTCCCTAATAGGTTCCCTGATAGGTTCCCTAATTGGTTCCCTAATTGGTTCCCTAATTGGTTCTCTAATAGGTTCCCTAATAGGTTCCCTAATAGGTTCCCTAATAGGTTCCCTAATTGGTTCCCTAATAGGTTCCCTAATAGGTTCCCTAATAGGTTCCCTAATTGGTTCCCTAATAGGTTCCCTAATAGGTTCCCTAATTGGTTCCCTAATAGGTTCTCTAATAGGTTCCCTAATTGGTTCCCTAATAGGTTCCCAAATTAGTTCCCTCATTGGTTCCATAATAGGTTCCCTAATTGGTTCCCTAATTGGTTCCCTAATTGGTTCCCTAATTGGTTCCCTAATAGGTTCCTTAATAGGTTCCCTAATAGGTTCCCTAATAGGTTCCCTAATAGGTTCCCTCATAGGTTCCCTATTTGGTTCCCTAATACGTTGCCAAATTGGTTCCGTAATAGGTTCCCTAATTGGTTCCCTAATTGGTTCCCTAATTGGTTCCCTCATAGGTTCCCTAATAGGTTCCCTAATTGGTTCCCTAATAGGTTCCCTGATAGGTTCCCTAATTGGTTCCCTAATTGGTTCCCTAATTGGTTCTCTAATAGGTTCCCTAATAGGTTCCCTAATAGGTTCCCTAATAGGTTCCCTAATTGGTTCCCTAATAGGTTCCCTAATAGGTTCCCTAATAGGTTCCCTAATTGGTTCCCTAATAGGTTCCCTAATAGGTTCCCTAATTGGTTCCCTAATAGGTTCTCTAATAGGTTCCCTAATTGGTTCCCTAATAGGTTCCCAAATTAGTTCCCTCATTGGTTCCATAATAGGTTCCCTAATTGGTTCCCTAATTGGTTCCCTAATTGGTTCCCTAATTGGTTCCCTAATAGGTTCCCTAATTGGTTCCCTAATAGGTTCCCTAGTAGGTTCCCTAATAGGTTCCCTAATAGGTTCCCTAATTGGTTCCCTAATAGGTTCCCTAATAGGTTCCCTAATAGGTTCCCTAATAGGTTCCCTAATAGGTTCCCTAATACGTTCTCTAATAGGTTCCCTAATAGGTTCCCTAATTGGTACCCTAATAGGTTCCCTAATTGGTTCCCTAATTGGTTTTCCAATAGGTTCCCTAATAGGTTCCTTAATAGGTTCCCTAATAGGTTCCCTAATAGGTTCCCTAATAGGTTCCCTAGTAGGTTCCCTAATTGGTTCCCTAATAGGTTCCCTAATAGGTTCTCTAAAAGGTTCCCTAATAGGTCCCCTAATAGGTTCTCTATTTGGTTCCCTAATAGGTTCCCTAATTGGTTCCCTAATTGGTTCCCTAATAGGTTCCCTAGTAGGTGCCCTAATTGGTTCCCTAATTGGTTCCCTAATTGGTTACCTAATTGGTTCCCTAATAGGTTCCCTAATTGGTTCCCTAATTGGTTCCCTAATTGGTTCCCTAATAGGTTCCCTAATTGGTTCCCTAATTGTTTCCCTAATTGGTTCCCTAATTGGTTCCCTAATAGGTTCCCTAATAGGTTCCCTAATTGGTTCCCTAATTGGTTCCCTAATAGGTTCCCTAGTAGGTTCCCTAATAGGTTCCCTAATAGGTTCCCTAATTGGTTCCCTAATAGGTTCCCTAATAGGTTCCCTAATAGGTTCCCTAATAGGTTCCCTAATAGGTTCCCTAATACGTTCTCTAATAGGTTCCCTAATAGGTTCCCTAATTGGTACCCTAATAGGTTCCCTAATTGGTTCCCTAATTGGTTTTCCAATAGGTTCCCTAATAGGTTCCTTAATAGGTTCCCTAATAGGTTCCCTAATAGGTTCCCTAATAGGTTCCCTAGTAGGTTCCCTAATTGGTTCCCTAATAGGTTCCCTAATAGGTTCTCTAATAGGTTCCCTAATAGGTCCCCTAATAGGTTCTCTATTTGGTTCCCTAATAGGTTCCCTAATTGGTTCCCTAATTGGTTCCCTAATAGGTTCCCTAATAGGTTCCCTAATAGGTTCCCTAATTGGTTCCCTAATAGGTTCCCTAATAGGTTCCCTAATAGGTTCCCTAATTGGTTCCCTAATAGGTTCCCTAATAGGTTCCCTAATAGTTTCTCTAATAGGTTCCCTAATAGGTTCCCTAATAGGTTCTCTAATAGGTTCCCTAATAGGTTCCCTAATTGGTTCCCCAATTGGTTCCCTAATTGGTTTTCTAATAGGTTCCCTAATAGGTTCCCTAATAGGTTCCCTAATTGGTTCCGTAATTGGTTACCTAATAGGTTCCCTAATAGGTTCCCTAATAGGTTCCCTAATTGGTTCCCTAATAGGTTCCCTAATAGGTTCTCTAATAGGTTCCCTAATAGGTTCCCTAATTGGTTCCCTAATAGGTTCCCTAATAGGTTCCCTAATAGGTTCCCTAATAGGTTCCCTAATAGGTTCCCTAATAGGCCACCTAATAGGTTCCCTAATAGGTTCTCTAATAGGTTCCCTAATTGGTTCCCTAATAGCTTTCCTAATAGGTTCCCTAATAGGTTCCCTAATTGGTTCCCTAATAAGTTCCGTAATAGGTTCCCTAATAGCTTCCCTAATTGGTTCCCTCATAGGTTCCCTAATTGGTTCTCTAATAGGTTCCCTAATAGGTTCCCTACTAGGTTCCCTAATTGGTTCCCTAATAGGTTCCCTAATAGGTTCCCTAATAGGTTCCCTAATAGGTTCCCTAATTGGTTCCCTAATTCGTTCTCTAATTGGTTCCCTAATTGGTTTTCTAATAGGTTCCCTAATAGGTTCCCTAATAGGATCCCTATTTGGTTCCCTAATAGGTTCCCTAACAGGTTCCCTAATGGGTTCCCTAATTGGTTCCCTAATAGGTTCCCTAATAGGCTCTCTAATAGGTTCCCTAAAAGGTCCCCTAATAGGTTCCCTATTTGGTTCCCTAATAGGTTCCCTAATTGGTTCCCTAATAGGTTCCCTAATAGGTTCCCTAATTGGTTCCCTAATAGGTTCCCTAATTGGTTCCCTAATTGGTTCCCTAATAGGTTCCCTAATAGGTTCCCTAATTGGTTCCCTAATAGGTTCCCTAATAGGTTCCCTAATAGGTTCCCTAATTGGTTCCCTAATTGGTTCCCTAATAGGTTCCCTAATTGGTTCCCTAATTGGTTCCCTAATAGGTTCCCTAATAGGTTCCCTAATAGGTTCCCTAATAGGTTCCCTAATAGGTTCCCTAATAGGTTCCCTAATTGGTTCCCTAATAGGTTCCCTAATAGGTTCCGTAATAGGTTCTCTAATAGGTTCCCTAATAGGTTCCCTAATTGGTTCCCTCATAGGTTCCCTAATAGGTTCCCTAATAGGTTCTCTAATAGGTTCCCTAATAGGTTCCCTAATTGGTTCCCCTATTGGTTCCCTAATTGGTTTTGTAATAGGTTCCCTAATAGGTTCCCTAATAGGTTCCCTAATTGGTTCCGTAATAGGTTCCCTAATAGGTTCCCTAATAGGTTCCCTAATAGGTACCCTAATTGGTGCCCTAATAGGTTCCCTAATAGGTTCTCCAATAGGTTCCCTAATAGGTTCCCTAATTGGTTCCCTAATAGGTTCCCTAATGGGTTCCCTAATAGGTTCCCTAATAGGTTCCCTAATAGGTTCCCTAATTGGTTCCCTAATAGGTTCCCTAATAGGTTCCCTAATAGGTTCCCTAATAGGTTCCCTAATAGGCCACCTAAGAGGTTCCCTAATAGGCTCTCTAATATCTTCCCCAATTGGTTTTCTAATAGGTTCCCTAATAGGTTCCTTAATAGGTTCCCTAATAGGTTCCCTAATAGGTTCCCTAATAGGTTCCCTAACAGGTTCCCTAATAGGTTCCCTAATTGGTTCCCTAATAGGTTCCCTAATAGGTTCTCTAATAGGTTCCCTAAAAGGTCCCCTAATAGGTTCCCTATTTGGTTCCCTAATAGGTTCCCTAATTGGTTCCCTAATAGGTTCCCTAATAGGTTCCCTAATTGGTTCCCTAATAGGTTCCCTAATTGGTTCCCTAATTGGTTCCCTAATAGGTTCCCTAATAGGTTCCCTAATTGGTTCCCTAATAGGTTCCCTAATAGGTTCCCTAATAGGTTCCCTAATTGGTTCCCTAATTGGTTCCCTAATAGGTTCCCTAACTGGTTCCCTAATTGGTTCCCTAGTAGGTTCCCTAATTGGTTCCCTAATCGGTTCCCTAATAGGTTCCCTAATAGGTTCCCTAATAGGTTCCCTAATGGGTTCCCTAATAGGTTCCCTAATAGGTTCCCTAATTGGTTCCCTAATAGGTTCCCTAATAGGTTCCGTAATAGGTTCTCTAATAGGTTCCCTAATAGGTTCCCTAATTGGTTCCCTAATTGGTTCCCTAATAGGTTCCCTAATAGGTTCTCTAATAGGTTCCCTAATAGGTTCCCTAATTGGTTCCCTAATAGGTTCCCTAATGGGTTCTCTAATAGGTTCCCTAATAGGTTCCCTAATAGGTTCCCTAATTGGTTGCCTAATAGGTTCCCTAATAGGTTCCCTAATAGGTTCCCTAATAGGTTCCCTAATAGGCCACCTAATAGGTTCCCTAATAGGTTCTCTAATATCTTCCCTAATTGGTTCCCTAACTGGTTCCCTAATTGGTTCCCTAATAGGTTCCTTAATGGGTTCCCTAATAGGTTCCCTAATAGGTTCCCTAATAGGTTCCCTAATTGGTTCCCTAATAGGTTCCCTAATTGGTTCCCTAATAGGTTCCCTAATAGGTTCTCTAATAGGTTCCCTAATAGGTCCCCTAATAGGTTCCCTTTTTGGTTCCCTAATAGGTTCCCTAATAGGTTCCCTAATAGGTTCCCTAATAGGTTCCCTAATTGGTTCCCTAATAGGTTCCCTGATTGGTTCCCTAATTGGTTCCCTAATAGGTTCCGTAATGGGTTCCCTAATAGGTTCCCTAATTGTTTCCCTAATAGGTTCCCTAATAGGTTCCCTAATAGGTTCCCTAATTGGTTCCCTATTAGGTTCCCTAATAGGTTCCCTAATTGGTTCCCTAATAGGTTCCCTAATTGGTTCCCTAATTGGTTCCCTAATAGGTTCCCTAATAGGTTCCCTAATAGGTTCCCTAATTGGTTCCCTATTAGGTTCCCTAATAGGTTCCCTAATTGGTTCCCTAATTGGTTCCCTAATAGGTTCCCTAATAGGTTCCGTAATAGGTTCCCTAATAGGTTCCCTAATTGTTTCCGTAATAGGTTCCCTAATAGGTTCCCTAATAGGTTCCCTAATAGGTTCCCTAATAGGTTCCCTAATAGGTTCCCTAATAGGTTCTGTAATAGGTTCCCTAATAGGTTCCCTAATTGGTTCCCTAATAGGTTCCCTAATAGGTTCCCTAATAGGTTCCCTAATAGGTTCTCTAATAGGTTCCCTAATTGGTTCCCTAAGAGGTTCCCTAATAGGTTCTCTAATAGGTTCCCTAATAGGTTCCCTAATTGGTTCCCTAATTGGTTCCCTAATAGGTTCCCTAATTGGTTACCTAATAGGTTCCCTAATAGGTTCTCTAATAGGTTCCCTAATAGGTTCCCTAATAGGTTCCCTAATTGGTTCCCTAATAGGTTCCCTAATAGGTTCCCTAATTGGTTCCCTAATAGGTTCCCTAATAGCTTCCCTAATAGGTTCCCTAATAGGTTCCCTAATAGGTTCCCTAATTGGTTCCCTAATAGGTTCCCTAATAGGTTCTCTAAGGGGTTTTCTAATAGGTTCCCTAATTGGTTCCCTAATTGGTTCCCTAATTGGTTCCCTAATAGGTTCCCTAATAGGTTCTCTAATAGGTTGCCTAATAGGTTCCCTAATTCGTTCTCTAATAGGTTCCCTAATAGGTTCCCTAATTGGTTCCCTAATAGGTTCCCTAATAGGTTCCCTAATAGGTTCCCTAATTGGTTGCCTAATAGGTTCCTTAATAGGTTCCCTAATAGGTTCCCTAATTGGTTCCCTAATTGGTTCCCTAATAGGTTCCCTAATAGGTTCCCTAATTGGTTCCCTAATTGGTTCCCTAATTGGTTCTCTAATAGGTTCCCTAATTGATTCCGTAATAGGTTCCGTAATAGGTTCCCTAATTGGTTCCCTAATTGGATCCCGAATAGGTTCTCTATTTGGTTCCCTAATAGGTTCTCTAATTGGTTCCCTAATTGGTTCTCTAATAGGTTGCCTAATAGGTTCCCTAATTGGTTCCCTAATTGGTTCCCTAATAGGTTCCCTAATAGGTTCCCTAATTGGTTCCCTAATAGGTTCCCTAATAGGTTCTCTAATGGGTTTTCTAAGAGGTTCCCTAATTGGTTCCCTAATTGGTTCCCTAATTGGTTCCCTAATAGGTTCCCTAATAGGTTCTCTAATAGGTTGCCTAATAGGTTCCCTAATTCGTTCTCTAATAGGGTCCCTAATAGGTTCCCTAATTGGTTCCCTAATAGGTTCCCTAATAGGTTCCCTAATAGGTTCCCTAATTGGTTGCCTAATAGGTTCCTTAATAGGTTCCCTAATAGGTTCCCTAATTGGTTCCCTAATTGGTTTCCTAATAGGTTCCCTAATAGGTTCCCTAATTGGTTCCCTAATAGGTTCCCTAATTGGTTCCCTAATAGGTTCCCTAATTGGTTCCCTAATAGGTTCCCTAATAGGTTCCCTAATTGGTTCCCTAATTGGTTCCCTAATAGGTTCTGTAATGGGTTCCCTAATTGGTTCCCTAATAGGTTCCCTAATAGGTTCCCTAATAGCTTCCCTAATTGGTTCCCTAATAGGTTCCCTAATAGGTTCCCTAATTGGTTGCCTAATAGGTTCCCTAATAGGTTCCCTAATAGGTTCCCTAATAGGCCACCTAATAGGTTCCCTAATAGGTTCTCTAATATCTTCCCTAATAGGTTCCCTAATAGCTTTCCTAATAGGTTCCCTAATAGGTTCCCTAATTGGTTCCCTAACAGGTTCCCTAATAGGTTCCCTAATAGGTTCCCTAATTGGTTCCCTAATAGGTTCCCTAATTGGTTCTCTAATAGGTTCCCTAATAGGTTCCCTACTAGGTTCCCTAATAGGTTCCCTAATAGGTTGCCCAATAGGTTCCCTAATAGGTTCCCTAATAGGTTCCCTAATTGGTTCCCTAATAGGTTCTCTAATTGGTTCCCTAACTGGTTCCCTAATTGGTTCCCTAATAGGTTCCTTAATGGGTTCCCTAATAGGTTCCCTAATAGGTTCCCTAATAGGTTCCCTAATAGGTTCCCTAATAGGTTCCCTAATTGGTTCCCTAATAGGTTCCCTAATAGGTTCTCTAATAGGTTCCCTAATAGGTCCCCTAATAGGTAGCCTTTTTGGTTCCCTAATAGGTTCCCTAATTGGTTCCCTAATAGGTTCCCTAATAGGTTCCCTAATTGGTTCCCTAATAGGTTCCCTGATTGGTTCCCTAATTGGTTCCCTAATAGGTTCCGTAATGGGTTCCTAATAGGTTCCCTAATTGTTTCCCTAATAGGTTCCCTAATAGGTTCCCTAATAGGTTCCCTAATTGGTTCCCTATTAGGTTCCCTAATAGGTTCCCTAATTGGTTCCCTAATAGGTTCCCTAATTGGTTCCCTAATTGGTTCCCTAATAGGTTCCCTAATAGGTTCCCTAATAGGTTCCCTAATTGGTTCCCTATTAGGTTCCCTAATAGGTTCCCTAATTGGTTCCCTAATTGGTTCCCTAATAGGTTCCCTAATAGGTTCCGTAATAGGTTCTCCAATAGGTTCCCTAATAGGTTCCCTAATTGGTTCCCTAATTGGTTCCCTAATAGGTTCCCTAATAGGTTCTCTAATAGGTTCCCTAATAGGTTCCCTAATTGGTTCCCTAATTGGTTCCCTAATTGGTTTTCTAATAGGTTCCCTAATAGGTTCCCTAATAGGTTCCCTAATTGTTTCCGTAATAGGTTCCCTAATAGGTTCCCTAATAGGTTCCCTAATAGGTTCCCTAATAGGTTCCCTAATAGGTTCCCTAATAGGTTCTGTAATAGGTTCCCTAATAGGTTCCCTAATTGGTTCCCTAATAGGTTCCCTAATAGGTTCCCTAATAGGTTCCCTAATAGGTTCCCTAATAGGTTCCCTAATTGGTTCCCTAAGAGGTTCCCTAACAGGTTCTCTAATAGGTTCCCTAATAGGTTCCCTAATTGGTTCCCTAATTGGTTCCCTAATAGGTTCCCTAATTGGTTGCCTAATAGGTTCCCTAATAGGTTCTCTAATAGGTTCCCTAATAGGTTCCCTAATAGGTTCCCTAATTGGTTCCCTAATAGGTTCCCTAATAGGTTCCCTAATTGGTTCCCTAATAGGTTCCCTAATAGCTTCCCTAATAGGTTCCCTAATAGGTTCCCTAATAGGTTCCCTAATTGGTTCCCTAATAGGTTCCCTAATAGGTTCTCTAATGGGTTTTCTAATAGGTTCCCTAATTGGTTCCCTAATTGGTTCCCTAATTGGTTCCCTAATAGGTTCCCTAATAGGTTCTCTAATAGGTTGCCTAATAGGTTCCCTAATTCGTTCTCTAATAGGTTCCCTAATAGGTTCCCTAATTGGTTCCCTGATAGGTTCCCTAATAGGTTCCCTAATAGGTTCCCTAATTGGTTGCCTAATAGGTTCCTTAATAGGTTCCCTAATAGGTTCCCTAATTGGTTCCCTAATTGGTTCCCTAATAGGTTCCCTAATAGGTTCCCTAATTGGTTCCCTAATTGGTTCCCTAATTGGTTCTCTAATAGGTTCCCTAATTGATTCCGTAATAGGTTCCGTAATAGGTTCCCTAATTGGTTCCCTAATTGGATCCCGAATAGGTTCTCTATTTGGTTCCCTAATAGGTTCTCTAATTGGTTCCCTAATTGGTTCTCTAATAGGTTGCCTAATAGGTTCCCTAATTGGTTCCCTAATTGGTTCCCTAATAGGTTCCCTAATAGGTTCCCTAATTGGTTCCCTAATAGGTTCCCTAATAGGTTCTCTAATGGGTTTTCTAATAGGTTCCCTAATTGGTTCCCTAATTGGTTCCCTAATTGGTTCCCTAATAGGTTCCCTAATAGGTTCTCTAATAGGTTGCCTAATAGGTTCCCTAATTCGTTCTCTAATAGGGTCCCTAATAGGTTCCCTAATTGGTTCCCTAATAGGTTCCCTAATAGGTTCCCTAATAGGTTCCCTAATTGGTTGCCTAATAGGTTCCTTAATAGGTTCCCTAATAGGTTCCCTAATTGGTTCCCTAATTGGTTTCCTAATAGGTTCCCTAATAGGTTCCCTAATTGGTTCCCTAATAGGTTCCCTAATTGGTTCCCTAATAGGTTCCCTAATTGGTTCCCTAATAGGTTCCCTAATAGGTTCCCTAATTGGTTCCCTAATAGGTTCCCTAATAGGTTCCCTAATAGCTTCCCTAATTGGTTCCCTAATAGGTTCCCTAATAGGTTCCCTAATAGGTTCCTTAATAGGTTCCCTAATAGGTTTCCTAATTGGTTCCCTAATTGGTTCCCTAATAGGTTCCCTAATAGGTTCCCTAATAGGTTCCCTAATAGGTTCCCTAATAGGTTCCCTAATAGGTTCCCTAATTCGTTCTCTAATAGGTTCCCTAATAGGTTCCCTAATAGGTTCCCTAATTGGTTCCCTAATAGGTTCCCTAATTGGTTCCCTAATAGGTTCCTTAATAGGTTCCCTAATTGGTTCCCTAATTGGTTCCCCAATTGGTTCCCTAATACGTTCCCTAATAGGTTCCCTAATAGGTTCTCTAATAGGTTCCCTAATAGGTTCCCTAATAGGTTCCCTAATAGGTTCCCTGATAGGTTCCCTAATAGGTTCCCTAATAGGTTCCCTAATAGGTTCCCTAATAGGTTCCCTAATAGGTTCCCTAATTGGTTCCCTAATTGGTTCCCTAATAGGTTCCCTAATTGGTTCCCTAATAGGTTCCCTAATTGGTTCCCAAATTGGTTCTCTAATAGGTTCCCTAATAGGTTACCTAATAGGTTCCCTGATAGGTTCCCTAATAGGTTCCCTAATAGGTTCCCTAATTGGTTCCCTAATTGGTTCCCTAATTGGTTCCCTAATTGGTTCTCTAATAGGTTCCCTAATTGGTTCCGTAATAGGTTCCGTAATAGGTTCCCTAATTGGTTCCCTAATTGGATCCGGAACAGGTTCTCTATTTGGTTCCCTAATAGGTTCTCTAATTGGTTCCCTAATTGGTTCTCTAATAGGTTGCCTAATAGGTTCCCTAACTGGTTCCCTAATAGGTTCCCTAATAGCTTCCCTAATAGGTTCCCTAATTGGTTCCCTAATAGGTTCCCTAATTGGTTCCCTAATAGGTTCCCCAATAGGTTCCCTAATTGGTTCCCTAATTGGTTCCCTAATAGGTTCTGTAATGGATTCCCTGATTGGTTCCCTAATAGGTTCCCTAATAGGTTCCCTAATAGCTTCCCTAATAGGTTCCCTAATAGGTTTTCAAATAGGTTCCCTAATTGGTTCTCTAATTGGTTCCCTAAATGGTTCCGTAATAGGTTTCCTAATTTGTTCCCTAATAAGTTCCCTAATTGGTTCCCAAATTGGTTCTCTAATAGGTTCCCTAATAGGTTCCCTAATTGGTTCCCTAATTGGTTCCCTAATCGGTTCCCTAATTGGTTCTCTAATAGGTTCCCTAATTGGTTCCCTAATAGGTTCCCTAATAGGTTCCCTAATTGGTTCCCTAATTGGATCCCGAATAGGTTCTCTATTTGGTTCCCTAATAGGTTCTCTAATTAGTTCCCTAATTGGTTCTCTAATAGGTTGCCTAATAGGTTCCCTAATAGGTTCCCCAATTGGTTTCCTAATAGGTTCCCTAATAGGTTCCCTAATTGGTTCCCTAATAGGTTCCCTAATTGGTTTCCTAATAGGTTCCCTAATAGGTTCCCTAATTGGTTCCCTAATAGGTTCCCTAATAGGTTCCCTAATAGGTTCCCTGATTGGTTCCCTAATAGGTTCCCCAATAGGTTCCCTAATTGGTTCCCTAATTGGTTCCCTAATAGGTTCTGTAATGGATTCCCTAATTGGTTCCCTAATAGGTTCCCTAATAGGTTCCCTAATTGGTTCCCTAATAGGTTCCCTAATTGGTTCTCCAATTGGTTCCCTAATTGGTTCCCTAATAGGTTTCCTAATTGGTTCCCTAATAGGTTCCCTCATTGGTTCCCCAATAGGTTCCCTAATAGGTTCCCTAATTGGTTCCCTAATAGGTTCCCTAATAGGTTTTCAAATAGGTTCCCTAATAGGTTCCCTAATAGGTTCCCTAATTGGTTCCCTAATTGGTTCCCTAATAGGTTCTCTAAAAGGGTTTCTAATAGGTTCCCTAATTGGTTCCCTAATTGGTTCCCTAATTGGTTCCCTCATAGGTTCCCTAATAGGTTCTCTAATAGGTTCCCTAATAGGTTCCCTTATTGGTTCTCTAATAGGTTCCCTAATTGGTTCCCTAATTGGTTCCCTAATAGGTTCCGTAATAGGTTCCCTAATAGGTTCCCTAATAGGTTCCCTAATAGGTTCCCTAATACGTTCCCTAATAGGTTCCCTAATTGGTTCCCTAATTGTTTCCCTAATAGGTTTCCTAATTGGTTCCCTAATAGGTTCCCTAATTGGTTCCCTAATTGGTTCCCTAATTGGTTCCCTAATAGGTTCCCTAATAGGTTCCCTAATTGGTTCCCTAATAGGTTCCCTAATAGGTTCCCTAATAGGTTCCCTAATAGGTTCCCTAATTGGTTCCCTAATTGGTTCCCTAATAGGTTCCCTAATTGGTTCCCTAATAGGTTCCCTAATAGGTTCCCTAATTGGTCCCCTAATTGGTTCCCTAATTGGTTCCCTAATTGGTTACCTAATTGGTTCCCTAATAGGTTCCCTAATTGGTTCCCTAATTGGTTCCCTAATAGGTTCCCTAATAGGTTCCCTAATTGGTTACCTAATTGGTCCCCTAATAGGTTCTCTAATAGGTTCCCTAATTGGTTCCCTAATAGGTTCCCTAATAGCTTCCCTAATAGGTTCCCTAATAGGTTCCCTAATAGGTTCCCTAATTGGTTCCCTAATAGGTTCCCTAATAGGTTCTCTAATGGGTTTTCTAATAGGTTCCCTAATTGGTTCCCTAATTGGTTCCCTAATTGTTTCCCTAATAGGTTTCCTAATTGGTTCCCTAATAGGTTCCCTAATTGGTTCCCTAATTGGTTCCCTAATTGGTTCCCTAATAGGTTCCCTAATAGGTTCCCTAATTGGTTCCCTAATAGGTTCCCTAATAGGTTCCCTAATAGGTTCCCTAATAGGTTCCCTAATTGGTTCCCTAATTGGTTCCCTAATAGGTTCCCTAATTGGTTCCCTAATAGGTTCCCTAATAGGTTCCCTAATTGGTCCCCTAATTGGTTCCCTAATTGGTTCCCTAATTGGTTACCTAATTGGTTCCCTAATAGGTTCCCTAATTGGTTCCCTAATTGGTTACCTAATTGGTTCCCTAATAGGTTCCCTAATTGGTTACCTAATTGGTTCCCTAATAGGTTCCCTAATAGGTTCCCTAATTGGTTCCCTAATAGGTTCCCTAATAGCTTCCCTAATAGGTTCCCTAATAGGTTCCCTAATAGGTTCCCTAATTGGTTCCCTAATAGGTTCCCTAATAGGTTCTCTAATGGGTTTTCCAATAGGTTCCCTAATTGGTTCCCTAATTGGTTCCCTAATTGGTTCCCTAATAGGTTCCCTAATAGGTTCTCTAATAGGTTGCCTAATAGGTTCCCTAATTCGTTCTCTAATAGGTTCCCTAATAGGTTCCCTAATTGGTTCCCTGATAGGTTCCCTAATAGGTTCCCTAATAGGTTCCCTAATTGGTTGCCTAATAGGTTCCTTAATAGGTTCCCTAATAGGTTCCCTAATTGGTTCCCTAATTGGTTCCCTAATAGGTTCCCTAATAGGTTCCCTAATTGGTTCCCTAATTGGTTCCCTAATTGGTTCTCTAATAGGTTCCCTAATTGATTCCGTAATAGGTTCCGTAATAGGTTCCCTAATTGGTTCCCTAATTGGATCCCGAATAGGTTCTCTATTTGGTTCCCTAATAGGTTCTCTAATTGGTTCCCTAATTGGTTCTCTAATAGGTTGCCTAATAGGTTCCCTAATTGGTTCCCTAATTGGTTCCCTAATAGGTTCCCTAATAGGTTCCCTAATTGGTTCCCTAATAGGTTCCCTAATAGGTTCTCTAATGGGTTTTCTAATAGGTTCCCTAATTGGTTCCCTAATTGGTTCCCTAATTGGTTCCCTAATAGGTTCCCTAATAGGTTCTCTAATAGGTTGCCTAATAGGTTCCCTAATTCGTTCTCTAATAGGGTCCCTAATAGGTTCCCTAATTGGTTCCCTAATAGGTTCCCTAATAGGTTCCCTAATAGGTTCCCTAATTGGTTGCCTAATAGGTTCCTTAATAGGTTCCCTAATAGGTTCCCTAATTGGTTCCCTAATTGGTTTCCTAATAGGTTCCCTAATAGGTTCCCTAATTGGTTCCCTAATAGGTTCCCTAATTGGTTCCCTAATAGGTTCCCTAATTGGTTCCCTAATAGGTTCCCTAATAGGTTCCCTAATTGGTTCCCTAATAGGTTCCCTAATAGGTTCCCTAATAGCTTCCCTAATTGGTTCCCTAATAGGTTCCCTAATAGGTTCCCTAATAGGTTCCTTAATAGGTTCCCTAATAGGTTTCCTAATTGGTTCCCTAATTGGTTCCCTAATAGGTTCCCTAATAGGTTCCCTAATAGGTTCCCTAATAGGTTCCCTAATAGGTTCCCTAATAGGTTCCCTAATTCGTTCTCTAATAGGTTCCCTAATAGGTTCCCTAATAGGTTCCCTAATTGGTTCCCTAATAGGTTCCCTAATTGGTTCCCTAATAGGTTCCTTAATAGGTTCCCTAATTGGTTCCCTAATTGGTTCCCCATTTGGTTCCCTAATACGTTCCCTAATAGGTTCCCTAATAGGTTCTCTAATAGGTTCCCTAATAGGTTCCCTAATAGGTTCCCTAATAGGTTCCCTGATAGGTTCCCTAATAGGTCCCCTAATAGGTTCCCTAATAGGTTCCCTAATAGGTTCCCTAATAGGTTCCCTAATTGGTTCCCTAATTGGTTCCCTAATAGGTTCCCTAATTGGTTCCCTAATAGGTTCCCTAATTGGTTCCCAAATTGGTTCTCTAATAGGTTCCCTAATAGGTTACCTAATAGGTTCCCTGATAGGTTCCCTAATAGGTTCCCTAATAGGTTCCCTAATTGGTTCCCTAATTGGTTCCCTAATTGGTTCCCTAATTGGTTCTCTAATAGGTTCCCTAATTGGTTCCGTAATAGGTTCCGTAATAGGTTCCCTAATTGGTTCCCTAATTGGATCCGGAACAAGTTCTCTATTTGGTTCCCTAATAGGTTCTCTAATTGGTTCCCTAATTGGTTCTCTAATAGGTTGCCTAATAGGTTCCCTAACTGGTTCCCTAATAGGTTCCCTAATAGCTTCCCTAATAGGTTCCCTAATTGGTTCCCTAATAGGTTCCCTAATTGGTTCCCTAATAGGTTCCCCAATAGGTTCCCTAATTGGTTCCCTAATTGGTTCCCTAATAGGTTCTGTAATGGATTCCCTGATTGGTTCCCTAATAGGTTCCCTAATAGGTTCCCTAATAGCTTCCCTAATAGGTTCCCTAATAGGTTTTCAAATAGGTTCCCTAATTGGTTCTCTAATTGGTTCCCTAAATGGTTCCGTAATAGGTTTCCTAATTTGTTCCCTAATAAGTTCCCTAATTGGTTCCCAAATTGGTTCTCTAATAGGTTCCCTAATAGGTTCCCTAATTGGTTCCCTAATTGGTTCCCTAATTGGTTCCCTAATTGGTTCTCTAATAGGTTCCCTAATTGGTTCCCTAATAGGTTCCCTAATTGGTTCCCTAATTGGTTCCCTAATTGGATCCCGAATAGGTTCTCTATTTGGTTCCCTAATAGGTTCTCTAATTAGTTCCCTAATTGGTTCTCTAATAGGTTGCCTAATTGGTTCCCTAATAGGTTCCCCAATTGGTTTCCTAATAGGTTCCCTAATAGGTTCCCTAATTGGTTCCCTAATAGGTTCCCTAATTGGTTTCCTAATAGGTTCCCTAATAGGTTCCCTAATTGGTTCCCTAATAGGTTCCCTAATAGGTTCCCTAATAGGTTCCCTGATTGGTTCCCTAATAGGTTCCCCAATAGGTTCCCTAATTGGTTCCCTAATTGGTTCCCTAATAGGTTCTGTAATGGATTCCCTAATTGGTTCCCTAATAGGTTCCCTAATAGGTTCCCTAATTGGTTCCCTAATAGGTTCCCTAATTGGTTCTCCAATTGGTTCCCTAATTGGTTCCCTAATAGGTTTCCTAATTGGTTCCCTAATAGGTTCCCTCATTGGTTCCCCAATAGGTTCCCTAATAGGTTCCCTAATTGGTTCCCTAATAGGTTCCCTAATAGGTTTTCAAATAGGTTCCCTAATAGGTTCCCTAATAGGTTCCCTAATTGGTTCCCTAATTGGTTCCCTAATAGGTTCTCTAAAAGGGTTTCTAATAGGTTCCCTAATTGGTTCCCTAATTGGTTCCCTAATTGGTTCCCTCATAGGTTCCCTAATAGGTTCTCTAATAGGTTCCCTAATAGGTTCCCTTATTGGTTCTCTAATAGGTTCCCTAATTGGTTCCCTAATTGGTTCCCTAATAGGTTCCGTAATAGGTTCCCTAATAGGTTCCCTAATAGGTTCCCTAATTCGTTCCCTAATTGGTTCCCTAATTGGTTCCCTAATTGTTTCCCTAATAGGTTGCCTAATTGGTTCCCTAATAGGTTCCCTAATTGGTTCCCTAATTGGTTCCCTAATTGGTTCCCTAATAGGTTCCCTAATTGGTTCCCTAATTGGTTCCCTAATAGGTTCCCTAATAGGTTCCCTAATAGGTTCCCTAATAGGTTCCCTAATTGGTTCCCTAATTGGTTCCCTAATAGGTTCCCTAATTGGTTCCCTAATAGGTTCCCTAATAAGTTCCCTAATTGGTCCCCTAATTGGTTCCCTAATTGGTTCCCTAATTGGTTACCTAATTGGTTCCCTAATAGGTTCCCTAATTGGTTCCCTAATTGGTTACCTAATTGGTTCCCTAATAGGTTCCCTAATTGGTTACCTAATTGGTCCCCTAATAGGTTCTCTAATAGGTTCCCTAATTGTTCCCTAATTGGTTCCCTAATAGGTTCCCTAATAGGTTCCTTAACTGGTTCCCTAATAGGTTCCCTAATAGGTTCTCTAATAGGTTCCCTAATAGGTTCCCTAATAGGTTCCCTAATTGGTTCCCTAATAGGTTCCCTAATAGGTTCTCTAATGGGTTTTCTAATAGGTTCCCTAATTGGTTCCCTAATTGGTTCCCTAATTGGTTCCCTAATAGGTTCCCTAATAGGTTCTCTAATAGGTTGCCTAACAGGTTCCCTAATTCGTTCTCTAATAGGTTCCCTAATAGGTTTCCTAATAGGTTCCCTAATAGGTTCCCTAATAGGTTCCCTAATAGGTTCCCTAATTGGTTGCCTAATAGGTTCCTTAATAGGTTTCCTAATAGGTTCCCTAATTGGTTCCCTAATTGGTTTCCTAATAGGTTCCCTAATAGGTTCCCTAAATGGTTCCCTAATAGGTTCCCTAATTGGTTCCCTAATAGGTTCCCTAATTGGTTCCCTAATAGGTTCCCTAATAGGTTCCCTAATTGGTTCCCTAATAGGTTCCCTAATAGGTTCTGTAATGGGTTCCCTAATTGGTTCCCTAATAGGTTCCCTAATAGGTTCCCTAATAGCTTCCCTAGTAGGTTCCCTAATTGGTTCCCTAATAGGTTCCCTAATAGGTTCCCTGATAGGTTCCTTAATAGGTTCCCTAATAGGTTTCCTAATTGGTTCCCTAATTGGTTCCCTAATAGGTTCCCTAATAGGTTCCCTAATTGGTTTCCTAATAGGTTCCCTAATTGGTACCCTAATAGGTTCCCTAATTCGTTCTCTAATAGGTTCCCTAATAGGTTCCCTAATGGGTTCCCTAATTGGTTCCCTAATAGGTTCCCTAATAGGTTCCCTAATTGGTTCCCTAATAGGTTCCTTAATAGGTTCCCTAATTGGTTCCCTAATAGGTTCCCTAATTGGTTCCCTAATTGGTTATCTAATAGGTTCCCTAATAGGTTCTCTAATAGGTTCCCTAATAGGTTCCCTAATTGATTCCCTAATAGGTTCCCTGATAGGTTCCCCAATAGGTTCCCTAATAGGTTCCCTAATAGGTTCCCTAATAGGTTCCCTAATTGGTTCCCTAATTGGTTCCCTAATAGGTTCCCTAATTGGTTCCCTAATAGGTTCCCTAATTGGTTCCCAAATTGGTTCTCTAATAGGTTCCCTAATAGGTTCCCTAATTGGTTCCCTAATAGGTTCCCTAATTGGTTCCCTAATTGGTTCCCTAATAGGTTCCCTGATAGGTTCCCTAATAGGTTCCCTAATAGGTTCCCTAATAGGTTCCCTAATAGGTTCCCTAATAGGTTCTCTAATTGGTTCCCTAATTGGTTCTCCAATAGGTTGCCTAATAGGTTCCCTAATTGGTTCCCTAATTGGTTCCCTAATAGGTTCCCTAATAGGTTCCCTAATAGCTTCCCTAATAGGTTCCCTAATTGGTTCCCTAATAGGTTCCCTAATTGGTTCCCTAATTGGTTCCCTAATAGGTTCCCTAATTGGTTCCCTAATAGGTTCCCTAATAGGTTCCCTAATTGGTCCCCTAATTGGTTCCCTAATTGGTTCCCTAATTGGTTACCTAATTGGTTCCCTAATAGGTTCCCTAATTGGTTCCCTAATTGGTTACCTAATTGGTTCCCTAATAGGTTCCCTAATTGGTTACCTAATTGGTCCCCTAATAGGTTCTCTAATAGGTTCCCTAATTGTTCCCTAATAGGTTCCCTAATAGGTTCCCTAATAGGTTCCTTAATTGGTTCCCTAATAGGTTCCCTAATAGGTTCTCTAATAGGTTCCCTAATAGGTTCCCTAATAGGTTCCCTAATTGGTTCCCTAATAGGTTCCCTAATAGGTTCTCTAATGGGTTTTCTAATAGGTTCCCTAATTGGTTCCCTAATTGGTTCCCTAATTGGTTCCCTAATAGGTTCCCTAATAGGTTCTCTAATAGGTTGCCTAACAGGTTCCCTAATTCGTTCTCTAATAGGTTCCCTAATAGGTTTCCTAATAGGTTCCCTAATAGGTTCCCTAATAGGTTCCCTAATAGGTTCCCTAATTGGTTGCCTAATAGGTTCCTTAATAGGTTTCCTAATAGGTTCCCTAATTGGTTCCCTAATTGGTTTCCTAATAGGTTCCCTAATAGGTTCCCTAAATGGTTCCCTAATAGGTTCCCTAATTGGTTCCCTAATAGGTTCCCTAATAGGTTCCCTAATTGGTTCCCTAATAGGTTCCCTAATAGGTTCTGTAATGGGTTCCCTAATTGGTTCCCTAATAGGTCCCCTAATAGGTTCCCTAATAGCTTCCCTAGTAGGTTCCCTAATTGGTTCCCTAATAGGTTCCCTAATAGGTTCCCTGATAGGTTCCTTAATAGGTTCCCTAATAGGTTTCCTAATTGGTTCCCTAATTGGTTCCCTAATAGGTTCCCTAATAGGTTCCCTAATTGGTTTCCTAATAGGTTCCCTAATTGGTACCCTAATAGGTTCCCTAATTCGTTCTCTAATAGGTTCCCTAATAGGTTCCCTAATGGGTTCCCTAATTGGTTCCCTAATAGGTTCCCTAATAGGTTCCCTAATTGGTTCCCTAATAGGTTCCCTAATAGGTTCCCTAATAGGTTCCCTAATTGGTTCCCTAATAGGTTCCCTAATTGGTTCCCTAATTGGTTCCCTAATAGGTTCCCTGATAGGTTCCCTAATAGGTTCCCTAATAGGTTCCCTAATAGGTTCCCTAATAGGTTCCCTAATAGGTTCTCTAATTGGTTCCCTAATTGGTTCTCCAATAGGTTGCCTAATAGGTTCCCTAATTGGTTCCCTAATTGGTTCCCTAATAGGTTCCCTAATAGGTTCCCTAATAGCTTCCCTAATAGGTTCCCTAATTGGTTCCCTAATAGGTTCCCTAATAGGTTCCTTAATAGGTTCCCTAATAGGTTCCCTAATAGGTTTCCTAATTGGTTCCCTAATTGGTCCCCTAATAGGTCCCCTAATAGGTTCCCTAATAGCTTCCCTAATAGGTTCCCTAATTGGTTCCCTAATAGGTTCCCTAATAGGTTCCCTAATAGGTTCCTTAATAGGTTCCCTAATAGGTTCCCTAATAGGTTCCCTAATAGCTTCCCTAATAGGTTCCCTAATTGGTTCCCTAATTGGTTCCCTAATTGGTTCCCTAATAGGTTCCCTAATAGGTTCCCTAATTGGTTTCCTAATAGGTTCCCTAATTGGTACCCTAATAGGTTCCCTAATTCGTTCTCTAATAGGTTCCCTAATAGGTTCCCTAATAGGTTCCCTAATTGGTTCCCTAATAGGTTCCCTAATGGGTTCCCTAATTGGTTCCCTAATAGGTTCCTTAATAGGTTCCCTAATTGGTTCCCTAATTGGTTCCCTAATTGGTTCCCTAATAGGTTCCCTAATAGGTTCCCTAATAGGTTCTCTAATAGGTTCCCTAATAGGTTCCCTAATTGGTTCCCTAATAGGTTCCCTGAAAGGTTCCCTAATAGGTTCCCTAATAGGTTCCCTAATAGGTTCCCTAATAGGTTCCCTAATTGGTTCCCTAATTGGTTCCCTAATAGGTTCCCTAATTGGTTCCCAAATTGGTTCTCCAATAGGTTCCCTAATAGGTTCCCTAATTGGTTCCCTAATTGGTTCCCTAATTGGTTCCCTAATTGGTTCTCTAATAGGTGCCCTAATTGGTTCCGTAATAGGTTCCGTAATAGGTTCCCTAATTGGTTCCCTAATTGGTTCCCGAATAGGTTCTCTATTTGGTTCCCTAATAGGTTCTCTAATTGGTTCCCTAATTGGTTCTCTAATAGGTTGCCTAATAGGTTCCCTAATTGGTTCCCTAATTGGTTCCCTGATAGGTTCCCTAATAGGTTCCCTAATTGGTTCCCTAATAGGTTCCCTAATAGGTTCTCTAATGGGTTTTCTAATAGGTTCCCTAATTGGTTCCCTAATTGGTTCCCTAATTGGTTCCCTAATAGGTTCCCTAATAGGTTCTCTAATAGGTTGCCTAATAGGTTCCCTAATTCGTTCTCTAATAGGTTCCCTAATAGGTTCCCTAATTGGTTCCCTAATAGGTTCCCTAATAGGTTCCCTAATAGGTTCCCTAATTGGTTGCCTAATAGGTTCCTTAATAGGTTCCCTAATAGGTTCCCTAATTGGTTCCCTAATTGGTTTCCTAACAGGTTCCCTAATAGGTTCCCTAATTGGTTCCCTAATAGGTTCCCTAATTGGTTCCCTAATAGGTTCCCTAATTGGTTCCCTAATAGGTTCCCTAATAGGTTCCCTAATTGGTTCCCTAATTGGTTCCCTAATAGGTTCTGTAATGGGTTCCCTAATTGGTTCCCTAATAGGTTCCCTAATAGGTTCCCTAATAGCTTCCCTAATAGGTTCCCTAATTGGTTCCCTAATAGGTTCCCTAATAGGTTCCCTAATAGGTTCCTTAATAGGTTCCCTAATAGGTTTCCTAATAGGTTCCCTAATTGGTTCCCTAATAGGTTCCCTAATAGGTTCCCTAATTGGTTTCCTAATAGGTTCCCTAATTGGTACCCTAATAGGTTCCCTAATTCGTTCTCTAATAGGTTCCCTAATAGGTTCCCTAATAGGTTCCCTAATTGGTTCCCTAATAGGTTCCCTAATTGGTTCCCTAATAGGTTCCTTAATAGGTTCCCTAATTGGTTCCCTAATTGGTTCCCTAATACGTTCCCTAATAGGTTCCCTAATAGGTTCTCTAATAGGTTCCCTAATAGGTTCCCTAATTGGTTCCCTAATAGTTTCCCTGATAGGTTCCCTAATAGGTTCCCTAATAGGTTCCCTAATAGGTTCCCTAATACGTTCCCTAATTGGTTCCCTAATAGGTTCCCTAATAGGTTCCCTAATAGGTTCCCTAATTGGTTCCCAAATTGGTTCTCTAATACGTTCCCTAATAGGTTCCCTAATTGGTTCCCTAATTGGTTCCCTAATTGGTTCCCTAATTGGTTCTCTAATAGGTTCCCTAATTGGTTCCGTAATAGGTTTCGTAATAGGTTCCCTAATTGGTTCCCTCATTCGATCCCGAATAGGTTCTCTATTTGGTTCCCTAATAGGTTCTCTAATTGGTTCCCTAATTGGTTCTCTAATAGGTTGCCTAATAGGTTCCCTAATTGGTTCCCTAATAGGTTCCCTAATAGCTTCCCTAATAGGTTCCCTAATTGGTTCCCTAATAGGTTCCCTAATTGGTTCCCTAATAGGTTCCCTAATAGGTTCCCTAATAGGTTCCCTAATTGGTTCCCTAATAGGTTCCCTAATTGGTTCCCTAATTGGTTCCCTAATAGGTTCCCTGATAGGTTCCCTAATAGGTTCCCTAATAGGTTCCCTAATAGGTTCCCTAATAGGTTCCCTAATAGGTTCTCTAATTGGTTCCCTAATTGGTTCTCCAATAGGTTGCCTAATAGGTTCCCTAATTGGTTCCCTAATTGGTTCCCTAATAGGTTCCCTAATAGGTTCCCTAATAGCTTCCCTAATAGGTTCCCTAATTGGTTCCCTAATAGGTTCCCTAATAGGTTCCTTAATAGGTTCCCTAATAGGTTCCGTAATAGGTTTCCTAATTGGTTCCCTAATTGGTCCCCTAATAGGTCCCCTAATAGGTTCCCTAATAGCTTCCCTAATAGGTTCCCTAATTGGTTCCCTAATAGGTTCCCTAATAGGTTCCCTAATAGGTTCCTTAATAGGTTCCCTAATAGGTTCCCTAATAGGTTCCCTAATAGCTTCCCTAATAGGTTCCCTAATTGGTTCCCTAATTGGTTCCCTAATTGGTTCCCTAATAGGTTCCCTAATAGGTTCCCTAATTGGTTTCCTAATAGGTTCCCTAATTGGTACCCTAATAGGTTCCCTAATTCGTTCTCTAATAGGTTCCCTAATAGGTTCCCTAATAGGTTCCCTAATTGGTTCCCTAATAGGTTCCCTAATGGGTTCCCTAATTGGTTCCCTAATAGGTTCCTTAATAGGTTCCCTAATTGGTTCCCTAATTGGTTCCCTAATTGGTTCCCTAATAGGTTCCCTAATAGGTTCCCTAATAGGTTCTCTAATAGGTTCCCTAATAGGTTCCCTAATTGGTTCCCTAATAGGTTCCCTGAAAGGTTCCCTAATAGGTTCCCTAATAGGTTCCCTAATAGGTTCCCTAATAGGTTCCCTAATTGGTTCCCTAATTGGTTCCCTAATAGGTTCCCTAATTGGTTCCCAAATTGGTTCTCCAATAGGTTCCCTAATAGGTTCCCTAATTGGTTCCCTAATTGGTTCCCTAATTGGTTCCCTAATTGGTTCTCTAATAGGTGCCCTAATTGGTTCCGTAATAGGTTCCGTAATAGGTTCCCTAATTGGTTCCCTAATTGGTTCCCGAATAGGTTCTCTATTTGGTTCCCTAATAGGTTCTCTAATTGGTTCCCTAATTGGTTCTCTAATAGGTTGCCTAATAGGTTCCCTAATTGGTTCCCTAATTGGTTCCCTGATAGGTTCCCTAATAGGTTCCCTAATTGGTTCCCTAATAGGTTCCCTAATAGGTTCTCTAATGGGTTTTCTAATAGGTTCCCTAATTGGTTCCCTAATTGGTTCCCTAATTGGTTCCCTAATAGGTTCCCTAATAGGTTCTCTAATAGGTTGCCTAATAGGTTCCCTAATTCGTTCTCTAATAGGTTCCCTAATAGGTTCCCTAATTGGTTCCCTAATAGGTTCCCTAATAGGTTCCCTAATAGGTTCCCTAATTGGTTGCCTAATAGGTTCCTTAATAGGTTCCCTAATAGGTTCCCTAATTGGTTCCCTAATTGGTTTCCTAACAGGTTCCCTAATAGGTTCCCTAATTGGTTCCCTAATAGGTTCCCTAATTGGTTCCCTAATAGGTTCCCTAATTGGTTCCCTAATAGGTTCCCTAATAGGTTCCCTAATTGGTTCCCTAATTGGTTCCCTAATAGGTTCTGTAATGGGTTCCCTAATTGGTTCCCTAATAGGTTCCCTAATAGGTTCCCTAATAGCTTCCCTAATAGGTTCCCTAATTGGTTCCCTAATAGGTTCCCTAATAGGTTCCCTAATAGGTTCCTTAATAGGTTCCCTAATAGGTTTCCTAATAGGTTCCCTAATTGGTTCCCTAATAGGTTCCCTAATAGGTTCCCTAATTGGTTTCCTAATAGGTTCCCTAATTGGTACCCTAATAGGTTCCCTAATTCGTTCTCTAATAGGTTCCCTAATAGGTTCCCTAATAGGTTCCCTAATTGGTTCCCTAATAGGTTCCCTAATTGGTTCCCTAATAGGTTCCTTAATAGGCTCCCTAATTGGTTCCCTAATTGGTTCCCTAATACGTTCCCTAATAGGTTCCCTAATAGGTTCTCTAATAGGTTCCCTAATAGGTTCCCTAATTGGTTCCCTAATAGTTTCCCTGATAGGTTCCCTAATAGGTTCCCTAATAGGTTCCCTAATAGGTTCCCTAATACGTTCCCTAATTGGTTCCCTAATAGGTTCCCTAATAGGTTCCCTAATAGGTTCCCTAATTGGTTCCCAAATTGGTTCTCTAATACGTTCCCTAATAGGTTCCCTAATTGGTTCCCTAATTGGTTCCCTAATTGGTTCCCTAATTGGTTCTCTAATAGGTTCCCTAATTGGTTCCGTAATAGGTTTCGTAATAGGTTCCCTAATTGGTTCCCTCATTCGATCCCGAATAGGTTCTCTATTTGGTTCCCTAATAGGTTCTCTAATTGGTTCCCTAATTGGTTCTCTAATAGGTTGCCTAATAGGTTCCCTAATTGGTTCCCTAATAGGTTCCCTAATAGCTTCCCTAATAGGTTCCCTAATTGGTTCCCTAATAGGTTCCCTAATTGGTTCCCTAATAGGTTCCCTAATAGGTTCCCTAATAGCTTCCCTAATGGGTTCCCTAATTGGTTCTCTAATTGGTTCCCTAATTGGTTCCCTAATAGGTTTCCTAATTGGTTCCCTAATAAGTTCCCTAATTGGTTCCCAAATTGGTTCTCTAATAGGTTCCCTAATAGGTTCCCTAATTGGTTCCCTAATTGGTTCCCTAATTGGTTCCCTAATAGGTTCCCTAATAGGTTCCCTAATTGGTTCCCTAATTGGATCCCGAATAGGTTCTCTATTTGGTTCCCTAATAGGTTCTCTAATTGGTTCCCTAATTGGTTCTCTAATAGGTTGCCTAATAGGTTCCCTAATAGGTTCCCTAATTGGTTTCCTAATAGGTTCCCTAAAAGGTTCCCTAATTGGTTCCCTAATAGGTTCCCTAACTGGTTTCCTAATAGGTTCCCTAATAGGTTCCCCAATTGGTTCCCTAATAGGTTCCCTAATTGGTTCCCTAATAGGTTCCCTGATTGGTTCCCTAATAGGTTCCCCAATAGGTTCCCTAATTGGTTCCCTAATTGGTTCCCTAATAGGTTCTGTAATGGATTCCCTAATTGGTTCCCTAATAGGTTCCCTAGTAGGTTCCCTAATAGGTTCCCTAATAGGTTCCCTAATTGGTACCCTAATTGGTTCCCTAATAGGTTCTCTAAAAGGGTTTCTAATAGGTTCCCTAATTGGTTCCCTAATTGGTTCCGTAATTGGTTCCCTCATAGGTTCCCTTATAGGTTCTCTAATAGGTTCCCTAATAGGTTCCCTAATTGGTTCTCTAATAGGTTCCCTAATTGGTTCCCTAATTGGTTCCCTAATAGGTTCCCTAATAGGTTCCCTAATAGGTTTCCTAATTGGTTCCCTAATAGGTTCCCTCATTGGTTCCCTAATAGGTTCCCTAATAGGTTCCCTAATTGGTTCCCTAATAGGTTCCCTAATAGGTTTTCAAATAGGTTCCCTAATAGGTTCCCTAATAGGTTCCCTAATTGGTTCCCTAATTGGTTCCCTAATAGGTTCTCTAAAAGGGTTTCTAATAGGTTCCCTAATTGGTTCCCTAATTGGTTCCCTAATTGGTTCCCTCATAGGTTCCCTAATAGGTTCCCTAATTGGTTCTCTAATAGGTTCCCTAGTTGGTTCCCTAATTGGTTCCCTAATAGGTTCCCTAATAGGTTCCCTAATAGGTTCCCTCATTGGTTCCCGAATTGGTTCCCTAATAGGTTCCCTAATAGGTTCCCTAATTGGTTCCCTAATTGGTTCCCTAATTGTTTCCCTAATAGGTTCCCTAATTGGTTTCCTAATTGGTTCCCTAATTGGTCCCCTAATTGGTTCCCTAATTGGTTCCCTAATAGGTTCCCTAATAGGTTCCCTAATAGGTTCCCTAATTGGTTCCCTAATAGGTTCCCTAATAGGTTCCCTAATAGGTTCCCTAATAGGTTCCCTAATTGGTTCCCTAATTGGTTCCCTAATAGGTTCCCTAATTGGTTCCCTAATAGGTTCCCTAATAGGTTCCCTAATTGGTTCCCTAATTGGTTCTCTAATAGGTTGCCTAATTGGTTCCGTAATAGGTTCCCTAATTGGTTCCCTAATTGGTTCCCTAATAGGTTCCCTAATAGGTTCCCTAATTGGTTCCCTAATTGGTTCCCTAATTGGTTCCCTAATTGGTTCTCCAATAGGTTGCCTAATTGGTTCCGTAATAGGTTCCCTAATAGGTTCCCTAATTGGTTCCCTAATAGGTTCCCTGATAGGTTCCCTGATTGGTTCCCTAATTGGTTCCCTAATTGGTTCTCTAATAGGTTCCCTAATAGGTTCCCTAATAGGTTCCCTAATAGGTTCCCTAATAGGTTCCCTAATAGGTTCCCTAATAGGTTCCCTAATAGGTTCCCTAATAGGTTCCCTAATAGGTTCCCTAATAGGTTTCCTAATAGGTTCCCTAATAGGTTCCCTAATTGGTTCCCTAATAGGTTCCCTACTAGGTTCCCTAATTGGTTCCCTAATAGGCTCCCTAATAGGTTCCCTAATAGGTTCCCTAATTGGTTCCCTAATAGGTTCCCTAATAGGTTCCCTAATTGGTTCCCTAATTGGTTCCCTAATTGGTTCCCTAATAGGTTCTCTAATAGGTTCCCTAATAGGTTCCCTAATTGGTTCTCTAATAGGCTCTCTAATTGGTTCCCTAATTGGTTCCCTAATAGGTTCCCTAATCGGTTCCCTAATAGGTTCCCTAATAGGTTCCCTAATTGGTTCCCTAATAGGTTCCCTAATAGGTTTCCTAATTGGTTCCCTACTTGGTTCCCTAATTGGTTCCCTAATTGGTTCCCTAATAGGTTCCCTAATAGGTTCCCTAGTACGTTCTCTAATAGGTTCCCTAATTGGTTCCCTAATAGGTTCCCTAATAGGTTCCCTAATAGGTTCCCTAATAGGTTCCCTAATTGGTTCCCTAATAGGTTCCCTAATAGGTTCCCTAATTGCTTCCCTAATAGGTTCCCTAGTAGGTTCCCTAATTGGTTCCCTAATTGGTTCTCTAATAGGTTCCCTAATAGGTTCCCTAATAGGTTCCCTAATTGGTTCCCTAATAGGTTCCCTAATAGGTTCCCTAATTGGTTCCCTAATAGGTTCCCTAATAGGTTTCCTAATTGGTTCCCTACTTGGTTCCCTAATTGGTTCCCTAATTGGTTCCCTAATAGGTTCCCTAATAGGTTCCCTAGTACGTTCTCTAATAGGTTCCCTAATTGGTTCCCTAATAGGTTCCCTAATTGGTTCCCTAATTGGTTCTCTAATAGGTTCCCTAATAGGTTCTCTAATAGGTTCCCTAATAGGTTCCCTAATAGGTTCCCTAATTGGTTCCCTAATAGGTTCCCTAAAAGGTTCCCTAATAGGTTCCCTAATAGGTTCCCTAATAGGTTCCCTAATTGGTTCCCTAATAGGTTCCCTAATAGGTTCCCTAATAGGTTCCCTGATAGGTTCCCTAATAGGTTCCCTAATTGGTTCTCTAATAGGTTCCCTAATAGGTTCCCTAATAGGTTCCCTAATTCGTTCCCTAATAGGTTCCCTAATTGGTTCCCAAATTGGTTCTCTAATAGGTTCCCTAATAGGTTCCCTAATTGGTTCCCTAATTGTTTCCCTAATTGGTTCCCTAATTGGTTCTCTAATAGGTTCCCTAATAGGTTCCCTCATAGGTTCCCTAATAGGTTCCCTAATTGGTTCCCTAATAGGTTCCCGAATAGGTTCTCTATTTGGTTCCCTAATAGGTTCTCTAATTGGTTCCCTAATTGGTTCTCTAATAGGTTGCCTAATAGGTTCCCTAATAGGTTCCCTAATTGGTTTCCTAATAGGTTCCCTAATAGGTTCCCTAATTGGTTCCCTAATAGGTTCCCTAATTGGTTCCCTAATTGGTTCCCTAATTGGTTCCCTCATAGGTTCCCTAATAGGTTCTCTAATAGGTTCCCTAATAGGTTCCCTAATTGGTTCTCTAATAGGTTCCCTAATTGGTTCCCTAATAGGTTCCCTAATAGGTTCCCTAATAGGTTCCCTAATAGGTTCCCTAATAGGTTCCCTAATTGGTTCCCTAATTGGTTCCCTAATTGTTTCCCTAATAGGTTCCCCAATTGGTTTCCTAATTGGTTCCGTAATCGGTTCCCTAATTGGTTCCCTAATTGGTTCCCTAATTGGTTCCCTAATTGGTTCCCTAATAGGTTCCCTAATAGGTTCCCTAATTGGTCCCCTAATAGGTTCCCTAATAGGTTCCCTAATTGGTTCCCTAATAGGTTCCCTAATTGGTTCCCTAATTGGTTCCCTAATTGGTTCCCTAATAGGTTCCCTAATTGGTTCCCTAATAGGTTCCCTAATAGGTTCCCTAATTGGTTCCCTAATTGGTTCCCTAATTGGTTCCCTAATTGGTTCTCCAATAGGTTGCCTAATTGGTTCCGTAATAGGTTCCCTAATAGGTTCCCTAATTGGTTCCCTAATAGGTTCCCTGATAGGTTCCCTGATTGGTTCCCTAATTGGTTCCCTAATTGGTTCTCTAATAGGTTCCCTAATAGGTTCCCTAATAGGTTCCCTAATAGGTTCCCTAATAGGTTCCCTAATTGGTTCCCTAATACGTTCCCCAATAGGTTTCCTAATTGGTTCTCTAATAGGTTCCCTAATAGGTCCCCTAATAGGTTCCCTAATTGGTTCCCTAATAGCTTCTCTAATAGGTTCCCTGATAGGTTCCCTAATAGGCTCCCTAATAGGTTCCCTAATAGGTTCCCTAATAGGTTCCCTAATTGGTCCCCTAATAGGTTCCCTAATAGGTTCCCTAATTGGTTCCCTAATAGGTTCCCTAATTGGTTCCCTAATTGGTTCCCTAATTGGTTCCCTAATAGGTTCCCTAATTGGTTCCCTAATAGGTTCCCTAATAGGTTCCCTAATTGGTTCCCTAATTGGTTCCCTAATTGGTTCCCTAATAGGTTCCCTAATAGGTTCCCTAATTGGTTCCCTAATAGGTTCCCTAATAGGTTCCCTAATTGGTTCCCTAATTGGTTCCCTAATAGGTTCCCTAATAGGTTCCCTAATAGGTTCCCTAATTGGTTCCCTAATAGGTTCCCTAATTGGTTCCCTAATAGGTTCCCTAATAGGTTCCCTAATAGGTTCCCTAATAGGTTCCCTAATTGGTTCCCTAATAGGTTCCCTAATAGGTTCCCTAATAGGTTCCCTAATAGGTTCCCTAATTGGTTCCCTAATAGGTTCCCTAATAGGTTCCCTAACAGGCTCCCTAATAGGTTCCCTAATAGGTTCCCTAATTGGTTCCCTAATTGGTTCCCTAATTGGTTCTCCAATAGGTTGCCTAATTGGTTCCGTAATAGGTTCCCTAATAGGTTCCCTAATTGGTTCCCTAATAGGTTCCCTAATAGGTTCCCTAATTGGTTCCCTAATTGGTTCCCTAATTGGTTCCCTAATTGGTTCCCTAATTGGTTCCCTCATAGGTTCCCTAATAGGTTCCCTAATTGGTTCCCTAATTGGTTCCCTAATAGGTTCCCTAATTGGTTCCCTAATAGGTTCCCTAATAGGTTCCCTAATAGGTTCTCTAATAGGTTCCCTAATAGGTTCCCAAATTAGTTCCCTAATAGGTTCCCTAATAGGTTCCCCAATTGGTTCCCTAATAGGTTCCCTAATAGGTTCCCTAATTGGTTCCCTAATTGGTTTTCTAATAGGTTCCCTAATAGGTTCCCTAATAGGTTCCCTAATAGGTTCCCTAATAGGTTCCCTAATTGGTTCCCTAATTGGTTCCCTAATACGTTCCCTAATAGGTTCCCTAATTGGTTCCCTAATAGGTTCCCTAGTAGGTTCCCTAATTGGTTTCCTAATAGGTTCTCTAATAGGTTCCCTAATTGGTTCCCTAATAGGTTCCCAAATTAGTTCCCTAATTGGTTCCCTAATAGGTTCCCTAATTGGTTCCCTAATTGGTTCCCTAATTGGTTCCCTAATTGGTTCCCTAATTGGTTCCCTAATTGGTTCCCTAGTAGGTTCCCTAGTAGGTTCCCTAATAGGTTCCCTAATTGGTTCCCTAATTGGTTCCCTAATAGGTTCCCTAATAGGTTCCCTAATAGGTTCCCTAATAGGTTCCCTAATAGATTCCCTAATTGGTTCCCTAATAGGTTCCCTAATAGGTTCCCTAATTGGTTCCCAAATAGGTTCCCTAATAGGTTCCCTAATTGGTTCCCTAATAGGTTCTCTAATTGGTTCCCTAATTGGTTCTCTAATAGGTTGCCTAATAGGTTCCCTAATAGGTTCCCTAATTGGTTTCCTAATAGGTTCCCTAATAGGTTCCCTAATTGGTTCCCTAATAGGTTCCCTAATTGGTTCCCTAATTGGTTCCCTAATTGGTTCCCTCATAGGTTCCCTAATAGGTTCTCTAATAGGTTCCCTAATAGGTTCCCTAATTGGTTCTCTAATAGGTTCCCTAATTGGTTCCCTAATAGGTTCCCTAATAGGTTCCCTAATAGGTTCCCTAATAGGTTCCCTAATAGGTTCCCTAATTGGTTCCCTAATTGGTTCCCTAATTGTTTCCCTAATAGGTTCCCCAATTGGTTTCCTAATTGGTTCCGTAATCGGTTCCCTAATTGGTTCCCTAATTGGTTCCCTAATTGGTTCCCTAATTGGTTCCCTAATAGGTTCCCTAATAGGTTCCCTAATTGGTCCCCTAATAGGTTCCCTAATAGGTTCCCTAATTGGTTCCCTAATAGGTTCCCTAATTGGTTCCCTAATTGGTTCCCTAATTGGTTCCCTAATAGGTTCCCTAATTGGTTCCCTAATAGGTTCCCTAATAGGTTCCCTAATTGGTTCCCTAATTGGTTCCCTAATTGGTTCCCTAATTGGTTCTCCAATAGGTTGCCTAATTGGTTCCGTAATAGGTTCCCTAATAGGTTCCCTAATTGGTTCCCTAATAGGTTCCCTGATAGGTTCCCTGATTGGTTCCCTAATTGGTTCCCTAATTGGTTCTCTAATAGGTTCCCTAATAGGTTCCCTAATAGGTTCCCTAATAGGTTCCCTAATAGGTTCCCTAATTGGTTCCCTAATAGGTTCCCCAATAGGTTTCCTAATTGGTTCTCTAATAGGTTCCCTAATAGGTCCCCTAATAGGTTCCCTAATTGGTTCCCTAATAGCTTCTCTAATAGGTTCCCTGATAGGTTCCCTAATAGGCTCCCTAATAGGTTCCCTAATAGGTTCCCTAATTGGTTCCCTAATAGGTTCCCTAATAGGTTCCCTAATTGGTTCCCTAATTGGTTCCCTAATAGGTTCCCTAATAGGTTCCCTAATAGGTTCCCTAATAGGTTCCCTAATAGGTTCCCTAATAGGTTCCCTAATAGGTTCCCTAATTGGTTCCCTAATAGGTTCCCTAATAGGTTCCCTAATAGGTTCCCTAATAGGTTCCCTAATTGGTTCCCTAATAGGTTCCCTAATAGGTTCCCTAACAGGCTCCCTAATAGGTTCCCTAATAGGTTCCCTAATTGGTTCCCTAATTGGTTCCCTAATTGGTTCTCCAATAGGTTGCCTAATTGGTTCCGTAATAGGTTCCCTAATAGGTTCCCTAATTGGTTCCCTAATAGGTTCCCTAATAGGTTCCCTAATTGGTTCCCTAATTGGTTCCCTAATTGGTTCCCTAATTGGTTCCCTAATTGGTTCCCTCATAGGTTCCCTAATAGGTTCCCTAATTGGTTCCCTAATTGGTTCCCTAATAGGTTCCCTAATTGGTTCCCTAATAGGTTCCCTAATAGGTTCCCTAATAGGTTCTCTAATAGGTTCCCTAATAGGTTCCCTAATAGGCTCCCTAATAGGTTCCCTAATAGGTTCCCCAATTGGTTCCCTAATAGGTTCCCTAATAGGTTCCCTAATTGGTTCCCTAATTGGTTTTCTAATAGGTTCCCTAATAGGTTCCCTAATAGGTTCCCTAATAGGTTCCCTAATAGGTTCCCTAATTGGTTCCCTAATTGGTTCCCTAATACGTTCCCTAATAGGTTCCCTAATTGGTTCCCTAATAGGTTCCCTAGTAGGTTCCCTAATTGGTTTCCTAATAGGTTCTCTAATAGGTTCCCTAATTGGTTCCCTAATAGGTTCCCAAATTAGTTCCCTAATTGGTTCCCTAATAGGTTCCCTAATTGGTTCCCTAATTGGTTCCCTAATTGGTTCCCTAATTGGTTCCCTAATTGGTTCCCTAATTGGTTCCCTAGTAGGTTCCCTAGTAGGTTCCCTAATAGGTTCCCTAATTGGTTCCCTAATTGGTTCCCTAATAGGTTCCCTAATAGGTTCCCTAATAGGTTCCCTAATAGGTTCCCTAATAGATTCCCTAATTGGTTCCCTAATAGGTTCCCTAATAGGTTCCCTAATTGGTTCCCAAATAGGTTCCCTAATAGGTTCCCTAATTGGTTCCCTAATAGGTTCTCTAATAGGTTCCCTAATTGGTTCCCTAATTGGTTCCCTAATTGGGTCTCTAATAGGTTCCCTAATAGGTTCACTAATAGGTTCCCTAATAGGTTCCCTAATTGGTTCCCTAATTGGTTCCCCAATAGGTTCCCTAATAGGTTCCCTAATTGGTTCCCTAATAGGTTTCCTAATTGGTTCCCTCATTGGTTCCCTAATTGGTTCCCTAATAGGTTCCCTAATAGGTTCCCTAATAGGTTCCCTAATCCGTTCCCTAATAGGTTCCCTAATAGGTTCCCTAATAGGTTCCCTAATAGGTTCCCTAATTGGTTCCCTAATTGGTTCCCTCATTGGTTCCCTAATTGGTTCCCTAATAGGTTCCCTAATAGGTTCCCTAATAGGTTCCCTAATCCGTTCCCTAATAGGTTCCCTAATAGGTTCCCTAATAGGTTCCCTAATAGGTTCCCTAATAGGTTCCCTAATTGGTTCCCTAATTGGTTCCCCAATAGGTTCCCTAATAGGTTCCCTAATTGGTTCCCTAATAGGTTTCCTAATTGGTTCCCTAATTGGTTCCCTAATAGGTTCCCTAATTGCTTCCCTGATTGGTTCCCTAATTGGTTCCCTAATAGGTTCCCTAATTGGTTCCCTAATAGGTTCCCTAATAGGGTCCCTAATTGGGTCCCTAATTGGTTCCCTAATAGGTTCCCTAATAGGTTCCCTAATAGGTTCCCTAATTGGTTCCCTAATTGGTTCCCTCATTGGTTCCCTAATTGGTTCCCTAATAGGTTCCCTAATAGGTTCCCTAATAGGTTCCCTAATCCGTTCCCTAATAGGTTCCCTAATAGGTTCCCTAATAGGTTCCCTAATAGGTTCCCTAATAGGTTCCCTAATTGGTTCCCTAATTGGTTCCCCAATAGGTTCCCTAATAGGTTCCCTAATTGGTTCCCTAATAGGTTTCCTAATTGGTTCCCTAATTGGTTCCCTAATAGGTTCCCTAATTGCTTCCCTGATTGGTTCCCTAATTGGTTCCCTAATAGGTTCCCTAATTGGTTCCCTAATAGGTTCCCTAATAGGGTCCCTAATTGGGTCCCTAATTGGTTCCCTAATAGGTTCCCTAATAGGTTCCCTAATAGGTTCCCTAATAGGTTCCCTAATAGGTTCCCTAATAGGTTCCCTAATTGGTTACCCAATTGGTTCCCTAATAGGTTCCCTAATTGGTTCCCTAACAGGTTCCCTAATTGGTTCCCTAATAGGTTCCCTAATAGGTTCCCTAACTGGTTCCCTAATAGGTTCCCTAATAGGTTCTCTAATAGGTTCCCTAATAGGTTCCCTAATAGGTTCCCTAATTGGTTCCCTAATAGGTTCCCTAATTGGTTCCCTAATAGGTTCCCTAATAGGTTCCCTCATTGGTTCCCTAATAGGTTCCCTAATAGGTTCCCTAATTGGTTCCCTAAGAGGTTCCCTAATAGGTTCCCTAATAGGTTCCCTAATTGGTTCCCTCATTGGTTCCCTAATAGGTTCCTTAATAGGTTCCCTAATTGGTTCCCAAATTGGTTCCCTAATTGGTTCCCTAATAGGTTCCCTAATAGGGTCCTTAATTGGGTCCCTAATTGGTTCCCTAATAGGTTCCCTAATAGGTTCCCTAATAGGTTCCCTAATAGGTTCCCTAATAGGTTCCCTAATTGGTTCCCTAATTGGTTTCATAATTGGGAACCTAATAGGTTCCCTAATTGGTTCCCTAATAGGTTCCCTAATTGGTTCCCTAATAGGTCCCCTAATAGGGTCCCTAATTGGGTCCCTAATTGGTTCCCTAATTGGTTCCCTAATAGGTTCCCTAATAGGTTCCCTAATTGGTTCCCTAATTGGTTCCCTAATACGTTCCCTAATTGGTTCCCTCATTGGTTCCCTAATAGGTTACCTAATTGGTTCCCTAATAGGTTCCCTAATTGGTTCCCTAATAGGTTCCCTAATTGGTTCCCTAATAGGTTCCCTAACTGGTTCCCTAATAGGTTCCCTAATAGGTTCTTTAATAGGTTCCCTAATAGGTTCCCTAATAGGTTCCCTAATTGGTTCCCTAATAGGTTCCCTAATAGGTTCCCTAATAGGTTCCCTAATTGGTTCCCTCATTGGTTCCCTAATAGGTTCCCTAATAGGTTCCCTAATTGGTTCACTAATAGGTTCCCTAATAGGTTCCCTAATTAGCTCCCTAATTGGTTCCCTAATAGGTTCCCTAATAGGTTCCCTAATAGGTTCCCTAATAGGTTCCCTAATAGGTTCCCTAATAGGTTCCCTAATTGGTTCCCTCATTGGTTCCCTAATAGGTTCCCTAATAGGTTCCCTAATTGGTTCACTAATAGGTTCCCTAGTAGGTTCCCTAATTAGCTCCCTAATTGGTTCCCTAATAGGTTCCCTAATAGGTTCCCTAATTGGTTCCCTCATTGGTTCCCTAATAGGTTCCCTAATCGGTTCCCTAATCGGTTCCCTAATAGGTTCCCTAATAGGTTCTCTAATTGGTTCCCTAATAGGTTCTCTAATAGGTTCCCTAATAGGTTCCCTAATCGGTTCACTAATAGGTTCCCTAATAGGTTCTCTATTTGGTTCCCTAATAGGTTCTCTAATAGGTTCCCTAATTGGTTCCCTAATAGGTTCTCTAATAGGTTCCCTAATAGGTTCCCTAATTGGTTCCCTAATTGGTTCCCTAATTGGTTCCCTAATTGGTTCCCTAATAGGTTCCCTAATAGGTTCCCTAATTGGTTCCCTAATTGGTTCCCTAATTGGTTCCCTAATAGGTTCCCTAATTGGTTCCCTAATAGGTTGCCTAATAGGTTCCCTAATAGGTTCCCTAATTGGCTCCCTAATTGGTTCCCTAATAGGTTCCCTAATTGGTTCCCTAATTGGTTCCCTAATAGGTTCCCTAATTGGTTCCCTCATTGGTTCCCTAATAGGTTCCCTAATAGGTTCCCTAATTGGTTCACTAATAGGTTCCCTAGTAGGTTCCCTAATTAGCTCCCTAATTGGTTCCCTAATAGGTTCCCTAATAGGTTCCCTAATAGGTTCCCTCATTGGTTCCCTAATAGGTTCCCTAATCGGTTCCCTAATCGGTTCCCTAATAGGTTCCCTAATAGGTTCTCTAATTGGTTCCCTAATAGGTTCTCTAATAGGTTCCCTAATAGGTTCCCTAATCGGTTCACTAATAGGTTCCCTAATAGGTTCTCTATTTGGTTCCCTAATAGGTTCTCTAATAGGTTCCCTAATTGGTTCCCTAATAGGTTCTCTAATAGGTTCCCTAATAGGTTCCCTAATTGGTTCCCTAATTGGTTCCCTAATTGGTTCCCTAATTGGTTCCCTAATAGGTTCCCTAATAGGTTCCCTAATTGGTTCCCTAATTGGTTCCCTAATTGGTTCCCTAATAGGTTCCCTAATTGGTTCCCTAATAGGTTGCCTAATAGGTTCCCTAATAGGTTCCCTAATTGGCTCCCTAATTGGTTCCCTAATAGGTTCCCTAATTGGTTCCCTAATTGGTTCCCTAATAGGTTCCCTATTTGGTTCCCTCATTGGTTCCCTAATAGGTTCCCTAATCGGTTCCCTAATAGGTTCCCTAATAGGTTCTCTAATTGGTTCCCTAATAGGTTCTCTAATAGGTTCCCTAATAGGTTCCCTAATCGGTTCACTAATAGGTTCCCTAATAGGTTCTCTATTTGGTTCCCTAATAGGTCCTCTAATAGGTTCCTAATTGGTTCCCTAATAGGTTCTCTAATAGGTTCCCTAATAGGTTCCCTAATTGGTTCCCTAATTGGTTCCCTAATTGGTTCCCTAATTGGTTCCCTAATACGTTCCCTAATAGGTTCCCTAATTGGTTCCCTAATTGGTTCCCTAATAGGTTCCCTAATAGGTTCTCTAATAGGTTCCCTAGTAGGTTCCCTAATAGGTTCCCTAATAGGTTCCCTAATAGGTTCCCTAACAGGTTCCCTAATAGGTTCCCTAATAGGTTCCCTAATAGGTTCCCTAATAGGTTCCCTAATAGGTTTCCTAATTGGTTCCCTAATAGGTTCCCTAATAGGTTCCCTAATTGGTTCCCTAATAGGTTCTCTAATAGGTTCCCTAATTGGTTCCCTAATTGGTTCCCCAATTGGTTCCCTAATTGGCTCTCTAATAGGTCCCCTAATAGGTTCCCTAATAGGTTCCCTAATAGGTTCCCTAATAGGTTCCCTAATAGGTTCCCTAATAGGTTCCCTAATAGGTTCCCTAATAGGTTCCCTAATAGGTTCCCTAATTGGTTCCCTAATAGGTTCCCTAATTGGTTCCCTAATAGGTTCCCCAATTGGTTCCCTAATAGGTTCCTAATTGGTTCCCTAATAGGTTCCCTAATTGGTTCCCTAATAGGTTCCCTAATAGGTTCCCTAATAGGTTCCCTAATAGGTACCCTAATTGGTTCCCTAATAGGTTCCCTAATAGGTTCCCTAATAGGTTCCCTAATAGGTTCCCTAATAGGTTCCCTAATAGGTTCCCTAATAGGTTCCCTAATTGGTTCCCTAATAGGTTCCCTAATAGCTTCCCTAATTGGTTCCCTAATAGGTTCCCTAATTGGTTCCCTAATTGGCTCCCTAATAGGTTCCCTAATAGGTTCCCTAATAGGTTCCCTAATAGGTTCCCTAATAGGTTCCCTAATAGGTTCCCTAATAGGTTCCCTAATAGGTTCCCTAATAGGTTCCCTAATTGGTTCCCTAATTGGTTCCCTAATAGGTTCCCTAATAGGTTGCCTAATAGGTTCCCTAATAGGTTCCCTAATAGGGTCCCTAATTGGTTCCCTAATAGGTTCCCTAATAGGTTCCCTAATAGGTTCCCTAATTGGTTCCCTAATAGGTTCCCTAATAGGTTCCCTAATTGGTTCCCTAATAGGTTCCCTAATAGGTTCCATAATAGGTTCCCTAATAGGTTCCCTAATTGGTTCCCTAATAGGCTCCCTAATAGGTTCCCTAATAGGTTCCCTAATAGGTTCCCTACTTGGTTCCCTAATAGGTTCCCTAATTGGTTCCCTAATTGGTTCCCTAACAGGTTCCCTAATAGGTTCCCTAATAGGTTCCCTAGTAGGTTCCCTAATAGGTTCCCTAATAGGTTCCCTAATAGGTTCCCTAATAGGTTCCCGAATAGGTTCCCTAATTGGTTCCCTAATTGGTTCCCTAATTGGTTCCCTAATAGGTGCCCTAATAGGTTCCCTAATAGGTCCCCTAATAGGTTCCCTAATAGGTTCCCGAATAGGTTCCCTAATTGGTTCCCTAATTGGTTCCCTAATAGGTTCCCTAATAGGTTCCCTAATAGGTTCCCTAATAGGTTCCCTAATAGGTTCCCTAATAGGTACCCTAATAGGTTCCCTAATAGGTTCCCTAATAGGTTCCCTAATTGGTTCCCTAATAGGTTCCCTAATAGGTTCCCTAATAGGTTCCCTAATTGGTTCCCTAATAGGTTCCCTAATTGGTTCCCTAATAGGTACCCTAATTGGTTCCCTAATAGGTTCCGTAATTGGTTCCCAAATAGGTTCCCTAATTGGTTCCCTAATGGGTTCCTTAATAGGTTCCCTAATTAGTTCCCTAATAGGTTCCCTAATTGGTTCCCTAATTGGTTCCCCAATAGGTTCCCTAATAGGTTCCCTAATTGGTTCCCTAATTGGTTCCCTAATATGTTCCCTAATAGGTTCCCTAATAGGTTCCCTAATTGGTTCCCTAATAGGTTCCCTAATTGGTTCCCTAATAGGTTCCCTAATAGGTTCCCTAATTGGTTCCCTAATAGGTTCTCTAATAGGTTCCCTAATAGGTTCCCTAATTGGTTCCCTAATTGGTTCCCTAATTGGCTCTGTAATAGGTTCCCTAATAGGTTCCCTAATAGGTTGCCTAATAGGTTCCCTAATAGGTTCCCTAATTGGTTCACTAATTGGTTCCCTATTTGTTTCACTAATTGGTTCCCTAATAGGTTCCCTAATAGGTTCCCTAATAGGTTCCCTAATAGGTTCCCTAATAGGTTCCCTAATAGGTTCCCTAATAGGTTCCCTAATTGGTTCCCTAATTGGTTCCCCAATAGGTTCCGTAATTGGTTCCCTAATAGGTTCCCTAATTGGTTCCCTAATTGGTTCCCTAATAGGTTCCCTAATAGGTTCCCTAATTGGTTCCCTAATTGGCTCCCTAATAGGTTCCCTAATAGGTTCCCTAATAGGTTCCCTAATTGGTTCCCTAATTGGTTCCCTAATAGGTTCCCTAATAGGTTCCCTAATAGGTTCCCTAATAGGTTCCCTAATTGGTTCCCTAATAGGTTCCCTAATAGGTTCCCTAATAGGTTCCCTAATAGGTTCCCTAATAGGTTCCCTAATTGGTTCCCTAATAGATTCCCTAATCGGTCCCCTAATAGGTTCCCTAATTGGTTCCCTACCAGGTTCCCTAATTGGCTCCCTAATAAGTTCCCTAATGGGTTCCCTAATTGGTTCCCTGATAGGTTCCCTAATAGGTTCCCTAATAGGTTCCCTAATAGGTTCCCTGATACGGTCCCTAATTGGTTCCCTAATAGGTTCCCTAATAGGTCCCCTAATAGGTTCCCTAATTGGTTCCCTAATAGGTTCCCTAATTGGTTCCCTAATAGGTTCCCTAATAGGTTCCCGAATTGGTTCCCTAATAGGTTCTCTAATAGGTTCCCTAATTGGTTCCCTAATCGGTTCCCTAATTGGTTCCCTAATTGGCTCTGTAATAGGTTCCCTAATAGGTTCCCTAATAGGTTGCCTAATAGGTTCCCTAATAGGTTCCCTAATTGGTTCCCTAATTGGTTCCCTCATTGGTTCCCTAATTGGTTCCCTAATAGGTTCCCTAATAGGTTCCCTAATTGGTTCCCTAATAGGTTCCCTAATAGGTTCCCTAATAGGTTCCCTAATTGGTTTCCTAATAGGTTCCCTAATTGGTTCCCTAATAGGTTCCCTAATTGGTTCCCTAATAGGTTCCCTAATTGGTTCCCTAATTGGTTCGCTAATTGGTTCCCTAAATGGTTCCCTAATAGGTTCCCTAATTGGTGCCCTAATGGGTTCCCTAATTGGTTCCCTCATTGGTTCCCTAATAGGTTCCCTAATAGGTTCCCTAATAGGTTCCCTAACTGGTTCCCTAATAGGTTCCCTAATAGGACCCCTAATTGGTTCCCTAATTGGTTCCCTAATTGGTTCCCTAATTGGTTGCCTAATAGGTTCCCTAATAGGTTCCCTAATTGGTTCCCTAATTGGTTCCCTAATAGGTTCCCTAATTAGTTTCCTAAGAGGTTCCCTAATTGGTTTCCTAATAGGTTCCCTAATTGGTTCCCTAATAGGTTCCCTAATTGGTTCCCTAATAGGTTCCCTAATTGGTTCCCTAATTGGTTCGCTAATTGGTTCCCTAAATGGTTCCCTAATAGGTTCCCTAATTGGTGCCCTAATAGGTTCCCTAATTGGTTCCCTCATTGGTTCCCTAATAGGTTCCCTAATAGGTTCCCTGATAGGTTCCCTAATTGGTTCCCTCATTGGTTCCCTAATAGGTTCCCTAATAGGTTCCCTAATAGGTTCCCTAATTGGTTCCCTAATTGGTTCCCTAATAGGTTCCCTAATTGGTTCCCTAATAGGTTCCCTAATAGGTTCCCTAATTGGTTCCCTAATTGGTTCCCTAATTGGTTCCCTAAGAGGTTCCCTAATAGGTTCCCTAATAGGTTCCCTAATTGGTTCCCTAATTGGCTACCTAATAGTTTCCCTAATAGGTTCCCTAATAGGTTCCCTAATAGGTTCCCTAATGGGTTCCCTAATTGGTTCCCTAATAGGTTCCCTAATAGGTTCCCTCATTGGTTCCCTAATAGGTTCCCTAATAGGTTCCCTAATAGGTTCCCTAATAGGTTCCCTAACAGGTTCCCTAATTCGTTCCCTAATGGGTTCCCTAATTGGTTTCCTAAATGGTTCCCGAAAAGGTTCCCTAATTGGTTCCCTAATTGGTTCCCTAATTGGTTCCCTAATAGGTTCCCTAATAGGTTCCCTAAATGGTTCCCTAATTGGTTCCCTAATTGGTTCCCTAATTGTTTCCCGAAAAGGTTCCCTAATTGGTTCCCTAATTGGTTCCCTAATTGGTTCCCTAATTGGTTCCCTAATTGGTTCCCTAATAGGTTCCCTAATTGGTTCCCTAATTGGTTCCCCAACTGGTTCCCTAATAGGTTCCCTAATTGGTTCCCTAATTGGTTCCCTAATAGGTTCCCTAATAGTTTCCCTAATAGGTTCCCTAATTGGTTCCCTAATTGGTTCCCTAATTGGTTCCCTAATTGGTTCCCTAATTGGTTCCCTAAGAGGTTCCCTAATTGGTTCCCTAATTGGTTCCCTAATTGGTTCCCTAACTGGTTCCCTAATTGGTTCCCTAATTGGTTCCCTAATTGGTTCCCTAATTGGTTCCCTAATTGGTTCCCTAATAGGTTCCCTAATAGGTTCCCTAATTGGTTCCCTAATAGGTTCCCTAATGGGTTCCCTAATAGGTTCCCTAATAGGTTCCCTAATAGGTTCCCTAATAGGTTCCCTAATAGGTTCCCTAATTGGTTCCCTAATAGGTTCCCTAATTGGTTCCCTAATTGGTTCGCTAATTGGTTCCCTAATAGGTTCCCTAATAGGTTCCCTAATTGGTGCCCTAATTGGTTCCCTAATAGGTTCCCTAATTGGTTCCCTAATTGGTTCCCTAATTGGTTCCCTAATTGGTTCCCTAATTGGTTCCCTAATAGGTTCCCTAATAGGTTCCCTAATTGGTTTCCTAATAGGTTCCCTAATGGGTTCCCTAATAGGTTCCCTAATTGGTTCCCTAATAGGTTCCCTAATAGGTTCCCTAATAGGCTCCCTAATAGGTTCCCTAATTGGTTCCCTAATTGGTTCCCTAATTGGTTCCCTAATAGGTTCCCTAATTGGTTCCCTAATAGGTTCCCTAATTGGTACCCTAATTGGTTCCCTAATTGGTTCCCTAATAGGTTCCCTAATAGGTTCCCTAATAGGTTCCCTAATAGGTTCCCTAATAGGTTCCCTAATAGGTTCCCTAATTGGTTCCCTAATAGGTGCCCTAATTGGTTCCATAATAGGTTCCCTAATAGGTTCCCTAATAGGTTCCCTAATAGGTTCCCTAATAGGTTCCCTAATTGGTTCCCTAATTGGTTCCCTAATTGGTTCCCTAATTGGTTCCCTAATAGGTTCCCTAATAGGTTCCCTAATAGGTTCCCTAATTGGTTCCCTAATTGGTTCCCTAATAGGTTCCCTAATTGGTTCCCTAATTGGTTCCCTAATTGGTTCCCTAATTGGTTCCCTAATTGGTTCCCTAATTGGTTCCCTAAGAGGTTGCCTAATTGGTTCCCTAATTGGTTCCCTAATTGGTTCCCTAATTGGTTCCCTGATTGGTTCCCTAATTGGTTCCCTAATTGGTTCCCTAATTGGTTGCCTAATTGGTTCCCTAATAGGTTCCCTAATAGGCTCCCTGATAGGTTCCCTAATTGGTTCCCTAATTGCTTCCCTAATAGGTTCCCTAATTGGTTCCCTAATAGGTTCCCTAATTGGTTCCCTAATAGGTTCCCTGATAGGTTCCCTAATTGGTTCCCTAATTGGTTCCCTAATAGGTTCCCTAATAGGTTCCCTAATTGGTTCCCTAATAGGTTCCCTAATAGGTTCCCTATTAGGTTCCCTATTTGGTTCCCTAATAGGTTCCCTAATAGGTTCCCTAATAGGTTCCCTAATTGGTTCCCTAATAGGTTCCCTAATTGGTTCCCTAATTGGTTCCCTAATTGGTTCCCTAATAGGTTCCCTAATAGGCTCCCTAATAGGTTCCCTAATTGGTTCCCTAATTGGTTCCCTAATTGGTTCCCTAATAGGTTCCCTAATTGGTGCCCCAATAGGTTCCCTAATTGGTTCCCTAATAGGTTCCCTAATAGGTTCCCAAATAGGTTCCCTAATTGGTTCCCTAAAAGGTTCCCTAATAGGTTCCCTAATAGGTTCCCTAATTGGTTCCCTAATAGGCTCCCTAATTGGTTCCCGAAATGGTTCCCTAATAGGTTCCCTAATTGGTGCCCTAATTGGTTCCCTAATAGGTTCCCTAATAGGTTCCCTAATAGGTTCCCTAATAGGCTCCCTAATAGGTTCCCTAATTGGTTCCCTAATTGGTTCTCTAATAGGTTCCCTAATTGGTTCCCTAATAGGTTCCCTAATTGGTTCCCTAATAGGTTCCGTAATAGGTTCCCTAATAGGTTCCCTAATAGGTTCCCTAATAGGTTCCCTAATAGGTTCCCTAATAGGTTCCCTAATTGGTTCCCTAATAGGTGCCCTAATTGGTTCCATAATAGGTTCCCTAATAGGTTTCCTAATAGGTTCCCTAATAGGTTTCCTAATAGGTTCCCTAATTGGTTCCCTAATTGGTTCCCTAATTGGTTCCCTAATTGGTTCCCTAATTAGTTCCCTAATAGGTTCCCTAATAGGTTCCCTAATAGGTTCCCTAATTGGTTCCCTAATTGGTTCCCTAATAGGTTCCCTAATTGGTTCCCTAATTGGTTCCCTAATTGGTTCCCTAATTGGTTCCCTAATTGGTTCCCTAATTGGTTCCCTAAGAGGTTCCCTAATTGGTTCCCTAATTGGTTCCCTAATTGGTTCCCTAATTGGTTCCCTAATTGGTTCCCTAATTGGTTCCCTAATAGGTTCCCTAATTGGTTCCCTAATTGGTTCCCTAATAGGTTCCGTAATAGGTTCCCTGATAGGTTCCCTAATAGGTTCCCTAATTGGTTCCCTAATAGGTTCCCTAATTGGTTCCCTAATTGGTTCCCTAATTGGTTCCCTAATTGGTTCCCTAATTGGTTCCCTAATAGGTTCCCTAATAGGTTCCCTACTAGGTTCCCTAATAGGTTCCCTAATAGGATCCCTAATTGGTTCCCTAATTGGTTCCCTAATTGGTTCCCTAATTGGTTCCCTAATTGGTTCCCTAATTGGTTCCCTAATTGGTTCCCTAATTGGTTCCCTAATAGGTTCCCTAATAGGTTCCCTAATAGGTTCCCTAATTGGTTCCCTAATTGGTTCCCTAATAGGTTCCCTAATTGGTTCCCTAATTGGTTCCCTAATTGGTTCCCTAATTGGTTCCCTAATTGGTTCCCTAATTGGTTCCCTAATTGGTTCCCTAATTGGTTCCCTAATTGGTTCCCTAATAGGTTCCCTAATAGGTTCCCTAATAGGTTCCCTAATTGGTTCCCTAATTGGTTCCCTAATTGGTTGCCTAATTGGTTGCCTAATTGGTTGCCTAATAGGTTCCCTAATTGGTTCCCTAATAGGTTCCCTAATAGGTTCCCTCATAGGTTCCCTAATTGGTTCCCTAATAGGTTCCCTAATAGGTTCCCTAATAGGTTCCCTAATAGGTTCCATAATAGGTTCCCTAATAGGTTCCCTAATAGGATCCCTAATTGGTTCCCTAATTGGTTCCCTAATTGGTTCCCTAATTGGTTCCCTAATAGGTTCCCTAATAGGTTCCCTAATAGGTTCCCTAATTGGTTCCCTAATAGGTTCCCTAATAGGTTCCCTCATAGGTTCCCTAATTGGTTCCCTAATAGGTTCCCTAATAGGTTCCCTAATAGGTTCCCTAATAGGTTCCCTAATAGGTTCCCTAATAGGTTCCCTAATTGGTTCCCTAATTGGTTCCCTAATAGGTTCCCTAATTGGTTCCCTAATTGGTTCCCTAATTGGTTCCCTAATTGGTTGCCTAATTGGTTGCCTAATAGGTTCCCTAATTGGTTCCCTAATTGGTTCCCTAATTGGTTCCCTAATTGGTTCCCTAATTGGTTCCCTAATTGGTTCCCTAATTGGTTCCCTAATAGGTTCCCTAATAGGTTCCCTAATTGGTTCCCTAATAGGTTCCCTAATTGGTTCCTTAATTGGTTCCCTAATTGGTTCCCTAATAGGTTCCCTAATAGGTTCCCTAATTGGTTCCCTAATAGGTTCCCTAATAGGTTCCCTAATTGGTTCCCTAATAGGTTCCCTAATTGGTTCCCTAATTGGTTCCCTAATAGGTTCCCTAATAGGTTCCCTAATGGGTGCCCTAATAGGTTCCCTAATAGGTTCCCTAATTGGTTCCCTAATTGGTTCCCTAATTGGTTCCCTAATTGGTTCCCTAATAGGTTCCCTAATTGGTTCCCTGATTGGTTCCCTAATTGGTTCCCTAATTGGTTCCCTAATAGGTTCCCTAATTGGTTCCCTAATTGGTTCCCTAATTGGTTCCCTAAGAGGTGTCCTAATTGGTTCCATAATAGGTTCCCTTATAGGTTCCCTAATAGGTTCCCTAATAGGTTCCCTAATAGGTTCCCTAATTGGTTCCCTAATTGGTTCCCTAATTGGGTCCCTAATTGGTTCGCTAATTGGTTCCCTAATTGGTTCCCTAATTGGTTCCCTAATTGGTTCCCTAATTGGTTCCCTAATTGGTTCCCTAAGAGGTGCCCTAATTGGTTCCATAATAGGTTCCCTTATAGGTTCCCTAATAGGTTCCCTAATAGGTTCCCTAATAGGTTCCCTAATTGGTTCCCTAATAGGTTCCCTAATAGGTTCCCTAATAGGTTCCCTAATAGGTTCCCTAATAGGTTCCCTAATTGGTTCCCTAATTGGTTCCCTAATAGGTGCCCTAATTGGTTCCATAATAGGTTCCCTAATAGGTTCCCTAATAGGTTCCCTAATAGGTTCCCTAATAGGTTCCCTAATTGGTTCCCTAATTGGTTCCCTAATTGGTTCCCTAATTGGTTCCCTAATAGGTTCCCTAATAGGTTCCCTAATAGGTTCCCTAATTGGTTCCCTAATAGGTTCCCTAATAGGTTCCCTAATTGGTTCCCTAATTGGTTCCCTAATTGGTTCCCTAATTGGTTCCCTAAGAGGTTCCCTAAGAGGTTCCCTAATTGGTTCCCTAATTGGTTCCCTAATTGGTTCCCTAATTGGTTCCCTAATTGGTTCCCTAATTGGTTCCCTAATTGGTGCCCTAATTGGTGCCCTAATTGGTTCCCTAATAGGTTCCCTAATAGGTTCCCTGATTGGTTCCCTAATTGGTTCCCTAATTGGTTCCCTAATAGGTTCCCTAATTGGTTCCCTAATTGGTTCCCTAATTGGTTCCCTAATTGGTTCCCTAATTGGTTCCCTAATAGGTTCCCTAATAAGTTCCCTAATAGGTTCCCTAATAGGTTCCCTAATAGGTTCCCTAATACGTTCCCTAATTGGTTTCCTAATAGGTTCCCTAATTGGTTCCCTAATTGGTTCCCTAATTGGTTCCCTAATAGGTTCCCTAATTGGTTCCCTAATAGGTTCCCTAATAGGTTCCATAGTAGGTTCCCTAATAGGTTCCCTAATAGGTTCCCTAATTGGTTCCCTAATAGGTTCCCTAATTGGTTCCCTAATAGGTTCCCTAATAGGTTCCCTAATAGGTTCCCTAATAGGTTCCCTAATAGGTTCCCTAATACGTTCCCTAATTGGTTTCCTAATAGGTTCCCTAATTGGTTCCCTAATTGGTTCCCTAATTGGTTCCCTAATAGGTTCCCTAATAGGTTCCCTAATAGGTTCCCTAATAGGTTCCATAGTAGGTTCCCTAATAGGTTCCCTAATAGGTTCCCTAATTGGTTCCCTAATAGGTTCCCTAATAGGTTCCCTAATAGGTTCCCTAATAGGTTCCCTAATTGGTTCCCTAATTGGTTCCCTAATAGGTTCCCTAATTGGTTCCCTAATTGGTTCCCTAATTGGTTCCCTAATTGGTTCCCTAATTGGTTCCCTAATAGGTTCCCTAATTGGTTCCCTAATTGGTTCCCTAATTGGTTCACTAATTGGTTCCCTAATTGGTTCCCTAATTGGTTCCCTAATTGGTTCCCTAATTGGTTCCCTAATAGGTTCCCTAATAGGTTCCCTAATAGGTTCCCTAATTGGTTCCCTAATAGGTTCCCTAATTGGTTCCCTAATAGGTTCCCTAATTGGTTCCCTAATTGGTTCCCTAATTGGTTCCCTAATTGGTTCCCTAATTGGTTCCCTAATGGGTTCCCTAATAGGTTCCCTAATTGGTTCCCTAATAGGTTCCCTAATAGGTTCCCTAATAAGTTCCCTAATTGGTTCCCTAATTGGTTCCCTAATTGGTTCCCTAGTTGGTTCCCTAATTGGTTCCCTAATAGGTTCCCTAATAGTTTCCCTAATAGGTTCCCTAATAGGTTCCCTAATAGGTTCCCTAATAGGTTCCCTAATAGGTTCCCCAATAGGTTCCCTAATTGGTTCCCTAATAGGTTCCCTAATAGGTTCCCTAATGGGTGCCCTGATTGGTTCCATAATAGGTTCCCTAATAGGTTCCCTAATAGGTTCCCTAATAGGTTCCCTAATAGGTTCCCTAATTGGTTCCCTAATTGGTTCCCTAATTGGTTCCCTAATAGGTTTTCTAATAGGTTCCCTAATAGGTTCCCTAATTGGTTCCCTAATTGGTTCCCTAATTGGTTCCCTAATAGGTTCCCTAATTGGTTCCCTAATTGGTTCCCTAATTGGTTCCCTAAGAGGTGCCCTAATTGGTTCCATAATAGGTTCCCTAATAGGTTCCCTAATAGGTTCCCTAATTGCTTCCCTAATTGGTTCCCTAATTGGTTCCCTAATTGGTTCCCTAATAGGTTCCCTAATAGGTTCCCTAATAGGTTCCCTAATAGGTTCCCTAATAGGTTCCCTAATTGGTTCCCTAATAGGTTCCCTAATAGGTTCCCTAATAGGTTCCCTAATAGGTTCCCTAATAGGTTCCCTAATAGGTTCCCTAATTGGTTCCCTAATAGGTGCCCTAATTGGTTCCATAATAGGTTCCCTAATAGGTTCCCTAATAGGTTCCCTAATAGGTTCCCTAATAGGTTCCCTAATTGGTTCCCTAATTGGTTCCCTAATTGGTTCCCTAATTGGTTCCCTAATTGGTTCCCTAATAGGTTCCCTAATAGGTTCCCTAATTGGTTCCCTAATTGGTTCCCTAATAGGTTCCCTAATTGGTTCCCTAATTGGTTCCCTAATTGGTTCCCTAATTGGTTCCCTAATTGGTTCCCTAATTGGTTCCCTAAGAGGTTCCCTGATTGGTTCCCTAATTGGTTCCCTAATTGGTTCCCTAATTGGTTCCCTAATTGGTTCCCTAATAGGTTCCCTAATTGGTTCCCTAATTGGTTCCCTAATTGGTTCCCTAATAGGTTCCCTAATAGGTTCCCTAATAGGTTCCCAGATAGGTTCCCTAATTGGTTGCCTAATTGGTTCCCTAATAGGTTCCCTAATTGGTTATCTAATTGGTTCCCTAATTGGTTCCCTAATAGGTTCCCTAATTGGTTCCCTAATAGGTTCCCTAATAGGTTCCCTAATAGGTTCCCTAATTGGTTCCCTAATAGGTTCCCTAATTGGTTCCCTAATTGGTTCCCTAATTGGTTCCCTAATAGGTTCCCTAATAGGTTCCCTAATAGGTTCCCTGATAGGTTCCCTAATTGGTTCCCTAATTGGTTCCCTAATAGGTTCCCTAATTGGTTATCTAATTGGTTCCCTAATTGGTTCCCTAATTGGTTCCCTAATTGGTTCCCTAATAGGTTCCCTAATAGGTTCCCTAATTGGTTCCCTAATTGGTTCCCTAATTGGTTCCCTAATAGGTTCCCTAATAGGTTCCCTAATAGGTTCCCTAATTGGTTCCCTAATAGGTTCCCTAATAGGTTCCCTAATTGGTTATCTAATTGGTTCCCTAATTGGTTCCCTAATTGGTTCCCTAATTGGTTCCCTAAGAGGTTCCCTAATTGGTTCCCTAATTGGTTCCTTAATTGGTTCCCTAATAGGTTCCCTAATTGGTTTCCTAATAGGTTCCCTAATTGGTTCCCTAATTGGTTCCCTAATTGGTTCCCTAATAGGTTCCCTAATAGGTTCCCTAGTTGGTTCCCTAATTGGTTCCCTAATAGGTTCCCTAATAGGTTCCCTAATAGGTTCCCTAATAGGTTCCCTAATAGGTTCCCTAATAGGTTCCCTAATAGGTTCCCTAATAGGTTCTCTAATAGGTTCCCTAATTGGTTCCCTAATAGGTTCCCTAATAGGTTCCCTAATGGGTGCCCTGATTGGTTCCATAATAGGTTCCCTAATAGGTTCCCTAATAGGTTCCCTAATAGGTTCCCTAATAGGTTCCCTAATTGGTTCCCTAATTGGTTCCCTAATTGGTTCCCTAATTGGTTCCCTAATAGGTTCCCTAATAGGTTCCCTAATTGGTTCCCTAATTGGTTCCCTAATTGGTTCCCTAATTGGTTCCCTAATAGGTTCCCTAATTGGTTTCCTAATTGGTTCCCTAATTGGTTCCCTAAGAGGTGCCCTAATTGGTTCCATAATAGGTTCCCTAATAGGTTCCCTAATAGGTTCCCTAATAGGTTCCCTAATTGGTTCCCTAATTGCTTCCCTAATTGGTTCTCTAATTGGTTCCCTAATTGGTTCCCTAATTGGTTCCCTAATAGGTTCCCTAATTGGTTCCCTAATTGGTTCCCTAATAGGTTCCCTAATTGGTTCCCTAATAGGTTCCCTAATAGGTTCCCTAATAGGTTCCCTAATAGGTTCCCTAATAGGTTCCCTAATTGGTTCCCTAATAGGTGCCCTAATTGGTTCCATAATAGGTTCCCTAATAGGTTCCCTAATAGGTTCCCTAATAGGTTCCCTAATAGGTTCCCTAATTGGTTCCCTAATTGGTTCCCTAATTGGTTCCCTAATTGGTTCCCTAATTGGTTCCCTAATAGGTTCCCTAATAGGTTCCCTAATTGGTTCCCTAATTGGTTCCCTAATAGGTTCCCTAATTGGTTCCCTAATTGGTTCCCTAATTGGTTCCCTAATTGGTTCCCTAATTGGTTCCCTAATTGGTTCCCTAAGAGGTTCCCTAATTGGTTCCCTAATTGGTTCCCTAATTGGTTCCCTAATTGGTTCCCTAATTGGTTCCCTAATAGGTTCCCTAAATGGTTCCCTAATTGGTTCCCTAATTGGTTCCCTAATTGGTTCCCTAATAGGTTCCCTAATTGGTTCCCTAATTGGTTCCCTAATTGGTTCCCTAAGAGGTTCCCTAATTGGTTCCCTAATTGGTTCCCTAATTGGTTCCCTAATTGGTTCCCTAATTGGTTCCCTAATTGGTTCCCTAATTGGTTCCCTAATAGGTTCCCTAATAGGTTCCCTAATAGGTTCCCTAATTGGTTCCCTAATTGGTTCCCTAATAGGTTCCCTAATTGGTTCCCTAATTGGTTCCCTAATTGGTTCACTAATTGGTTCCCTAATTGGTTCCCTAATTGGTTCCCTAATTGGTTCCCTAATTGGTTCCCTAATAGGTTCCCTAATAGGTTCCCTAATTGGTTCCCTAATAGGTTCCCTAATTGGTTCCGTAATTGGTTCCCTAATTGGTTCCCTAATAGGTTCCCTAATAGGTTCCCTAATTGGTTCCCTAATAGGTTCCCTAATTGGTTCCCTAATAGGTTCCCTAATTGGTTCCCTAATTGGTTCCCTAATTGGTTCCCTAATTGGTTCCCTAATTGGTTCCCTAATGGGTTCCCTAATAGGTTCCCTAATTGGTTCCCTAATAGGTTCCCTAATAGGTTCCCTAATAAGTTCCCTAATTGGTTCCCTAATTGGTTCCCTAATTGGTTCCCTAGTTGGTTCCCTAATTGGTTCCCTAATAGGTTCCCTAATAGGTTCCCTAATAGGTTCCCTAATAGGTTCCCTAATAGGTTCCCTAATAGGTTCCCTAATAGGTTCCCCAATAGGTTCCCTATCTGGTTCCCTAATAGGTTCCCTAATAGGTTCCCTAATGGGTGCCCTGATTGGTTCCATAATAGGTTCCCTAATAGGTTCCCTAATAGGTTCCCTAATAGGTTCCCTAATAGGTTCCCTAATTGGTTCCCTAATTGGTTCCCTAATTGGTTCCCTAATTGGTTCCCTAATAGGTTCCCTAATTGGTTCCCTAATAGGTTCCCTAATTGGTTCCCTAATTGGTTCCCTAATTGGTTCCCTAATAGGTTCCCTAATTGGTTCCCTAATTGGTTCCCTAATTGGTTCCCTAAGAGGTGCCCTAATTGGTTCCATAATAGGTTCCCTAATAGGTTCCCTAATAGGTTCCCTAATAGGTTCCCTAATAGGTTCCCTAATTGGTTCCCTAATTGATTCCCTAATTGGTTCCCTAATTGGTTCCCCAATTGGTTCCCTAATAGGTTCCCTAATAGGTTCCCTAATTGGTTCCCTAATTGGTTCCCTAATAGGTTCCCTAATTGGTTCCCTAATAGGTTCCCTAATAGGTTCCCTAATAGGTTCCCTAATAGGTTCCCTAATAGGTTCCCTAATAGGTTCCCTAATTGGTTCCCTAATAGGTGCCCTAATTGGTTCCATAATAGGTTCCCTAATAGGTTCCCTAATAGGTTCCCTAATAGGTTCCCTAATAGGTTCCCTAATAGGTTCCCTAATTGGTTCCCTAATTGGTTCCCTAATTGGTTCCCTAATTGGTTCCCTAATAGGTTCCCTAATAGGTTCCCTAATTGGTTCCCTAATTGGTTCCCTAATTGGTTCCCTAAGAGGTTCCCTGATTGGTTCCCTAATTGGTTCCCTAAGAGGTTCCCTGATTGGTTCCCTAATTGGTTCCCTAATAGGTTCCCTAATTGGTTCCCTAATTGGTTCCCTAATTGGTTCCCTAATAGGTTCCCTAATAGGTTCCCTAATAGGTTCCCTGATAGGTTCCCTAATTGGTTCCCTAATTGGTTCCCTAATAGGTTCCCTAATTGGTTATCTAATTGGTTCCCTAATTGGTTCCCTAATTGGTTCCCTAATTGGTTCCCTAATAGGTTCCCTAATAGGTTCCCTAATAGGTTTCCTAATTGGTTCCTTAATTGGTTCCCTAATAGGTTCCCTAATTGGTTTCCTAATAGGTTCCCTAATTGGTTCCCTAATTGGTTCCCTAATTGGTTCCCTAATAGGTTCCCTAATAGGTTCCCTAGTTGGTTCCCTAATTGGTTCCCTAATAGGTTCCCTAATTGGTTCCCTAATAGGTTCCCTAATAGGTTCCCTAATAGGTTCCCTAATAGGTTCCCTAATGGGTTCCCTAATAGGTTCCCTAATAGGTTCCCTAATTGGTTCCCTAATAGGTTCCCTAATAGGTTCCCTAATGGGTGCCCTGATTGGTTCCATAATAGGTTCCCTAATTGGTTCCCTAATAGGTTCCCTAATAGGTTCCCTAATAGGTTCCCTAATTGGTTCCCTAATTGGTTCCCTAATTGGTTCCCTAATAGGTTCCCTAATAGGTTCCCTAATAGGTTCCCTAATTGGTTCCCTAATTGGTTCCCTAATTGGTTCCCTAATAGGTTCCCTAATTGGTTCCCTAATTGGTTCCCTAAGAGGTGCCCTAATTGGTTCCATAATAGGTTCCCTAATATGTTCCCTAATAGGTTCCCTAATAGGTTCCCTAATTGGTTCCCTAATTGCTTCCCTAATTGGTTCTCTAATTGGTTCCCTAATTGGTTCCCTAATAGGTTCCCTAATTGGTTCCCTAATAGGTTCCCTAATAGGTTCCCTAATAGGTTTCCTAATTGGTTCCTTAATTGGTTCCCTAATAGGTTCCCTAATTGGTTTCCTAATAGGTTCCCTAATTGGTTCCCTAATTGGTTCCCTAATTGGTTCCCTAATAGGTTCCCTAATAGGTTCCCTAGTTGGTTCCCTAATTGGTTCCCTAATAGGTTCCCTAATTGGTTCCCTAATTGGTTCCCTAATAGGTTCCCTAATTGGTTCCCTAATAGGTTCCCTAATAGGTTCCCTAATAGGTTCCCTAATAGGTTCCCTAATAGGTTCCCTAATTGGTTCCCTAATAGGTGCCCTAATTGGTTCCATAATAGGTTCCCTAATAGGTTCCCTAATAGGTTCCCTAATAGGTTCCCTAATTGGTTCCCTAATTGGTTCCCTAATTGGTTCCCTAATTGGTTCCCTAATTGGTTCCCTAATAGGTTCCCTAATAGGTTCCCTAATTGGTTCCCTAATAGGTTCCCTAATTGGTTCCCTAATTGGTTCCCTAATTGGTTCCCTAATTGGTTCCCTAATTGGTTCCCTAATTGGTTCCCTAAGAGGTTCCCTAATTGGTTCCCTAATTGGTTCCCTAATTGGTTCCCTAATAGGTTCCCTAAATGGTTCCCTAATAGGTTCCCTAATTGGTTCCCTAATTGGTTCCCTAATTGGTTCCCTAAGAGGTTCCCTAATTGGTTCCCTAATTGGTTCCCTAATTGGTTCCCTAATTGGTTCCCTAATTGGTTCCCTAATTGGTTCCCTAATAGGTTCCCTAATAGGTTCCCTAATTGGTTCCCTAATTGGTTCCCTAATTGGTTCCCTAATTGGTTCCCTAATTGGTTCCCTAATTGGTTCCCTAATCGGTTCCCTAATTGGTTCCCTAATTGGTTCCCTAATTGCTTCCCTAATTGCTTCCCTAATAGGTTCCCTAATTGGTTCCCTAATAGGTTCCCTAATTGGTTCCCTAAGTGGTTCCCTAATTGGTTCGCTAATTGGTTCCCTAATTGGTTCCCTAATTGGTTCCCTAATAGGTTCCCTAATTGGTTCCCTAATTGGTTCCCTAATTGGTTCCCTAATTGGTTCCCTAATTGGTTCCCTAATTGGTTCCCTAATTGGTTCCCTAATAGGTTCCCTAATAGGTTCCCTAATAGGTTCCCTAATTGGTTCCCTAATTGGTTCCCTAATTGGTTCCCTAATTGGTTCCCTAATTGGTTCCCTAATTGGTTCCCTAATAGGTTCCCTATTTGGTGCCCTAATTGGTTCCCTAATAGGTCCCCTAATAGGTTCCCTAATTGGTTCCCTAATTGGTTCCCTAATTGGTTCCCTAATTGGTTCCCTAATAGGTTCCCTAATTGGTTCCCCAATTGGTTCCCTAATAGGTTCCCTAATAGGTTCCCTAATTGGTTCCCTAATTGGTTCCCTAATTGGTTCCCTAACTGGTTCCCTAATTGGTTCCCTAATAGGTTCCCTAATAGGTTCCCTAATTGGTTCCCTAATAGGTTCCCTAATAGGTTCCCTAATTGGTTCCCTAATTGGTTCCCTAATTGGTTCCCTAATAGGTTCCCTAATTGGTTCCCTAATTGGTTCCCTAATTGGTTCCCTAATTGGTTCCCTAATTGGTTCCCTAATTGGTTCCCTAATTGGTTCCGTAATTGGTTCCCTAATTGGTTCCCTAATTGGTTCCCTACTAGGTTCCCTAATAGGTTCCCTAATTGGTTCCCTAATTGGTTCCCTAATTCGTTCCCTAATAGGTTCCCTAATAGGTTCCCTAATTGGTTCCCTAATTGGTTCCCTAATAGGTTCCCTAATTGGTTCCCTAATAGGTTCCCTAATTGGTTCGCTAATTGGTTCCCTAATTGGTTCCCTAATTGGTTCCCTAATAGGTTCCGTAATAGGTTCCCTAAGTGGTTCCCTAACTGGTTCCCTAATAGGTTCCCTAATTGGTTCCCTAATTGGTTGGCTAATTGGTTCCCTAATTGGTTCCCCAATTGGTTCCCCAATTGGTTCCCTAATTGGTTCCCTAATTGGTTCTCTAATAGGTTCCCTAATTGGTTCCCTAATTGGTTCCCTAATTGGTTCCCTAATAGGTTCCCTAATAGGTTCCCTAATTGGTTCCCTAATGGGTTCCCTAATTGGTTCCCTAATAGGTTCCCTAATAGGTTCCCTAATTGGTTCCCTAATTGGTTCCCTAATTGGTTCCCTAATTGGTTCCCTAATTGGTTCCCTAATTGGTTCCCTAATTGGTTCCCTAATTGGTTCCCTAATTGGTTCCCTAATTGGTTCCCTAATTGGTTCCCTAATAGGTTCCCTAACAGGTTCCCTAATAGGTTCCCTAATTGGTTCCCTAATAGGTTCCCTAATTGGTTCGCTAATTGGTTCCCTAATAGGTTCCCTAATTGGTTCCCTAATAGGGTCCCTAATTGGTTCCCTAAGTGGTTCCCTAACTGGTTCCCTAATTGGTGCCCTATTTGGTTCCCTAATTGGTTCCCTAATTGGTTCCCTAATTGGTTCCCTAATTGGTTCCCTAATAGGTTCCCTAATTGGTTCCCTAATTGGTTCCCTAATTGGTTCCCTAATTGCTTCCCTAATAGGTTCCCTATTTGGTGCCCTAATTGGTTCCCTAATAGGTCCCCTAATAGGTTCCCTAATTGGTTCCCTAATTGGTTCCCTAATTGGTTTCCTAATTGGTTCCCTGATTGGTTCCCTAATTGGTTCCCTAATAGGTTCCCTAATTGGTTCCCTAATTGGTTCCCTAATTGGTTCCCTAATAGGTTCCCTATTTGGTGCCCTAATTGGTTCCCTAATAGGTCCCCTAATAGGTTCCCTAATTGGTTCCCTAATAAGTTCCCTAATTGGTTCCCTAATTGGTTCCCTAATAGGTTCCCTAATAGGTTCCCTAATTGGTTCCCTAATAGGTTCCCTAATTGGTTCCCTAATAGGTTCCCTAATAGGTTCCCTAATTGGATCCCTAATTGGTTCCCTAATAGGTTCCCTAATAGGTTCCCTAATAGGTTCCCTAATTGGTTCCCTAATTGGTTCCCTAATAGGTTCCCTAATAGGTTCCCTAATAGGTTCCCTAATAGGTTCCCTAATAGGTTCCCTAATTGGTTCCCTAATTGTTTCCCTAATTGGTTCCCTAATAGGTTCCCTAATTGGTTCCCTAATTGGTTCCCTAATTGGTTCCCTAATTGGTTCCCTAATTGTTTCCCTAATTGGTTCCCTAATAGGTTCCCTAATAGGTTCCCTAATTGGTTCCCTAATTGGTTCCCTAATTGGTTCCCTAATTGGTTGCCTAATAGGTTCCCTAATAGGTTCCCTAACTGGTTCCCTAACTGGTTCCCTAATAGGTTCCCTAATTGGTTCCCTAATTGGTTGGCTAATTGGTTCCCTAATTGGTTCCCCAATTGGTTCCCTAATCGGTTCCCTAATTGGTTCCCTAATAGGTTCTCTAATAGGTTCCCTAATTGGTTCCCTAATTGGTTCCCTAATTGGTTCCCCAATAGGTTCCCTAATAGGTTCCCTAATTGGTTCCCTAATAGGTTCCCTAATTGGTTCCCTAATTGGTTCCCTAATAGGTTCCCTAATTGGTTCCCTAATTTGTTCCCTAATTGGTTCCCTAATAGGTTCCCTAATTGGTTCCCTAATTGGTTCCCTAATTGGTTCCCTAATTGGTTCCCTAATTGGTTCCCTAATTGGTTCCCTAATAGGTTCCCTAATTGGTTCCCTAATAGGTTCCCTAATTGGTTCCCTAATAGGTTCCCTAATTGGTTCCCTAATAGGTTCCCTAATAGGTTCCCTAATTGGTTCCCTAATTGGTTCCCTAAGTGGTTCCCTAAGTGGTTCCCTAACTGGTTCCCTAATAGGTTCCCTAATTGGTTCCCTAATTGGTTCCCTAATTGGTTCCCTAATTGGTTCCCTAATTGGTTCCCTAATTGGTTCCCTAATTGGTTCCCTAATAGGTTCCCTAATTGGTTCCCTAATTGGTTCCCTAATTGGTTCCCTAATTGGTTCCCTAATTGGTTCCCTAATTGGTTCCCTAATTGGTTCCCTATTTGGTGCCCTAATTGGTTCCCTAATAGGGCCCCTAATAGGTTCCCTAATTGGTTCCCTAATTGGTTCCCTAATTGGTTCCCTAATTGGTTCCCTGATTGGTTCCCTAATTGGTTCCCTAATAGGTTCCCTAATTGGTTCCCGAAAAGGTTCCCTAATTGGTTCCCTAATTGGTTCCCTAATTGGTTCCCTAATTGGTTCCCTAATTGGTTCCCTAATTGGTTCCCTAATAGGTTCCCTAGTAGGTTCCCTAATAGGTTCCCTAATTGGTTCCCTAATTGGTTCCCTAATAGGTTCCCTAATAGGTTCCCTAATAGGTTCCCTAATTGGTTCCCTAATTGGTTCCCTAAGAGGTTCCCTAATTGGTTCCCTAATTGGTTCCCTAATTGGTTCCCTAATTGGTTCCCTAATTGGTTCCCTAATTGGTTCCCTAATTGGTTCCCTAATAGGTTCCCTAATAGGTTCCCTAATGGGTTCCCTAATTGGTTCCCTAATTGGTTCCCTAATAGGTTCCCTAATAGGTTCCCTAATCGGTTCCCTAATTGGTTCCCTAATAGGTTCCCTAATTGGTTCCCTAATAGGTTCCCTAATAGGTTCGCTAATTGGTTCCCTAATTGGTTCCCTAATTGGTTCCCTAATAGGTTCCCTAATAGGTTCCCTAAGTGGTTCCCTAACTGGTTCCCTAATAGGTTCCCTAATTGGTTCCCTAATTGGTTGGCTAATTGGTTCCCTAATTGGTTCCCCAATTGGTTCCCTAATTGGTTCCCTAATTGGTTCCCTAATAGGTTCTCTAATAGGTTCCCTAATTGGTTCCCTAATTGGTTCCCTAATTGGTTCCCTAATTGGTACCCTAATTGGTTCCCTAATTGGTTCCCTAATAGGTTCCCTATTTGGTGCCCTAATAGGTTCCCTAATAGGTTCCCTAATAGGTTCCCTAATTGGTTCCCTATTCGGTTCCCTAATTGGTTCCCTAATAGGTTCCCTAATAGGTTCCATAATAGGTTCCCTAATTGGTTCGCTAATTGGTTCCCTAATTGGTTCCCTAATTGGTTCCCTAATAGGTTCCCTAATTGGTTCCCTAACTGGTTCCCTAATAGGTTCCCTAATAGGTTCCCTAATTGGTTCCCTAATTGGTTCCCTAATTGGTTCCCTAATTGGTTGGCTAATTGGTTCCCTAATTGGTTCCCCAATTGGTTCCCTAATTGGTTCCCTAATTGGTTCCCTAATAGGTTCTCTAATAGGTTCCCTAATTGGTTCCCTAATTGGTTCCCTAATTGGTTCCCTAATTGGTACCCTAATTGGTTCCCTAATTGGTTCCCTAATAGGTTCCCTATTTGGTGCCCTAATAGGTTCCCTAATTGGTTCCCTAATTGGTTCCCTAATTGGTTCCCTAAGAGGTTCCCTAATTGGTTCCCTAATTGGTTCCCTAATTGGTTCCCTAATTGGTTCCCTAATTGGTTCCCTAATTGGTTCCCTAATTGGTTCCCTAATAGGTTCCCTAATAGGTTCCCTAATTGGTTCCCTAATTGGTTCCCTAATTGGCTCCCTAATAGGTTCCCTAATAGGTTCCCTAATTGGTTCCCTAATTGGTTCCCTAATTGGTTCCCTAATTGGTTCCCTAATTGGTTCCCTAATTGGTTCCCTAATTGGTTCCCTAATTGGTTCCCTATTTGGTGCCCTAATTGGTTCCCTAATAGGGCCCCTAATAGGTTCCCTAATTGGTTCCCTAATTGGTTCCCTAATTGGTTCCCTAATTGGTTCCCTGATTGGTTCCCTAATTGGTTCCCTAATAGGTTCCCTAATTGGTTCCCGAAAAGGTTCCCTAATTGGTTCCCTAATTGGTTCCCTAATTGGTTCCCTAATTGGTTCCCTAATTGGTTCCCTAATTGGTTCCCTAATAGGTTCCCTAGTAGGTTCCCTAATAGGTTCCCTAATTGGTTCCCTAATTGGTTCCCTAATAGGTTCCCTAATAGGTTCCCTAATAGGTTCCCTAATTGGTTCCCTAATTGGTTCCCTAAGAGGTTCCCTAATTGGTTCCCTAATTGGTTCCCTAATTGGTTCCCTAATTGGTTCCCTAATTGGTTCCCTAATTGGTTCCCTAATAGGTTCCCTAATAGGTTCCCTAATAGGTTCCCTAATTGGTTCCCTAATTGGTTCCCTAATTGGTTCCCTAATAGGTTCCCTAATAGGTTCCCCAATCGGTTCCCTAATTGGTTCCCTAATAGGTTCCCTAATTGGTTCCCTAATAGGTTCCCTAATAGGTTCGCTAATTGGTTCCCTAATTGGTTCCCTAATTGGTTCCCTAATAGGTTCCCTAATAGGTTCCCTAAGTGGTTCCCTAACTGGTTCCCTAATAGGTTCCCTAATTGGTTCCCTAATTGGTTGGCTAATTGGTTCCCTAATTGGTTCCCCAATTGGTTCCCTAATTGGTTCCCTAATTGGTTCCCTAATAGGTTCTCTAATAGGTTCCCTAATTGGTTCCCTAATTGGTTCCCTAATTGGTTCCCTAATTGGTACCCTAATTGGTTCCCTAATTGGTTCCCTAATAGGTTCCCTAATTGGTTCCCTAACTGGTTCCCTAATAGGTTCCCTAATAGGTTCCCTAATTGGTTCCCTAATTGGTTCCCTAATTGGTTCCCTAATTGGTTGGCTAATTGGTTCCCTAATTGGTTCCCCAATTGGTTCCCTAATTGGTTCCCTAATTGGTTCCCTAATAGGTTCTCTAATAGGTTCCCTAATTGGTTCCCTAATTGGTTCCCTAATTGGTTCCCTAATTGGTACCCTAATTGGTTCCCTAATTGGTTCCCTAATAGGTTCCCTATTTGGTGCCCTAATAGGTTCCCTAATAGGTTCCCTAATAGGTTCCCTAATTGGTTCCCTATTCGGTTCCCTAATAGGTTCCCTAATAGGTTCCCTAATTGGTTCCCTAATAGGTTCCCTAATGGGTTCGCTAATTGGTTCCCTAATTGGTTCCCTAATTGGTTCCCTAATAGGTTCCCTAATTGGTTCCCTAACTGGTTCCCTAATAGGTTCCCTAATAGGTTCCCTAATTGGTTCCCTAATTGGTTCCCTAATTGGTTCCCTAATTGGTTCCCTAATTGGTTCCCTAATAGGTTCCCTAATTGGTTCCCTAATAGGTTCCCTAATTGGTTCCCTAATTGGTTCCCTAATTGGTTCCCTAATTGGTTCCCTAATAGGTTCCCTAATTGGTTCCCTAATTGGTTCCCTAATTGGTTCCCTAACTGGTTCCCTAATACGTTCCCTAATTGGTTCCCTAATTGGTTCCCTAATTGGTTCCCTAATTGGTTCCCTAATTGGTTCCCTAATAGGTTCCCTAATTGGTTCCCTAATAGGTTCCCTAATTGGTTCCCTAATTGGTTCCCTAATTGGTTCCCTAACTGGATCCCTAATAGGTTCCCTAATTGGTTCCCTAATTGGTTCCCTAATTGGTTCTCTAATAGGTTCCCTAATTGGTTCCCTAATAGGTTCCCTAATTGGTTCCCTAATTGGTTCCCTAATTGGTTCGCTAATTGGTTCCCTAATTGGTTCCCTAATTGGTTCCCTAATAGGTTCCCTAATAGGTTCCCTAATTGGTTCCCTAACTGGTTCCCTAATTGGTTTCCTAATTGGTTCCCTAATTGGTTCCCTAATTGGTTCCCTAATTGGTTCCCTAACTGGTTCCCTAATAGGTTCCCTAATAGGTTCCCTAATAGGTTCCCTAATAGGTTCCCTAATTGGTTCGCTAATTGGTTCCCTAATTGGTTCCCTAATTGGTTCCCTAATAGGTTCCCTAATAGGTTCCCTAATTGGTTCCCTAATTGGTTCCCTAATTGGTTCCCTAATTGGTTCCCTAATTGGTTCCCTAATTGGTTCCCTAACTGGTTCCCTAATAGGTTCCCTAATTGGTTCCCTAATAGGTTCCCTAATTGGTTCGCTAATTGGTTCCCTAATTGGTTCCCTAACAGGTTCCCTAATAGGTTCCCTAAGTGGTTCCCTAACTGGTTCCCTAATAGGTTCCCTAATTGGTTCCCTAATTGGTTCCCTAATTGGTTCCCTAATTGGTTCCCTAATTGGTTCCCTAATTGGTTCCCTAATTGGTTCCCTAATTGGTTCCCTAATTGGTTCCCTAATTGGTTCCCTAACTGGTTCCCTAATAGGTTCCCTAATAGGTTCCCTAATAGGTTCCCTATTTGGTTCGCTAATTGGTTCCCTAATTGGTTCCCTAATTGGTTCCCTAATAGGTTCCCTAATAGGTTCCCTAAGTGGTTCCCTAACTAGTTCCCTAATAGGTTCCCTAATTGGTTCCCTAATTGGTTTCCTAATTGGTTCCCTAATTGGTTCCCTAATTGGTTCCCTAATTGGTTCCCTAATTGGTTCCCTAATTGGTTCCCTAATTGGTTCCCTAATTGGTTCCCTAATTGGTTCCCTAATTGGTTCCCTAATTGGTTCCCTAATTGGTTCCCTAATTGGTTCCCTAATAGGTTCCCTATTTGGTGCCCTAATAGGTTCCCTAATAGGTTCCCTAATTGGTTCCCTATTAGGTTCCCTAATTGGTTCCCTAATAGGTTCCCTAATAGGTTGCCTAATTGGTTCCCTAATTGGTTCCCTAATAGATTCCTTAATTGGTTCCCTAACTGGTTCCCTAATAGGTTCCCTAATTGGTTCCCTAATAGGTTCCCTAATTGGTTCCCTAATTGGTTCCCTAATTGGTTCCCTGATTGGTTCCCTAATTGGTTCCCTAATAGGTTCCCTAATTGGTTCCCTAATAGGTTCCCTAATTGGTTCCCTAATTGGTTCCCTAATTGGTTCCCTAATTGGTTCCCTAATAGGTTCCCTAATTGGTTCCCTAATTGGTTCCCTAATAGGTTCCCTAATAGGTTCCCTAATTGGTTCCCTAATTGGTTCCCTAATTGGTTTCCTAAGTGGTTCCCTAATTGGTTCCCTAATAGGTTCCCTAATTGGTTCCCTAATAGGTTCCCTAATTGGTTCCCTAATTGGTTCCCTAATTGGGTCCCTAACTGGTTCCCTAATAGGTTCCCTAATTGGTTCCCTAATTGGTTCCCTAATTGGTTCCCTAATTGGTTCCCTAATTGGTTCCCTAATTGGTTCCCTAATTGGTTCCCTAATAGGTTCCCTAATTGGTTCCCTAATTGGTTCCCTAATTGGTTCGCTTATTGGTTCCCTAATTGGTTCCCTAATTGGTTCCCTAATAGGTTCCCTAATAGGTTCCCTAATTGGTTCCCTAACTGGTTCCCTAATAGGTTCCCTAATTGGTTCCCTAATTGGTTCCCTAATTGGTTCCCTACTTGGTTCCCTAATTGGTTTCCTAATTGGTTCCCTAATTGGTTCCCTAATTGGTTCCCTAATTGGTTCTCTAACTGGTTCCCTAATAGCTTCCCTAATTGGTTCCCTAATTGGTTCCCTAATTGGTTCCCTAATTGGTTCCCTAATAGGTTCCCTAATAGGTTCCCTAATAGGTTCCCTAATTGGTTCCCTAATAGGTTCCCTAATTGGATCCCTAATTGGTTCCCTAATTGGTTCCCTGATTGGTTCCCTAATAGGTTCCCTAATTGGTTCCCTAATTGGTTCCCTAATTGGTTCCCTAACTGGTTCCCTAATAGGTTCCCTAATTGGTTCCCTAAATGGTTCCCTAATTGGTTCCCTAATTGGTTCCCTAATTGGTTTCCCTAATTGGTTCCCTAATAGGTTCCCTAATTGGTTCCCTAATAGGTTCCCTAATTGGTTCCCTAATTGGTTCCCTAATTGGTTCCTTAATTGGTTCCATAATAGGTTCCCTATTAGGTTCCCTAATTGGTTCCCTACTAGGTTCCCTAATAGGTTCCCTAATAGGTTCCCTAATTGGTTCCCTAATTGGTTCCCTAATAGCTTCCCTAATTGGTTCCCTAATAGGTTCCCTAATTGGTTCGCTAATTGGTTCCCTAATTGGTTCCCTAATTGGTTCCCTAATAGGTTCCCTAATAGGTTCCCTAATTGGTTCCCTAACTGGTTCCCTAATAGCTTCCCTAATTGGTTCCCTAATTGGTTCCGTAATTGGTTCCCTAATTGGTTCCCTAAATGGTTCCCTAATTGGTTCCCTAATAGGTTCCCTAATTGGTTCGCAAATAGGTTCCCTAATTGGTTCCCTAATTGGTTCCCTAATTGGTTCCCTAATTGGTTCCCTAATAGGTTCCCTAATAGGTTCCCTAATCGGTTCCCTAACTGGTTCCCTAATAGGTTCCCTAATTGGTTCCCTAATTGGTTCCCTAATTGGTTCCCTAATTGGTTCCCTAATTGGTTCCCTAATTGGTTCCCTAATAGGTTCCCTAATTGGTTCCCTGATAGGTTCCCTAATTGGTTCCCTAATTGGTTGCCTAATTGGTTCCCTAATTGGTTCCCTAATAGGTTCCCTAATTGGTTCCCTAATTGGTTCCCTAATTGGTTCCCTAACTGGTTCCCTAATAGGTTCCCTAATTGGTTCCCTAATTGGTTCCCTAATTGGTTCCCTAATTGGTTCCCTAACTGGTTCCCTAATAGGTTCCCTAATAGGTTCCCTAATTGGTTCCCTAATTGGTTCCCTAATTGGTTCCCTAATTGGTTCCCTAATTGGTCCCCTAATTGGTTCCCTAATTGGTTCCCTAATTGGTTTCCTAATTGGTTCCCTAATTGGTTCCCTAACTGGTTCCCTAATTGGTTCCCTAATAGGTTCCCTAACTGGTTTCCTAATAGGTTCCCTAATTGGTTCCCTAATTGGTTCCCTAATTGGTTCCCTAATTGGTTCCCTAATAGGTTCCCTAATTGGTTCACTAATTGGTTCCCTAATTGGTTCCCTAATGGGTTCCCTAATAGGTTCCCCAATTGGTTCCCTAATTGGTTCCCTAATTGGTTCCCTAATTGGTTCCCTAACTGGTTCCCTAATTGGTTCCCTAAGTGGTTCCCTAATTGGTTCCCTAATAGGTTCCCTAATTGGTTCACTAATTGGTTCCCTAATTGGTTCCCTAATGGGTTCCCTAATAGGTTCCCCAATTGGTTCCCTAATTGGTTCCCTAATTGGTTCCCTAATTGGTTCCCTAATTGGTTCCCTAATTGGTCCCCTAATTGGTTCCCTAATAGGTTCACTAATTGGTTCCCTAACTGGTTCCCTAATAGGTTCCCTAATTGGTTCCCTAATAGGTTCCCTAATTGGTTCCCTATTTGGTTCCCTAATTGGTTCCCTAATTGGTTCCCTAAGTGGTTCCCTAATAGGTTCCCTAATAGGTTCCCTAATTGGTTCCCTAATTGGTTCCCTAATTGGTTCCCTAATTGGTTCCCTAATTGGTTCCCTAATTGGTTCCCTAATTGGTTCCCTAATAGGTTCCCTAATTGGTTCGCTAATTGGTTCGCTAATTGGTTCCCTAATTGGTTCCCTAATAGGTTCCCTAATAGGTTCCCTAATTGGTTCCCTAATTGGTTCCCTAATTGGTGACCCCTAATTGGTTCCCTAATTGGTTCCCTAATTGGTCCCCTAATTGGTTCCCTAATAGGTTCACTAGTTGGTTCCCTAACTGGTTCCCTAATAGGTTCCCTAATTGGTTCCCCAATAGGTTCCCCAAATGGTTCCCTATTTGGTGCCCTAATTGGTTCCCTAATTGGTTCCCTAATTGGTTCCCTAATTGGTTCCCTAATTGGTCCCCTAATAGGTTCCCTAATAGGTTCACTAATTGGTTCCCTAACTGGTTCCCTAATTGGTTCCCTAATTGGTTCCCTAATAGGTTCCCTAATTGGTTCCCTATTTGGTGCCCTAATTGGTTCCCTAATTGGTTCCCTAATTGGTTCCCTAACTGGTTCCCTAATAGGTTACCTGATTGGTTCCCTAATTGGTTCCCTAATTGGTTCCCTAATTGGTTCCATAATTGGTTCCCTAATTGGTTCCCTAATTGGTTCCCTAATAGGTTCCCTAATTGGTTCCCTAATAGGTTCGCTAATTGGTTCCCTAATTGGTTCCCTAATTGGTTCCCTAATAGGTTCCCTAATTGGTGCCCTAATTGGTTCCCTAATTGGTTCCCTAATAGGTTCCCTAATAGGTTCCCTGATTGGTTCCCTAACTGGTTCCCTAATTGGTTCCCTAATAGGTTCCCTAATTGGTTCCCTAATTGGTTCCCTAATTGGTTCCCTAATTGGTTCCCTAACCGGTTCCCTAATAGGTTCCCTAACTGGTTCCCTAATTGGTTCCCTAATTGGTTCCCTAATTGGTTCCCTAATTGGTTCCCTAATTGGTTCCCTAACTGGTTCCCTAATAGGTTCCCTAATTGGTTCCCTAATTGGTTCCCTAATTGGTTCCCTAATTGGTTCCCTAATTGGTTCCCTAATTGGTTCCCTAATTGGTTCCCCAATTGGTTCCCTAACTGGTTCCCTAATAGGTTCCCTAATTGGTTCCCTAATTGGTTCCCTAATTGGTTCCCTAATTGGTTCCCTAATTGGTTCCCTAATTGGTTCCCTAATTGGTTCCCTAATTGGTTCCCTAATTGGTTCCCTAATTGGTTCCCTAATTGGTTCCCTAATTGGTCCCCTAATTGGTTCCCTAATTGGTTCCCTAATAGGTTCCCTAATTGGTTCACTAATTGGTTCCCTAATTGGTTCCCTAATGGGTTCCCTAATAGGTTCCCCAATTGGTTCCCTAATTGGTTCCCTAATTGGTTCCCTAATTGGTTCCCTAACTGGTTCCCTAATTGGTTCCCTAATTGGTTCCCTAATTGGTTCCCTAATAGGTTCCCTAATTGGTTCACTAATTGGTTCCCTAATTGGTTCCCTAATGGGTTCCCTAATAGGTTCCCCAATTGGTTCCCTAATTGGTTCCCTAATTGGTTCCCTAATTGGTTCCCTAATTGGTTCCCTAATTGGTCCCCTAATTGGTTCCCTAATAGGTTCACTAATTGGTTCCCTAAACTGGTTCCCTAATAGGATCCCTAATTGGTTCCCTAATAGGTTCCCTAATTGGTTCCCTATTTGGTTCCCTAATTGGTTCCCTAATTGGTTCCCTAAGTGGTTCCCTAATAGGTTCCCTAATAGGTTCCCTAATTGGTTCCCTAATTGGTTCCCTAATTGGTTCCCTAATTGGTTCCCTAATTGGTTCCCTAATTGGTTCCCTAATTGGTTCCCTAATAGGTTCCCTAATTGGTTCGCTAATTGGTTCGCTAATTGGTTCCCTAATTGGTTCCCTAATAGGTTCCCTAATAGGTTCCCTAATTGGTTCCCTAATTGGTTCCCTAATTGGTGACCCCTAATTGGTTCCCTAATTGGTTCCCTAATTGGTCCCCTAATAGGTTCACTAATTGGTTCCCTAACTGGTTCCCTAATAGGTTCCCTAATTGGTTCCCCAATAGGTTCCCTAATTGGTTCCCTATTTGGTGCCCTAATTGGTTCCCTAATTGGTTCCCTAATTGGTTCCCTAATTGGTTCCCTAATTGGTCCCCTAATAGGTTCCCTAATAGGTTCACTAATTGGTTCCCTAACTGGTTCCCTAATAGGTTCCCTAATTGGTTCCCTAATAGGTTCCCTAATTGGTTCCCTATTTGGTGCCCTAATTGGTTCCCTAATTGGTTCCCTAATTGGTTCCCTAATAGGTTCCCTAATTGGTTCCCTAATTGGTTCCCTAATGGGTTCGCTAATTGGTTCCCTAATTGGTTCCCTAACTGGTTCCCTAATAGGTTACCTGATTGGTTTTCTAATTGGTTCCCTAATTGGTTCCCTAATTGGTTCCATAATTGGTTCCCTAATTGGTTCCCTAATTGGTTCCCTAATAGGTTCCCTAATTGGTTCCCTAATAGGTTCGCTAATTGGTTCCCTAATTGGTTCCCTAATTGGTTCCCTAATAGGTTCCCTAATTGGTGCCCTAATTGGTTCCCTAATTGGTTCCCTAATAGGTTCCCTAATAGGTTCCCTGATTGGTTCCCTAACTGGTTCCCTAATTGGTTCCCTAATAGGTTCCCTAATTGGTTCCCTAATTGGTTCCCTAATTGGTTCCCTAACTGGTTCCCTAATAGGTTCCCTAATTGGTTCCCTAATTGGTTCCCTAATTGGTTCCCTAATTGGTTCCCTAACCGGTTCCCTAATAGGTTCCCTAATAGGTTCCCTAATTGGTTCCCTAATTGGTTCCCTAATTGGTTCCCTAATAGGTTCCCTAATAGGTTCCCTAATTGGTTCCCTAACTGGTTCCCTAATAGGTTCCCTGATTGGTTCCCTAATTGGTTCCCTAATTGGTTCCATAATTAGTTCCCTAATTGGTTCCCTAATTGGTTCCCTAATAGGTTCCCTAATTGGTTCCCTAATAGGTTCCCTAATTGGTTCCCTAATTGGTTCCCTAATAGGTTCCCTAATAGGTTCCCTAATTGGTTCCCTAATTGGTTCCCTAATAGGTTCCCTAATAGGTTCCCTGATTGGTTCCCTAACTGGTTCCCTAATTGGTTCCCTAATAGGTTCCCTAATTGGTTCCCTAATTGGTTCCCTAATTGGTTCCCTAACTGGTTCCCTAATAGGTTCCCTAATTGGTTCCCTAATTGGTTCCCTAATTGGTTCCCTAATTGGTTCCCTAACCGGTTCCCTAATAGGTTCCCTAATAGGTTCCCTAATTGGTTCCCTAATAGGTTCCCTAATTGGTTCCCTAATTGGTTCCCTAATTGGTTCCCTAATTGGTTCCCTAATTGGTTCCCTAATTGGTTCCCTAATTGGTTCCCTAATAGGTTCCCTAATAGGTTCCCTAATTGGTTCCCTAATTGGTTCCCTAATTGGTTCCCTAATTGGTTCCCTAACTGGTTCCCTAATAGGTTCCCTAATAGGTTCCCTAATAGGTTCCCTAATTGGTTCCCTAATAGGTTCCCTAATTGGTTCCCTAACTGGTTACCTAATAGGTTCCCTAATTGGTTCTCTAATTGGTTCCCTAATTGGTTCCCTAAGAGGTTCCCTAATTGGTTCCGTAATTGGTTCCCTAATTGGTTCCCCAATTGGTTCCCTAATAGGTTCCCTAATTGGTTCCCTAATTGGTTCCCTAATAGGTTCCCTAATAGGTTCCCTAATAGGTTCCCCAATATGTTCCCTAATTGGTTCCCTAATAGGTTCCCTAATTGGTTCCCTAATTGGTTCCCTAATTGGTTCCCTAATTGGTTCCCTAATTGGTTCCCTAATTGGCTCCCTAATAGGTTCCCTAATTGGTTCCCTAATAGGTTCCCTAATTGGTTCCCTAATTGGTTCCCTAATTGGTTCCCTAACTGGTTCCCTAATAGGTTCCTCAATTGGTTCCCTAATATGTTCCCTAATTGGTTCCCTAATTGGTTCCCTAATTGGTTCCCTAATTGGTTCCTTAATTGGTTCCCTAATAGGTTCCCTAATTGGTTCCCTAATTGGTTCCCTAATTGGTTCCCTAATAGGTTCCCTAATTGGTTCCCTAATAGGTTCCCTAATTGGTTCCCTAATTGGTTCCCTAATAGGTTCCCTATTTGGTGCCCTAATAGGTTCCCTAATAGGTTCCCTAATAGGTTCCCTAATTGGTTCCCTATTAGGATCCCTAATTGGTTCCCTGATTGGTTCCCTAATAGGTTCCCTAATTGGTTCCCTAATTGGTTCCCTAATTGGTTCCCTAATTGGTTCCCTAATAGGTTCCCTAATTGGTTCCCTAATAGGTTCCCTAATTGGTTCCCTAATAGGTTCCCTAATTGGTTCCCTAATTGGTTCCCTAATAGGTTCCCTAATTGGTTCCCTAATTGGTTCCCTAATTGGTTCCCTAATAGGTTCCCTAATTGGTTCCCTAATTGGTTCCCTAATTGGTTCCCTAATTGGTTCCCTAATTGGTTCCCTAATTGGTTCCCTAATTGGTTCCCTAATTGGTTCGCTAATTGGTTCCCTAATTGGTTCCCTAGTAGGTTCCCTAATTGGTTCCCTAATTGGTTCCCTAATTGGTTCCCTAATTGGTTCCCTAATTGGTTCCCTAATTGGTTCCCTAATAGGTTCCCTAATTGGTTCCCTAATAGATTCCCCAATTGGTTCGCTAATTGGTTCCCTAATCGGTTCCCTAATTGGTTCCCTAATAGGTTCCCTAATAGGTTCCCTAATTGGTTCCCTAACTGGTTACCTAATAGGTTCCCTAATTGGTTCCCTAATTGGTTCCCTAATTGGTTCCCTAATTGGTTCCCTAATCGGTTCCCTAATAGGTTCCCTAATTGGTTCCCTAATAGGTTCCCTAATTGGTTCCCTAATAGGTTCCCTAATTGGTTCCCTAATAGGTTCCCTAATAGGTTCCCTAATATGTTCCCTAATTGGTTCCCTAATAGGTTCACTAATTGGCTCCCTAATTGGTTCCCTAATTGGTTCCCTAATTGGTTCCCTAATTGGTTCCCTAATTGGCTCCCTAATAGGTTCCCTAATTGGTTCCCTAATAGGTTCCCTAATTGGTTCCCTAATTGGTTCCCGAATTGGTACCCTAACTGGTTCCCTAATAGGTTCCCTAATTGGTTCCCTAATATGTTCCCTAATTGGTTCCCTAATAGGTTCCCTAATTGGTTCCCTAATTGGTTCCCTAATTGGTTCCCTAATTGGTTCCCTAATTGGTTCCCTAATTGGTTCCCTAATTGGTTCCCTAATTGGTTCCCTAATAGGTTCCCTAATTGGTTCCCTAATTGGTTCCCTAATAGGTTCCCTATTTGGTGCCCTAATAGGTTCCCTAATAGGTTCCCTAATAGGTTCCCTAATTGCTTCCCTAATTGGTTCCCTAATAGGTTCCCTAATAGGTTCCCTAATTGGTTCCCTAATTGGTTCCCTAATTGGTTCCCTAACCGGTTCCCTAATAGGTTCCCTAATAGGTTCCCTAATTGGTTCCCTAATAGGTTCCCTAATAGGTTCCCTATTTGGTGCCCTAATAGGTTCCCTAATAGGTTCCCTAATTGGTTCCCTAATTGGTTCCCTAATTGGTTCCCTAATTGGTTCCCTAATTGGTTCCCTAATTGGTTCCCTAATTGGTTCCCTAATTGGTTCCCTAATTGGTTCCCTAATTGGTTCCCTAATTGGTTCCCTAATAGGTTCCCTAATTGGTTCCCTAATTGGTTCCCTAATAGGTTCCCTATTTGGTGCCCTAATAGGTTCCCTAATAGGTTCCCTAATAGGTTCCCTAATTGGTTCCCTAATTGGTTCCCTAACTGGTTCCCTAGTTGGTTCCCTAATTGGTTCCCTAATTGGTTCCCTAATTGGTTCCCTAATAGGTTCCCTAATAGGTTCCCTAATTGGTTCCCTAATAGGTTCCCTAATAGGTTCCCTATTTGGTGCCCTAATAGGTTCCCTAATAGGTTCCCTAATAGGTTCCCTAATTGGTTCCCTATTAGGTTCCCTAATTGGTTCCCTAATAGGTTCCCTAATAGGTTCCCTAATTGGTTCCCTAATTGGTTCCCTAATAGTTTCCCTAATTGGTTCCCTAATTGGTTCCCTAATTGGTTCCCTAATTGGTTCCCTAATTGGTTCCCTAATTGGTTCCCTAATTGGTTCCCTAATTGGTTCCCTAATTGGTTCCCTAATAGGTTCCCTATTTGGTGCCCTAATAGGTTCCCTAATAGGTTCCCTAATTGGTTCCCTATTAGGTTCCCTAATTGCTTCCCTAATTGGTTCCCTAATAGGTTCCCTAATAGGTTCCCTAATTGGTTCCCTAATTGGTTCCCTAACTGGTTCCCTAATTGGTTCCCTAATTGGTTCCCTAATTGGTTCCCTAATTGGTTCCCTAATAGGTTCCCTAATTGGTTCCCTAATAGGTTCCCTAATTGGTTCCCTAATAGGTTCCCTAATTGGTTCCCTAATTGGTTCCCTAATAGGTTCCCTAATTGGTTCCCTAATTGGTTCCCTAATTGGTTCCCTAATAGGTTCCCTAATTGGTTCCCTAATTGGTTCCCTAATTGGTTCCCTAATTGGTTCCCTAATTGGTTCCCTAATTGGTTCCCTAATTGGTTCGCTAATTGGTTCCCTAATTGGTTCCCTAGTAGGTTCCCTAATTGGTTCCCTAATTGGTTCCCTAATTGGTTCCCTAATTGGTTCCCTAATCGGTTCCCTAATTGGTTCCCTAATTGGTTCCCTAATAGGTTCCCTAATTGGTTCCCTAATAGATTCCCCAATTGGTTCGCTAATTGGTTCCCTAATCGGTTCCCTAATTGGTTCCCTAATAGGTTCCCTAATAGGTTCCCTAATTGGTTCCCTAACTGGTTACCTAATAGGTTCCCTAATTGGTTCCCTAATTGGTTCCCTAATTGGTTCCCTAATTGGTTCCCTAATTGGTTCCCTAATCGGTTCCCTAATAGGTTCCCTAATTGGTTCCCTAATAGGTTCCCTAATTGGTTCCCTAATAGGTTCCCTAATTGGTTCCCTAATAGGTTCCCTAATAGGTTCCCTAATATGTTCCCTAATTGGTTCCCTAATAGGTTCACTAATTGGCTCCCTAATTGGTTCCCTAATTGGTTCCCTAATTGGTTCCCTAATTGGTTCCCTAATTGGCTCCCTAATAGGTTCCCTAATTGGTTCCCTAATAGGTTCCCTAATTGGTTCCCTAATTGGTTCCCTAATTGGTACCCTAACTGGTTCCCTAATAGGTTCCCTAATTGGTTCCCTAATATGTTCCCTAATTGGTTCCCTAATTGGTTCCCTAATTGGTTCCCTAATTGGTTCCCTAATTGGTTCCCTAATTGGTTCCCTAATTGGTTCCCTAATTGGTTCCCTAATTGGTTCCCTAATTGGTTCCCTAATTGGTTCCCTAATAGGTTCCCTAATTGGTTCCCTAATTGGTTCCCTAATAGGTTCCCTATTTGGTGCCCTAATAGGTTCCCTAATAGGTTCCCTAATTGGTTCCCTAATTGCTTCCCTAATTGGTTCCCTAATAGGTTCCCTAATAGGTTCCCTAATTGGTTCCCTAATAGGTTCCCTAACTGGTTCCCTAGTTGGTTCCCTAATTGGTTCCCTAATTGGTTCCCTAATTGGTTCCCTAACCGGTTCCCTAATAGGTTCCCTAATAGGTTCCCTAATTGGTTCCCTAATAGGTTCCCTAATTGGTTCCCTAATTGGTTCCCTAATTGGTTCCCTAATAGGTTCCCTAATTGGTTCCCTAATAGGTTCCCTAATTGGTTCCCTAATAGGTTCCCTAATTGGTTCCCTAATAGGTTCCCTAATTGGTTCCCTAATTGGTTCCCTAATTGGTTCCCTAATAGGTTCCCTAATTGGTTCCCTAATTGGTTCCCTAATAGGTTTCCTAATAGGTTCCCTAATAGGTTCCCTAATTGGTTCCCTAATTGGTTCCCTAATTGGTTCCCTAATAGGTTCCCTAATAGGTTCCCTAATTGGTTCCCTAATTGGTTCCCTAATTCATTCTCTAATTGGTGCCATAATAGGTTCCCTAATAGGTTCCCTAAATGGTTCCCTAATAGGTTCCCTAATAGGTTCCCTATTTGGTTCCCTAACTGGTTCCCTAATAGGTTTACCTATTTGGTTCCCTAATTGGTTCCCTAATTGGTTCCCTAATAGGTTCCCTAATAGGTTCCCTAATAGGTTCCCTAATTGGTTCCCTAATAGGTTCCCTAATTGGTTCCCTAATTGGTTCCCTAATTGGTTCCCTAATAGGTTCCCTAATTGGTTCCCTAACCGGTTCCCTAATAGGTTCCCTAATAGGTTCCCTAATTGGTTCCCTAATAGGTTCCCTAATTGGTTCCCTAATTGGTTCCCTAATTGGTTCCCTAATAGGTTCCCTAATTGGTTCCCTAATAGGTTCCCTAATTGGTTCCCTAATAGGTTCCCTAATTGGTTCCCTAATAGGTTCCCTAATTGGTTCCCTAATTGGTTCTCTAATTGGTTCCCTAATAGGTTCCCTAATTGGTTCCCTAATTGGTTCCCTAATTGGTTCCCTAATAGGTTCCCTAATAGGTTCCCTAATTGGTTCCCTAATTGGTTCCCTAATTGGTTCCCTAATAGGTTCCCTAATAGGTTCCCTAATTGGTTCCCTAATTGGTTCCCTAATTCATTCTCTAATTGGTGCCATAATAGGTTCCCTAATAGGTTCCCTAAATGGTTCCCTAATAGGTTCCCTAATAGGTTCCCTATTTGGTTCCCTAACTGGTTCCCTAATAGGTTTACCTATTTGGTTCCCTAATTGGTTCCCTAATTGGTTCCCTAATAGGTTCCCTAATAGGTTCCCTAATAGGTTCCCTAATTGGTTCCCTAATAGGTTCCCTAATTGGTTCCCTAATAGGTTCCCTAATTGGTTCCCTAATTGGTTCCCTAATTGGTTCCCTAATTGGTTCCCTAATTGGTTCCCTAATAGGTCCCCTAATTTGTTCCCTAATAGGTTCCCTAATTGGTTCCCTAATTGGTTCCCTAATTGGTTCCCTAATTGGTTCCCTAATTGGTTCCCTAATTGGTTCCCTAATTGGTTCCCTAATAGGTTCCCTAATTGGTTCCCTAATTGGTTCCCTAACTGGTTCCCTAATTGGTTCCCTAATTGGTTCCCTAATTGGTTCCCTGATTGGTTCACTAATAGGTTCCCTAATTGGTTCCCTAATTAGTTCCCTAATTGGTTCCCTAATAGGTTCCCTAATTGGTTACCTAATTGGGTCCCTAATTGGTTCCCTAATTGGTTCCCTAATTGGTTCCCTAATTGGTTCCCTAATTGGTTCCCTAATATGTTCCCTAATTGGTTCCCTAATTGGTTCCCTAATTGGTTCCTCAATAGGTTCCCGAATAGGTTCCCTAATTGGTTCCCTAATTGGTTCCCTAATTGGTTCCCTAATAGGTTCCCTAATAGGTTCCCTAATAGGTTCCCTAATTGGTTCCCTAATTGGTTCCCTAATTGGTTCCCTAATTGGTTCCCTAATAGGTTCTCTAATTGGTTCCCTAATTGGTTCCCTAATTGGTTCCCTAATAGGTTCCCTAATAGGTTCCCTAATAGGTTCCCTAATTGGTTCCCTAATAGGTTCCCTAATTGGTTCCCTAATTGGTTCCCTAATTGGTTCCCTAATTGGTTCCCTAATAGGTTCCCTAATTGGTTCCCTAATAGGTTCCCTAATTGGTTCCCTAATAGTTTCCCTAATAGGTTCCCTAATTGGTTCCCTAATTGCTTCCCTAATTGATTCTCTAATTGGTTCCATAATAGGTTCCCTAATAGGTTCCCTAAATGGTTCCCTAATAGGTTCCCTAAATGGTTCCCTAATAGGTTCCCTAATAGGTTCCCTAATTGGTTCCCTAGTTGATTCTCTAATTGGTGCCATAATAGGTTCCCTAATAGGTTCTCTAATTGGTTCCCTAATAGGTTTCCTAATAGGTTCCCTAATAGGTTCTCTATTTGGTTCCCTAATTGGTTCCCTAATTGGTTCCCTAATTGGTTCCCTAATTGGTTCCCTAATAGGTTCCCTAATTGGTTCCCTAATTGGTTCCCTAATTGGTTCCCTAATTGGTTCCCTAATTGGTTCCCTTATTGGTTCCCTAATTGGTTCCCTAATTGGTTCCCGAATTGGTTCCCCAATTGGTTCCCTAATTGGTTCCTTAATTGGTTTCCTAATTGGTTCCCTAATAGGTTTCCTAATAGGTTCCCTAATAGGTTCCCTAATTGGTTCCCTAATTGGTTTCCTGATAGGTTCCCTAATTGGGTCCCTAATTGGTTCTCTAATAGGTTCCCTAATTGGTTCCCTAATTGGTTCCCTAATTGGTTCCCTAATTGGTTCCCTAATAAGTTCCCTAATTGGTTCCCTAATTGGTTCCCTAATTGGTTCCCTAATTGGTTCCCTAATTGGTTCCCTAATGGGTTCCCTAATGGGTTCCCTAATTGGTTCCCTAATAGGTTCCCTAATTGGTTCCCTAATTGGTTCCCCAATTGGTTCCCCAATTGGTTCCCTAATTGGTTCCCTAATTGGTTCCCTAATAGGTTTCTTAATAGGTTCCCTAATAGGTTCCCTAATTGGTTCCCTAATTGGTTCCCTAATAGGTTCCCTAATAGGTGCCCTAATAGGTTCCCTAATTGGTTCCCTAATTGGTTCCCTAATTGATTCTCTAATAGGTTCCCTAATTGGTTCCCTAATATGTTCCCTAATTGGTTCCCTAATTGGTTCCCTAATTGGTTCCCTCATTGGTCCCCTAATTGGTTCCCTAATTGGTTCCCTAATTGGTTCCCTAATTGGTTCCATAATTGGTTCCCTAATAGGTTCCCTAATTGCTTCCCTAATTGGTTCCCTAATTGGTTCCCTAATTGGTTCCCTAATTGGTTCCCTAATTGGTTCCCTACTAGGTTCCCTAATAGGTTCCCTAATTGGTTCCCTAATTGGTTCCCTAATTGGTTCCCTAATAGGTTCCTTAATCGCTTCCCTAATAGGTTCCCTAATAGGTTCCCTAATTGGTTCCCTAATAGGTTCCCTAATAGGTTCCCTAATTGGTTCCCTAATTGGTTCCCTAATTGGTTCCCTACTAGGTTCCCTAATTGGTTCCCTAATTGGTTCCCTAATTGATTCTCTAATTGGTGCCATAATAGGTTCCCTAATAGGTTCCCTAAATGGTTCCCTAATTGGTTCCCTGATTGATTCTCTAATTGGTGCCATAATAGGTTCCCTAATAGGTTCTCTAAATGGTTCCCCAATAGGTTCCCTAATAGGTTCCCTAATAGGTTCCCTAATAGGTTCCCTAATTGGTTCCCTAATTGGTTCCCTAATTGGTTCCCTAATTGGTTCCCTAATAAGTTCCCTAATTGGTTCCCTAATTGGTTCCCTAATTGGTTCCCTAATTGGCTCCCTAATTGGTTCCCTAATGGGTTCCCTAATGGGTTCCCTAATTGGTTCCCTAATAGGTTCCCTAATTGGTTCCCTAATTGGTTCCCCAATTGGTTCCCCAATTGGTTCCCTAATTGGTTCCCTAATTGGTTCCCTAATAGGTTTCTTAATAGGTTCCCTAATAGGTTCCCTAATTGGTTCCCTAATTGGTTCCCTAATAGGTTCCCTAATAGGTGCCCTAATAGGTTCCCTAATTGGTTCCCTAATTGGTTCCCTAATTGATTCTCTAATAGGTTCCCTAATTGGTTCCCTAATAGGTTCCCTAATTGGTTCCCTAATTGGTTCCCTAATTGGTTCCCTCATTGGTCCCCTAATTGGTTCCCTAATTGGTTCCCTAATTGGTTCCCTAATTGGTTCCATAATTGGTTCCCTAATAGGTTCCCTAATTGGTTCCCTAACTGGTTCCCTAATAGGTTCCCTAATTGCTTCCCTAATTGGTTCCCTAATTGGTTCCCTAATTGGTTCCCTAATTGGTTCCCTAATTGGTTCCCTACTAGGTTCCCTAATAGGTTCCCTAATTGGTTCCCTAATTGGTTCCCTAATTGGTTCCCTAATAGGTTCCTTAATCGCTTCCCTAATAGGTTCCCTAATAGGTTCCCTAATTGGTTCCCTAATAGGTTCCCTAATAGGTTCCCTAATTGGTTCCCTAATTGGTTCCCTAATTGGTTCCCTACTAGGTTCCCTAATTGGTTCCCTAATTGGTTCCCTAATTGATTCTCTAATTGGTGCCATAATAGGTTCCCTAATAGGTTCCCTAAATGGTTCCCTAATTGGTTCCCTGATTGATTCTCTAATTGGTGCCATAATAGGTTCCCTAATAGGTTCTCTAAATGGTTCCCCAATAGGTTCCCTAATAGGTTCCCTAATAGGTTCCCTAATAGGTTCCCTATTTGGTTCCCTAATTGGTTCCCTAATTGGTTCCCTAATAGGTTCCCTAATAGGTTCCCTAATTGGTTCCCTAATTGGTTCCCTAATTGGTTCCATAATTGGTTCCCTAATAGGTTCCCTAATTGGTTCCCTAACTGGTTCCCTAATAGGTTCCCTAATTGCTTCCCTAATTGGTTCCCTAATTGGTTCCCTAATTGGTTCCCTAATTGGTTCCCTAATAGGTTCCCTAATAGGTTCCCTAATTGGTTCCCTAATTGGTTCCCTAATTGGTTCCCTAATAGGTTCCTTAATCGGTTCCCTAATAGGTTCCCTAATAGGTTCCCTAATTGGTTCCCTAATAGGTTCCCTAATAGGTTCCCTAATTGGTTCCCTAATTGGTTCCCTAATTGGTTCCCTAATAGGTTCCCTAATTGGTTCCCTAATTGGTTCCCTAATTGATTCTCTAATTGGTGCCATAATAGGTTCCCTAATAGGTTCCCTAAATGGTTCCCTAATAGGTTCCCTAATTGGTTCCCTGATTGATTCTCTAATTGGTGCCATAATAGGTTCCCTAATAGGTTCTCTAAATGGTTCCCCAATAGGTTCCCTAATAGGTTCCCTAATAGGTTCCCTAATAGGTTCCCTAATAGGTTCCCTATTTGGTTCCCTAATTGGTTCCCTTATTGGTTCCCTAATAGGTTCCCTAATTGGTTCCCTAATTGGTTCCCTCACTGGTTCCCTAATAAGTTCCCTAATTGGTTCCCTAATAGGTTCCCTAATTGGTTCCCTAATTGGTTCCCTAATTGGTTCCCTAATTGGTTGCCTAATTGGTTCTCTAATTGGTTCCCTAATAGGTTCCCTGATTGGTTCCCTAACTGGTTCCCTAATTGGTTCCCTAATAGGTTCCCTAATTGGTTCCCTAATAGGTTCCCTAATTGGTTCCCTAATTGTTCCCTAATTTGTTCCCTAATTGGCTCCCTAATTGGTTCCCTAATTGGTTCCCTAATTGGTTCCCTAATAGGTTCCCTAATTGGTTCCCTAATTGGTTCCCTAATAGGTTCCCTAATAGGTTCCCTAATTGGTTCCCTAATTGGTTCCCTAATAGGTTCCGTAATAGGTTCCCTAATTGGTTCCCTAATAGGTTCCCTAATAGGTTCCCTAATAGGTTCCCTAATAGGTTCCCTAATTGGTTCCCTAATCGGTTCCATAATTGGTTCCCTAATAGGTTCCCTAATTGGTTCCCTAACTGGTTCCCTAATAGGTTCCCTAATTGGTTCCCTAATTGGTTCCCTAATTGGTGACCCCTAATTGGTTCCCTAATTGGTTCCCTAATTGGTTCCCTAATAGGTTCCCTAATAGGTTCCCTAATTGGTTCCCTAATTGGTTCCCTAATTGGTTCCCTAATAGGTTCCTTAATCGGTTCCCTAATAGGTTCCCTAATAGGTTCCCTAATTGGTTCCCTAATAGGTTCCCTAATAGGTTCCCTAATTGGTTCCCTAATTGGTTCCCTAATTGGTTCCCTAATAGGTTCCCTAATTGGTTCCCTAATTGGTTCCCTAATTGATTCTCTAACTGGTGCCATAATAGGTTCCCTAATAGGTTCCCTAAATGGTTCCCTAATAGGTTCCCTAATTGGTTCCCTGATTGATTCTCTAATTGGTGCCATAATTGGTTCCCTAATTGGTTCCCTAAATGGTTTGCCAATAGGTTCCCTAATAGGTTCCCTAATAGGTTCCCTAATAGGTTCCCTAATAGGTTCCCTTTTTGGTTCCCTAATTGGTTCCCTAATTGGTTCCCTAATAGGTTCCCTAATTGGTTCCCTAATTGGTTCCCTAATTGGTTCCCTAATAAGTTCCCTAATTGGTTCCCTAATAGGTTCCCTAATTGGTTCCCTAATTGGTTCCCTAATTGGTTCCCTAATTGGTTCCCTAATAAGTTCCCTAATTGGTTCCCTGATTGGTTCCCTAACTGGTTCCCTAATTGGTTCCCTAATTGGTTCCCTAATTGGTTCCCTAATAGGTTCCCTAATTGGTTCCCTAATTGGTTCCCTAATTGGTTCCCTAATTGGTTCCCTAATAGGTTCCCTAATTTGTTCCCCCATTGGTTCCCTAATAGGTTCCCTATTTGGTTCCCTAATTGGTTCCCTAATTGGTTCCCTAATAGGTTCCCTAATTGGTTACCTAATTGGTTCCCTAATAGGTTCCCTAATATGTTCCCTAATTGGTTCCCTCATTGGTTCCCTAATTGGTCCCCTAATTGGTTCCCTAATAGGTTCCCTAATTGGTTCCCTAATAGGTTCCCTAATTGATTCTCTAATAGGTGCCCTAATAGGTTCCCTAATAGGTTCCCTAATTGGTTCCCTAATTGGTTCCCTAATTGGTTCTCTAATTGGTTCCCTAATTGGTTCCCTAATAGGTTCCCTAATTGGTTCCCTAATTGGTTCCCTAATTGGTTCCCTAATAGGTTCCGTAATTGGTTCCGTAATTGTTTCCCTAATTGGTTCCCTAATTGGTTCCCTAATTGGTTCCCTAATAGGTTCCCTAATTGGTTCCCTAATTGGTTCCCTAATTGGTTCCCTAATTGGTTCCCTAATTGGTTCCCTAATAGGTTCCCTAATAGGTTCCCTAATTGGTTCCCTAATTGGTTCCCTAATTGGTTCCCTAATAGGTTCCCTAATTGGTTCCCTAATTGGTTCCCTAATTGGTTCCCTAATTGGTTCCCTAATAGGTTCCCTAATAGGTTCCCTAATTGGTTCCCTAATTGGTTCCCTAATAGGTTCCCTAATTGGTTCCCTAATAGGTTCCCTAACAGGTTCCCTAATTGGTTTCCTAATAGGTTCCCTAATAGGTTCCCTAATAGGTTCCCTAATAGGTTCCCTAATTGGTTCCCTAATTGGTTCCCTAATTGGTTCCCTAATAGGTTCCCTAATTGGTTTTCTAATAGGTTCCCTAATTGGTTCCCTAATAGGTGCCCTAATAGGTTCCCTAATTGGTTCCCTAATTGGTTCCCCAATTGGTTCCCTAATTGGTTCCCTAATTGGTTCCCTGATAGGTTCCCTAATAGGTTCCCTAATTGGTTCCCTAACAGGTTCCCTAATTGGCTCCCTAATTGGTTCCCTAATTGGTTCCCTAATTGGTTCCCTAATTGGTTCCCTAATAGGTTCCCTAATTGGTTCCCTAATTGGTTCCCTAATTGGTTCCCTAATAGGTTCCCTAATAGGTTCCCTAATTGCTTCCCTAATAGGTTCCCTAATAGGTTCCCTAATAGGTTCCCTAATTGGTTCCCTAATAGGTTCCCCAATAGGTTCCCTAATTGGTTCCCTAATTGGTTCCCTAATTGGTTCCCTAATTGGTTCCCTAATAGGTTCCCTAATTGGTTCCTAATTGGTTCCCTAATTGGTTCCCTAATAGGTTCCCTAATTGGTTCCCTAATTGTTTCCCTAATTGGTTACCTAATTGGTTCCCTAATTGGTTTCCTAATAGGTTCCCTATTAGGTTCCCTAATAGGTTCCCTAATAGGTTCCCTAATTGGTGCCCTAATAGGTTCCCTAATTGGTTCCCTAATTGGTTCCCTAATTGGTTCCCTAATTGGTTCCTCAATAGGTTCCCGAATAGGTTCCCTAATTGGTTCCCTAATTGGTTCCCTAATTGGTTCCCTAGTTGGTTCCCTAATTGGTTCCCTAATTGGTTCCCTAATTGGTTCTCTAATAGGTTCCCTAATTGGTTCCCTAATTGGTTCCCTAACTGGTTCCCTAATTGGTTCCCTAATAGGTTCCCTAATTGGTTCCCTAATTGGTTCCCTAATTGGTTCCCTAATAGGTTCCCTAATAGGTTCCCTAATTGGTTCCCTAATTGGTTTCCTAATTGGTTCCCTAATAGGTTCCCTAATAGGTTCCCTAATAGGTTCCTCAATTGGTTCCCTAATTGGTTCCCTAATTGATTCTCTAATTGGTGCCATAATAGGTTCCATAATAGGTTCCCTAAATGGTTCCCTAATAGGTTCCCTAATTGGTTCCCTAATTGGTTCCCTAATTGATTCTCTAATTGGTACCATAATAGGTTCCCTAATATGTTCTCTAATTGGTTCCTCAATTGGTTCCCCAATTGGTTCCCTAATAGGTTCCCTAATAGGTTCCCTAATAGGTTTACCTATTTGGTTCCCTAATTGGTTCCCTAATTGGTTCCCTAATAGGTTCCCTAATTGGTTCCCTAATTGGTTCCCTCATAGGTTCCCTAATTGGTTCCCTAATAGGTTCCCTAATTGGTTCCCTAATAGGTTCCCTAATTGGTTCCCTAATTGGTTCCCTAATTGGTTCCCTAATTGGTTCCCTAATAGGTTCCCTAATAGGTTCCCTAATAGGTTCCCTAATAGGTTCCCTAATTGGTTTCCTAATAGGTTCCCTAATAGGTTCCCTAATAGGTTCCCTAAAAGGTTCCCTAATAGGTTCCCTAATAGGTTCCCTAATTGGTTCCCTAATTGGTTCCCTAATAGGTTCCCTAATAGGTTCCCTAATAGGTTCCCTGATAGGTTCCCTAATAGGTTCCCTATTTGGTTCCCTAATAGGTTCCCTAATTGGTTCCCTAATAGGTTCCCTAATTGGTTCCCTAATTGGTTCCCTCATTGGTTCCCTAATAGGTTCCCTAATTGGTTCCCTAATAGGTTCCCTAATTGGTTCCCTAATTGGTTCCCTAATTGGTTCCCTAATTGGTTGCCTAATTGGTTCCCTAATAGGTTCCCTGATTGGTTCCCTGATTGGTTCCCTAACTGGTTCCCTAATTGGTTCCCTAAGTGGTTCCCTAATTGGTTCCCTAATAGGTTCCCTAATTGGTTCCCTAATTGGTTCCCTAATTGGTTCCCTAATTGGTTCCCTAATTGGTTCCCTAATTGGTTACCTAATTGGTTCCCTAATAGGTTCCCTATTTGGTTCCCTAATTGGTTCCCTAATTGGTTCCCTAATAGGTTCCCTAATTGGTTACCTAATTGGTTCCCTAATAGGTTCCCTAATATGTTCCCTAATTGGTTCCCTAATTGCTTCCCTAATTGGTTCCCTAATTGGTCCCCTAATTGGTTCCCTAATTGGTTCCCTAATTGCTTCCCTAATAGGTTCCCTAATAGGTTCCCTAATAGGTTCCCTAATAGGTTCCCTAATAGGTTCCCTAATTGGTTCCCTAATTGGTTCCCTAATTGGTTCTCCAATTGGTTCCCTAATTGGTTCCCTAATAGGTTCCCTAATTGGTTCCCTAATTGGTTCCCTAATTGGTTCCCTAATAGGTTCCGTAATTGGTTTTCTAATTGTTTCCCTAATTGGTTCCCTAATTGGTTCCCTAATTGGTTCCCTAATAGGTTCCCTAATTGGTTCCCTAATTGGTTCCCTAATTGGTTCCCTAATTGGTTCCCTAATTGGTTCCCTAATTGGTTCCCTAATAGGTTCCCTAATTGGTTCCCTAATTGGTTCCCTAATTGGTTCCCTAATAGGTTCCCTAATTGGTTCCCTAATTGGTTCCCTAATTGGTTCCCTAATAGGTTCCCTAATTGGTTCCCTAATTGGTTCCCTAATTGGTTCCCTAATAGGTTCCCTAATTGGTTCCCTAATAGGTTCCCTAATAGGTTCCCTAATTGGTTTCCTAATACGTTCCCTAATAGGTTCCCTAATAGGTTCCCTAAAAGGTTCCCTAATTGGTGCCCTAATAGGTTCCCTAATTGGTTCCCTAATTGGTTCCCTAATAGGTTCCCTAATAGGTTCCCTAATTGGTTCCCTAATAGGTTCCCTAATTGGTTCCCTAATAGGTGCCCTAATAGGTTCCCTAATTGGTTCCCTAATTGGTTCCCTAATAGGTTCCCTAATAGGTTCCCTAATTGGTTCCCTAATAGGTTCCCTAATTGGTTCCCTAATTGGTTCCCTAATAGGTTCCCTAATTGGTTCCCTAATTGGTTCCCTAATTGGTTCCCTAATAGGTTCCCTAATTGGTTCCCTAATTGGTTCCCTAATTGGTTCCCTAATTGGTTCCCTAATAGGTTCCCTAATAGGTTCCCTAATAGGTTCCCTAATTGGTTCCCTGATAGGTTCCCTAATAGGTTCCCTAATAGGTTCCCTAACAGGTTCCCTAATTGGTTCCCTAATTGGTTCCCTAATTGGTTCCCTAATTGGTTCCCTAATTGGTTCCCTAATTGGTTCCCTAATAGGTTCCCTAATTGGTTCCCTAATTGGTTCCCTAATATGTTCCCTAATTGGTTCCCTAATAGGTTCCCTAATAGGTTCCCTAATTGCTTCCCTAATAGGTTCCCTAATAGGTTCCCTAATAGGTTCCCTAATTGGTTCCCTAACAGGTTCCCTAATAGGGTCCCTAATTGGTTCCCTAATTGGTTCCCTAATTGGTTCCCTAATTGGTTCCCTAATAGGTTCCCTAATTGGTTCCCTAATTGGTTCCCTAATTGGTTCCCTAATAGGTTCCCTAATTGGTTCCCTAATTGTTTCCCTAATTGGTTCCCTAATTGGTTCCCTAATAGGTTCCCTAATAGGTTCCCTAATTGGTTCCCTAATTGGTTCCCTAATTGGTTCCCTAGTTGGTTCCCTAATTGGTTCCCTAATAGGTTCCCTAATAGGTTCCCTAATAGGTTCCCTAATTGGTTCCCTAATTGGTTCCCTAATAGATTCCCTAATTGGTTCCCTAATTGGTTCCCTAATTGGTTCCCTAATAGGTTCCCTAATTGGTTCCCTAATAGGTTCCCTAATAGGTTCCCTAATTGGTTCCCTAATTGGTTCCCTAATAGCTTCCCTAATAGGTTCCCTAATTGGTTTCCTAATAGGTTCCCTAATAGGTTCCCTAATAGGTTCCCTAATAGGTTCCCGAATTGGTGCCCTAATAAGTTCCCTAATTGGTTCCCTAATTGGTTCACTAATTGGTTCCCTAATTGGTTCCCTAATTGGTTCCCTAATTGGTTCCCTAATAGGTTCCCTAATAGGTTCCCTAATTGGTTCCCTAATTGGTTCCCTAATTGGTTCTCTAATAGGTTCCCTAATTGGTTCCCTAATTGGTTCCCTAATTGGTTCCCTAATAGGTTCCCTAATTGGTTCCCTAATTGGTTCCCTAATTGGTTCCCTAATAGGTTCCCTAATAGGTTCCCTAATTGGTTCCCTAATTGGTTTCCTAATTGGTTCCCTAATAGGTTCCCTAATAGGTTCCCTAATAGGTTCCTCAATTGGTTCCCTAATTGGTTCCCTAATTGATTCTCTAATTGGTGCCATAATAGGTTCCCTAATAGGTTCCCTAAATGGGTCCCTCATAGGTTCCCTAATTGGTTCCCTAATTGGTTCCCTAATTGATTCTCTAATTGGTGCCATAATAGGTTCCCTTATATGTTCTATAATTGGTTCCCCAATTGGTTCCCCAATTGGTTCCCTAATAGGTTCCCTAATAGGTTCCCTAATAGGTTTACCTATTTGGTTCCCTAATTGGTTCCCTAATTGGTTCCCTAATAGGTTCCCTAATAGGTTCGCTAAATGGTTCCCTAATTGGTTCCCTAATTGGTTCCCTAATAGGTTCCCTAATTGGTTCCCTGATAGGTTCCCTAATTGGTTCCCTAATTGGTTCCCTAATTGGTTCCCTAATTGGTTCCCTAATTGGTTCCCTAATTGGTTCCCTAATCGGTTCCCTAAAAGGTTCCCTAATAGGTTCCCTAATAGGCTCCCTAATTGGTTCCCTATTTCGTTCCCTGATTGGTTCCCTAATTGGTTCCCTAATAGATTCCCTAATAGGTTCCCTAATTGGTTCCCTAATTGGTTGCCTAATAGGTTCCCTAATTGGTTCCCTAATTGGTTCCCTAATAGGTTCCCTAATTGGTTCCCTAATTGGTTCCCTAATTGGTTCCCTAATTGGTTCCCTAATTGGTTCCCTAATTGGTTCCCTAATAGGTTCCCTAATTGGTTCCCTAATTGGTTCCCTAATTGGTTCCCTAATATGTTCCCTAATTGGTTCCCTAATTGGTTCCCTAATTGGTTCCCTAATTGGTTCTCTAATTGGTTCCCTAATTGATTCTCTAATTGGGGCCATAATAGGTTCCCTAATAGGTTCTCTAAATGGTTCCCTAATAGGTTCCCTAATAGGTTCCCTAATAGGTTCCCTATATGGTTCCCTAATAGGTTCCCTCATTGGTTCCCTAATTGGTTCCCTAATTGGTTCCCTAATTGGTTCCCTGATTGGTTCCCTAATTGGTTTCCTAATAGGTTCCCTAATAGGTTCCCTAATTGGTTCCCTAATTGGTTCCCTAATAGGTTCCCTAATTGGTTCCCTAATTGGTTCCCTAATTGGTTCCCTCATTGGTTCCCTAATAGGTTCCCTAATCGGTTCCCTAATTGGTTCCCTAATTGGTTCCCTAATTGGTTCCCTAATTGGTTCCCTAATAGGTTCCCTAATTCGTTCCCTAATTGGTTCCCTAATTGGTTCCCTCATTGGTTCCCTAATAGGTTCCCTAATTGGTTCCCTATTAGGTGCCCTAATTGGGTCCCTAATTGATTCTCTAATTGGGGCCATAATAGGTTCCCAATAGGTTGTCTAAATGGTTCCCTAATAGGTTCCCTAATTGGTTCCCTAATTGGTTCCCTAATTGGTTCCCTAATTGGTTCCCTAATTGATTCCCTAATTGGGGCCATAATAGGTTCCCTAATAGGTTCTCTAAATGGTTGCCTAATAGGTTCCCTAATAGGTTCCCTAATTGGTTCCCTAATAGGTTCCCTAATTGGTTCCCTAATTGGTTCCCTAATTGGTTCCCTAATTGGTTCCCTAATTGGTTCCCTAATTGGTTCCCTAATTGGTTCCCCAATTGGTTCCCTAATTGGTTCCCTAATAGGTTCCCTAATTGGTTCCCTAATAGGTTCCCTAATAGGTTCCCTAATAGGTTCCCTAATACGTTCCCTAATAGGTTCCCTATTTGGTTCCCTAATTGGTTCCCTAATTGGTTCCCTAATAGGTTCCCTAATAGGTTCCCTAATTGGTTCCCTAATAGGTTCCCTAACTGGTTCCCTAATAGGTTCCCTAATTGGTTCCCTAATTGGTTCCCTAATTGGTTCCCTAATTGGTTCCCTAATTGGTTCCCTAAGTGGTTCCCTAATAGGTTCCCTAATTGGTTCCCTAATTGGTTCCCTAATAGGTTCCCTAATAGGTTCCCTAATACGTTCCCTAATAGGTTCCCTAATAGGTTCCCTATTTGGTTCCCCGATTGGTTCCCTAATTGGTTCCCTAATAGGTTCCCTAATAGGTTCCCTAATTGGTTCCCTAATTGGTTCTCTCATTGGTTCCCTAATTGGTTCCCTAATTGGTTCCCTAATTGGTTCCCTAATTGGTTCCCTGATTGGTTCCCTAATTGGTTCCCTAATTGATTCCCTAATTGGTTCCCTAATTGGTCCCCTAATTGGTTCCCTAATTGGTTCCCTAATTGGTTACCTAATAGGTTCCCTAATAGGTTCCCTAATTGGTTCCCTAATTGGTTCCCTAATTGGTTCCCTAATAGGTTCCCTAATAGGTTCCCTAATAGGTTCCCTAATTGGTTCCCTAATAGGTTCCCTAACTGGTTCCCTAATAGGTTCCCTAATTGGTTCCCTAATTGGTTCCCTAATTGGTTCCCTAATTGGTTCCCTAATTGGTTCCCTAAGTGGTTCCCTAATAGGTTCCCCAATTGGTTCCCTAATTGGTTCCCTAATAGGTTCCCTAATTGGTTCCCTAATAGGTTCCCTAATAGGTTCCCTAATAGGTTCCCTAATACGTTCCCTAATAGGTTCCCTATTTGGTTCCCTAATTGGTTCCCTAATTGGTTCCCTAATAGGTTCCCTAATAGGTTCCCTAATTGGTTCCCTAATAGGTTCCCTAACTGGTTCCCTAATAGGTTCCCTAATTGGTTCCCTAATTGGTTCCCTAATTGGTTCCCTAATTGGTTCCCTAATTGGTTCCCTAAGTGGTTCCCTAATAGGTTCCCTAATTGGTTCCCTAATTGGTTCCCTAATAGGTTCCCTAATAGGTTCCCTAATACGTTCCCTAATAGGTTCCCTAATAGGTTCCCTATTTGGTTCCCCAATTGGTTCCCTAATTGGTTCCCTAATAGGTTCCCTAATAGGTTCCCTAATTGGTTCCCTAATTGGTTCTCTCATTGGTTCCCTAATTGGTTCCCTAATTGGTTCCCTAATTGGTTCCCTAATTGGTTCCCTGATTGGTTCCCTAATTGGTTCCCTAATTGATTCCCTAATTGGTTCCCTAATTGGTCCCCTAATTGGTTCCCTAATTGGTTCCCTAATTGGTTCCCTAATAGGTTCCCTAATAGGTTCCCTAATTGGTTCCCTAATTGGTTCCCTAATTGGTTCCCTAATAGGTTCCCTAATAGGTTCCCTAATAGGTTCCCTAATTGGTTCCCTAATAGGTTCCCTAACTGGTTCCCTAATAGGTTCCCTAATTGGTTCCCTAATTGGTTCCCTAATTGGTTCCCTAATTGGTTCCCTAATTGGTTCCCTAAGTGGTTCCCTAATAGGTTCCCTAATTGGTTCCCTAATTGGTTCCCTAATTGGTTCCCTAATTGGTTCCCTAATTGGTTCCCTAATTGGTTCCCTAATTGGTTCCCTAATTGGTTCCCTGATAGGTTCCCTAATAGGTTCCCTAATTGGTTCCCTAATTGGTTCCCTAATTGGTTCCCTAATAGGTTCCCTAATAGGTTCCCTAATTGGTTCCCGAATTGGTTCCCTAATAGGTTCCCTAACTGGTTCCCTAATAGGTTCCCTAATTGGTTCCCTAATTGGTTCCCTAATTGGTTCCCTAATTGGTTCCCTAATTGGTTCCCTAATTGGTTCTCTAATAGGTTCCCTAATTGGTTCCCTAATTGGTTCCCTAAGTGGTTCCCTAATAGGTTCCCTAATTGGTTCCCTAATTGGTTCCCTAATTGGTTCCCTAATTGGTTCCCTAATAGGTTCCCTAATTGGTTCCCTAATTGGTTCCCTAATTGGTTCCCTAATTGGTTCCCTAATTGGTTCCCTAATTGGTTCCCTAATAGGTTCCCTAATTGGTTCCCTAATTGGTTCCCTAATTGGTTCCCTAATTGGTCCCCTAATTGGTTCCCTAATTGGTTCCCTAATTGGTTCCCTAATAGGTTCCCTAATAGGTTCCCTAATTGGTTCCCTAATAGGTTCCCTAATTGGATACCTAATTGGTTCCCTAATAGGTTCCCTAATTGGTTCCCTAATTGGTTCCCTAATAGGTTCCCTAACTGGTTCCCTAATTGGTTCCCTAATTGGTTCCCTAATCGGTTCCCTAATTGGTTCCCTAATTGGTTCCCTAATTGGTTCCCTAATAGGTTCCCTAATAGGTTCCCTAATTGGTTTCCTAATAGGTTCCCTAATTGGTTCCCTAATAGGTTCCCTAATTGGTTTCCTTAATTGGTTCCCTAATTGGTTCCCTAATTGGTTCCCTAATTGGTTCCCTAGTTGGTTCCCTAATAGGTTCCCTAATAGTTTCCCTAATTGGTTCCCTAATTGTGTTCCCTAATTGGTTCCCTAATTGGTTCCCTAATAGGTTCCCTAATTGGTTCCCTAATAGGTTCCCTAATTGGTTCCCTAATTGGTTCCCTAATAGGTTCCCTAATAGGTTCCCTAATTGGTTCCCTAATAGGTTCCCTAATAGGATCTCTAATTGCTTCCCTAATAGGTTCCCTAATTGGTTCCCTAATAGGTTCCCTAATAGGTTCCCTAATTGGTTCCCTAATAGGTTCCCTAATAGGTTCCCTAATCGGTTCCCTAATAGGTTCCCTAATAGGTTCCCTAATTGGTTCCCTAATTGGTTCCCTAATAGGTTCCCTAATTGGTTCCCTAATTGGTTCCCTAATTGGTTCCCTAATTGGTTCCCTAATAGGTTCCCTAATTGGTTCCCTGATAGGTTCCCTAATAGGTTCCCTAATAGGTTCCCTGATAGGTTCCCTAATAGGTTCCCTAATAGGTTCCTCAATAGGTTCCCTAATAGGTTCCCTAATTGGTTCCCTAATTGGTTCCCTAATTGGTTCCTTAATTGGTTCCCTGATTGGTTCCCTAATTGGTTCCCTAATTGGTTCCCTAATTGGTTCCCTAATAGGTTCCCTAATTGGTTCCCTAATTGGTTCCCTATTTGGTTCCCTAATTGGTTCCCTAATAGGTTCCCTAATTGGTTCCCTAATTGGTTCTCTAATAGGTTCCCTAATTGGTTCCCTAATTGGTTCCCTAATTGGTTCCCTAATAGGTTCCCTAATAGGTTCCCTAATTGGTTCCCTAATAGGTTCCCTAATAGGTTCCCTAATAGGTTCCCTAATAGGTTCCCTAATAGGTTCCCTAATTGGTTCCTTAATTGGTTCCCTAATTGGTTCCCTAATTGGTTCCCTAATTGGTTCCCTAATTGGTTCCCTAATAGGTTCCCTAATAGGTTCCCTAATAGGTTCCCTAATCGGTTCCCTAATAGGTTCCCTAATAGGTTCCCTAATTGGTTCCCTAATTGGTTCCCTAATAGGTTCCCTAATTGGTTCCCTAATTGGTTCCCTAATTGGTTCCCCAATTGGTTCCCTAATAGGTTCCCTAATTGGTTTTCTGATAGGTTCCCTAATAGGTTCCCTAATAGGTTCCCTAATAGGTTCCCTAATAGGTTCCCTAATAGGTTCCTCAATAGGTTCCCTAATAGGTTCCCTAATTGGTTCCCTAATTGGTTCCCTAATTGGTTCCTTAATTGGTTCCCTGATTGGTTCCCTAATTGGTTCCCTAATTGGTTCCCTAATTGGTTCCCTAATAGGTTCCCTAATTGGTTCCCTAATTGGTTCCCTATTTGGTTCCCTAATTGGTTCCCTAATAGGTTCCCTAATTGGTTCCCTAATTGGTTCTCTAATAGGTTCCCTAATTGGTTCCCTAATTGGTTCCCTAATTGGTTCCCTAGTAGGTTCCCTAATAGGTTCCCTAATAGGTTCCCTAATAGGTTCCCTAAGTGGTTCCCTAAGTGGTTCCCTAATAGGTTCCTTAATTGGTTCCCTAATTGGTTCCCTAATTGGTTCCCTAATTGGTTCCCTAATTGGTTTCCTAATAGGTTCCCTATTTGGTTCCCTAATTGGTTCCCTAATTGGTTCCCTAATTGGTTCCCTAATAGTTTCCCTAATTGGTACCCTAATTGGTTCTCTAATAGGTTCCCTAATTGGTTCCCTAATTGGTTCCCGAATTGGTTCCCTAATTGGTTCCCTAATTGGTTCCCTAATTGGTTCCCTAATTGGTTCCCTAATTGGTTCCCTAATAGGTTCCCTAATAGGTTCCCTAATTGGTTCCCTAATTGGTTTCCGAGTTGGTTCCCTAATAGGTTCCCTAATAAGTTTCCTAATTGGTTCCCTAATTGATTCTCTAATTGGTGCCATAATAGGTTCCCTAATAGGTTCTCTAAATGGTTCCCTAATAGGCTCCCTAATAGGTTCCCTAATAGGTTCCCTAATAGGTTCCCTATTTCGTTCCCTAATTGGTTCCCTAATTGCTTCCCTAATAGGTTCCCTAATTGGTTCCCTAATTGGTTCCCTAATAGGTTCCCTAATTGGTTACCTAATTGGTTCCCTAATAGGTTCCCTAATTGGTTCCCTAATTGGTTCCCCCCTAATTGGTTCCTTAATTGGTTCCCTAAATGGTTCCCTAATTGGTTCCCTAATTGGTTCCCTTATTGGTTCCCTAATAGGTTCCCTAATAGGTTCCCTAATTGCTCCCCTAATTGGTTCCCTAATTGGTTCCCTAATTGGTTCCCTAATAGGTTCCCTAATTGGTTCCCTAATTGGTTCCCTAATAGGTTCCCTAATTGGTTCCCTAATAGGTTCCCTAATAGGTTCCCTAATTGGTTCCCTAATTGGTTCCCTAATAGGTTCCCTAATTGGTTCCCTACTAGGTTCCCTAATCGGTTCCCTAATTGGTTCCCTAATTGGTTCCCTAATTGGTTCCCTAATTGGTTCCCTAATTGGTTCCCTAATTGGTTCCCTAATTGCTCCCCTAATTGGTTCCCTAATTGGTTCCCTAATTGGTTCCCTAATAGGTTCCCTAATTGGTTCCCTAATTGGTTCCCTAATTGGTTCCCTAATTGGTTCCCTAATAGGTTCCCTAATTGGTTCCCTAATTGGTTCCCTAATAGGTTCCCTAATCGGTTCCCTAATTGGTTCCCCAATTGGTTCCCTAATAGGTTCCCTACTAGGTTCCCTAATTGGTTCCCTAATAGGTTCCCTAATAGGTTCCCTAATTGGTTCCCTAATTGGTTCCCTAATAGGTTCCCTAACTGGTTCCCTAATTGGTTCCCTAATTGGTTCCCTAATTGGTTCCCTAATTGGTTCCCTAATTGGTTCCCTAATTGGTTCCCTAATAGGTTCCCTAATAGGTTCCCTAATTGGTTTCCTAATAGGTTCCCTAATTGGTTCCCTAATAGGTTCCCTAATTGGTTTCCTTAATTGGTTCCCTAATTGGTTCCCTAATTGGTTCCCTAATTGGTTCCCTAGTTGGTTCCCTAATAGGTTCCCTAATAGTTTCCCTAATTGGTTCCCTAATTGTGTTCCCTAATTGGTTCCCTAATTGGTTCCCTAATAGGTTCCCTAATTGGTTCCCTAATAGGTTCCCTAATTGGTTCCCTAATTGGTTCCCTAATAGGTTCCCTAATAGGTTCCCTAATTGGTTCCCTAATAGGTTCCCTAATAGGATCTCTAATTGCTTCCCTAATAGGTTCCCTAATTGGTTCCCTAATAGGTTCCCTAATTGGTTCCCTAATTGGTTCCCTAATAGGTTCCCTAATAGGTTCCCTAATCGGTTCCCTAATAGGTTCCCTAATAGGTTCCCTAATTGGTTCCCTAATTGGTTCCCTAATAGGTTCCCTAATTGGTTCCCTAATTGGTTCCCTAATTGGTTCCCTAATTGGTTCCCTAATAGGTTCCCTAATTGGTTCCCTGATAGGTTCCCTAATAGGTTCCCTAATAGGTTCCCTAATAGGTTCCCTAATAGGTTCCCTAATAGGTTCCTCAATAGGTTCCCTAATAGGTTCCCTAATTGGTTCCCTAATTGCTTCCCTAATTGGTTCCTTAATTGGTTCCCTGATTGGTTCCCTAATTGGTTCCCTAATTGGTTCCCTAATTGGTTCCCTAATAGGTTCCCTAATTGGTTCCCTAATTGGTTCCCTATTTGGTTCCCTAATTGGTTCCCTAATAGGTTCCCTAATTGGTTCCCTAATTGGTTCTCTAATAGGTTCCCTAATTGGTTCCCTAATTGGTTCCCTAATTGGTTCCCTAATAGGTTCCCTAATAGGTTCCCTAATTGGTTCCCTAATAGGTTCCCTAATAGGTTCCCTAATAGGTTCCCTAATAGGTTCCCTAATAGGTTCCCTAATTGGTTCCTTAATTGGTTCCCTAATTGGTTCCCTAATTGGTTCCCTAATTGGTTCCCTAATTGGTTCCCTAATAGGTTCCCTAATAGGTTCCCTAATAGGTTCCCTAATCGGTTCCCTGATAGGTTCCCTAATTGGTTCCCTAATTGGTTCCCTAATTGGTTCCCTAATTGGTTCCCTAATAGGTTCCCTAATTGGTTCCCTGATAGGTTCCCTAATAGGTTCCCTAATAGGTTCCCTAATAGGTTCCCTAATAGGTTCCCTAATAGGTTCCTCAATAGGTTCCCTAATTGGTTCCCTAATTGGTTCCCTAATTGGTTCCTTAATTGGTTCCCTGATTGGTTCCCTAATTGGTTCCCTAATTGGTTCCCTAATTGGTTCCCTAATAAGTTCCCTAATTGGTTCCCTAATAGGGTCCCTATTTGGTTCCCTAATTGGTTCCCTAATAGGTTCCCTAATAGGTTCCCTAATTGGTTCTCTAATAGGTTCCCTAATTGGTTCCCTAATTGGTTCCCTAATTGGTTCCCTAGTAGGTTCCCTAATAGGTTCCCTAATTGGTTCCCTGATAGGTTCCCTAATAGGTTCCCTAATAGGTTCCCTAATAGGTTCCCTAAGTGGTTCCCTAATAGGTTCCCTAATTGGTTCCTTAATTGGTTCCCTAATTGGTTCCCTAATTGGTTCCCTAATTGGTTCCCTAATTGGTTCCCTATTAGGTTCCCTATTTGGTTCCCTAATTGGTTCCCTAATTGGTTCCCTAATTGGTTCCCTAATAGGTTCCCTAATTGGTTCCCTAATTGGTTCTCTAATAGGTTCCCTAATTGGTTCCCTAATTGGTTCCCGAATTGGTTCCCTAATTGGTTCCCTAATTGGTTCCCTAATTGGTTCCCTAATTGGTTCCCTAATAGGTTCCCTAATAGGTTCCCTAATAGGTTCCCTAATAGGTTCCCTAATAAGTTTCCTAATTGGTTCCCTAATTGATTCTCTAATTGGTGCCATAATAGGTTCCCTAATTGGTTCTCTAAATGGTTCCCTAATAGGTTCCCTAATAGGTTCCCTAATAGGTTCCCTAATAGGTTCCCTATTTCGTTCCCTAATTGGTTCCCTAATTGCTTCCCTAATAGGTTCCCTAATTGGTTCCCTAATTGGTTCCCTAATAGGTTCCCTAATTGGTTACCTAATTGGTTCCCTAATAGGTTCCCTAATTGGTTCCCTAATTGGTTCCCTAATTGGTTCCCTAATATGTTCCCTAATTGGTTCCCTAATTGGTTCCCTAAATGGTTCCCTAATTGGTTCCCTAATTGGTTCCCTTATTGGTTCCCTAATAGGTTCCCTAATAGGTTCCCTAATAGGTTCCCTAATTGGTTCCCTAATTGGTTCCCTAATAGGTTCCCTAATTGGTTCCCTACTAGGTTCCCTAATCGGTTCCCTAATTGGTTCCCTAATTGGTTCCCTAATTGGTTCCCTAATTGGTTCCCTAATTGGTTCCCTAATTGGTTCCCTAATTGCTCCCCTAATTGGTTCCCTAATTGGTTCCCTAATTGGTTCCCTAATAGGTTCCCTAATTGGTTCCCTAATTGGTTCCCTAATTGGTTCCCTAATTGGTTCCCTAATAGGTTCCCTATTTGGTTCCCTAATTGGTTCCCTAATAGGTTCCCTAATCGGTTCCCTAATTGGTTCCCCAATTGGTTCCCTAATAGGTTCCCTCATTGGTTCCCTAATTGGTTCCCTAATAGGTTCCCTACTAGGTTCCCTAATTGGTTCCCTAATAGGTTCCCTAATAGGTTCCCTAATTGGTTCCCTAATAGGTTCCCTAATTGGTTCCCTAATAGGTTCCCTAATTGGTTCCCTAATTGGTTCCCTAATTGGTTCCCTAATAGGTTCCCTAATTGGTTCCCCAATAGGTTCCCTAATTGGTTCCCTAATTGGTTCCCTAATTGGTTCCCTAATTGGTTCCCTAATTGGTTCCCTGATAGGTTCCCTAATTGGTTCCCTAATTGGTTCCCTAATTGGTTCCCTAATAGGTTCCCTAATTGGTTCCCTGATAGGTTCCCTAATAGGTTCCCTAATTGGTTCCCTAATAGGTTCCCTAATAGGTTCCCTAATAGGTTCCTCAATAGGTTCCCTAATAGGTTCCCTAATTGGTTCCCTAATTGGTTCCCTAATTGGTTCCTTAATTGGTTCCCTGATTGGTTCCCTAATTGGTTCCCTAATTGGTTCCCTAATTGGTTCTCTAATAGGTTCCCTAATTGGTTCCCTGATTGGTTCCCTATTTGGTTCCCTAATTGGTTCCCTAATAGGTTCCCTAATTGGTTCCCTAATTGGTTCTCTAATAGGTTCCCTAATTGGTTCCCTAATTGGTTCCCTAATTGGTTCCCTAATTGGTTCCCTAATTAATTCCCTACTTGGTTCCCTGATAGGTTCCCTAATAGGTTCCCTAATAGGTTCCCTAATAGGTTCCCTAATAGGTTCCCTAATAGGTTCCTCAATAGGTTCCCTAATTGGTTCCCTAATTGGTTCCCTAATAGGTTCCCTAATTGGTTCCTTAATTGGTTCCCTAATTGGTTCCCTAATTGGTTCCCTATTTGGTTCCCTAATTGGTTCCCTAATAGGTTCCCTAATTGGTTCCCTAATTGGTTCCCTAATTGGTTCCCTAATTGGTTCCCTAATAGGTTCCCTAATTGGTTCCCTAATTGGTTCTCTAATAGGTTCCCTAATTGGTTCCCTAATTGGTTCCCTAATTGGTTCCCTAATTGGTTCCCTAATTGGTTCCCTAATTGGTTCCGTAATAGGTTCCCTAATAGGTTCCCTAATAGGTTCCCTAATTGGTTCCCTAATTGGTTTCCGAGTTGGTTCCCTAATAGGTTCCCTAATAGTTTCCCTAATTGGTTCCCTAATTGATTCTCTAATTGGTGCCATAATAGGTTCCCTAATAGGTTCTCTAAATGGTTCCCTAATAGGTTCCCTAATAGGTTCCCTAATAGGTTCCCTAATAGGTTCCCTATTTCGTTCCCTACTTGGTTCCCTAATTGGTTCCCTAATAGGTTCCCTAATAGGTTCCCTAATTGGTTCCCTAATTGGTTCCCTAGTTGGTTCCCTAATTGGTTCCCTAATTGGTTCCCTAATAGGTTCCCTAATTGGTTCCCTAATTGGTTCCCTAATTGGTTCCCTAATTGGTTCCCTAATAGGTTCCCTAATTGCTTCCCTAATTGGTTCCCTAATTGGTTCCCTAATAGGTTCCCTAATTGGTTCCCTAATAGGTTCCCTAATTGGTTCCCTAATTGGTTCCCTAATTGGTTCCCTAATTGGTTCCCTAATTGGTTCCCTAATTGGTTCCCTAATTGGTTCCCTAGTAGGTTCCCTAATTGGTTCCCTAATTGGTTCCCTAATTGGTTCCCTACTAGAATCCCTAATTGGTTCCCTAATTGGTTCCCTAATAGGTTGCCTAATTGGTTACCTAATTGGTTCCCTAATAGGTTCCCTAATTGGTTCCCTAATTGGTTCCCTAATTGGTTCCCTAATATGTTCCCTAATTGGTTCCCTAATTGGTTCCCTAATTGGTTCCCTAATTGGTTCCCTAATTGGTTCCCTAATTGGTTCCCTAAAAGGTCCCCTAATTGGTTCCCTTATTGGTTCCCTAATTGGTTCCCTAATAGGTTCCCTAATAGGTTCCCTAATTGGTTCCCTAATAGGTTCCCTAATTGGTTCCCTAATAGGTTCCCTGATAGGTTTCCTAATTGGTTCCCTAATTGGTTCCCTAATTGGTTCCCTAATTGGTTCCCTACTAGGTTCCCTAATCGGTTCCCTAATTGGTTCCCTAATTGGTTCCCTAATTGGTTCCCTAATTGGTTCCCTAATTGGTTCCCTAATTGCTCCCCTAATTGGTTCCCTAATTGGTTCCCTAATTGGTTCCCTAATAGGTTCCCTAATAGGTTCCCTAATTGGTTCCCTAATTGGTTCCCTAATTGGTTCCCTAATTGGTTCCCTAATTGGTTCCCTAATAGGTTCCCTAATCGGTTCCCTAATAGGTTCCCTAATTGGTTCCCTAATAGGTTCCCTAATTGGTTCCCCAATTGGTTCCCTAATAGGTTCCCTCATTGGTTCCCTAATTGGTTCCCTAATAGGTTCCCTACTAGGTTCCCTAATTGGTTCCCTAATAGGTTCCCTAATAGGTTCCCTAATTGGTTCCCTAATAGGTTCCCTAATTGGTTCCCTAATAGGTTCCCTAATTGGTTCCCTAATTGGTTCCCTAATTGGTTCCCTAATAGGTTCCCTAATTGGTTCCCTAATAGGTTCCCTAATTGGTTCCCTAATAGGTTCCCTAATTGGTTCCCTAATTGGTTCCCTAATTGGTTCCCTAATTGGTTCCCTAATTGGTTCCCTAATAGGTTCCCTAATTGGTTCCCTAATTGGTTCCCTAATAGGTTCCCTAATTGGTTCCCTAATTGGTTCCCTAATAGGTTCCCTAATTGGTTCCCTAATTGGTTCCCTAATTGGTTCCCTAATATGTTCCCTAATGGGTTCCCTAATTGGTTCCCTAATTGGTTCCCTAATTGGTTCCCTAATTGGTTCCCTAATTGGTTCCCTAATTGGTCCCCTAATTGGTTCCCTAATTGGTTCCCTAATTGGTTCCCTAATAGGTTCCCTAATAGGTTCCCTAATTGGTTCCCTAATTGGTTCCCTAATAGGTTCCCTAATTGGTTCCCTAATAGGTTCCCTAATAGGTTCCCTAATAGGTTCCCTAATAGGTTCCCTAATTGGTTCCCTAATAGGTTCCCTAATTGGTTCCCTAATAGGTTCCCTAATTGGTTCCCTAATTGGATCCCTAATTGGTTCCCTAATTGGTTCCCTAATTGGTTCCCTAATTGGTTCCCTAATAGGTTCCCTAATTGGTTCCCTAATTGGTTCCCTAATAGGTTCCCTAATAGGTTCCCTAATAGGTTCCCTAATTGGTTCCCTAATTGGTTCCCTAATTGGTTCCCTAATTGGTTGCCTAATTGGTTCCCTAATAGCTTCCCTAATTGGTTCCCTAATTGGTTCCCTAATAGGTTCCCTAATTGGTTACCTAATTGGTTCCCTAATAGGTTCCCTAATTGGTTCCCTAATTGGTTCCCTAATATGTTCCCTAATTGGTTCCCTAATTGGTTCCCTAATTGGTTCCCTAATTGGTTCCCTAATAGGTCCCCTAATAGGTTCCCTAATTGGTTCCCTAATTGGTTCCCTAATTGGTTCCCTAATTGGTTCCCTAATTGGTTCCCTAATAGGTTCCCTAATTGGTTCCCTAATTGGTTCCCTAATAGGTTCCCTAATTGGTTACCCAATTGGTTCCCTAATTGGTTCCTCAATATGTTCCCTAATTGGTTCCCTAATTGGTTCCCCAATTGGTTCCCTAATTGGTTCCCTAATAGGTTCCCTAATTGGTTCCCTAATTGGTTCCCTAATAGGTTCCCTAATTGGTTCCCTAATTGGTTCCCTAATTGGTTCCCTAATAGGTTCCCTAATACGTTCCCTAATTGGTTCCCTAGTAGGTTCCCTAATTGGTTCCCTAATAGGTTCCCTAATTGGTTCCCTAATTGGTTCCCTAATTGGTTCCCTAATAGGTTCCCTAATTGGTTCCCTAATTGGTTCCCTAATAGGTTCCCTAATTGGTTACCTAATTGGTTCCCTAATTGGTTCCCTAATATGTTCCCTAATTGGTTCCCTAATTGGTTCCCTAATTGGTTCCCTAATTGGTTCCCTAATAGGTTCCCTAATTGGTTCCCTAATTGGTTCCCTAATAGGTTCCCTAATTGGTTCCCTAATTGGTTCCCTAATAGGTTCCCTAATTGGTTCCCTAATTGGTTCCCTAATTGGTTCCCCAATTGGTTCCCTAATAGGTTCCCTCATTGGTTCCCTAATTGGTTCCCTAATAGGTTCCCTAATACGTTCCCTAATTGGTTCCCTAGTAGGTTCCCTAATTGGTTCCCTAATAGGTTCCCTAATAGGTTCCCTAATTGGTTCCCTAATTGGTTCCCTAATTGGTTCCCTAATAGGTTCCCTAATTGGTTCCCTCATAGGTTCCCTAATGGGTTCCCTAATAGGTTCCCTAATAGGTTCCCTAATTGGTTCCCTAATAGGTTCCCTAATTGGTTCCCTAAAAGTTTCCTAATTGGTTCCCTAATTGGTTCCCTAATTGGTTCCCTAATACGTTCCCTAATAGGTTCCCTAATTGGTTCCCTAATTGGTTCCCTAATTGGTTCCCTAATTGGTTCCCTAATAGGTTCCCTAATTGGTTCCCTAATTGGTTCCCTAATTGGTTCCCTAATTGGTTCCCTGATTGGTTCCCTAATTGGTTTCCTAATTGGTTCCCTAATAGGTTCCCTAATTGGTTCCCTAATTGGTTCCCTAATTGGTTCCCTAATTGGTTCCCTAATTGGTTCCCTAATTGGTTCCCTAATAGGTTCCCTAATTGGTTCCCTAATTGGTTCCCTAATTGGTTCCCTAATAGGTTCCCTAATAGGTTCCCTAATTGGTTCCCTAATTGGTTCCCTAATAGGTTCCCTAATAGGTTCCCTAATTGGTTCCCTCATTGGTTCCCTAATTGGTTCCCTAATAGGTTCCCTAATAGGTTCCCTAATTGGTTCCCTAATAGGTTCCCTGATTGGTTCCCTAATAGGTTCCCTAATCGGTTCCCTAATTGGTTCCCTAATTGGTTCCCTAATTGGTTCCCTAATAGGTTCCCTAATTGGTTCCCTAATTGGATCCCTAATTGGTTCCCTAATAGGTTCCCTAATTGGTTCCCTAATTGGTTCCCTAATTGGTTCCCTAATTGGTTCCCTGATTGGTTCCCTAATTGGTTTCCTAATTGGTTCCCTAATAGGTTCCCTAATTGGTTCCCTAATTGGTTCCCTAATAGGTTCCCTAATTGGTTCCCTAATTGGTTCCCTAATTGGTTCCCTAATAGGTTCCCTAATAGGTTCCCTAATTGGTTCCCTAATTGGTTCCCTAATAGGTTCCCTAATAGGTTCCCTAATTGGTTCCCTAATTGGTTCCCTCATTGGTTCCCTAATTGGTTCCCTAATAGGTTCCCTAATAGGTTCCCTAATTGGTTCCCTAATAGGTTCCCTGATTGGTTCCCTAATAGGTTCCCTAATCGGTTCCCTAATTGGTTCCCTAATTGGTTCCCTAATTGGTTCCCTAATAGGTTCCCTAATTGGTTCCCTAATTGGATTTCTAATTGGTTCCCTAATTGGTTCCCTAATTGGTTCCCTAATTGGTTCCCTAATAGGTTCCCTAATTGGTTCCCTAATTGGTTCCCTAATAGGTTCCCTAATTGGTTCCCTAATAGGTTCCCTATTTGGTTCCCCAATTGGTTCCCTAATAGGTTCCCTAATTGGTTCCCTAATTGGTTCCCTAATTGGTTCCCTAATTGGTTCCCTAATTGATTCCCTAATAGGTTCCCTAATGGGTTCCCTAATTGGTTCCCTAATAGGTTCCCTAATTGGTTCCCTAATTGGTTCCCTAATAGGTTCCCTAATTGGTTCCCTAATTGGTTCCCTAATTGGTTCCCTAATTGGTTCCCTAATAGGTTCCCTAATAGGTTCCCTAATAGGTTCCCTAATTGGTTCCCTAATTGGTTCCCTAATTGGTTCCCTAATAGGTTCCCTAATAGGTTCCCTAATTGGTTCCCTAATAGGTTCCCTAATTGGTTCCCTAATAGGTTCCCTAATAGGTTCCCTAATTGGTTCCCTAATAGGTTCCCTAATTGGTTCCCTAATTGGTTCCCTAATTGGTTCCCTAATTGGATCCCTAATTGGTTCCCTAATTGGTTCCCTAATTGGTTCCCTAATTGGTTCCCTAATAGGTTCCCTAATTGGTTCCCTAATTGGTTCCCTAATAGGTTCCCTAATTGGTTCCCTAATAGGTTCCCTAATTGGTTCCCTAATTGGTTCCCTAATTGGTTCCCTCATTGGTTCCCTAATTGGTTCCCTAATAGGTTCCCTAATAGGTTCCCTAATAGGTTCCCTAATAGGTTCCCTAATAGGTTCCCTAATTGGTTCCCTAATAGGTTCCCTAATTGGTTCCCTAATAGGTTCCCTAATTGGTTCCCTAATTGGTTCCCTAATTGTTTCCCTAAAAGGTTCCCTAATTGGTTCCCTAATTGGTTCCCTAATTGGTTCCCTAATAGGTTCCCTAATAGGTTCCCTAATTGGTTCCCTAATTGGTTCCCTAATTGGTTCCCTAATTGGTTCCCTAATTGGTTCCCTAATAGGTTCCCTAATTGGTTCCCTAATTGGTTCCCTAATAGGTTCCCTAATTGGTTACCTAATTGGTTCCCTAATAGGTTCCCTAATTGGTTCCCTAATTGGTTCCCTAATTGGTTCCCTAATTGGTTCCCTAATTGGTTCCCTAATTGGTTCCCTAATAGGTTCCCTAATTGGTTCCCTAATTGATTCCCTAATTGGTTCCCCAATTGGTTCCCTAATAGGTTCCCTCATTGGTTCCCTAATTGGTTCCCTAATAGGTTCCCTAATAGGTTCCCTAATTGGTTCCCTAATAGGTTCCCTAATTGGTTCCCTAATAGGTTCCCTAATAGGTTCCCTAATTGGTTCCCTAATAGGTTCCCTAATTGGTTCCCTAATAGGTTCCCTAATTGGTTCCCTAATTGGTTCCCTAATTGGTTCCCTAATAGGTTCCCTAATAGGTTCCCTAATTGGTTCCCTAATTGGTTCCCTCATTGGTTCCCTAATAGGTTCCCTAATTGGTTCCCTAATTGGTTCCCTAATAGGTTCCCTAATTGGTTCCCTAATAGGTTCCCTAATTGGTTACCTAATTGGTTCCCTAATAGGTTCCCTAATTGGTTCCCTAATTGGTTCCCTAATTGGTTCCCCAATTGGTTCCCTAATTGGTTCCCTAATTGGTTCCCTAATAGGTTCCCTAATTGGTTCCCTAATTGGTTCCCTAATTGGTTCCCCAATTGGTTCCCTAATAGGTTCCCTCATTGGTTCCCTAATTGGTTCCCTAATAGGTTCCCTAATAGGTTCCCTAATTGGTTCCCTAATAGGTTCCCTAATTGGTTCCCTAATAGGTTCCCTAATAGGTTCCCTAATTGGTTCCCTAATAGGTTCCCTAATTGGTTCCCTAATAGGTTCCCTAATTGGTTCCCTAATAGGTTCCCTAATGGGTTCCCTAATTGGTTCCCTAATAGGTTCCCTAATTGGTTCCCTAATAGGTTCCCTAATTGGTTCCCTAATAGGTTCCCTAATTGGTTCCCTAATTGGTTCCCTAATTGGTTCCCTAATACGTTCCCTAATAGGTTCCCTAATTGGTTCCCTAATTGGTTCCCTAATTGGTTCCCGAATTGCCTCCCTAATTGGTTCCCTAATAGGTTCCCTAATAGGTTCCCTAATTGGTTCCCTAATTGGTTCCCTAATTGGTTCCCTGATTGGTTCCCTAATTGGTTCCCTAATAGGTTCCCTAATAGGTTCCCTAATTGGTTCCCTAATTGGTTCCCTAATTGGTTCCCTAATTGGTTCCCTAATTGGTTCCCTAATTGGTTCCCTAATTGGTTCCCTAATAGGTTCCCTAATTGGTTCCCTAATTGGTTCCCTAATTGGTTCCCTAATTGGTTCCCTAATAGGTTCCCTAATTGGTTCCCTAATTGGTTCCCTAATAGGTTCCCTAATAGGTTCCCTAATTGGTTCCCTAATTGGTTCCCTCATTGGTTCCCTAATAGGTTCCCTAATGGGTTCCCTAATTGGTTCCCTAATAGGTTCCCTAATTGGTTCCCTAATAGGTTCCCTAATAGGTTCCCTAATTGGTTCCCTTATTGGTTCCCTAATTGGTTCCCTAATAGGTTCCCTAATTGGTTCCCTAATTGGATCCCTAATTGGTTCCCTAATTGGTTCCCTAATTGGTTCCCTAATTGGTTCCCTAATAGGTTCCCTAATTGGTTCCCTAATTGGTTCCCTAATAGGTTCCCTAATTGGTTCCCTAATAGGTTCCCCATTTGGTTCCCTAATTGGTTCCCTAATTGGTTCCCCAATTGGTTCCCTAATTGGTTCCCTCATTGGTTCCCTAATTGGTTCCCTAATAGGTTCCCTAATTGGTTCCCTGATTGGTTCCCTAATAGGTTCCCTAATAGGTTCCCTAATTGGTTCCCTAATAGGTTCCCAAATTGGTTCCCTAATAGGTTCCCTAATTGGTTCCCTAATTGGTTCCCTAATTGGTTCCCTAATAGGTTCCCTAATTGGTTCCGTAATTGGTTCCCTAATTGGTTCCCTAATTGGTTCCCTAATTGGTTCCCTAATTGGTTCCCTAATAGGTTCCCTAATTGGTTCCCTAATTGGTTCCCTAATTGGTTCCCTAATTGGTTACCTAATTGGTTCCCTAATAGGTTCCCTAATTGGTTCCCTAATTGGTTCCCTAATATGTTCCCTAATTGGTTCCCTAATTGGTTCCCTAATTGGTTCCCTAATTGGTTCCCTAATAGGTTCACTAATTGGTTCCCTAATTGGTTCCCTAATAGGTTCCCTAATAGGTTCCCTAATTGGTTCCCTAATAGGTTCCCTAATTGGTTCCCTAATTGGTTCCCTAATTGGTTCCCCAATTGGTTCCCTAAGAGGTTCCCTCATTGGTTCCCTAATTGGTTCCCTGAATAGGTTCCCTAATAGGTTCCCTGATTTGTTCCCTAATAGGTTCCCTAATAGGTTCCCTAATAGGTTCCCTAATAGGTTCCCTAATAGGTTCCCTAATTGGTTCCCTAATAGGTTCCCTAATTGGTTCCCTAATAGGTTCCCTAATTGGTTCCCTAATTGGTTCCCTAATTGTTTCCCTAAAAGGTTCCCTAATTGGTTCCCTAATTGGTTCCCTAATTGGTTCCCTAATAGGTTCCCTAATAGGTTCCCTAATTGGTTCCCTAATTGGTTCCCTAATTGGTTCCCTAATTGGTTCCCTAATTGGTTCCCTAATAGGTTCCCTAATTGGTTCCCTAATTGGTTCCCTAATAGGTTCCCTAATTGGTTACCTAATTGGTTCCCTAATAGGTTCCCTAATTGGTTCCCTAATTGGTTCCCTAATTGGTTCCCTAATTGGTTCCCTAATTGGTTCCCTAATTGGTTCCCTAATAGGTTCCCTAATTGGTTCCCTAATTGATTCCCTAATTGGTTCCCCAATTGGTTCCCTAATAGGTTCCCTCATTGGTTCCCTAATTGGTTCCCTAATAGGTTCCCTAATAGGTTCCCTAATTGGTTCCCTAATAGGTTCCCTAATTGGTTCCCTAATAGGTTCCCTAATAGGTTCCCTAATTGGTTCCCTAATAGGTTCCCTAATTGGTTCCCTAATAGGTTCCCTAATTGGTTCCCTAATTGGTTCCCTAATTGGTTCCCTAATAGGTTCCCTAATAGGTTCCCTAATTGGTTCCCTAATTGGTTCCCTCATTGGTTCCCTAATAGGTTCCCTAATTGGTTCCCTAATTGGTTCCCTAATAGGTTCCCTAATTGGTTCCCTAATAGGTTCCCTAATTGGTTACCTAATTGGTTCCCTAATAGGTTCCCTAATTGGTTCCCTAATTGGTTCCCTAATTGGTTCCCCAATTGGTTCCCTAATTGGTTCCCTAATTGGTTCCCTAATAGGTTCCCTAATTGGTTCCCTAATTGGTTCCCTAATTGGTTCCCCAATTGGTTCCCTAATAGGTTCCCTCATTGGTTCCCTAATTGGTTCCCTAATAGGTTCCCTAATAGGTTCCCTAATTGGTTCCCTAATAGGTTCCCTAATTGGTTCCCTAATAGGTTCCCTAATAGGTTCCCTAATTGGTTCCCTAATAGGTTCCCTAATTGGTTCCCTAATAGGTTCCCTAATTGGTTCCCTAATAGGTTCCCTAATGGGTTCCCTAATTGGTTCCCTAATAGGTTCCCTAATTGGTTCCCTAATAGGTTCCCTAATTGGTTCCCTAATAGGTTCCCTAATTGGTTCCCTAATTGGTTCCCTAATTGGTTCCCTAATACGTTCCCTAATAGGTTCCCTAATTGGTTCCCTAATTGGTTCCCTAATTGGTTCCCTAATTGCCTCCCTAATTGGTTCCCTAATAGGTTCCCTAATAGGTTCCCTAATTGGTTCCCTAATTGGTTCCCTAATTGGTTCCCTGATTGGTTCCCTAATTGGTTCCCTAATAGGTTCCCTAATAGGTTCCCTAATTGGTTCCCTAATTGGTTCCCTAATTGGTTCCCTAATTGGTTCCCTAATTGGTTCCCTAATTGGTTCCCTAATTGGTTCCCTAATAGGTTCCCTAATTGGTTCCCTAATTGGTTCCCTAATTGGTTCCCTAATTGGTTCCCTAATAGGTTCCCTAATTGGTTCCCTAATTGGTTCCCTAATAGGTTCCCTAATAGGTTCCCTAATTGGTTCCCTAATTGGTTCCCTCATTGGTTCCCTAATAGGTTCCCTAATGGGTTCCCTAATTGGTTCCCTAATAGGTTCCCTAATTGGTTCCCTAATAGGTTCCCTAATAGGTTCCCTAATTGGTTCCCTTATTGGTTCCCTAATTGGTTCCCTAATAGGTTCCCTAATTGGTTCCCTAATTGGATCCCTAATTGGTTCCCTAATTGGTTCCCTAATTGGTTCCCTAATTGGTTCCCTAATAGGTTCCCTAATTGGTTCCCTAATTGGTTCCCTAATAGGTTCCCTAATTGGTTCCCTAATAGGTTCCCCATTTGGTTCCCTAATTGGTTCCCTAATTGGTTCCCCAATTGGTTCCCTAATTGGTTCCCTCATTGGTTCCCTAATTGGTTCCCTAATAGGTTCCCTAATTGGTTCCCTGATTGGTTCCCTAATAGGTTCCCTAATAGGTTCCCTAATTGGTTCCCTAATAGGTTCCCAAATTGGTTCCCTAATAGGTTCCCTAATTGGTTCCCTAATTGGTTCCCTAATTGGTTCCCTAATAGGTTCCCTAATTGGTTCCGTAATTGGTTCCCTAATTGGTTCCCTAATTGGTTCCCTAATTGGTTCCCTAATTGGTTCCCTAATAGGTTCCCTAATTGGTTCCCTAATTGGTTCCCTAATTGGTTCCCTAATTGGTTACCTAATTGGTTCCCTAATAGGTTCCCTAATTGGTTCCCTAATTGGTTCCCTAATATGTTCCCTAATTGGTTCCCTAATTGGTTCCCTAATTGGTTCCCTAATTGGTTCCCTAATAGGTTCACTAATTGGTTCCCTAATTGGTTCCCTAATAGGTTCCCTAATAGGTTCCCTAATTGGTTCCCTAATAGGTTCCCTAATTGGTTCCCTAATTGGTTCCCTAATTGGTTCCCCAATTGGTTCCCTAAGAGGTTCCCTCATTGGTTCCCTAATTGGTTCCCTGAATAGGTTCCCTAATAGGTTCCCTGATTTGTTCCCTAATAGGTTCCCTAATAGGTTCCCTAATAGGTTCCCTAATAGGTTCCCTAATAGGTTCCCTAATTGGTTCCCTAATAGGTTCCCTAATTGGTTCCCTAATAGGTTCCCTAATTGGTTCCCTAATAGGTTCCCTAATTGGTTCCCTAATTGGTTCCCTAATAGGTTCCCTAATAGGTTCCCTAATTGGTTCCCTAATTGGTTCCCTAATAGGTTCCCTAATTGGTTCCCTAATTGGATCCCTAATAGGTTCTCTAATACGTTCCCTAATTGGTTCCCTAATAGGTTCCCTAATTGGTTCCCTAATTGGTTCCCTAATTGGTTCCCTAATAGGTTCCCTAATAGGTTCCCTAATTGGTTCCCTAATTGGTTCCCTACTTGGTTCCCTAATTGGTTCCCTAATAGGTTCCCTAATTGGTTCCCTAATTGGTTCCCTAATTGGTTCCCTAATTGGTTCCCTGATTGGTTCCCTAATTGGTTCCCTAATTGGTTCCCTAATTGGTTCCCTAATTGGTTCCCTAATTGGTTCCCTAATTGGTTCCCTAATAGGTTCCCTAACAGGTTCCCTAATTGGTTCCCTAATTGGTTCCCTAATAGGTTCCCTAATAGGTTCCCTAATTGGTTCCCTAATAGGTTCCCTAATTGGTTCCCTAATAGGTTCCCTAATAGGTTCCCTAATTGGTTCCCTAATAGGTTCCCTAATTGGTTCCCTAATAGGTTCCCTAATTGGTTCCCTAATAGGTTCCCTAATGGGTTCCCTAATTGGTTCCCTAATAGGTTCCCTAATTGGTTCGTTAATAGGTTCCCTAATTGGTTCCCTAATAGGTTCCCTAATTGGTTCCCTAATTGGTTCCCTAATAGGTTCCCTAATTGGTTCCCTAATTGGTTCCCCAATTGGTTCCCTAATTGGTTCCCTCATTGGTTCCCTAATTGGTTCCCTGAATAGGTTCCCTAATAGGTTCCCTGATTGGTTCCCTAATAGGTTCCCTAATTGGTTCCCTAATAGGTTCCCTAATAGGTTCCCTAATTGGTTCCCTAATAGGTTCCCTAATTGGTTCCCTAATAGGTTCCCTAATTGGTTCCCTAATAGGTTCCCTAATTGGTTCCCTAATTGGTTCCCTAATAGGTTCCCTAATAGGTTCCCTAATTGGTTCCCTAATTGGTTCCCTAATAGGTTCCCTAATTGGTTCCCTAATTGGATCCCTAATAGGTTCTCTAATACGTTCCCTAATTGGTTCCCTAATAGGTTCCCTAATTGGTTCCCTAATTGGTTCCCTAATTGGTTCCCTAATAGGTTCCCTAATAGGTTCCCTAATTGGTTCCCTAATTGGTTCCCTACTTGGTTCCCTAATTGGTTCCCTAATAGGTTCCCTAATTGGTTCCCTAATTGGTTCCCTAATTGGTTCCCTAATTGGTTCCCTGATTGGTTCCCTAATTGGTTCCCTAATTGGTTCCCTAATTGGTTCCCTAATTGGTTCCCTAATTGGTTCCCTAATTGGTTCCCTAATTGGTTCCCTAATAGGTTCCCTAATTGGTTCCCTAATTGGTTCCCTAATAGGTTCCCTAATAGGTTCCCTAATTGGTTCCCTAATAGGTTCCCTAATTGGTTCCCTAATAGGTTCCCTAATAGGTTCCCTAATTGGTTCCCTAATAGGTTCCCTAATTGGTTCCCTAATAGGTTCCCTAATTGGTTCCCTAATAGGTTCCCTAATGGGTTCCCTAATTGGTTCCCTAATAGGTTCCCTAATTGGTTCGTTAATAGGTTCCCTAATTGGTTCCCTAATAGGTTCCCTAATTGGTTCCCTAATTGGTTCCCGAATAGGTTCCCTAATACGTTCCTTAATTGGTTCCCTAATAGGTTCCCTAATTGGTTCCCTAATTGGCTCCCTAATTGGTTCCCTAATAGGTTCCCTAATAGGTTCCCTAATAGGTTCCCTAATTGGTTCCCTAATTGGTTCCCTAATAGGTTCCCTAATTGGTTCCCTAATTGGTTCCCTAATTGGTTCCCTAATTGGTTCCCTGATTGGTTCCCTAATTGGTTCCCTAATTGGTTCCCTAATAGGTTCCCTAATTGGTTCCCTAATTGGTTCCCTAATTGGTTCCCTAATTGGTTCCCTAATTGGTTCCCTAATAGGTTCCCTAATTGGTTCCCTAATTGGTTCCCTAATTGGTTCCCTAATTGGTTCCCTAATTGGTTCCCTAATAGGTTCCCTAATTGGTTCCCTAATTGGTTCCCTAATTGGTTCCCCAATTGGTTCCCTAATAGGTTCCCTCATTGGTTCCCTAATTGGTTCCCTAATAGGTTCCCTAATTGGTTCCCTAATAGGTTCCCTAATAGGTTCCCTAACTGGTTCCCTAATAGCTTCCCTAATAGGTCCCCTAATTGGTTCCCTAATAGGTTCACGAACCACCACGGAGCACCACGAACCACCACGAACCAACGTGAACCACCACGAACCACCACGAAACACCACGAACCACCACGAACCACCACGAACCACCACGAAGCAGCACGAAGCACCACGGACCACCACGAACCACCACGAACCACCACGAACCACCACGAACCACCACGAACCACCACGAACCACCACGAGCCACCACGAACCACCATGAACCACCACGAACCACCACCAACCACCACCAACCACCACGAACCACCAGGGACCACCACGAACCACCAAAAACCACCACGAACCACCACAAACCACCACGAACCACCACGAACCACCACGACCCACCAGGGACCACCACGAACCACCACGAACCACGACGCACCACCACGAACCACCACAAACCACCACGAACCACCACCGACCACCACGGAGCACCACGAACCACCACGAACCACCACGAACCACCACAAACCACCACGAACCACCACGAACCAGCACGAACCACCACGAACCACCACGAACCACCACGAACCACCACGAACCACCACGAACCACCACAAACCACCACAAACCACCACGAACCACCGCGAACCACCACGAACCACCACAAACCACCACGACCCACCACAAACACCCACGAACCACCACGAACCACCACGAACCACCACGAACCACCACGAACCCCCACGAACCACCATGAACCACCACGAACAACGACGCACCACCACGAACCACCACGAACCACCACGCACCACCACGAACCACCACGAACCACCACGAACCACCATGCACCACGAACCACGACGCACCAACACGAACCACCACAAACCACCACGAACCACCACGAACCACCACGCACCACCACGAACCACCACGAACCACCAAGAACCACCAGGGACCACCACGAACCACCACCAACCACCAGTACCCACCACGAACTACCACGAACCACCACGAACCATCACGACCTACCAGGAACCACCAGGAACCACCACAAACCACCACGAACCACCACGAACCACCACGAACTACCACGAACCACCACGAACCACCACGAACCACCACGAACCACCACGAACCACCACGAACCACCACGAACCACCACGAACCACCGCGAACCACCACGAACCACCACGAAGCACCACGACCCACCACAAACCACCGCGAACCACCACGAACCACCACGAACCACCAGGAACCACCACGGAGCACCACGAACCACCACGGACCACCACGAACCACCACGAACCACCATGAACCACCACGGACCACCACGGAGCACCACGAACCACCACGAATCACCACGAACCACCACGACCCACCACAAACCACCACGAACCACCGCGAACCACCACGAACCACCACGGCCCACCACGGAGCACCACGAACCACCACGAATCACCACGAACCACCCAAAACCACCACGAACCACCACGAACCACCACGAACCACCACGAACCACCACGAACCACCACGAACCACCACGAACCACCACGAACCACGCCTAGGGACACAGCACCCTTACGGTTGCTAGCAGGGCTATAGAAGAGTAGAGATAGTAGCTCTGTCCAGCGGCGTAAGGCCCTCTTGCCTCCTGCGGATCCGAGGTGTGAATGGCAGGCCTTTGTTAGGAACAAGGTCTGATCCAGGAAACCCGAGGTCGCGATGTGATCAGCATGTGCAAGCAACAGACCAGAAAAAGTTCAACAGCAAGGTCTTGCACATGGTCTAGGAAGCGCGACAGCGCCTTTGGGCGCCCGCACATGAAGTAACGGAGGTGTGACCAGCAGGCTGCCAGTGTATTGCACACTGTGCCCATGCGATAGCATGAGGCCTGATCTGAGAAACTCGAGGTCGAGATGTGCACAGCAAGCGACGGGGATCCACGATGGCATCATCAGCGATACCGTGTGCGTGGTCTGAAAAGCTCGGCTATGACGTGTTGTTCGAGAGCCCTTGCAATGCCGCTTGTGCACCAAGGTCAAAGGCTATGCACCGAGGCGGCTGGCCTCAGTGACCTACACCAATGTCGACCCAAAGCCACCAACTGGCATTGGCATGCATCCATGGCACAAGGTGAGCTGCGGTGAGACGGTGTAGCGTCGCTGTTTGGGTCCAAGGGACAAACGGTGTTCCGAGGATTGTGATGTGTCTTCCTGGGGGAGGACGCGCAGCCGCGCGAGAAAGAATAGGCACTTCATCGCTACACCGCTACACCGCTACCACGAACCACCACGAACCACCACGACCAACCACAAACCACCACGAACCACCAGGTGAGACGGTGTAGCGTCGCTGTTTGGGTCCAAGGGACAACCAGGGTTCCGAGGATTGTGCTGTGTCTTCCTGGGGGAGGACGCGCAGCCGCGCGAGAAAGAATAGGCGCTTCACCGCTACACCGCTACACCGCTACCACGAACCACCACGAACCACCACGAACCACCACGAACCACCACGAACCACCATGAACCACCAAGAACCACCACGAACCACCACGAACCACCCCGAACCACCACGAACCACCACGAATCACCACGAACCACCACGAACCACCACAAACCACCACGAACGACCACGAGCGACCACGAACCACCACGAACCACCACGAACGACCAGGGACCATCACGAACCACCATGAACCACCACGAACCACCAGGGACCACCTCGAGCCACCACGAACCAACGGGAACCACCACGATCCACCACGAACCACCCCGAACCACCACGAACCATCAAGAAACAAGCGAACCACCACGAACCACCACGAACCACCACGAACCGTCACGAACCACCACGAACCACCATGAACCACCACGAACCACCAGGGACCACCACGAACCACCACGAACCACCACGAACGACCAAGAACCATCACGAACCACCAGGGGCCACCACGAACCAACAGAGACCACCACAAACCACCACGAACCACCACGAACCACCACGAACCACCACAAACCATCACGAACCACCACGAACCACCACAAACCACCACGAACCACCACGAACCACCATGAACCACCACGAACCACCACGAACTACCACGAACCACCGTGAACAACCACGAACCACCACGAACCACTATGAACCACCACGAACCACCACGAACCACCACGAACCACCACGAACCACCACGAACCACCACAAACCACCACGAACCACCACGAACCACCACGATCCACCACGACCCACCAGGGCCCACCAGGAACCACCATAAACCACCACGAACTACCACGAACCACCATGAACCCCCACGAACCACCACGAACCACCATGAACCACCACGTACCACCACGAACCACCACGAACCACCACAAACCACCAGGAACCACCAGGAACCACCACAAGTCACCATGAACCACCACGAACCACCACGAACCACCACGAACCACCACCAACCACCACGAACCACCACGAACCACCAGGGACCACCACGGACCACCAGGAACCACCAGGGACCACCAGGGACCCCCACGAACCACGACGAACCACCACGAACCACCAGGAACCACCACGAACCAGCACGAACCACCACGAAACACCACGAACCACCACGAACTACCACGAACCACCACGAACCACCATGAACCACCACGAACCACCACGAACCGCCACGAACCACCACGAACCACCACTTCCGGAACATGTTCCCTTGGTTCCGGAACATGATCCGGTGCTTCCGGAACATGTTCCGGCGGTTCCGGAACATGTCCCGGCGCTTCCGGAACATGCTCCGGCGGTTCCGGAACACGTTCCGGTTCTTCCGGAACATGTTCCGGCGCTTCCGGAACATGTTCCGCTTCTTCCGGAACATGTTCTGGCGCTTCCGGAACATGTTCCGGCGGTTCCGGAACATCTTCCGGCGGACCCGGAAAATGCTCCCGTTCTTCCAGAACACGTTCCGGCGCTTCCGGAACCTATTCCGCCGCTTCGGGAACATGTTCCGGCGGTTCCGGAACATGTTCCGGCGCTTCCGGGGCATGTTCCGGTTGTTCCGGAACATGTTCTGGTTGTTCCGGAACATGTTCCGGCGGTTCCAGATCATGTTCCGGCGCCAAAGGAACATGTTCCGGCGCTTCCGGAACATGTTCCGGCGGTTCGAGAACATGTTTGGGTGGTTCCAGAACATGTTCCTTTGGTTCGCGAACATGTTCTCTTGGTTCCGGAACATGTTCCGGTTCTTCCAGAACATGTTCCGGCGCTTTCAGATCATGTTCTGGCGGTTCCGGAACATGTTCCGGCGCTTCCGGAACATGCTCCGGCGCTTCCGGAACATGTTCCGCTTCTTCCGGAACATGTTGCGGCGCTTTTGGGACATGTTCTGGCGGTTCCGGGACATGTTCCGGCGCTTCCAGAACCTGTTCCGGCGGATCGGGAACATGTTCTGGCGCTTCCGTAACACGTTCAGTCGGTTCCGGAACATGTTTCGGCGGACCCGGAAAATGATCCCGTTCTTCCGGAACACGTTCCGGCGCTTCCGGAACCTGTTCCGGCGCTTCGGGGACATGTTCTGGCGGTTGCGGAACATGTTCCGGGGCTTCCGGAGCATGTTCCGGTTCTTCCGGAACATGTTCCGGTTGTTCCGGATCATGTTCCGGCGGTTCCAGATCATGTTCCCGCCCTTCCGGAACATGTTCCGGCGCTTCCGGAACATGTTCCGGCGGTTCGGGAACATGTTTCGGTGGTTCCGGAACATGTTCCTTTGGTTCCGGAACATGTTCCTTTGGTTCCGGAACATGTTCCGGCGCTTCCGGAACATGTTCCGGTTCTTTCGGAACATGTTCCGGCGGTTCCGGAACATGTTCCAGTGGTTCCGGAACATGTTCCGGCGCTTCCGGAACATGTTCCGGTTCTTCCCGATCATGTTCCGGCGGTTCCGGACCATGTTCCAGCGCTTCCGGAACATGCTCCGGTGCTTGCAGAACATGTTCCGGCGGTTCCGGAACATGTTCTGGCGGTTCCGGAACATGTTCCGGCGCTTCCGGAACATGTTCCGGCGGTTCCGGAACATGTTCCAGTGGTTCCGGAACATGTTCCGGCGCTTCCGGAACATGTTCCGGTTCTTCCCGATCATGTTCCGGCGGTTCCGGACCATGTTCCAGCGCTTCCGAAACATGCTCCGGTGCTTGCAGAACATGTTCCGGCGGTTCCGGAACATGTCCCGGCGGTTCCGGAACATGTTCCGGCGCTTCCGGAACATGTTCCGGCGGTTCCAGGACATGTTCCGGCGCTTCGGGGACATGTTCCGGCGGTTTCGGAACATGTCCCGGCGGTTCCGGAACATGTTCCGGCGCGTCTGGAATATGTTCCGGCGGTTCCGGAACATGTTCCGGCGGATCCGGAACATGTTCCGGCGCTTCCGGAACCTGTTCCTGCGGTCCCGGAACATGTTCCGGTTCTTCCGGAACATGTTCCGGCGGTTCCAGAACATGTTCCGGCGCTTCCGGGACATGTTCCGGCGCTTCCGGAACATGTTCTGGCGGTTCCGGAATGTGTTCCGGTGGTTCTGGAACATGTTCCGGCGCTTCCGGAACATGTTCCGCTGGTTCCGGAACATGTTCCCTTGGTTCCGGAACATGTTCCCTTGGTTCCGGAACATGTTCCGGTTCTTCCGGAACATGTTCCGGCGGTTCCGGAACATGATCCGGTGCTTCCGGAACATGTTCCGGCGGTTCGGGAACATGTTCCGGTGCTTCCGGAACATGTTCCCTTGGTTCGGGAACATGTTCCGGCGCTTCTGGAACATGCTCCAGCGCTTCTTGAACATGCACCGGCGGTTCCGGTACATGTTCCGGTTCCTCCGGAACATGCTCCGGCGCTTCCGGAACATGGTCCGGTTCTTACGGAACATGTTGCGGCGCTTCCGGGACATGTTCTGGCGGTTCCGGAACATGTTCTGGCGGTTCCGGAACATGTTCCGGCGCTTCCGGAACATGGGCCGGCGCTTCCGGAACATGCTACGGTGCTTCCGGAACATGTTCCGGCGGTTCCGGAACATGTTCCGGCGCTTCCGGAACCTATTCCGGTGGTTCCGGAACATGTTCCGGTTCTTCCGGAACATGTTCCGGCGCTTCCGGATAATGTTCCGGCGCTTCCGGGACATGTTCTGGCGCTTCCGGAACATGTTCTGGCGGTTCCGGAACATGTTCTGGTGCTTCCGGAACATGTTCCCTTGGTTCCGGAACATGCTCTGGTGCTTCTGGAACATGTTCAGGTGCTTCCGGAACATGATCCGGCGCTTCCGGAACATGTTCGAGCGGTTCGGGAACATGTTCCGGTGCTTCCGGAACATGCTCCAGTGCTTCCGGAACATGTTCCAGTTCTTCCGGATCAGATTCCGGCGGTTCCGGAACATGTTCCGGCGCTTCCGGAACATGTTCCGGTTCTTTCGGAACATGTTCCGGCGGTTCCGGAACATGTTCCAGTGGTTCCGGAACATGTTCCGGCGCTTCCGGAACATGTTCCGGTTCTTCCCGATCATGTTCCGGCGGTTCCGGACCATGTTCCAGCGCTTCCGGAACATGCTCCGGTGCTTGCAGAACATGTTCCGGCGGTTCCCGAACATGTTCTGGCGGTTCCGGAACATGTTCCGGCGCTTCCGGAACATGTCCCGGCGGTTCCGGAACATGTTCCAGTGGTTCCGGAACATGTTCCGGCGCTTCCGGAACATGTTCCGGTTCTTCCCGATCATGTTCCGGCGGTTCCGGACCATGTTCCAGCGCTTCCGAAACATGCTCCGGTGCTTGCAGAACATGTTCCGGCGGTTCCGGAACATGTCCCGGCGGTTCCGGAACATGTTCCGGCGCTTCCGGAACATGTTCCGGCGGTTCCAGGACATGTTCCGGCGCTTCGGGGACATGTTCCGGCGGTTTCGGAACATGTCCCGGCGGTTCCGGAACATGTTCCGGCGCGTCTGGAATATGTTCCGGCGGTTCCGGAACATGTTCCGGCGGATCCGGAACATGTTCCGGCGCTTCCGGAACCTGTTCCTGCGGTCCCGGAACATGTTCCGGTTCTTCCGGAACATGTTCCGGCGGTTCCAGAACATGTTCCGGCGCTTCCGGGACATGTTCCGGCGCTTCCGGAACATGTTCTGGCGGTTCCGGAATGTGTTCCGGTGGTTCTGGAACATGTTCCGGCGCTTCCGGAACATGTTCCGCTGGTTCCGGAACATGTTCCCTTGGTTCCGGAACATGTTCCCTTGGTTCCGGAACATGTTCCGGTTCTTCCGGAACATGTTCCGGCGGTTCCGGAACATGATCCGGTGCTTCCGGAACATGTTCCGGCGGTTCGGGAACATGTTCCGGTGCTTCCGGAACATGTTCCCTTGGTTCCGGAACATGTTCCGGCGCTTCTGGAACATGCTCCAGCGCTTCTTGAACATGCACCGGCGGTTCCGGTACATGTTCCGGTTCCTCCGGAACATGCTCCGGCGCTTCCGGAACATGGTCCGGTTCTTACGGAACATGTTGCGGCGCTTCCGGGACATGTTCTGGCGGTTCCGGAACATGTTCTGGCGGTTCCGGAACATGTTCCGGCGCTTCCGGAACATGGGCCGGCGCTTCCGGAACATGCTACGGTGCTTCCGGAACATGTTCCGGCGGTTCCGGAACATGTTCCGGCGCTTCCGGAACCTATTCCGGTGGTTCCGGAACATGTTCCGGTTCTTCCGGAACATGTTCCGGCGCTTCCGGATAATGTTCCGGCGCTTCCGGGACATGTTCTGGCGCTTCCGGAACATGTTCAGGCGGTTCCGGAACATGTTCTGGTGCTTCCGGAACATGTTCCCTTGGTTCCGGAACATGCTCTGGTGCTTCTGGAACATGTTCAGGTGCTTCCGGAACATGATCCGGCGCTTCCGGAACATGTTCGAGCGGTTCGGGAACATGTTCCGGTGCTTCCGGAACATGCTCCAGTGCTTCCGGAACATGTTCCGGTTCTTCCGGATCAGATTCCGGCGGTTCCGGAACATGTTCCGGTGCTTCCGGAACATGTTCCGGCGCTTCCGGAACATGTTCTGGCGCTTACGGAACATGCTCCGGCGCTTCCGGAACATGTTCCGGTTCTTCCGGAACGTGTTCCGGTGCTTCCGGAACATGTTGCGCTGCTTCCGGGACATGATCGGGCGCTTCCGGAACATGTTCCTGCGGTTCCTGAACATGTTTCGGCGCTTCCAGAACATGATCCGGTGCTTCCGGAACATGTTCCGGTGCTTCCGGAACATGTTCCCGCGGTTCCGGAACATGATCCGGTGCTTCCAGAACATGTTCCCATGGTTCCGGAACAAGATCCGGCGCTTCCGGAACATGTTCCGGTTCTTCTGGAACATGTTGCGGCGGTTCCGGAAAACGTTCCGGTTCTTCCGGACCATGTTGCGGCGCTTCCGGACCATGTTCTGGTGCTTCCGGAACATGATCCGGCGCTTCCGTAACATGTTCCGGCGCTTACGGAACATGTTCCGGCGCTTGCCGGACATGTTCTGGTGCTTCCGGAACATATTCCGGCGGTTCCAGAACATGTTCCGGCGGTTCCGGAACACATTCCGGCGGTTCCGGCACATGTTCCCGTGGTTCTGAAACGTGTTCCTTTGGTTGCGGAACATGTTCCGGTGCTTCCGGAACATGTTCCGGCGCTTCCGGAACACGTTCCAGTTCTTCCGGAACATGTTGCGGTGCCTCCGGAACATGTTGCGGTGCTTCCGGAACATTTTCCGCCGCTTCCGGACCGTGTTCCGGAACCGCCGGAACATGTTCCGGACCCGCCGGAACATGTTCCGGCGCTTCCAGAACATGTTCCGTCGGTTCTGGATGATGTTCTGGTGCTTCCGGAACATGTTCCGGCGCTTCCGGAACACGTTCCGGTTCTTCCGTAACATGATTCGGCGCTTCAGGAACATGTTCCGGTGCTTCCGGAACATGTTCCGGCGGTTCCACAACATGTTCTGGCGCTTCCGGACCATGTTCCGGTGCTGCCGGAACATGATCCGGCGCTTCCGGAACATGTTCCGGCGCTTCCAGAACATGTTCCGGCGCTTGCCGAACATTTTCCGGTGCTTCCGGAACATGTTCCGGCGGTTCCGGAACATGTTCCGGCGCTTCCGGAACATGTTCCCGTGGCTGCGGAACATGTTCCGGTGCTTCCGGAACACGTTCCGGCGCTTCCAGAACATGTTCCGGAGCTACCGGAACATGTTCCGGCGGTTCCAGAGCATGTTCCGGCGCTTCTGGAACATGCTCCAGTGCTTCCGGAACATGATCCGGCGGTTCCGGAACATGGTCTGGAGCATGTTCCGGTGGTTACGGAACATGTTCTGCCGCTTCCTGAACATGTTCCGGCGCTTCCGGAACATGTTCCGGCGGTTCCAGAACATGTTCCGGCGCTTCTGGACCATGCTCCAGTGCTTCCGGAACATGCTCTGGCGGTTTCGGAACATGTTCCGGTTCTACCGGATCATGTTCCGGCGATTCCGGAACATGTTCCGGAGGTTCCGGAACATGTTCCGGTGCATCCGAAACATGTTCCCTTGGTTCCAGAACATGTTCGGGTGCTTGCTGAAGATGTTCCGGTGCTTCCGGAACATGTTGAAGTTCTTCCAGAACACGTTCCGGCTGTTTCGGAACATGTTCCGCTGCTTCCGGAACATGTTCCGGTGGTTCCGGAACATGTTCCGGCGCTTCCGGAACATGTTCGGGCTCTTCCGGAACATGTTTCGGCGCTTCCGGAACATGTTGCGGCGCTTCCGGAACATGTTGCGGCGCTTGCGAAACACGTTACGGCGGTTCCGGAACATGTTCCGGTTCTTCCGGAACATGTTCCGGCGGTTCCGGAACACGTTCCGGCGGCTCCGGAACACGTTCCGGCGGTTCCGGATGATGTTCCGGCGCGTCCGGAACATGTTCCGGCGGTTCCGGAACATGTTCCGGCGCTTCCGGAACTTGTTCCGGTGCATTCGGAACATGTTCCGGTGGCTCCGGGACATGTTCCGATGCTTCCAGAACATGTTCCGGCGCCCCGGGAACATGATCCGGTGCTTCCGGAACACGTTCCGGCGGTTCCAGAGCATGATCCGGCGCTTCCGGAATATGCTCCAGTGCTTCCGGAACATGCTCCGGCGGTTCCGGAACATGGTCCAGTTCTTCTGGGACATGTTCCGGTGGTTCCGGAACATGTTCTGGCGCTTCCGGAACATGTTCCGGTTCTACCAGATCATGTTCCGGCGATTCCGGAACATGTTCCGGCGGTTCCGGAACATGTTCCGGTGCTTCCGAAACATGTTCCCTTGGTTCGGGAACATGTTCCGGTGCTTCCTGAATATGTTTCGGTGCTTCCGGAACATGTTCCGGTTCTTCCAGAACACGTTCCGGCTGTTCCGGAACCTGTTCCGGCGCTTCTGGAACATGTTCCGGCGGTTCCGCAACATGTTGCGGCGCTTTCGGAACATGTTTCGGTGCTTCCGGAACATTTTCCGGCGCTTCCGGAACATGTTCCGGCGCTTCTGGAACATGTTCCGGCGGTTCCGGAACATGTTCCGACGGTTCCGATCATGTTCCAGTTCTTCCGGAACATGTTCCGGCGGTTCCGGAACATGTTGCGGCGCTTTCAGAACGTGTTTCGGTGGTTCCGGAGCATGTTCCGGCGGTTCCGGAACATATTCTGGCGCGGTTCCGGAACATGTTCCGGCGCTTGCGGAACATGTTCCGGCAGTTCCGGAACATGTTCCGGCGCCTCCGGAACATGTTCCGGCGGTTCCGGAACATGTTCCGGTGCTTCCGAAACATGTTCCCTTGGTTCCGGAATATGTTTCGGTGCTTTCTGAAGATGTTCTGGTGCTTCCGGAACATGCTCCGGTTCTTCCAGAACATGTTCCGGTGCTTCCAGAACATGTTCTGGCGCTTCCGGAACATGTTCCGGCGCTTGCGGAACATGTTGCGGCGCTTCCGGAACATGCTCCGGTGCTTCCGGAACATGTTCCGGTTCTACCGGATCATGTTCCGGCGATTCCGGAACATGTTCCGGCGGTTCCGGAACATGTTCCGGTGCTTCCTGAAGATGTTCCGGTGCTTCCGGAACATGTTCCGGTCCTTCCGGAACATGTTCTGGTGCTTCCGGAACATGTTCCGGCGCTTCCGGTACATGTTCCGGCGCTTCCGGAACATGCTCCGGTGCTTCCGGAACATGTTCCGGCGCTTCCGGAACATGTTCCGGAAGCACCAGAACATGTTCCGGCGGTTCCGGAACATGTTCCGGCAGTTCTGGAACATGTTCCGGTGCTTCCGGAACATGTTCCGGCGCTTCCGGAACATGTTCAGGCGCGTCCGGAACATGTTCCGGCGCTTCCGGAACATGTTCCGGCGCTTCCGGAACATGTTCCGGTGCTTCCGGAACATGTTCCGGTGCTTCCGGAACATGCTCCGGCGGTTCCGGAACATGGTCCAGTTCGTCTGGAACATGTTCCGGTGGTTCCGGAACATGTTCTGGCGCTTCCGGAACATCTTCCGGCGCTTCAGGAACGTGCTCCGGCGGTTTCGGAACATGTTGCGGTGCTTCCGAAACATGTTCCGTTGGTTCCGGAACATGTTCCGGTGCTTTCTGAATATGTTTCGGTGCTTCCGGAACATGATCCGGTGCTTCCGGAATACGTTCCGGCGGTTTCAGAGCATGATCCGGCGCTTCCGGAACATGCTCCAGTGCTTCCCGAACATGCTCCGGCGGTTCCGGAACATGGTCCAGTTCTTCTGGAACATGTTCCGGTGGTTCCGGAACATGTTCCGGCGGTTTCGGAACATGTTCCGGCGGTTCCGGAACATGTTCCGGTTCTACCGGATCATGTTCCGGCGATTCCGGAACATGTTCCAGCGGTTCCGGAACATGTTCCGGTGCTTCCAGAACATGTTCCGGCTGTTCCGGAACATGTTCCGGCGGTTCCGGAACATGTTGTGGCGCTTCAGGAACATGTTCCGGCGCTTCTGGAACATGTTCCGGCGGTTCCGGAACACGTTCCGACGCTTGCGGAACATGATTTGGTACTTCCGGAACATGTTCCGGCGGTTCCGGAACATGATCCGGCGCTTCCGGAACATGTTCCGGTGATTCCGGAACATGTTCCGGCGGTTTCGGAACATGTTCCGGCGGTTTCGGAACATGTTCCGGGGCTTCCGAAACATGTTCCCCTGGTTCCGGAATATGTTCCGGTGCTTCCTGAAGATGTTCCGGTGCTTCCGGAACATGTTCCGCTTCTTCCAGAACATGTTCGGGTGCTTCCGGAACATGTTCCGGCGCTTCTGGAACATGTTCCGGCGCTTGCGGAACATGTTCCTGCGCTTCTGGAACATGCTCCGGTGCTTCCGGAACATGCTCCGGTGCTTCCGGAACATGTTCCGGTTCTACCGGATCATGTTCCGGCGATTCCGGAACATGTTCTGGCGGTTCCGGAAGATGTTCCGGTGCTTCCGGAACATGTTCCGGTGCTTCCGGAACATGTTCCGTTGCTTCGGGAACATGTTCCGGCGCTCCGGGTACATGTTCCGGCGCTTGTGGAACATGTTCCGGCGCTTCCGGAACATGCTCCGATGCTTCCGGAACATGTTCCGGTACTACCGGATCATGTTCCGGCGATTCCGGAACATGTTGCGGCGGTTCCGGAACATGTTCCGGTGCTTCCTGAAGATGTTCCGGTGCTTCCGGAACATGTTCCGGTTCTTCCAGAACATGTTCCGGTGCTTCCGGAACATGTTCCGGCGCTTGCGGAACATGTTTTGGCGCTTCCCGAACATGCTCCGGTGCTTCCGCAACATGTTCCACAAGCACCAGAACATGTCCCGGCGGTTCCGGAGCATGTTCCCGCGCTTCCGGAACGTGTTCCCGCGCTTCCGGAACATGTTCCCGAACCGCCGGAACATGCACCAGTGATTCCGGAACATGCTCGGGCATTTCTGGAACATGTTCCGGTTCTTCCGGAACATGTTTCCGAAGGGCCGGAAGATGTTCCGGCGCTTCCGGGACATTTTCCGGTGGTTTCGGAACATGTTCCGGTGCATCCCGAACATCTTCCGGCGCTTCCGGAACATGTTCCGGCGCTTCCGGAACATGTTCCGGCGCGTCCGCAACATTTTCCCGCGCTTCCGGAACATGTTCCCGAAGCACCGGAACATGTTCCGGCGGTTCAGGAACATATTCCGGTGCTTCCCGAACATGTTCCGGCGGTTCTGGAACATGTTCCGGTGCTTCCGCTATATGATCCGGCGGTTCCAGAACATGTTCCGGCGCTTCTGGAACATGCACCAGTGTTTCCGGAACACGCTCCGGCGGTTCTGGAACATGTTCCGGCGCTTCCGGAACATGCTCCGGTGCTTCCGGAACATGTTCCGGTTCTACCAGATCATGTTCCGGCGATTCCGGAACATGTTCCGGCGGTTCCGGAACATGTTCCGGCGCTTCCTGAAGATGTTCCGCTGCTTCCGGAACATGTTCCGGTTCTTCCAGAACATGTTCCGGTGCTTCCGGAACATGTTCCGGCGCTTCCGGAACATGTTCCGGCGCTTGCGGAACATGTTCCAGCGCTTCCGGGACATGCTCCGGTGCTTCCGGAACATGTTCCGGTTCTACCGGATCCTGTTCCGGCGATTCCGGAACATGTTCCGGCGGTTCCGGAACATGTTTCGGTGCTTCCTGAAGATGTTCCGGCGCTTGCGGACAATGTTCTGGCGCTTCCGGAACATGCTCCGGTGTTTCCTGAAGATGTTCCGCTGCTTCCGGAACATGTTCCGGTTCTTCCAGAACATGTTCCGGTGCTTCCGGAACATGTTCCGGCGCTTCCGGAACATGTTCCGGCGCTTGCGGAACATGTTCCGGCGCTTCCGGAACATGCTCCGGTGCTTCCGGAACATGTTCCGGTTCTACCGGATCCTGTTCCGGCGATTCCGGAACATGTTCCGTCGGTTCCAGAACATGTTCCGGCGGTTCCGGAACATGTTCCCGCGCTTCCGGAACATGCACCAGTGATTCCGGAACATGCTCCGGCATTTCCGGAACATGTTCCGGTTTTTCCGGAACATGTTTTGGAAGGGCCGGAAGATGTTCCGGCGGTTCCGGAACATTTTCCGGTGGTTCCGGAACATGTTCCGGTCATTCCGGAACATCTTCCGGCGCTTCCGGAACATGTTCCGGCGCTTCCGGAACATGTTCCGGCGCTTCCGCAACATGTTCCGGCGATTTTGGAACATGTTCCGGCGCTTCTGGAACATTTTCCCGCGCTTCCAGAACATGTTCCGCCGCTTCCGGAACATGTTCCGGCGTTTCGGGAACATATTCCGGTGCTTCCGGAACATGTTCCGGCGGTTCCGGAACATGTTGCGGTGCTTCCGGAACATGTTCCGGTGCTTCCTGAAGATGTTCCGGTGCTTCCGGAACATGTTCCGGTTCTTCCAGAACATGTTCCGGTGCTTCCGGAACATGTTCCGGCGCTTGCGGAACATGTTTTGGCGCTTCCCGAACATGCTCCGGTGCTTCCGCAACATGTTCCACAAGCACCAGAACATGTCCCGGCGGTTCCGGAGCATGTTCCCGCGCTTCCGGAACGTGTTCCCGCGCTTCCGGAACATGTTCCCGAACCGCCGGAACATGCACCAGTGATTCCGGAACATGCTCGGGCATTTCTGGAACATGTTCCGGTTCTTCCGGAACATGTTTCCGAAGGGCCGGAAGATGTTCCGGCGCTTCCGGGACATTTTCCGGTGGTTTCGGAACATGTTCCGGTGCATCCCGAACATCTTCCGGCGCTTCCGGAACATGTTCCGGCGCTTCCGGAACATGTTCCGGCGCGTCCGCAACATTTTCCCGCGCTTCCGGAACATGTTCCCGAAGCACCGGAACATGTTCCGGCGGTTCGGGAACATATTCCGGTGCTTCCCGAACATGTTCCGGCGGTTCTGGAACATGTTCCGGTGCTTCCGCTATATGATCCGGCGGTTCCAGAACATGTTCCGGCGCTTCTGGAACATGCACCAGTGTTTCCGGAACACGCTCCGGCGGTTCTGGAACATGTTCCGGCGCTTCCGGAACATGCTCCGGTGCTTCCGGAACATGTTCCGGTTCTACCAGATCATGTTCCGGCGATTCCGGAACATGTTCCGGCGGTTCCGGAACATGTTCCGGCGCTTCCTGAAGATGTTCCGCTGCTTCCGGATCATGTTCCGGTTCTTCCAGAACATGTTCCGGTGCTTCCGGAACATGTTCCGGCGCTTCCGGAACATGTTCCGGCGCTTGCGGAACATGTTCCAGCGCTTCCGGGACATGCTCCGGTGCTTCCGGAACATGTTCCGGTTCTACCGGATCCTGTTCCTGCGATTCCGGAACATGTTCCGGCGGTTCCGGAACATGTTTCGGTGCTTCCTGAAGATGTTCCGGCGCTTGCGGACAATGTTCTGGCGCTTCCGGAACATGCTCCGGTGTTTCCTGAAGATGTTCCGCTGCTTCCGGAACATGTTCCGGTTCTTCCAGAACATGTTCCGGTGCTGTCGGAACATGTTCCGGCGCTTCCGGAACATGTTCCGGCGCTTGCGGAACATGTTCCGGCGCTTCCGGAACATGCTCCGGTGCTTCCGGAACATGTTCCGGTTCTACCGGATCCTGTTCCGGCGATTCCGGAACATGTTCCGTCGGTTCCAGAACATGTTCCGGCGGTTCCGGAACATGTTCCCGCGCTTCCGGAACGTGTTCCCGCGCTTCCGGAACATGTTCCGGCGGTTCCAGAACATGTTCCGGCGCTTCCGGAACATGCACCAGTGATTCCGGAACATGCTCCGGCATTTCCGGAACATGTTCCGGTTTTTCCGGAACATGTTTTGGAAGGGCCGGAAGATGTTCCGGCGCTTCCGGAACATTTTCCGGTGGTTCCGGAACATGTTCCGGTCATTCCGGAACATCTTCCGGCGCTTCCGGAACATGTTCCGGCGCTTCCGGAACATGTTCCGGCGCTTCCGCAACATGTTCCGGCGATTTTGGAACATGTTCCCACGCTTCTGGAACATTTTCCCGCGCTTCCAGAACATGTTCCGCCGCTTCCGGAACATGTTCCGGCGTTTCGGGAACATATTCCGGTGCTTCCGGAACATGTTCCGGCGGTTCCGGAACATGTTGCGGTGCTTCCGGAACATGATCCGGCGGTTCCAGAACATGTTCCGGCGCTTCTCGAACATGCACCAGTGATTCCGGAACATGTTCCGGAAGCGCCGGAAGATGTTCCGGCGGTTCCGGAACATGTTTCGCTTCTACCGGATTATGTTCCGGCGGTTCCGGAACATGTTCCGGTGCTTCCGAAACATGTTCCCTTGGTTCCGGAACATGTTCCGGAAGCCCCGGAACATGTTCCGGAAGCACCGGAACATGTTCCGGAACCGCCGGAACATGTTCCGGAACCGCCGGAGCATGTTCCGGAAGCACCAGAACATGTTCCGGAAGCACTGGAGCATGCTCCGGAAGCGCCGAAACATGTTCCGGAACTGCCGGAACATGTTCTCGAAGCACCGGAACATGTTCCGGAAGCGCCGGATCATGTTCCGGAAGCACCGGAACATGTTCCGGAAGCACCGGAACATGTTCCAGAAGCGCCGGATCATGTTCCGGAAGCACCAGAACATGTTCCGGAACCGCCGGAACATGTTCCGGAACAGCCGGAACATGTTCCGGAACCGCCGGCACATGTTCCGGAAGCACCGGAAAATGTTCCGGAAGCACCGGAACATGTTCCGGAAGCAGCGGAACATGTACCGGAAGCACCGGAACATGTTCCGGAAGCGCCAAAACGTTTTCCGGAAGCGCCGGAACATGTACCGGAATCGCCGGAACATGTTCCGGAAGCGCCGGAACATGTCCCACAAGAGCCTGAACATGTTCCGGAACTGCCGGAACATGTTTTGGAACCGCCGGAACATGTTCCGGAAGCGCCGGAACATCTTCCGGAACCGCCGGAACATGTTCCGTAACCACCGGAACATGTGCCGGAACCGCCGGAACATGTTCCTGAAGCGCCGGAACATGTTCCGGAAGCACCGGAACATGTTCCGGAAGCACTGGAACATGTTCCGGAAGCACCGGAACATGTTCCGGAAGCACCGGAACATGTTCCGGAAGCGCCGAAACATGTTCCGGAACCACCGGAACATGTTCCGGCGCTTCCGGAACATGTTCCGGAAGCACCGGAACATGTTCCGGAAGCACCGGAACATGTTCCGGAAGGACCGGAACATGTTCCGGAAGGACCGGAACATGTTCCGGAAGCGCCGGAACATGTTCCGGTGCTTCCGGAACATGTTCCGGAACCACCGGAACATGTTCCGGAAGCACCGGAACATGTTCCGGAAGGACCAGAACATGTTCCAGAAGGACCGGAACATGGTGCGGAAGCGCCGGAACATGTTCCGGACGCGCCGGAACATGATCCGCAACCGCCGGAACATGTTCCGGAAGCGCCGGAACATGTTCCGGAAGCACCGGAACATCTTCCGGAAGGACCAGAACATGTTCCGGAAGGACCGGAACATGTTCCGGAAGCGCCGGAACATGTTCCGGAGGCACCGGAACATGTTTCGCTTCTACCGGATTATGTTCCGGCGGTTCCGGAACGTGTTCCGGTGCTTCCGAAACATGTTCCCTTGGTTCCGGAACATGTTCCGGTGCTTCGGGAACATGTTCCGGAAGCACAGGAACATGTTCCTGAAGCACCGGAACATGTTCGGCAAGCACCGGAACATGTTCCGGAAGCACCGGAACATGTTCCGGAAGCACCGGAACATGTTCCGGAAGCACAGGAACATGTTCCTGAAGCACCGGAACATGTTCCGGAACTGGCGGAACATGTTCTTGAAGCACCGGAACATGTTCCGGAAGCGCCGGATCATGTTCGGGAAGCACCGGAACATGTTCCGGAAGCACCGGAACATGTTCCGGAAGCGCCCGATCATGTTCCGGAAGCACCGGAACATGTTCCGGAAGCACCGGAACATGTTCCGGAAGCGCCAAAACATGTTCCGGAACTGCCTGAACATGTTCCGGAACCGCCGGCACATGTTCCGGAACCGCCGGAACATGTTCCGGAACCGCCGAAACATGTTCCGGAAGCACCGGTACATGTTCCGGAAGCACCGGAACATGTTCCAGAAGCAGGGGAACATGTTCCGGAAGCGCCGGAACATGTACCGGAAGCACCGGAACATGTTCCGGAAGCGCCAAAACGTTTTCCGGAAGCGCCGGAACATGTACCGGAATCGCCGGAACATGTTCCGGAAGCGCCGGAACATGTCCCACAATAGCCTGAACATGTTCCGGAACCGCCGGAACATGTTCCGGAAGCGCCGCAACATCTTGTGGAGCCGCCGGAACATGTTCCGGAAGGCCCAGAACATGTTCCGGAAGGACCGGAACATGTTGCGGAAGCGCCGGAACATGTTCTGGAAGCGCCGGAACATGATCCGCAAGCGCCGGAACATGTTCCGGAAGCGCCGGAACATGTTCCGGAAGCACCGGAACATCTTCCGGAAGGACCAGAACATGTTCCGGAAGCACCGGAACATGTTCCGGAAGCGCCGGAACATGTTCCGGAAGCACCGGATCATGTTCCGGAGGCGCCGGATCATGTTCCGGAAGCACCGGAACATGTTCCGGAAGCACCGGAACATGTTCGGGAAGCACCGGAACATGTTCCGGCAGCACCGGAACATGTTCCGGAAGCACAGGAACATGTTCTGGAAGCACCGGAACATGTTCCGGAACCGCCGGAACATGCTCCGGAACCGCCGGAACATGTTCCGGAAGCACCAGAACATGTTCCGGAAGCACACGAACATGTTCCGGAAGCACCGGAACATGTTCCGGAACCGCCGGAACATGCTCCGGAACCGCCGGAACATGCTCCGGAACCGCCGGAGCATATTACGGAAGCACCGGAACATGTTCCGGAAGCACTGGAGCATGTTCCGGAAGCGCCGAAACATGTTCCGGAACTGCCGGAACATGTTCTGGAAGCACCGGAACATGTTCCGGAAGCGCCGGATCACGTTCCGGAAGCACCGGAACATGTTCCGGAAGCACCGGAACATGTTCCGGAAGCGCCGAAACATGTTCCGGAAGGGCCTGAACATGTTCTGGAATCACCGGAACATGTTCCGGAAGCACCGGAACATGTTCCGGAACAGCCGAAACATGTTCCGGAAGCACCGGAACATGTTCTGGAAGCACCGGAACATGTTCCGGAAGCAGCGGAACATGTTCCGGAAGCGCCGGAACATGTACCGGAAGCACCGGAACATGTTCCGGAAGCGCCAAAACATTTTCCGGAAGCGCCCGAACATGTACCGGAACCGCCGGAACATGTTCCGGAACCGCCGGAACATGTTCCGGAAGCGCCGGAACATCTTCTGGAACCGCGGAACATGTTCCGGAACAACCGGATCATGTTCCGGAACCACCGGAACATGTTCCTGAAGCGCCGGAACATGTTCCGGAAGCACCGGAACATGTTCCGGAAGCACCGGAACATGTTCTGGAAGGACCAGAACATGTTCCGGAAGGACCGGAACATGTTGCGGAAGCGCCGGAACATGTTCCGGAAGCGCCGAAACATGATCCGCAACCGCTGGAACATGTTCCGGAAGCGCCGGAACATGTTCCGGAACCACCGGAAGATGTTCCGGAAGCCCGGGATCATGTTCCGGAAGCGCCGGAACATGTTCTGGAAGCACCGGAACATGTTCCGGAAGCACCGGAACATGTTCCGGAAGGACCAGAACATGTTCCGGAAGGACCGGAACATGTTGCGGAAGCGCCGGAACATGTTCCGGAAGCGCCGGAACATGATCCGCAACCGCTGGAACATGTTCCGGAAGCGCCGGAACATGTTCTAGAAGCACCGGAACCTGTTTCGGAGGCACCGTAACATGTTCCGGAAGCGCCGGATCATGTTCCGGAAGCGCCGGAACATGTTCCGGAGGCACCGGAACATGTTCCGGAAGCACCGGATCATGTTCCGGAAGCGCCGGAACATGTTCCGGAAGCACCGGATCATGTTCCGGAGGCGCCGGATCATGTTCCGGAAGCACCGGAACATGTTCCGGAAGCACCGGAACATGTTCGGGAAGCACCGGAACACATTACGGCAGCACCGGAACATGTTCCGGAAGCACAGGAACATGTTCTGGAAGCACCGGAACATGTTCCGGAACCGCCGGAACATGCTCCGGAACCACCGGAACATGTTCCGGCAGCACCGGAACATGTTCCGGAAGCACAGGAACATGTTCCGGAAGCACCGGAACATGTTCCGGAACCGCCGGAACATGCTCCGGAACCGCCGGAACATGCTCCGGAACCGCCGGAGCATGTTACGGAAGCACCGGAACATGTTCCGGAAGCACTGGAGCATGTTACGGAAGCGCCGAAACATGTTCCGGAACTGCCGGAACATGTTCTGGAAGCACCGGAACATGTTCCGGAAGCGCCGGATCACGTTCCGGAATCACCGGAACATGTTCCGGAAGCACCGGAACATGTTCCGGAACAGCCGAAACATGTTTTGGAAGCACCGGAACATGTTCTGGAAGCACCGGAACATGTTCCGGAAGCGGCGGAACATGTTCCGGAAGCGCCGGAACATGTACCGGAAGCGCCGGAACATGTTCCGGAAGCGCCAAAACATTTTCCGGAAGCGCCCGAACATGAACCGGAACCGCCGGAACATGTTCCGGAACCGCCGGAACATGTTCCGGAAGCGCCGGAACATCTTCTGGAACCGCGGAACATGTTCCGGAACCACCGGAACATGTTACGGAACCACCGGAACATGTTCCTGAAGCGCCGGAACATGTTCCGGAAGCACCGGAACATGTTCCGGAACCACCGGAAGATGTTCCGGAAGCCCGGGATCATGTTCCGGAAGCGCCGGAACATGTTCTGGAAGCACCGGAACATGTTCCGGAAGCACCGGAACATGTTCCGGAAGGACCAGAACATGTTCCGGAAGCACCGGAACATGTTCCGGAAGGACCAGAACATGTTCCGGAAGGACCGGAACATGTTGCGGAAGCGCCGGAACATGTTCCGGAAGCGCCGGAACCTGTTTCGGAGGCACCGTAACATGTTCCGGAAGCGCCGGATCATGTTCCGGAAGCGCCGGAACATGTTCCGGAGGCACCGGAACATGTTCCGGAAGCACCGGATCATGTTCCGGAAGCGCCGGAACATGTTCCGGAAGCACCGGATCATGTTCCGGAAGCACCGGAACATGTTCCGGAAGCACCGGAACATGTTCCGGAAGCGCCAAAACATGTTCCGGAACCGCCTGAACATGTTCCGGAACCGCCGGAACATGTTCTGGAACCGCCGAAACGTGTTCCGGAAGCACCGGTACATGTTCCGGAAGCACCGGAACATGTTCCAGAAGCAGGGGAACATGTTCCGGAAGCGCCGGAACATGTACCGGAAGCACCGGAACATGTTCCGGAAGCGCCAAAACGTTTTCCGGAAGCGTCGGAACATGTACCGGAATCGCCGGAACATGTTCCGGAAGCGCCGGAACATGTCCCACAATAGCCTGAACATGTTCCGGAACCGCCGGAACATGTTCCGGAAGCGCCGGAACATGTTCCGGAAGCGCCGAAACATCTTGTGGAACCGCCGGAACATGTTCCGGAACCACCGGAACATGTTCCGGAACCACCGGAACATGTTCCTGAAGCGCCGGAACATGTTCCGGAACCACCGGAACATGTTCTGGAAGCACCGGAACATGTTCCGGAAGCACAGGAACATGTTCTGGAAGCGCCGGAACATGTTCCGGAACCACCGGAACATGTTCCGGAACCGCCGGAACATGTTCGGGAAGCACCGGAACATGTTCCAGAAGGCCCAGAACATGTTCCGGAAGGACCGGAACATGTTGCGGAAGCGCCGGAACATGTTCTGGAAGCGCCGGAACATGATCCGCAACCGCCGGAACATGTTCCGGAAGCGCCGGAACATGTTCCGGAAGCACCGGAACATCTTCCGGAAGGGCCAGAACATGTTCCGGAAGGACCGGAACATGTTCCGGAAGCGCCGGAACATGTTCCGGAAGCACCGGATCATGTTCCGGAGGCGCCGGATCATGTTCCGGAAGCACCGGAACATGTTCCGGAAGCACCGGAACATGTTCGGGAAGCACCATAACATGTTCCGGCAGCACCGGAACATGTTCCGGAAGCACAGGAACATGTTCTGGAAGCACCGGAACATGTTCCGGAACCGCCGGAACATGCTCCGGAACCGCCGGAACATGTTCCGGAAGCACCAGAACATGTTCCGGAAGCACAGGAACATGTTCCGGAAGCACCGGAACATGTTCCGGAACCGCCGGAACATGTTCTGGAACCGCCGAAACGTGTTCCGGAAGCACCGGTACATGTTCCGGAAGCACCGGAACATGTTCCAGAAGCAGGGGAACATGTTCCGGAAGCGCCGGAACATGTACCGGAAGCACCGGAACATGTTCCGGAAGCGCCAAAACGTTTTCCGGAAGCGTCGGAACATGTACCGGAATCGCCGGAACATGTTCCGGAAGCGCCGGAACATGTCCCACAATAGCCTGAACATGTTCCGGAACCGCCGGAACATGTTCCGGAAGCGCCGGAACATGTTCCGGAAGCGCCGAAACATCTTGTGGAACCGCCGGAACATGTTCCGGAACCACCGGAACATGTTCCGGAACCACCGGAACATGTTCCTGAAGCGCCGGAACATGTTCCGGAACCACCGGAACATGTTCTGGAAGCACCGGAACATGTTCCGGAAGCACAGGAACATGTTCTGGAAGCGCCGGAACATGTTCCGGAACCACCGGAACATGTTCCGGAACCGCCGGAACATGTTCGGGAAGCACCGGAACATGTTCCAGAAGGCCCAGAACATGTTCCGGAAGGACCGGAACATGTTGCGGAAGCGCCGGAACATGTTCTGGAAGCGCCGGAACATGATCCGCAACCGCCGGAACATGTTCCGGAAGCGCCGGAACATGTTCCGGAAGCACCGGAACATCTTCCGGAAGGGCCAGAACATGTTCCGGAAGGACCGGAACATGTTCCAGAAGCGCCGGAACATGTTCCGGAAGCACCGGATCATGTTCCGGAGGCGCCGGATCATGTTCCGGAAGCACCGGAACATGTTCCGGAAGCACCGGAACATGTTCGGGAAGCACCATAACATGTTCCGGCAGCACCGGAACATGTTCCGGAAGCACAGGAACATGTTCTGGAAGCACCGGAACATGTTCCGGAACCGCCGGAACATGCTCCGGAACCGCCGGAACATGTTCCGGAAGCACCAGAACATGTTCCGGAAGCACAGGAACATGTTCCGGAAGCACCGGAACATGTTCCGGAACCGCCGGAACATGCTCCGGAACCGCCGGAACATGCTCCGGAACCGCCGGAGCATGTTACGGAAGCACCGGAACATGTTCCGGAAGCACTGGAGCATGTTCCGGAAGCGCCGAAACATGTTCCGGAACTGCCGGAACATGTTCTGGAAGCACCGGAACATGTTCCGGAAGCGCCGGATCACGTTCTGGAAGCACCGGAACATGTTCCGGAAGCAGCGGAACATGTTCCGGAAGCGCCGGAACATGTACCGGAAGCACCGGAACATGTTCCGGAAGCGCCAAAACATTTTCCGGAAGCGCCCGAACATGTACCGGAACCGCCGGAACATGTTCCGGAACCGCCGGAACATGTTCCGGAAGCGCCGGAACATCTTCCGGAACCGCGGAACATGTTCCGGAACCACCGGAACATGTTCCGGAACCACCGGAACATGTTCCTGAAGCGCCGGAGCATGTTCCGGAAGCACCGGAACATGTTGCGGAAGCGCCGGAAGATGTTCTGGAAGCCCGGGATCATGTTCCGGAAGCGCCGGAACATGTTCTGGAAGCACGGGAACATGTTCCGGAAGCACCGGAACATGTTCCGGAAGGACCAGAACATGTTCCGGAAGGACCAGAACATGTTGCGGAAGCGCCGGAACATGTTCCGGAAGCGCCGGAACATGATCCGCAACCGCCGGAACATGTTCCGGAAGCGCCGGAACATGTTCCGGAAGCACCGGAACATCTTCCGGAAGGGCCAGAACATGTTCCGGAAGGACCGGAACATGTTCCGGAAGCGCCGGAACATGTTCCGGAAGCACCGGATCATGTTCCGGAGGCGCCGGATCATGTTCCGGAAGCACCGGAACATGTTCCGGAAGCACCGGAACATGTTCGGGAAGCACCATAACATGTTCCGGCAGCACCGGAACATGTTCCGGAAGCACAGGAACATGTTCTGGAAGCACCGGAACATGTTCCGGAACCGCCGGAACATGCTCCGGAACCGCCGGAACATGTTCCGGAAGCACCAGAACATGTTCCGGAAGCACAGGAACATGTTCCGGAAGCACCGGAACATGTTCCGGAACCGCCGGAACATGTTCTGGAACCGCCGAAACGTGTTCCGGAAGCACCGGTACATGTTCCGGAAGCACCGGAACATGTTCCAGAAGCAGGGGAACATGTTCCGGAAGCGCCGGAACATGTACCGGAAGCACCGGAACATGTTCCGGAAGCGCCAAAACGTTTTCCGGAAGCGTCGGAACATGTACCGGAATCGCCGGAACATGTTCCGGAAGCGCCGGAACATGTCCCACAATAGCCTGAACATGTTCCGGAACCGCCGGAACATGTTCCGGAAGCGCCGGAACATGTTCCGGAAGCGCCGAAACATCTTGTGGAACCGCCGGAACATGTTCCGGAACCACCGGAACATGTTCCGGAACCACCGGAACATGTTCCTGAAGCGCCGGAACATGTTCCGGAACCACCGGAACATGTTCTGGAAGCACCGGAACATGTTCCGGAAGCACAGGAACATGTTCTGGAAGCGCCGGAACATGTTCCGGAACCACCGGAACATGTTCCGGAACCGCCGGAACATGTTCGGGAAGCACCGGAACATGTTCCAGAAGGCCCAGAACATGTTCCGGAAGGACCGGAACATGTTGCGGAAGCGCCGGAACATGTTCTGGAAGCGCCGGAACATGATCCGCAACCGCCGGAACATGTTCCGGAAGCGCCGGAACATGTTCCGGAAGCACCGGAACATCTTCCGGAAGGGCCAGAACATGTTCCGGAAGGACCGGAACATGTTCCAGAAGCGCCGGAACATGTTCCGGAAGCACCGGATCATGTTCCGGAGGCGCCGGATCATGTTCCGGAAGCACCGGAACATGTTCCGGAAGCACCGGAACATGTTCGGGAAGCACCATAACATGTTCCGGCAGCACCGGAACATGTTCCGGAAGCACAGGAACATGTTCTGGAAGCACCGGAACATGTTCCGGAACCGCCGGAACATGCTCCGGAACCGCCGGAACATGTTCCGGAAGCACCAGAACATGTTCCGGAAGCACAGGAACATGTTCCGGAAGCACCGGAACATGTTCCGGAACCGCCGGAACATGCTCCGGAACCGCCGGAACATGCTCCGGAACCGCCGGAGCATGTTACGGAAGCACCGGAACATGTTCCGGAAGCACTGGAGCATGTTCCGGAAGCGCCGAAACATGTTCCGGAACTGCCGGAACATGTTCTGGAAGCACCGGAACATGTTCCGGAAGCGCCGGATCACGTTCTGGAAGCACCGGAACATGTTCCGGAAGCAGCGGAACATGTTCCGGAAGCGCCGGAACATGTACCGGAAGCACCGGAACATGTTCCGGAAGCGCCAAAACATTTTCCGGAAGCGCCCGAACATGTACCGGAACCGCCGGAACATGTTCCGGAACCGCCGGAACATGTTCCGGAAGCGCCGGAACATCTTCCGGAACCGCGGAACATGTTCCGGAACCACCGGAACATGTTCCGGAACCACCGGAACATGTTCCTGAAGCGCCGGAGCATGTTCCGGAAGCACCGGAACATGTTGCGGAAGCGCCGGAAGATGTTCTGGAAGCCCGGGATCATGTTCCGGAAGCGCCGGAACATGTTCTGGAAGCACGGGAACATGTTCCGGAAGCACCGGAACATGTTCCGGAAGGACCAGAACATGTTCCGGAAGGACCGGAACATGTTGCGGAAGCGCCGGAACATGTTCCGGAAGCGCCGGAACATGATCCGCAACCGCTGGAACATGTTCCGGAAGCGCCGGAACATGTTCCGGAAGCACCGGAACCTATTTCGGAGGCACCGTAACATGTTCCGGAAGCGCCGGATCATGTTCCGGAAGCGCCGGAACATGTTCCGGAGGCACCGGAACATGTTCCGGAAGCACCGGATCATGTTCCGGAAGCGCCGGAACATGTTCCGGAAGCGCCGGAACATGTTCCGGAAGGACCGGAAAATGTTCCAGAAGGACCGGAACATGTTCCGGAAGCACCGGATCATGTTCCGGAAGCGCCGGAACATGTTCCGGAAGCACCGGATCATGTTCCGGAAGCACCGGAACATGTTCCGGAAGCACCGGAACATGTTCCGGAAGCGCCAAAACATGTTCCGGAACCGCCTGAACATGTTCCGGAACTGCCGGAACGTGTTCCGGAACCGCCGGAACATGTTCTGGAACCGCCGAAACGTGTTCCGGAAGCACCAGTACATGTTCCGGAAGCACCGGAACATGTTCCAGAAGCAGGGGAACATGTTCCGGAAGCGCCGGAACATGTACCGGAAGCACCGGAACATGTTCCGGAAGCGCCAAAACGTTTTCCGGAAGCGCCGGAACATGTACCGGAATCGCCGGAACATGTTCCGGAAGCGCCGGAACATGTCCCACAATAGCCTGAACATGTTCCGGAACCGCCGGAACATGTTCCGGAACCGCCGGAACATGTTCCGGAAGCGCCGAAACATCTTGTGGAACCGCCGGAACATGTTCCGGAACCACCGGAACATGTTCCTGAAGCGCCGGAACATGTTCCGGAACCACCGGAACATGTTCTGGAAGCACCGGAACATGTTCCGGAAGCACAGGAACATGTTCTGGAAGCGCCGGAACATGTTCCGGAACCACCGGAACATGTTCCAGAAGGCCCAGAACATGTTCCGGAAGGACCGGAACATGTTGCGGAAGCGCCGGAACATGTTCGGGAAGCGCCGGAACATGATCCGCAACCGCCGGAACATGTTCCGGAAGCGCCGGAACATGTTCCGGAAGCACCGGAACGTCTTCCGGAAGGACCAGAACATGTTCCGGAAGGACCGGAACATGTTCCGGAAGCGCCGGAACATGTTCCGGAAGCACCGGATCATGTTCCGGAGGCGCCGGATCATGTTCCGGAAGCACCGCAACATGTTTCGGAAGCACCGGAACATGTTCGGGAAGCACCAGAACATGTTCCGGCAGAATCGGAACATGTTCCGGAAGCACAGGAACATGTTCTGGAAGCACCGGAACATGTTCCGGAACCGCCGGAACATGCTCCGGAACCGCCGGAACATGTTCCGGAAGCACCGGAACATGTTCCGGAACCGCCGGAACATGCTCCGGAACCGCCGGAACATGTTCCGGAAGCACAGGAACATGTTCCGGAAGCACCGGAACATGTTCCGGAACCGCCGGAACATGCTCAGGAACCGCCGGAACATGCTCCGGAACCGCCGGAGCATGTTACGGAAGCACCGGAACATGTTCCGGAAGCACTGGAGCATAATCCGGAAGCGCCGAAACATGTTCCGGAACTGCCGGAACATGTTCCGGAAGCACCGGAACATGTTCCGGAAGCGCCGGATCACGTTCCGGAAGCACCGGAACATGTTCCGGAAGCACCGGAACATGTTCCGGAAGCGCCGAAACATGTTCCGGAAGGGCCTGAACATGTTCTGGAATCACCGGAACATGTTCCGGAAGCACCGGAACATGTTCCGGAACAGCCGAAACATGTTCCGGAAGCACCGGAACATGTTCTGGAAGCACCGGAACATGTTCCGGAAGCAGCGGAACATGTTCCGGAAGCGCCGGAACATGTACCGGAAGCACCGGAACATGTTCCGGAAGCGCCAAAACATTTTCCGGAAGCGCCCGAACATGTACCGGAACCGCCGGAACATGTTCCGGAACCGCCGGAACATGTTCCGGAAGCGCCGGAACATCTTCTGGAACCGCGGAACATGTTCCGGAACCACCGGAACATGTTCCGGAACCACCGGAACATGTTCCTGAAGCGCCGGAGCATGTTCCGGAAGCACCGGAACATGTTCCGGAACCACCGGAAGATGTTCCGGAAGCCCGGGATCATGTTCCGGAAGCGCCGGAACATGTTCTGGAAGCACCGGAACATGTTCCGGAAGCACCGGAACATGTTCCGGAAGGACCAGAACATGTTCCGGAAGGACCGGAACATGTTGCGGAAGCGCCGGAACATGTTCCGGAAGCGCCGGAACATGATCCGCAACCGCTGGAACATGTTCCGGAAGCGCCGGAACATGTTCCGGAAGCACCGGAACCTATTTCGGAGGCACCGTAACATGTTCCGGAAGCGCCGGATCATGTTCCGGAAGCGCCGGAACATGTTCCGGAGGCACCGGAACATGTTCCGGAAGCACCGGATCATGTTCCGGAAGCGCCGGAACATGTTCCAAGAGGACCGGAACATGTTCCGCAAGCGCCGGAACATGTTCCGGAAGCACCGGATCATGTTCCGGAATCACCGGAACATGTTCCGGATTCGCCGGAACATGTTCCGGAAGCGCCGGAACATGTTCCAGAATCGCCGGAACATGTTCTGGAAGGACCGGAACCTGTTCCGGAGGCACCGGATCATGTTCCGGAAGCGCCGGAACATGTTCCGGAAGCACCGGATCATGTTCCGGAAGCGCCGGAACATGATTCGGAAGGACCGGAACATGTTCCGGAAGCACCAGAACATGTTTCGGAAGCGCCGGAACATGCTCCGGAACCGCCGGAACATGTTCCGGAACCGCCGGAACATGTTCTGGAACCGCCGAAACATGTTCCGGAAGCACCGGTACATGTTCTGGAAGCACCGGAACATGTTCCAGAAGCAGGGGAACATGTTCCGGAAGCGCCGGAACATGTACCGGAAGCACCGGAACATGTTCCGGAAGCACCGGATCATGTTCCGGAACCGCCGGAACATGTTCCGGAACCGCCGGAACATGTTCCGGAAGCGCCGAAACATCTTGTGGAACCGCCGGAACATGTTCCGGAACCACCGGAACATGTTCCGGAACCACCGGAACATGTTCCTGAAGCGCCGGAACATGTTCCGGAACCACCGGAACATGTTCTGGAAGCACCGGAACATGTTCCGGAAGCACAGGAACATGTTCTGGAAGCGCCGGAACATGTTCGGGAAGCACCGGAACATGTTCCAGAAGGCCCAGAACATGTTCCGGAAGGACCGGAACATGTTACCGTAGCACCGGAACATGTTCCGGAAGCACTGGAGCATGTTCCGGAAGCGCCGAAACATGTTCCGGAACTGCCGGAACATGTTCTGGAAGCACCGGAACATGTTCCGGAAGCGCCGGATCACGTTCCGGAAGCACCGGAACATGTTCCGGAAGCACCGGAACATGTTCCGGAAGCGCCGAAACATGTTCCGGAAGGGCCTGAACATGTTCTGGAATCACCGGAACATGTTCCGGAAGCACCGGAACATGTTCCGGAACAGCCGAAACATGTTCCGGAAGCACCGGGACATGTTCTGGAAGCACCGGAACATGTTCCGGAAGCAGCGGAACATGTTCCGGAAGCGCCGGAACATGTACTGGAAGCGGCGGAACATGTTCCAGGAGCGCCAAAACATTTTCCGGAAGCGCCCGAACATGTACCGGAACCGCCGGAACATGTTCCGGAACCGCCGGAACATGTTCCGGAAGCGCCGGAACATCTTCTGGAACCGCGGAACATGTTCCGGAACCACCGGAACATGTTCCGGAACCACCGGAACATGTTCCTGAAGCGCCGGAACATGTTCCGGAAGCACCGGAACCTGTTTCGGAGGCACCGTAACATGTTCCGGAAGCGCCGGATCATGTTCCGGAAGCGCCGGAACATGTTCCGGAGGCACCGGAACATGTTCCGGAAGCACCGGATCATGTTCCGGAAGCGCCGGAACATGTTCCGGAAGCACCGGATCATGTTCCGGAAGCGCCGGAACATGTTCCGGAAGGACCGGAAAATGTTCCAGAAGGACCGGAACATGTTCCGGAAGCGCCGGAACATGTTCCAAGAGGACCGGAACATGTTCCGCAAGCGCCGGAACATGTTCCGGAAGCACCGGATCATGTTCCGGAATCACCGGAACATGTTCCGGATTCGCCGGAACATGTTCCGGAAGCGCCGGAACATGTTCCAGAATCGCCGGAACGTGTTCCGGAAGGACCGGAACCTGTTCCGGAAGCACCGGATCATGTTCCGGAAGCGCCGGAACATGTTCCGGAAGCACCGGATCATGTTCCGGAAGCGCCAGAACATGTTCTGGAAGCACCGGAACATGTTCCGGAAGCACCAGAACATGTTTCGGAAGCGCACGGAACATGCTCCGGAAGGACCGGAACATGTTCCGGAAGGACCCGAACATGTTCCGGAAGGACCTGAACATGTTCCGCAAGCGCCGGAACACGTTCCGGAGGCACCGGAACGTGTTCCGGAAGCGCCGGAGAACGTTCCGGAAGCACCGGAACATGTTCCGGAAGCGCCGGAACATGTTCCGGAGGCACCGGAACATGTTCCGGAAGCGCCGGAATGTGTTCCGGAAGGACCCGAACATGTTCCGGAAGCACCAGATCATGTTCCGGAAGGACCCGAACATGTTCCGGAAGCACCAGATCATGTTCCGGAAGCGCCGGAACATCTTCCGGAAGCGCCGGAACATGTTCCAGAAGCGCCGGAACATGTACTGGAAGGACGGGAACATGTTCCGGAAGCACCGGAACATGTTCTGGAAGGACCGGGACATGTTCCGGAAGCGCCGGAACATGTTCCGGAAGCACCGGAACATGTTCCGGAAGCGCCGGAACATGTTCCGGAAGCCGCCGGAACATGTTCCGGAAGCACCGGAACATGTTCCGGAAGCGCCGGAACATGTTCCGGAAGCACCGGAACATGTTCCGGAAGCACCGGAACATGTTCCGGAAGCGCCGGAACATGTTCCGGAATCGCCGGAACATGTTCCGGAATCGCCGGAACATGTTCCGGAAGCGCCGGAACATGTTCCGGAATCACCGGAACATGTTCCGGAATCACCGGAACATGTTCCGGATTCGCCGGAACATGTTCTGGAATCGCCGGAACATGTTCCGGAAGCACCAGATCATGTTCCGGAAGCGCCGGAACATGTTCCGGAAGGACCGGAACATGTTCCGGAAGCGCCAGAACATGTTCTAGAAGCACCGGAACATGTTCCGGAAGCACCAGAACATGTTTCGGAAGCGCCGGAACATGCTCCGGAAGGACCGGAACATGTTCCGGAAGGACCCGAACATGTTCCGGAAGGACCTGAACATGTTCCGGAAGCGCCGGAACACGTTCCGGAGGCACCGGAACGTGTTCCGGAAGCGCCGGAGAACGTTCCGGAAGCACCGGAACATGTTCCGGAAGCGCCGGAACATGTTCCGGAGGCACCGGAACATGTTCCGGAAGCGCCGGAATGTGTTCCGGAAGGACCCGAACATGTTCCGGAAGCACCGGATCATGTTCCGGAAGGACCCGAACATGTTCCGGAAGCACCGGATCATGTTCCGCAAGCGCCGGAACATCTTCCGGAAGCGCCGGAACATGTTCCGGAAGCACCGGAACAGGTTCCGGAAGCGCCGGAACATGTTCCGGAGGCACCGGAACGTGTTCCGGAAGCGCCGGAACACGTTCCGGAAGCACCGGAACATGTTCCGGAAGCGTCGGAACGTGTTCCGGAAGCGCCGGAACATGTTCCGGAAGTACCGGAACATGTTCCGGAATCGCCGGAACATGTTCCGGAATCGCCGGAACATGTTCCGGAAGCACCGGAACATGTTCCGGAAGCGCCGGAACATGTTCTGGAATCGCCGAAACATGTTCCGGAAGGACCGGAACATGTTCCGGAATCGCCGGAACATGTTCCAGAATCGCCGGAACATGTTCCGGAAGGACCGGATCATGTTCCGGAAGCACCGGATCATGTTCCGGAAGCACCGGATCATGTTCCGGAAGCGCCGGAACATGTTCCGGAAGCACCGGATCATGTTCCGGAAGCGCCGGAACGTGTTCCGGAAGGACCCGAACATGTTCCGGAAGCACCGGAACATATTCCGGAAGGAGCGGAACATGTTCCGGAAGGACCGGAACATGTTCCGGAAGAGCCGGAACATGTTCTGGAAGGGCCGGAACATGTTCCGGAAGCGCCGGAACATGTTCCGGAAGCACCGGATCATGTTCCGGAAGCGCCGGAACATGTTCTGGAAGGACCGGAACATGTTCCGGAAGCGCCGGAACATGTTCCGGAAGCAGCGGAACATGTTCCGGAAGCGCCGGAACATGTACTGGAAGCGGCGGAACATGTTCCAGGAGCGCCAAAACATTTTCCGGAAGCGCCCGAACATGTACCGGAACCGCCGGAACATGTTCCGGAACCGCCGGAACATGTTCCGGAAGCGCCGGAACATCTTCTGGAACCGCGGAACATGTTCCGGAACCACCGGAACATGTTCCGGAACCACCGGAACATGTTCCTGAAGCGCCGGAACATGTTCCGGAAGCACCGGAACCTGTTTCGGAGGCACCGTAACATGTTCCGGAAGCGCCGGATCATGTTCCGGAAGCGCCGGAACATGTTCCGGAGGCACCGGAACATGTTCCGGAAGCACCGGATCATGTTCCGGAAGCGCCGGAACATGTTCCGGAAGCACCGGATCATGTTCCGGAAGCGCCGGAACATGTTCCGGAAGGACCGGAAAATGTTCCAGAAGGACCGGAACATGTTCCGGAAGCGCCGGAACATGTTCCAAGAGGACCGGAACATGTTCCGCAAGCGCCGGAACATGTTCCGGAAGCACCGGATCATGTTCCGGAATCACCGGAACATGTTCCGGATTCGCCGGAACATGTTCCGGAAGCGCCGGAACATGTTCCAGAATCGCCGGAACGTGTTCCGGAAGGACCGGAACCTGTTCCGGAAGCACCGGATCATGTTCCGGAAGCGCCGGAACATGTTCCGGAAGCACCGGATCATGTTCCGGAAGCGCCAGAACATGTTCTGGAAGCACCGGAACATGTTCCGGAAGCACCAGAACATGTTTCGGAAGCGCACGGAACATGCTCCGGAAGGACCGGAACATGTTCCGGAAGGACCCGAACATGTTCCGGAAGGACCTGAACATGTTCCGCAAGCGCCGGAACACGTTCCGGAGGCACCGGAACGTGTTCCGGAAGCGCCGGAGAACGTTCCGGAAGCACCGGAACATGTTCCGGAAGCGCCGGAACATGTTCCGGAGGCACCGGAACATGTTCCGGAAGCGCCGGAATGTGTTCCGGAAGGACCCGAACATGTTCCGGAAGCACCAGATCATGTTCCGGAAGGACCCGAACATGTTCCGGAAGCACCAGATCATGTTCCGGAAGCGCCGGAACATCTTCCGGAAGCGCCGGAACATGTTCCAGAAGCGCCGGAACATGTACTGGAAGGACGGGAACATGTTCCGGAAGCACCGGAACATGTTCTGGAAGGACCGGGACATGTTCCGGAAGCGCCGGAACATGTTCCGGAAGCACCGGAACATGTTCCGGAAGCGCCGGAACATGTTCCGGAAGCCGCCGGAACATGTTCCGGAAGCACCGGAACATGTTCCGGAAGCGCCGGAACATGTTCCGGAAGCACCGGAACATGTTCCGGAAGCACCGGAACATGTTCCGGAAGCGCCGGAACATGTTCCGGAATCGCCGGAACATGTTCCGGAATCGCCGGAACATGTTCCGGAAGCGCCGGAACATGTTCCGGAATCACCGGAACATGTTCCGGAATCACCGGAACATGTTCCGGATTCGCCGGAACATGTTCTGGAATCGCCGGAACATGTTCCGGAAGCACCAGATCATGTTCCGGAAGCGCCGGAACATGTTCCGGAAGGACCGGAACATGTTCCGGAAGCGCCAGAACATGTTCTAGAAGCACCGGAACATGTTCCGGAAGCACCAGAACATGTTTCGGAAGCGCCGGAACATGCTCCGGAAGGACCGGAACATGTTCCGGAAGGACCCGAACATGTTCCGGAAGGACCTGAACATGTTCCGGAAGCGCCGGAACACGTTCCGGAGGCACCGGAACGTGTTCCGGAAGCGCCGGAGAACGTTCCGGAAGCACCGGAACATGTTCCGGAAGCGCCGGAACATGTTCCGGAGGCACCGGAACATGTTCCGGAAGCGCCGGAATGTGTTCCGGAAGGACCCGAACATGTTCCGGAAGCACCGGATCATGTTCCGGAAGGACCCGAACATGTTCCGGAAGCACCGGATCATGTTCCGCAAGCGCCGGAACATCTTCCGGAAGCGCCGGAACATGTTCCGGAAGCACCGGAACAGGTTCCGGAAGCGCCGGAACATGTTCCGGAGGCACCGGAACGTGTTCCGGAAGCGCCGGAACACGTTCCGGAAGCACCGGAACATGTTCCGGAAGCGTCGGAACGTGTTCCGGAAGCGCCGGAACATGTTCCGGAAGTACCGGAACATGTTCCGGAATCGCCGGAACATGTTCCGGAATCGCCGGAACATGTTCCGGAAGCACCGGAACATGTTCCGGAAGCGCCGGAACATGTTCTGGAATCGCCGAAACATGTTCCGGAAGGACCGGAACATGTTCCGGAATCGCCGGAACATGTTCCAGAATCGCCGGAACATGTTCCGGAAGGACCGGATCATGTTCCGGAAGCACCGGATCATGTTCCGGAAGCACCGGATCATGTTCCGGAAGCGCCGGAACATGTTCCGGAAGCACCGGATCATGTTCCGGAAGCGCCGGAACGTGTTCCGGAAGGACCCGAACATGTTCCGGAAGCACCGGAACATATTCCGGAAGGAGCGGAACATGTTCCGGAAGGACCGGAACATGTTCCGGAAGAGCCGGAACATGTTCTGGAAGGGCCGGAACATGTTCCGGAAGCGCCGGAACATGTTCCGGAAGCACCGGATCATGTTCCGGAAGCGCCGGAACATGTTCTGGAAGGACCGGAACATGTTCCGGAAGCGCCGGAACATGTTCCGGAAGCACCGGATCATGTTCCGGAAGCACCGCAACATGTTCCGGAAGCGCCGGAACATGTTCCGGAATCGCCGGAACATGTTCCGGAAGGACCGGAACATGTTCCGGAATCACCGGAACATGTTCCGGAATCGCCGGAACATGTTCCGGAATCGCCGGAACATGTTCCGGAAGGACCAGATCATGTTCCGGAAGCACCGGATGATGTTCCGGAAGGACCAGAACATGTTCCGGAAGCGCCGGAACATGTTCCGGAAGCGCCGGAACATGTTCCAGAATCGCCGGAACATGTTCTAGAAGGACCGGAACATGTTCCGGAAGCGCCGGAACATGTTCTGGAAGCACCGGAACATGTTCCGGAAGGACCGGAACATGTTCCGGAAGCGCCGGAACATGTTCCGGAAGCGCCGGAACATGTTCCAGAATCGCCGGAACATGTTCTGGAAGGACCGGAACATGTTCCGGAAGCGCCGGAACATGTTCCGGAAGCACCGGAACATGTTCCGGAAGCGCCGGAACATGTTCCGGAATCGCCGGAACATGTTCCGGAAGCGCCGGAACATGTTCCGGAATCGCCGGAACATGTTCCGGAAGGACCGGATCATGTTCCGGAAGCGCCGGAACATGTTCCGGAAGCGCCGGAACATGTTCCGGAAGCACCGGAACATGATTCGGTCCTTCCGGAACATGTTCCGGCGATTCTGGAACATGTTCCGGCGATTCCGGAACATGTTCCGGTCCTTCCGGAACATGTTCCGGAATCGCCGGAACATGTTCCGGAAGCGCCGGAACATGTTCCGGAAGCGCCGGAACATGTTCCGGAAGCACCGGATCATGTTCCGGAAGCACCGGATCATGTTCCGGAAGCGCCGGAACATGTTCCGGAAGCACCGGATCATGTTCCGGAAGCGCCGGAACGTGTTCCGGAAGGACCAGAACATGTTCCGGAAGCACCGGAACATATTCCGGAAGGAGCGGAACATGTTCCGGAAGGACCGGAACATGTTCCGGAAGAGCCGGAACATGTTCTGGAAGGGCCGGAACATGTTCCAGAAGCGCCGGAACATGTTCCGGAAGCACCGGATCATGTTCCGGAAGCGCCGGAACATGTTCTGGAAGGACCGGAACATGTTCCGGAAGCGCCGGAACATGTTCCGGAAGCACCGGATCATGTTCCGGAAGCACCGCAACATGTTCCGGAAGCGCCGGAACATGTTCCGGAATCGCCAGAACATGTTCCGGAAGGACCGGAACATGTTCCGGAATCACCGGAACATGTTCCGGAATCGCCGGAACATGTTCCGGAATCGCCGGAACATGTTCCGGAAGGACCGGATGATGTTCCGGAAGCACCGGATGATGTTCCGGAAGGACCGGAACATGTTCCGGAAGCGCCGGAACATGTTCCGGAAGCGCCGGAACATGTTCCAGAATCGCCGGAACATGTTCTAGAAGGACCGGAACATGTTCCGAAAGCGCCGGAACATGTTCCGGAAGCACCGGAACATGTTCCGGAAGGACCGGAACATGTTCCGGAAGCGCCGGAACATGTTCCGGAAGCGCCGGAACATGTTCCAGAATCGCCGGAACATGTTCTGGAAGGACCGGAACATGTTCCGGAAGCGCCGGAACATGTTCCGGAAGCACCGGAACATGTTCCGGAAGGACCGGAACATGTTCCGGAAGGACCGGATCATGTTCCGGAAGCGCCGGAACATGTTCCGGAATCGCCGGAACATGTTCCGGAATCGCCGGAACATGTTCCGGAAGCACCGGATCATGTTCCGGAAGCGCCGGAACATGTTCCGGAAGCACCGGAACATGATTCGGTCCTTCCGGAACATGTTCCGGCGATTCTGGAACATGTTCCGGCGATTCCGGAACATGTTCCGGTCCTTCCGGAACATGTTCCGGAATCGCCGGAACATGTTCCGGAAGGACTGGAACATGTTCCGGAAGCGCCGGAACATGTTCCGGAATCGCCGAAACATGTTCCGGAAGGACCGGAACATGTTCCGGAATCGCCGGATCATGTTCCGGAAGCACCGGATCATGTTCAGGAAGCGCCGGAACATGTTCCGGAAGCACCGGATCATGTTCCGGAAGCGCCGGAACATGTTCCGGAGGCACCGGAACATGTTCCGGAAGCGCCGAAACGTGTTCCGGAAGGACCCGAACATGTTCCGGAAGCACCGGAACATGTTCCGGAAGGACCGGAACATGTTCCGGAAGGACCGGAACATGTTCCGGAAGCGCCGAAACATGTTCTGGAAGGACCGGAACATGTTCCGGAAGCGCCGGAACATGTTCTGGAAGCACCGGATCATGTTCCGGAAGCGCCGGAACATGTTCCGGAAGCACCGGATCATGTTCCGGAAGCACCGGAACATGTTCCGGAAGCGCCGGAACATGTTCCGGAATCGCCGGAACATGTTCCGGAAGGACCGGAACATGTTCCGGAATCACCGGAACATGTTCCGGAATCGCCGGAACATGTTCCGGGAGGACCGGATCATGTTCCGGAAGCACCGGATCATGTTCCGGAAGCACCGGATCATGTTCCAGAAGCGCCGGAAAATGTTCCGGAAGGACCGGAACATGTTCCGGAAGCGCCGGAACATGTTCCGGAAGCACCGGATCATGTTCCGGAAGCGCCGGAACATGTTCCAGAATCGCCGGAACGTGTTCCGGAAGGACCCGAACATGTTCCGGAAGGACCGGAACATGTTCCGGAAGCACCGAAACATGTTCCGGAAGCACCGGAACATGTTCCGGAGGGACCGGAACATGTTCCGGAAGCGCCGGAACATGTTCCAGGAGCGCCGGAACATGTTCCGGAAGCGCCGGATCATGTTCCGGAAGCGCCGGAACATGTTCCGGAAGGACCGGAACATGTTCCGGAAGCGCCGGAACATGTTCCGGAAGCGCCCGAACATGTTCCGGAATCGCCGGAACATGTTCCGGAAGGACCGGATCATGTTCCGGAAGCAGCGGATCATGTTCCGGAAGCACCGGATCATGTTCCGGAAGCGCCGGAACATGTTCCGGAAGGACCGGAACATGTTCCGGAAGCGCCGGAACATGTTCCGGAAGCACCGGATCATGTTCCGGAGGCGCCGGAACATGTTCCGGAGGCACCGGAACATGTTCCGGAAGCGCCGGAACGTGTTCCGGAAGGACCCGAACATGTTCCGGAAGGACCGGAACATGTTCCGGAAGCACCGGAACATGTTCTGGAGGGACCGGAACATGTTCCGGAAGCGCCGGAACATGTTCCGGAAGCGCCGGAACATGTTCCGGAAGCGCCGGATCATGTTCCGGAAGCGCCGGAACATGTTCCGGAAGCACCGGAACATGTTCCGGAAGGACCGGAACATGTTCCGGAAGCGCCGGAACATGTTCCGGAAGCACCGGATCATGTTCCGGAGGCGCCGGAACATGTTCCGGAGGCACCGGAACATGTTCCGGAAGGGCCGGAACGTGTTCCGGAAGGACCCGAACATGTTCCGGAAGCACCGGAACATGTTCCGGAAGCCCCGGAACATGTTCCGGAAGCGCCGGAACATGTTCCGGAAGGACCGGAACATGTTCCGGAAGCGCCGGAACATGTTCCGGAAGGACCTGAACATGTTCCGGAAGGACCGGAACATGTTCCGGAAGCACCGGAACATGTTCCGGAAACACCGGAACATGTTCCGGAAGCGCCGGAACATGTTCCGGAAGCGCCGGAACATGTTCCGGAAGCACCGGAACATGTTCTGGAAGCGCCGGGAGATGTTCCGGAAGCACCGGAACATGTTCTGGAAGCACCGGAACATCTCCAGGAAGCGCCGGAACATGTTCCGGAAGGACCGGAACATGTTCCGGAATTACCGGAACATGTTCCGGAATCGCCGGAACATGTTCCGGAAGCACCGGAACATGTTCCGGAAGCACCGGAACATGTTCCGGAAGGACCGGAACATGTTCCGGAAGCACCGGAACATGTTCCGGAAGGACCGGAACATGTTCCGGAAGCACCGGAACATGTTCCGGAATCGCCGGAACATGTTCTGGAAGGACCGCAACATGTTCCGGGATCGCCGGAACATGTTCTGGAAGCACCGGAACATGTTCCGGAAGGACCGGAACATGTTCCGAAAGGACCGGAACATTTTCCGGAAGCACCGGAACATGTTCCGGAAGCACCGGATCATGTTCTGGAAGCACCGGATCATGTTCCGGAAGGACCGGAACATGTTTCGGAAGCACCGGAACATGTTCCGGAAGCACCGGATCATGTTACGGAAGCGCCGGAACATGTTCCGGAGGCACCGGAACATGTTCCGGAAGCGCCGGAACGTGTTCCGGAAGGACCCGAACATGTTCCGGAAGAACCCGAACATGTTCCGGAAGGACAGGAACATGTTCCGGAAGGACCGGAACATGTTCCGGAAGCGCCGGAACATTTTCCGGAAGCGCCGGATCATGTTCCGGAAGCGCCGGAACATGTTCCGGAAGCGCCGGAACATGTTCCGGAGGCACCGGAACATGTTCCGGAAGGACCGGAACATGTTCCGAAAGGACCGGAACATGTTCCGGCGCTTCCGGAACATGTTCCGGAATCACCGGAACATGTTCCGGAATCGCCGGAACATGTTCCGGAAGGACCGGATCATGTTCCGGAAGCACCGGATCATGTTCCGGAAGCACCGGATCACGTTCCGGAAGCACCGGATCATGTTCCCGAAGGACCGGAACATGTTTCGGAAGCACCGGAACATGTTCCGGAAGCACCGGATCATGTTACGGAAGCGCCGGAACATGTTCCGGAGGCACCGGAACATGTTCCGGAAGCGCCGGAACGTGTTCCGGAAGGACCCGAACATGTTTCGGAAGGACCCGAACATGTTCCGGAAGGACAGGAACATGTTCCGGAAGGACCGGAACATGTTCCGGAAGCGCCGGAACATGTTCCGGAAGCGCCGGATCATGTTCCGGAAGCGCCGGAACATGTTCCGGAAGCGCCGGAACATGTTCCGGAGGCACCGGAACATGTTCCGGAAGCGCCGGAACGTGTTCCGGAAGCGCCGGAACGTGTTCCGGAAGCACCGGAACGTGTTCCGGAAGCACCGGAACGTGTTCCGGAAGCACCGGAACATGTTCCGGAAGGAACGGAACATGTTCCGGAAGCGCCGGAACATGTTCGAGAAGCGCCGGAACATGTTCCGGAAGGACTGGAACATGTTCCGGAAGCGCCGGAACATGTTTTGGAAAGACCGGAACATGTTCCGGAATCGCCGGAAGATGTTCCGGAATCGCCGGAACATGTTCCGGATGGACCGGAACATGTTCTGGAATCGCCGGAACATGTTCCGGAAGCGCCGGAACATGTTCCGGAAGCACCGGAACATGTTCCGGAAGCACCGGATCATGTTCCGGAAGCGCCGGAACATGTTCCGGAAGGACCGGAACATTTTTCTGGAAGCACCGGAACATGTTCCGGAAGGACCGGAACATGTTCCGGAAGCGCCGGATCATGTTTTGGAAAGACCGGAACATGTTCCGGAATCGCCGGAAGATGTTCCGGAATCGCGGGAACATGTTCCGGATGGACCGGAACATGTTCTGGAATCGCCGGAACATGTTCCGGAAGCGCCGGAACATGTTCCGGAAGCACCGGAACATGTTCTGGAAGCGCCGGAACATGTTTCCCGAATCGCCGGAACATGTTCCGGAAGGACCGGAACATGTTCCGGAATCACCGGAACATGTTCCGGAAGGACCGGAACATGTTCCGGAAGCACCGGAACATGTTCCGGAAAGACCGGAACATGTTCCGGAAGCACCGGAACATGTTCCGGAAGCACCGGAACATGTTCCTGAATCGCCGGAACATGTTCCGGAAGCACCGGAACATGTTCCGGAATCGCCGGAACATGTTCCGGAAGCACCGGAACATGTTCCGGAAGCACCGGAACATGTTCCGGAATCGCCGGAACATGTTCCGGAAGGACCGGGACATGTTCCGGAAGCGCCGGAACATGTTCCGGAAGCAGCGGAACATGTTCCGGAATCGCCGGAACATGTTCCGGAAGCGCCGGAACATGTTTCGGAAGCGCCGGAACATGTTCCAGAATCGCCGGAACATGTTCCGGAAGCGCCGGAACATGTTCCGGAAGGACCGGAACATGTTCCGGAAGGACCGGAACATGTTCCGGACGCGCCGGAACATGTTTTGGAAAGACCGGAACATGTTCCGGAATCGCCGGAAGATGTTCCGGAATCGCCGGAACATGTTCCGGATGGACCGGAACATGTTCTGGAATCGCCGGAACATGTTCCGGAAGCGCCGGAACATGTTCCGGAAGCACCGGAACATGTTCTGGAAGCACCGGAACATGTTCCGGAATCGCCGGAACATGTTCCGGAAGGACCGGAACATGTTCCGGAATCACCGGAACATGTTCCGGAATCGCCGGAACATGTTCCGGAAGCACCGGAACATGTTCCGGAAGGACCGGAACATGTTCCGGGGGCACCGGAACATGTTCCGGAAAGACCGGAACATGTTCCGGAAGCACCGGAACATGTTCCGGAAGCACCGGAACATGTTCCTGAATCGCCGGAACATGTTCCGGAAGCACCGGAACATGTTCCGGAATCGCCGGAACATGTTCCGGAAGCACCAGAACATGTTCCGGAAGCACCGGAACATGTTCCGGAAGCGCCGGAACATGTTCCGGAAGCACCGGAACATGTTCTGGAAGCGCCGGGAGATGTTCCGGAAGCACCGGAACATGTTCTGGAAGCACCGGAACATCTCCAGGAAGCGCCGGAACATGTTCCGGAAGAACCGGAACATGTTCCGGAATTACCGGAAAATGTTCCGGAATCGCCGGAACATGTTCCGGAAGCACCGGAACATGTTCCGGAAGCACCGGAACATGTTCCGGAAGGACCGGAACATGTTCCGGAAGCACCGGAACATGTTCCGGAAGGACCGGAACATGTTCCGGAAGCACCGGAACATGTTCCGGAATCGCCGGAACATGTTCTGGAAGGACCGCAACATGTTCCGGAATCGCCGGAACATGTTCTGGAAGCACCGGAACATGTTCCGGAAGGACCGGAACATGTTCCGAAAGGACCGGAACATTTTCCGGAAGCACCGGAACATGTTCCGGAAGCACCCGATCATGTTCTGCAAGCACCGGATCATGTTCCGGAAGGACCGGAACATGTTTCGGAAGCACCGGAACATGTTCCGGAAGCACCGGATCATGTTACGGAAGCGCCGGAACATGTTCCGGAGGCACCGGAACATGTTCCGGAAGCGCCGGAACGTGTTCCGGAAGGACCCGAACATGTTCCGGAAGAACCCGAACATGTTCCGGAAGGACAGGAACATGTTCCGGAAGGACCGGAAAATGTTCCGGAAGCGCCGGAACATTTTCCGGAAGCGCCGGATCATGTTCCGGAAGCGCCGGAACATGTTCCGGAAGCGCCGGAACATGTTCCGGAGGCACCGGAACATGTTCCGGAAGGACCGGAACATGTTCCGAAAGGACCGGAACATGTTCCGGAAGCACCGGATCATGTTCCGGAAGCACCGGATCACGTTCCGGAAGCACCGGATCATGTTCCCGAAGGACCGGAACATGTTTCGGAAGCACCGGAACATGTTCCGGAAGCACCGGATCATGTTACGGAAGCGCCGGAACATGTTCCGGAGGCACCGGAACATGTTCCGGAAGCGCCGGAACGTGTTCCGGAAGGACCCGAACATGTTTCGGAAGGACCCGAACATGTTCCGGAAGGACAGGAACATGTTGCGGAAGGACCGGAACATGTTCCGGAAGCGCCGGAACATGTTCCGGAAGCGCCGGATCATGTTCCGGAAGCGCCGGAACATGTTCCGGAAGCGCCGGAACATGTTCTGGAGGCACCGGAACATGTTCCGGAAGCGCCGGAACGTGTTCCGGAAGCGCCGGAACGTGTTCCGGAAGCACCGGAACGTGTTCCGGAAGCACCGGAACGTGTTCCGGAAGCACCGGAACATGTTCCGGAAGGAACGGAACATGTTCCGGAAGCGCCGGAACATGTTCGAGAAGCGCCGGAACATGTTCCGGAAGGACTGGAACATGTTCCGGAAGCGCCGGAACATGTTTTGGAAAGACCGGAACATGTTCCGGAATCGCCGGAAGATGTTCCGGAATCGCCGGAACATGTTCCGGATGGACCGGAACATGTTCTGGAATCGCCGGAACATGTTCCGGAAGCGCCGGAACATGTTCCGGAAGCACCGGAACATGTTCCGGAAGCACCGGATCATGTTCCGGAAGCGCCGGAACATGTTCCGGAAGGACCGGAACATTTTTCTGGAAGCACCGGAACATGTTCCGGAAGGACCGGAACATGTTCCGGAAGCGCCGGATCATGTTTTGGAAAGACCGGAACATGTTCCGGAATCGCCGGAAGATGTTCCGGAATCGCCGGAACATGTTCCGGATGGACCGGAACATGTTCTGGAATCGCCGGAACATGTTCCGGAAGCGCCGGAACATGTTCCGGAAGCACCGGAACATGTTCTGGAAGCGCCGGAACATGTTTCCCGAATCGCCGGAACATGTTCCGGAAGGACCGGAACATGTTCCGGAATCACCGGAACATGTTCCGGAAGGACCGGAACATGTTCCGGAAGCACCGGAACATGTTCCGGAAAGACCGGAACATGTTCCGGAAGCACCGGAACATGTTCCGGAAGCACCGGAACATGTTCCTGAATCGCCGGAACATGTTCCGGAAGCACCGGAACATGTTCCGGAATCGCCGGAACATGTTCCGGAAGCACCGGAACATGTTCCGGAAGCACCGGAACATGTTCCGGAATCGCCGGAACATGTTCCGGAAGGACCGGGACATGTTCCGGAAGCGCCGGAACATGTTCCGGAAGCACCGGAACATGTTCTGGAAGCACCGGAACATGTTCCGGAATCGCCGGAACATGTTCCGGAAGGACCGGAACATGTTCCGGAATCACCGGAACATGTTCCGGAATCGCCGGAACATGTTCCGGAAGCACCGGAACATGTTCCGGAAGGACCGGAACATGTTCCGGAAGCACCGGAACATGTTCCGGAAAGACCGGAACATGTTCCGGAAGCACCGGAACATGTTCCGGAAGCACCGGAACATGTTCCTGAATCGCCGGAACATGTTCCGGAAGCACCGGAACATGTTCCGGAATCGCCGGAACATGTTCCGGAAGCACCGGAACATGTTCCGGAAGCACCGGAACATGTTCCGGAAGCGCCGGAACATGTTCCGGAAGCACCGGAACATGTTCCGGAATCACCGGAACATGTTCCGGAATCGCCGGAACATGTTCCGGAAGGACCGGAACATGTTCCGGAAGCGCCGGAACATGTTCCGGAAGCGCCGGAACATGTTCCGGAAGGACCGGAACATGTTCCGGAAGCGCCGGAACATGTTCCGGAAGCGCCGGAACATGTTCCGGAAGCACCGGAACATGTTCCGGAATCGCCGGAACATGTTCCGGAAGCGCCGGAACATGTTTCGGAAGCGCCGGAACATGTTCCAGAATCGCCGGAACATGTTCCGGAAGCGCCGGAACATGTTCCGGAAGTACCGGAACATGTTCCGGAAGCGCCGGAACATGTTCCGGAAGGACCCGAACATGTTCCGGAAGGACCGGAACATGTTCCGGATGGACCGGAACATGTTCCGGAAGCACCGGAACATGTTCCGGAGGCGCCGGAACATGTTCCGGAAGCGCCGGAACATGTTCCGGAAGCACCGGAACATGTTCCGGAAGCACCGGAACATGTTCCGGAAGCGCCGGAAAATGTTCCGGGGAAGCACCGGAACATGTTCCGGAAGGACCGGAACATGTTCCGGAAGCACCGAAACATGTTCCGGAAGCACCGGAACATGTTCCGGAATCGCCGGAACATGTTCCGGAAGCGCCGGAACATGTTCCGGAAGCACCGGAACATATTCCGGAAGCACCGGAACATGTTCTGGAAGCGCCGGAACATGTTCCGGAAGCACCGGAACATGTTCCGGAAGCGCCGGAACATGTTCCGGAAGCGCCGGAACATGTTCCGGAAGCGCCGGAACATGTTCCGGAAGCACCGGAACATGTTCCGGAAGCGCCGGAACATGTTCCGGAAGCACGGGAACATGTTCCGGAATCGCCGGAACATGTTCCGGAAGCGCCGGATCATGTTCCGGAAGCACCGGAACATATTCCGGAAGCACCGGAACATGTTCTGGAAGCGCCGGAACATGTTCCGGAAGCACCGGAACATGTTCCGGAAGGACCGCAACATGTTCCGGAAGCACCGGAACATGTTCCGGAAGCACCGGAACATGTTCCGGAAGCACCGGAACATGTTCCGGAAGCGCCGGAACATGTTCCGGAAGCACCGGAACATGTTCCGGAATCACCGGAACATGTTCCGGAATCGCCGGAACATGTTCCGGAAGGACCGGAACATGTTCCGGAAGCGCCGGAACATGTTCCGGAAGCACCGGAACATGTTCCGGAATCGCCGGAACATGTTCCGGAAGCGCCGGAACATGTTTCGGAAGCGCCGGAACATGTTCCAGAATCACCGGAACATGTTCCGGAAGCGCCGGAACATGTTCCGGAAGTACCGGAACATGTTCCAGAATCACCGGAACATGTTCCGGAAGCGCCGGAACATGTTCCGGAAGTACCGGAACATGTTCCGGAAGCGCCGGAACATGTTCCGGAAGGACCCGAACATGTTCCGGAAGGACCGGAACATGTTCCGGATGGACCGGAACATGTTCTGGAAGCACCGGAACATGTTCCGGAAGCGCCGGAACATGTTCCGGAAGCGCCGGAACATGTTCCGGAAGCACCGGAACATGTTCCGGAAGCACCGGAACATGTTCCGGAAGCGCCGGAAAATGTTCCGGGGAAGCACCGGAACATGTTCCGGAAGGACCGGAACATGTTCCGGAAGCACCGAAACATGTTCCGGAAGCACCGGAACATGTTCCGGAATCGCCGGAACATGTTCCGGAAGCGCCGGAACATGTTCCGGAAGCACCGGAACATGTTCCGGAAGCACCGGAACATGTTCTGGAAGCGCCGGAACATGTTCCGGAAGCACCGGAACATGTTCCGGAAGCACCGGAACATGTTCCGGAAGCGCCGGAACATGTTCCGGAAGCACCGGAACATGTTCCGGAAGCACCGGAACATGTTCCGGAAGCACCGGAACATGTTCCGGAATCGCCGGAACATGTTCCGGAAGCGCCGGATCATGTTCCGGAAGCGCCGGAACATGTTCCGGAATCGCCGGAACATGTTCCGGAAGCGCCAGAACGTGTTCCGGAAGGACCGGAACATGTTCCGGAAGCACCGGAACATGTTCCGGAAGCGCCGGAACATGTTCCGGAAGCACGGGAACATGTTCCGGAATCGCCGGAACATGTTCCGGAAGCGCCGGAACATGTTCCGGAAGGACCGGAACATGTTCCGGAAGCGCCGGAACATGTTCCGGAAGGACCCGAACATGTTCCGGAAGGACCGGAACATGTTCCGGAAGCGCGGGAAAATGTTCCCGGGAAGCACCGGAACATGTTCCGGAAGAACCGAAACATGTTCCGGAAACGCCGGAACATGTTCCGGAAGCGCCGGAACATGTTCCGGAAGGACCGCAACATGTTCCGGAAGCACCGGAACATGTTCCGGAAGCGCCGGAACATGTTCCGGAAGGACCGGAACATGTTCCGGAAGGACCTGAACATGTTCCGGAAGGACCGGAACATGTTCCGGAAGCACCGGAACATGTTCCGGAAGCGCCGGATAATGTTCCGGAAGGACCGGAACATGTTCCGGAAGGACCGGAACATGTTCCGGAAGCGCCGGGACATGTTCCAGAAGCGCCGGAACATGTTCCGGAAGCGCCGGATCATGTTCCGGAAGCGCCGGAACATGTTCCGGAATCGCCGGAACATGTTCCGGAAGCGCCAGAACATGTTCTGGAAGCGCCGGAACATGTTCCGGAAGTACCGGAACATGTTCCGGAAGCGCCGGAACATGTTCCGGAAGGACCCGAACATGTTCCGGAAGGACCGGAACATGTTCCGGATGGACCGGAACATGTTCTGGAAGCACCGGAACATGTTCCGGAAGCGCCGGAACATGTTCCGGAAGCGCCGGAACATGTTCCGGAAGCACCGGAACATGTTCCGGAAGCACCGGAACATGTTCCGGAAGCGCCGGAAAATGTTCCGGGGAAGCACCGGAACATGTTCCGGAAGGACCGGAACATGTTCCGGAAGCACCGAAACATGTTCCGGAAGCACCGGAACATGTTCCGGAATCGCCGGAACATGTTCCGGAAGCGCCGGAACATGTTCCGGAAGCACCGGAACATGTTCCGGAAGCACCGGAACATGTTCTGGAAGCGCCGGAACATGTTCCGGAAGCACCGGAACATGTTCCGGAAGCACCGGAACATGTTCCGGAAGCGCCGGAACATGTTCCGGAAGCACCGGAACATGTTCCGGAAGCACCGGAACATGTTCCGGAAGCACCGGAACATGTTCCGGAATCGCCGGAACATGTTCCGGAAGCGCCGGATCATGTTCCGGAAGCGCCGGAACATGTTCCGGAATCGCCGGAACATGTTCCGGAAGCGCCAGAACGTGTTCCGGAAGGACCGGAACATGTTCCGGAAGCACCGGAACATGTTCCGGAAGCGCCGGAACATGTTCCGGAAGCACGGGAACATGTTCCGGAATCGCCGGAACATGTTCCGGAAGCGCCGGATCATGTTCCGGAAGCGCCGGAACATGTTCCGGAATCGCCGGAACATGTTCCGGAAGCGCCGGAACATGTTCCGGAAGGACCCGAACATGTTCCGGAAGGACCGGAACATGTTCCGGAAGCGCGGGAAAATGTTCCCGGGAAGCACCGGAACATGTTCCGGAAGAACCGAAACATGTTCCGGAAACGCCCGAACATGTTCCGGCGCTTCCGGAGCATGTTCCAGAAGCACCGGAACATGTTCCGGAAGCGCCGGAACATGTTCCGGAAGCGCCGGAACATGTTCCGGAAGGACCGCAACATGTTCCGGAAGCACCGGAACATGTTCCGGAAGCACCGGAACATGTTCCGGAAGCACCGGAACATGTTCCGGAAGCGCCGGAACATGTTCCGGAAGCACCGGAACATGTTCCGGAATCACCGGAACATGTTCCGGAATCGCCGGAACATGTTCCGGAAGGACCGGAACATGTTCCGGAAGCGCCGGAACATGTTCCGGAAGCGCCGGAACATGTTCCGGAAGCACCGGAACATGTTCCGGAATCGCCGGAACATGTTCCGGAAGCGCCGGAACATGTTTCGGAAGCGCCGGAACATGTTCCAGAATCACCGGAACATGTTCCGGAAGCGCCGGAACATGTTCCGGAAGTACCGGAACATGCTCCAGAATCACCGGAACGCCGGAACATGTTCCGGAAGTACCGGAACATGTTCCGGAAGCGCCGGAACATGTTCCGGAAGGACCCGAACATGTTCCGGAAGGACCGGACCATGTTCCGGATGGACCGGAACATGTTCTGGAAGCACCGGAACATGTTCCGGAAGCGCCGGAACATGTTCCGGAAGCGCCGGAACATGTTCCGGAAGCACCGGAACATGTTCCGGAAGCACCGGAACATGTTCCGGAAGCGCCGGAAAATGTTCCGGGGAAGCACCGGAACATGTTCCGGAAGGACCGGAACATGTTCCGGAAGCACCGAAACATGTTCCGGAAGCACCGGAACATGTTCCGGAATCGCCGGAACATGTTCCGGAAGCGCCGGAACATGTTCCGGAAGCACCGGAACATGTTCCGGAAGCACCGGAACATGTTCTGGAAGCGCCGGAACATGTTCCGGAAGCACCGGAACATGTTCCGGAAGCACCGGAACATGTTCCGGAAGCGCCGGAACATGTTCCGGAAGCGCCGGAACATGTTCCGGAAGCACCGGAACATGTTCCGGAATCGCCGGAACATGTTCCGGAAGCACCGGAACATGTTCCGGAATCGCCGGAACATGTTCCGGAAGCGCCGGATCATGTTCCGGAAGCGCCGGAACATGTTCCGGAATCGCCGGAACATGTTCCGGAAGCGCCGGATCATGTTCCGGAAGCGCCGGAACATGTTCCGGAATCGCCGGAACATGTTCCGGAAGCGCCAGAACGTGTTCCGGAAGGACCGGAACATGTTCCGGAAGCACCGGAACATGTTCCGGAAGCGCCGGAACATGTTCCGGAAGCACGGGAACATGTTCCGGAATCGCCGGAACATGTTCCGGAAGCGCCGGATCATGTTCCGGAAGCGCCGGAACATGTTCCGGAAGGACCGGAACATGTTCCGGAAGCGCGGGAAAATGTTCCCGGGAAGCACCGGAACATGTTCCGGAAGAACCGAAACATGTTCCGGAAACGCCCGAACATGTTCCGGCGCTTCCGGAACATGTTCTGGAAGCACCGGAACATGTTCCGGAAGGACCGGAACATGTTCCGGAAGCGCCGGAACATGTTCCGGAAGGACCGCAACATGTTCCGGAAGCACCGGAACATGTTCCGGAAGCGCCGGAACATGTTCCGGAAGCACCGGAACATGTTCTGGAAGCGCCGGAACATGTTCCGGAAGGACCGGAACATGTTCCGGAAGCGCCGGAACATGTTCCGGAAGCACCGGAACATGTTCCGGAAGGACCGGAACATGTTCCGGAAGCGCCGGAACATGTTCCAGAAGCGCCGGAACATGTTCCGGAAGCGCCGGATCATGTTCCGGAAGCGCCGGAACATGTTCCGGAATCGCCGGAACATGTTCCGGAAGCGCCGGAACATGTTCCGGAAGCACCGGAACATGTTCCGGAATCGCCGGAACATGTTCCGGAAGCGCCGGATCATGTTCCGGAAGCGCCGGAACATGTTCCGGAAGCACCGGAACATGTTCCGGAAGCACCGGAACATGTTCCGGAATCGCCGGAACATGTTCCGGAAGCGCCGGAACATGTTCCGGAAGGACCGGAACATGTTCCGGAAGCAACGGAACATGTTCCGGAAGCACCGGAACATGTTCCGGAAGGACCGGCACATGTTCCGGAAGCGCCGGCACATGTTCCGGAAGCGCCGGCACATGTTCCGGAAGCGCCAGAAGATCTTCCGGAAGGACCGGAACATGTTCCGGAAGCACCGGAACGTGTTCCGGAAGGACCGGCACATGTTCCGGAAGGACCGGCAAATGTTCCGGAAGGACCGGAACATGTTCCCGAAGCGCCGGAACATGTTCCGGAAGCCCCGGAACATGTTCCGGAAGGACCGGAACATGTTCCGAAAGCACCGGAACATGTTCCGGAGGCACCGGAACATGTTCCGGAAGCACCGGAACATGTTCCGGAAGCGCCGGAACATGTTCCGGAAGCGCCGGAACATGTTCCGGAAGGACCGGAACATGTTCCTCAAGCGCCGGAACATGTTCCGGAAGCCCCGGAACATGTTCCCGGAAGCACCGGAACATGTTCCGGAAGCACCGGAACATGTTCCGGAAGCGCCGGAACATGTTCCGGAAGCGCCGGAACGTGTTCTGGAAGGACCGGAACATGTTCCGGAAGCGCCGGAACATGTTCCGGAAGGACCGGAACATGTTCTCGAAGCACCGGAACATGTTCCGGAAGCACCGGAACATGTTCCGGAAGCGCCGGAACATGTTCCGGGAGCGCCGGAACATGTTCCGGAAGCAACGGAACATGTTCCGGAAGCACCGGAACATGTTCCGGAATCGCCGGAACATGTTCCGGAAGCGCCAAAACATGTTCCGGAAGCACCGGAACATGTTCCGGAAGCACCGGAACATGTTCCGGAAGCGCCGGAAAATGTTCCGGGGAAGCACCGGAACATGTTCCGGAAGGACCGGAACATGTTCCGGAAGCACCGAAACATGTTCCGGAAGCACCGGAACATGTTCCGGAATCGCCGGAACATGTTCCGGAAGCGCCGGAACATGTTCCGGAAGCACCGGAACATGTTCCGGAAGCACCGGAACATGTTCCGGAAGCACCGGAACATGTTCCGGAAGCACCGGAACATGTTCCGGAAGCACCGGAACATGTTCCGGAAGCGCCGGAACATGTTCCGGAAGCACCGGAACATGTTCCGGAAGCGCCGGAACATGTTCCGGAAGCGCCGGAACATGTTCCGGAAGCACCGGAACATGTTCCGGAATCGCCGGAACATGTTCCGGAAGCACCGGAACATGTTCCGGAAGCGCCGGAACATGTTCCGGAAGCGCCGGAACATGTCCCGGAAACGCCGGAACATGTTCCGGAAGCACCGGAACATGTTCCGGAATCGCCGGAACATGTTCCGGAAGCGCCGGATCATGTTCCGGAAGCGCCGGAACATGTTCCGGAATCGCCGGAACATGTTCCGGAAGCGCCAGAACGTGTTCCGGAAGGACCGGAACATGTTCCGGAAGCACCGGAACATGTTCCGGAAGCGCCGGAAAAAGTTTCTGGAAGCACGGGAACATGTTCCGGAATCGCCGGAACATGTTCCGGAAGCGCCGGATCATGTTCCGGAAGCGCCGGAACATGTTCCGGAATCGCCGGAACATGTTCCGGAAGCGCCGGAACATGTTCCGGAAGGACCCGAACATGTTCCGGAAGGACCGGAACATGTTCCAGAAGCGCGGGAAAATGTTCCGGGGAAGCACCGGAACATGTTCCGGAAGAACCGCAACATGTTCCGGAAACGCCGGAACATGTTCCGGAAGCGCCGGAACATGTTCCGGAAGGACCGCAACATGTTCCGGAAGCACCGGAACATGTTCCGGAAGCGCCGGAACATGTTCCGGAAGGACCGGAACATGTTCCGGAAGGACCTGAACATGTTCCGGAAGGACCGGAACATGTTCCGGAAGCACCGGAACATGTTCCGGAAGCGCCGGATAATGTTCCGGAAGGACCGGAACATGTTCCGGAAGGACCGGAACATGTTCCGGAAGCGCCGGGACATGTTCCAGAAGCGCCGGAACATGTTCCGGAAGCGCCGGATCATGTTCCGGAAGCGCCGGAACATTTTCCGGAATCGCCGGAACATGTTCCGGAGGCACCGGAACATGTCCCGGAAGCACCGGAACATGTTCCGGAAGCGCCGGAACATGTTCCGGAAGCGCCGGAACATGTTCCGGAAGGACCGGAACATGTTCCTCAAGCGCCGGAACATGTTCCGGAAGCCCCGGAACATGTTCCGGAAGGACCGGAACATGTTCCGGAAGCACCGGAACATGTTCCGGAAGCGCCGGAACATGTTCCGGAAGCGCCGGAACATGTTCCGAATGGACCGGAACATGTTCCGGAAGCGCCGGAACATGTTCCGGAAGGACGAGAACATGTTCCGGAAGGACCGGAACATATTCCGGAAGGACCGGCACATGTTCCGGAAGCGCCGGAACATGTTCCGGAAGCGCCGGAACATGTTCCGGAAGCACCGGAACATGTTCCGGAAGCGCCGGAACATGTTCCGGAAGGACCCGAACATGTTCCGGAAGGACCGGAACATGTTCCGGAAGCGCGGGAAAATGTTCCGGGGAAGCACCGGAACATGTTCCGGAAGAACCGAAACATGTTCCGGAAACGCCGGAACATGTTCCGGAAGCGCCGGAACATGTTCCGGAAGGACCGCAACATGTTCCGGAAGCACCGGAACATGTTCCGGAAGCGCCGGAACATGTTCCGGAAGGACCGGAACATGTTCCGGAAGGACCTGAACATGTTCCGGAAGGACCGGAACATGTTCCGGAAGCACCGGAACATGTTCCGGAAGCGCCGGATAATGTTCCGGAAGGACCGGAACATGTTCCGGAAGGACCGGAACATGTTCCGGAAGCGCCGGGACATGTTCCAGAAGCGCCGGAACATGTTCCGGAAGCGCCGGATCATGTTCCGGAAGCGCCGGAACATGTTCCGGAATCGCCGGGACATGTTCCGGAGGCACCGGAACATGTTCCGGAAGCACCGGAACATGTTCCGGAAGCGCCGGAACATGTTCCGGAAGGACCGGAACATGTTCCTCAAGCGCCGGAACATGTTCCGGAAGCCCCGGAACATGTTCCGGAAGGACCGGAACATGTTCCGGAAGCACCGGAACATGTTCCGGAAGCGCCGGAACATGTTCCGGAAGCGCCGGAACATGTTCCGAATGGACCGGAACATGTTCCGGAAGCGCCGGAACATGTTCCGGAAGGACGAGAACATGTTCCGGAAGGACCGGAACATATTCCGGAAGGACCGGCACATGTTCCGGAAGCGCCGGAACATGTTCCGGAAGCGCCGGAACATGTTCCGGAAGCACCGGAACATGTTCCGGAAGCGCCGGAACATGTTCCGGAAGCACCGGAACATGTTCCGGAAGCGCCGGAACATGTTCGGGAAGCGCCGGAACATGTTCCGGAAGCAACGGAACATGTTCCGGAAGCACCGGAACATGTTCCGGAAGAACCGGAACATGTTCCGGAAGCGCCGGAACATGTTCCGGAAGCGCCGGCACATGTTCCGGAAGCGCCGGAACATCTTCCGGAAGAACCGGAACATGTTCCGGAAGGACCGGAATGTCTCCCGGAAGGACCGGCACATGTTCCGGAAGGACCGGCACATGTTCCGGAAGGACCGGAACATGTTCCGGAAGGACCGGAACATGTTCCGGAAGCACCGGAACATGTTCCGGAAGCACCGAAACATGTTGCGGAAGCAACGGAACATGTTCCGGTGCTTCCGGAACATGTTCCGGAAGCGCCAGAACACGTTCCGGAAGGACCGGAACGTGTTCCGGAAGGACCGGAACATGTTCCGGAAGCGCCGGAACATGTTCCGGAAGCACCGGAACATGTTCCGGAAGCACCGAAACATGTTCCGGAAGCAACGGAACATGTTCCGGTGCTTCCGGAACATGTTCCGGAAGCGCCGGAACACGTTCCGGAAGGACCGGAACATGTTTTGGAGGCACCGGAACATGTTCCGGAAGCGCCGGAACACGTTCCGGAAGGACCGGAACGTGTTCCGGAAGGACCAGCACATGTTCCGGAAGCGCCGGCACATGTTCCGGAAGCGCCGGCACATGTTCCGGAAGCGCCGGAACATCTTCCGGAAGGACCGGAACATGTTCCGGAAGGACCGGAACGTGTTCCGGAAGGACCGGCACATGTTCCGGAAGGACCGGCACATGTTCCGGAAGGACCGGAACATGTTCCGGAAGCGCCGGAACATGTTCCGGAAGCACCGGAACATGTTCCGGAAGGACCGGAACATAATCCGGAAGGACCGGCACATGTTCCGGAAGCGCCGGCACATGTTCCGGAAGCGCCGGCACATGTTCCGGAAGCGCCGGCACATGTTCCGGAAGGACCGGAACGTGTTCTGGAAGGACCGGAACATGTTCCGGAAGCGCCGGAACATAATCCGGAAGGACCGGCACATGTTCCGGAAGCGCCGGCACATGTTCCGGAAGCGCCGGCACATGTTCCGGAAGCGCCGGCACATGTTCCGGAAGGACCGGAACATGTTCCGGAAGGACCGGAACATGTTCCGGAAGCACCGGAACATGTTCCGGAAGCGCCGGAACATGTTCCGGGAGCGCCGGAACATGTTCCGGAAGCAACGGAACATGTTCCGGAAGCGCCGGAACATGTTCCGGAATCGCCGGAACATGTTCCGGAATCGCCGGAACATGTTCCGGAAGGACCGGAACATGTTCCGGAAGCGCCGGAACATGTTCCGGAAGCACCGGAACATGTTCCGGAGGCACCGGAACATGTTCCGGAAGCGCCGGAAAATGTTCCGGGGAAGCACCGGAACATGTTCCGGAAGGACCGGAACATGTTCCGGAAGCACCGAAACATGTTCCGGAAGCACCGGAACATGTTCCGGAATCGCCGGAACATGTTCCGGAAGCGCCGGAACATGTTCCGGAAGCACCGGAACATGTTCCGGAAGCACCGGAACATGTTCCGGAAGCGCCGGAACATGTTCCGGAAGCACCGGAACATGTTCCGGAAGCACCGGAACATGTTCCGGAAGCGCCGGAACATGTTCCGGAAGCGCCGGAACATGTTCCCGAAGCACCGGAACATGTTCCGGAATCGCCGGAACATGTTCCGGAAGCACCGGAACATGTTCCGGAAGCGCCGGAACATGTTCCGGAAGCACCGGAACATGTTCCGGAAGCGCCGGAACATGTTCCGGAAGCGCCGGAACATGTCCCGGAAACGCCGGAACATGTTCCGGAAGCACCGGAACATGTTCCGGAATCGCCGGAACGTGTTCCGGAAGGACCGGAACATGTTCCGGAAGCACCGGAACATGTTCCGGAAGCGCCGGAACATGTTCCGGAAGCACGGGAACATGTTCCGGAATCGCCGGAACATGTTCCGGAAGCGCCGGAACATGTTCCGGAAGGACCGGAACATGTTCCGGAAGCGCCGGAACATGTTCCGGAAGGACCCGAACATGTTCCGGAAGGACCGGAACATGTTCCGGAAGCGCGGGAAAATGTTCCGGGGAAGCACCGGAACATGTTCCGGAAGAACCGAAACATGTTCCGGAAACGCCGGAACATGTTCCGGAAGCGCCGGAACATGTTCCGGAAGGACCGCAACATGTTCCGGAAGCACCGGAACATGTTCCGGAAGCGCCGGAACATGTTCCGGAAGGACCGGAACATGTTCCGGAAGGACCTGAACATGTTCCGGAAGGACCGGAACATGTTCCGGAAGCACCGGAACATGTTCCGGAAGCGCCGGATAATGTTCCGGAAGGACCGGAACATGTTCCGGAAGGACCGGAACATGTTCCGGAAGCGCCGGGACATGTTCCAGAAGCGCCGGAACATGTTCCGGAAGCGCCGGATCATGTTCCGGAAGCGCCGGAACATGTTCCGGAATCGCCGGAACATGTTCCGGAAGCGCCAGAACATGTTCTGGAAGCGCCGGAACATGTTCTGGAAGCGCCGGAACATGTTCCGCAAGCACCGGAACATGTTCCGGAAGCACCGGAACATGTTCCGGAATCGCCGGAACATGTTCCGGAAGCGCCGGAACATGTTCCGGAAGCACCGGAACATGTTCCGGAATCGCCGGAACATGTTCCGGAAGCGCCGGATCATGTTCCGGAAGCGCCGGAACATGTTCCGGAAGCGCCGGATCATGTTCCGGAAGCGCCGGAACATGTTCCGGAACCACCGGAACATGTTCCGGAAGCACCGGAACATGTTCCGGAAGCACCGGAACATGTTCCGGAATCGCCGGAACATGTTCCGGAAGCGCCGGAACATGTTCCGGAAGGACCGGAACATGTTCCGGAAGCAACGGAACATGTTCCGGAAGCGCCGGAACATGTTCCGGAAGGACCGGCACATGTTCCGGAAGCGCCGGCACATGTTCCGGAAGCGCCGGCACATGTTCCGGAAGCGCCGGAACATCTTCCGGAAGGACCGGAACATGTTCCGGAAGCACCGGAACGTGTTCCGGAAGGACCGGCACATGTTCCGGAAGGACCGGAACATGTTCCGGAAGCCCCGGAACATGTTCCGGAAGGACCGGAACATGTTCCGGAAGGACCAGAACATGTTCCGGAAGCACCGGAACATGTTCCGGAAGCGCCGGAACATGTTCCGGAAGCGCCGGAACATGTTCCGAATGGACCGGAACATGTTCCGGAAGCGCCGGAACATGTTCCGGAAGCCCCGGAACATGTTCCGGAAGGACCGGAACATGTTCCGGAAGGACCGGAACATATTCCGGAAGGACCGGCACATGTTCCGGAAGCGCCGGCACATGTTCCGGAAGGACCGGAACGTGTTCCGGAAGGACCGGATCATGTTCCGGAAGCACCGGAACATGTTCCGGAAGGACCGGAACATGTTCCGGAATCGCCGGAACATGTTCCGGAATCGCCGGAACATGTTCCGGAAGCGCCAGAACATGTTCTGGAAGCGCCGGAACATGTTCTGGAAGCGCCGGAACATGTTCCGCAAGCACCGGAACATGTTCCGGAAGCACCGGAACATGTTCCGGAATCGCCGGAACATGTTCCGGAAGCGCCGGAACATGTTCCGGAAGCACCGGAACATGTTCCGGAATCGCCGGAACATGTTCCGGAAGCGCCGGATCATGTTCCGGAAGCGCCGGAACATGTTCCGGAAGCGCCGGATCATGTTCCGGAAGCGCCGGAACATGTTCCGGAACCACCGGAACATGTTCCGGAAGCACCGGAACATGTTCCGGAAGCACCGGAACATGTTCCGGAATCGCCGGAACATGTTCCGGAAGCGCCGGAACATGTTCCGGAAGGACCGGAACATGTTCCGGAAGCAACGGAACATGTTCCGGAAGCGCCGGAACATGTTCCGGAAGGACCGGCACATGTTCCGGAAGCGCCGGCACATGTTCCGGAAGCGCCGGCACATGTTCCGGAAGCGCCGGAACATCTTCCGGAAGGACCGGAACATGTTCCGGAAGCACCGGAACGTGTTCCGGAAGGACCGGCACATGTTCCGGAAGGACCGGAACATGTTCCGGAAGCGCCGGAACATGTTCCGGAAGGACCGGAACATGTTCCTCAAGCGCCGGAACATGTTCCGGAAGCCCCGGAACATGTTCCGGAAGGACCGGAACATGTTCCGGAAGGACCAGAACATGTTCCGGAAGCACCGGAACATGTTCCGGAAGCGCCGGAACATGTTCCGGAAGCGCCGGAACATGTTCCGAATGGACCGGAACATGTTCCGGAAGCGCCGGAACATGTTCCGGAAGCCCCGGAACATGTTCCGGAAGGACCGGAACATGTTCCGGAAGGACCGGAACATATTCCGGAAGGACCGGCACATGTTCCGGAAGCGCCGGCACATGTTCCGGAAGGACCGGAACGTGTTCCGGAAGGACCGGATCATGTTCCGGAAGCACCGGAACATGTTCCGGAAGGACCGGAACATGTTCCGGAAGCGCCGGAACATGTTCCGGAAGCACCGGAACATGTTCCGGAAGAACCGGAACATGTTCCGGAAGCGCCGGAACATGTTCCGGAAGCGCCGGCACATGTTCCGGTGCTTCCGGAACATGTTCTGGTTCTTCCGGAAGAACCGGAACATGTTCCGGAAGGACCGGAACGTGTTCCGGAAGGACCGGCACATGTTCCGGAAGGACCGGCACATCTTCCGGAAGGACCGGAACATGTTCCGGAAGCGCCGGAACATGTTCCGGAAGCACCGGAACATGTTCCGGAAGGACCGGAACGTGTTCTGGAAGGAGCGGAACATGTTCCGGAAGCGCCGGAACATGTTCCGGAAGCACCGGAACATGTTCTGGAAGCACCGAAACATGTTCCGGAAGCAACGGAACATGTTCCGGTGCTTCCGGAACATGTTCCGGAAGCGCCGGAACATGTTCCGGAAGGACCGGAACATGTTTTGGAGGCACCGGAACATGTTCCGGAAGCGCCGGAACATGTTCCGGAAGGACCGGAACGTGTTCCGGAAGGACCAGCACATGTTCCGGAAGCGCCGGCACATGTTCCGGAAGCGCCGGCACATGTTCCGGAAGCGCCGGAACATCTTCCGGAAGGACCGGAACATGTTCCGGAAGCACCGGAACATGTTCCGGAAGGACCGGAACATATTCCGGAAGGACCGGCACATGTTCCAAAAGCGCCGGCACATGTTCCGGAAGCGCCGGCACATGTTCCGGAAGCGCCGGCACATGTTCCGGAAGGACCGGAACGTGTTCCGGAAGGACCGGAACATGTTCCGGAAGCGCCGGAACATGTTCCGGAAGGACCGGAACATGTTCCGGAAGCACCGGAACATGTTCCGGAAGCACCGGAACATGTTCCGGAAGCGCCGGAACATGTTCCGGGAGCGCCGGAACATGTTCCGGAAGCAACGGAACATGTTCCGGAAGCACCGGAACATGTTCCGGAAGCGCCGGAACATGTTCCGGAAGCACCGGAACATGTTCCGGAAGGACCGGAACATCTTCCGGAAGAACCGGAACATGTTCCGGAAGCGCCGGAACATGTTCCGGAAGCGCCGGAACATGTTCCGGAAGCACCGGAACATGTTCCGGAAGCACCGGAACATGTTCCGGAAGCGCCGGAACATGTTCCGGAAGCGCCGGAACATGTTCCGGAAGCGCATGAACGTGTTCCGGAAGGACCGGCACATGTTCCGGAAGCGCCGGCACATGTTCCGGAAGCGCCGGAACATCTTCCGGAAGGACCGGCACATGTTCCGGAAGGACCGGCACATGTTCCGGAAGGACCGGAACATGTTCCGGAAGCGCCGGAACATGTTCCGGAAGCACCGGAACATGTTCCGGAAGCACCGGAACATGTTCCGAAAGCACCGGAACATGTTCCGGAAGCCCCGGAACGTGTTCCGGAAGCAGCGGAACATGTTCCGGAAGCGCCGGAACATGTTCCGGAAGGACCGGAACATGTTCCGGAAGGACCGGCACATGTTCCGGAAGCGCCGGCACATGTTCCCGAAGCGCCGGCACATGTTCCGGAAGCCCCGGAACATGTTCCGGAAGCACCGGAACATGTTTCGGAAGCACCGGAACATGTTCCGGAAGCGCCGGAACATGTTCCCGGAAGCGCCGGAACATGTTCCGGAAGCGCCGGAACATGTTCCGGAAGCGCCGGAACATGTTCCGGAAGGACCGGAACATGTTCCGGAAGCGCCGGAACATGTTCCGGAAAGCACCGGAACATGTTCCGGAAGGGCCGGAACATGTTCCGGAAGGACCGGAACATGTTCCGGAAGGACCGGAACATGTTCTGGAAGGACCGGAACATGTTCCGGAAGCACCGGAACATGTTCCGGAAGCGCCGGAACATGTTCTGGAAGGACCGGAACATGTTCCGGAAGCACCGGAACATGTTCCAGAGGCACCGGAACATGTTCCGGAAGCGCCGGAACATGTTCCGGAAGGACCGGAACATGTTCTGAAAGCACCGGAACATGTTCCGGAAGCCCCGGAACATGTTCTGGAAGCGCCGGAACATGTTCCGGAAGGACCGGAACATGTTCCGGAAGGACCGGAACATGTTCCGGAAGGACCGGCACATGTTCCGGAAGCGCCGGCACATGTTCCGGAAGCGCCGGCACATGTTCCGGAAGGACCGGAACATGTTCCGGAAGGACCGGAACATGGTCCGGAGGCACCGGAACATGTTCCGGAGGCACCGGACCATGTTCCGGAAGCACCGGAACGTGTTCCGGAAGCGCTGGAACATGGTCCGGAAGCACCGGAACATGTTCCGGAAGGACCGGAACATGTTCCGGAAGCACCGGAACATGTTCCGGAAGCGCCGGAACATGTTCCAGAAGGACCGGAACATGTTCCGGAAGGACCGGAACATGTTGCGGAAGCACCGGAACATGTTCCGGAGGCACCGGAACATGTTGCGGAAGCACCGGAACATATTCCGGAAGGACCGGAACATGTTCCGGTGCCTCCGGAAAATGTTCCGGAAGGACCGGGACATGTTCCGGAAGGACCGGAACACCTTCCGGAAGGAACGGAACATGTTCCGGAAGCGCCGGAACATGTTCCGGAAGCCCCGGAACATGTTCCGGAAGCGCCGGAACATCTTCCGGAAGGACCGGAACATGTTCCGGAAGCGCCGGAACATGTTCTGGAAGCACCGGGACATGTTCCGGAAGCACCGGAACATGTTCCGGAAGCACCGGAACCTGTTCCGGAAGGACCGGAACCTGTTCCGGAAGGACCGGAACATGTTCCGGAAGAACCGGAACATGTTTCGGAAGGACCGGAACATGTTCCGGAAGGACCGGAACATGTTCCGGAGGCACCGGAACATGTTCCGGAGGCACCGGAACATGTTCCGGAAGCACCAGACAATGTTCCGGAAGCACCGGATCATGTTCCGGAGGCACCGGAACATGTTCCGGAGGCACCGGAACATGTTCCGGGGGCACCGGAACATGTTCCGGAAGCACCGGAACATGTTCCGGAAGCACCGGAACATGTTCCGGAAGCGCCGGAACATGTTCCGGAAGGACCGGAACATGTTCCGGAAGCACCGGAACATGTTCCGAAAGCACCGGAACATGTTCCGGAAGCGCCGGAACATGTTCCGGAAGCCCCGGAACATGTTCCGGAAGGACCGGACCATGTTCCGGAAGGACCGGCACATGTTCCGGAAGCGCCGGCACATGTTCCGGAAGCGCCGGGACATCTTCCAGAAGGACAGGAACATGTTCCGGAAGGACCGGAACATGTTCCGGATGCGCCGGAACATGTTCCGGAAGCACCGGAACATGTTCCGCAAGCACCAGAACATGTTCCAGAAGAACCGGAACATGTTCTGGAAGGACCGGAACATGTTCCGGAAGCACCGGAACATGTTCCGGAAGCACCGGAACATGTTCCGGAAGCGCCGGAACATGTTCCGGAAGCCCCGGAACATGTTCCGGAAGGACCGGACCATGTTCCGGAAGGACCGGCACATGTTCCGGAAGCGCCGGCACATGTTCCGGAAGCGCCGGGACATCTTCCGGAAGGACCGGAACATGTTCCGGATGCGCCGGAACATGTTCCGGAAGCACCGGAACATGTTCCGCAAGCACCAGAACATGTTCCAGAAGAACCGGAACATGTTCCGGAAGGACCGGAACATGTTCCGGAAGCACCGGAACATGTTCCGGAAGCACCGGAACATGTTCCGGAAGGACCGGAACATGTTCCGGAGGCACCAGAACATGTTCCGGAGGGACCGGAACATGTTCCGGAAGCACCGGAACATGTTCCGGAAGCGCTGGAACATGTTCCTGAAGCGCCGGAACATGTTCCGGAAGGACCGGAACATGTTCCGGAAGGACCGGAACATGTTCCGGAAGCGCCGGAACATGTTCCGGAAGCGCCGGAACATGTTCCGGAAGCGCCGGAACATGTTCCGGAAGCGCCTGAACATGTTCCGGAAGCGCCGGAACATGTTCCGGAAGCGCCGGAACATGTTCCGGAAGCGCCGGAACATGTTCCGGAAGCACCGGAACGTGTTCTGGAAGCGCTGGAACATGTTCCGGAAGGACCGGAACATGTTCCCGAAGGACCGGAACATGTTCCGGAGGCACCGGAACATGTTCCGGAAGCACCGGAACATGTTCCGGAAGGACCGGAACATGTTCCGGAAGCGCCGGAACATGTTCCGGAAGCGCCGGAACATGTTCCGGAAGCGCCGGAACATGTTCCGGAAGGACCGGAACATGTTGCGGAGGCACCGGAACATGTTCCCGGAAGCACCGGAACATGTTCCGGAGGCACCGGAACATGTTCCCGGAAGCGCCGGAACATGTTCCGGAAGGACCGGAACATGTTCCGGAAGCGCCGGAACATGTTCCGGAAGCGCTCGAACATGTTCCGGAAGGACCGGAACATGTTCCGGAAGGACCGGAACATGTTCCGGAGGCACCGGAAAATGTTCCGGAAGCACCGGAACATGTTCCGGAAGCGCCGGAACATGTTCCAGAAGGACCGGAACATGTTCTGGAAGGACCGGAACATGTTGCGGAAGCACCGGAACATGTTCCGGAGGCACCGGAACATGTTCCGGAAGGACCGGAACATGTTCCGGAAGGACCGGAACATGTTCCGGTGCCTCCGGAAAATGTTCCGGAAGGACCGGGACATGTTCCGGAAGGACCGGAACATATCTGGAAGCACCGGAACATGTTCCGGAAGGATCGGAACATGTTCCGATGCTTCCGGAACATATTCCGAAAGCACCGGAACATGTTCCGGAAGCGCCGGAACATGTTCCGGAAGCCCCGGAACATGTTCCGGAAGCGCCGGAACATCTTCCGGAAGGACCGGAACATGTTCCGGAAGCGCCGGAACATGTTCCGGAAGCACCGGAACATGTTCCGCAAGCACCAGAACATGTTCCAGAAGAACCGGAACATGTTCTGGAAGGACCGGAACATGTTCCGGAAGCACCGGAACATGTTCCGGAAGCGACGGGACATCTTCCGGAAGGACCGGAACATGTTCCGGAAGGACCGGAACATGTTCCGGATTCGCCGGAACATGTTCCGGAAGCACCGGAACATGTTCCGCAAGCACCGGAACATGTTCCGGAAGGACCGGAACATGTTCCGGAGGCACCGGAACATGTTCCGGAGGGACCGGAACATGTTCCGGAAGCACCGGAACATGTTCCGGAAGCGCTGGAACATGTTCCTGAAGCGCCGGAACATGTTCCGGAAGGACCGGAACATGTTCCGGAAGCACCGGAACAAGTTCCGGAGGCACTGGAACATGTTCCGCAAGCACCGGAACATGTTCCGGAAGCGCCGGAACATGTTCCCGAAGCGCCGGAACATGTTCCGGAAGCGCCGGAACATGTTCCGGAAGCGCCTGAACATGTTCCGGAAGCGCCGGAACATGTTCCGGAAGCGCCGGAACATGTTCCGGAAGCGCCGGAACATGTTCCGGAAGCACCGGAACGTGTTCTGGAAGCGCTGGAACATGTTCCGGAAGGACCGGAACATGTTCCCGAAGGACCGGAACATGTTCCGGAGGCACCGGAACATGTTCCGGAAGGACCGGAACATGTTCCGGAAGGACCGGAACATGTGCCGGAAGCGCCGGGACATGTTCCGGAAGCGCCGGAACATGTTCCGGAAGGACCGGAACATGTTCCGGAAGGACCGGAACATGTTCCGGAAGGACCGGAACGTGTGCCGGAAGCGCCGGAACATGTTCTGGAAGCGCCGGAACATGTTCCGGAAGGACCGGAACATGTTCCGGAAGGACCGGAACATGTTCCGGAAACACCGGAACATGTTCCGGAGGCACCGGAACATGTTCCGGAGGCCCCGGAACATGTTCCGGAAGCACCGGAACGTGTTCTGGAAGCGCTGGAACATGTTCCGGAAGGACCGGAACATGTTCCCGAAGGACCGGAACATGTTCCGGAGGCACCGGAACATGTTCCGGAAGCGCCGGAACATGTTCCAGAAGGACCGGAACATGTTCCGGAAGGACCGGAACATGTTGCGGAAGCACCGGAACATGTTCCGGAGGCACCGGAACATGTTCCGGAAGCGCCGGAACATGTTCCGGAAGGACCGGAACATGTTCCGGAGGCACCGGAACATGCTCCGGAAGCACCGGAACATGTTCCGGAAGGACCGGAACATGTTCCGGAAGCGCCGGAACATGTTCCGGAAGCGCCGGAACATGTTCCGGAAGCGCCGGAACATGTTCCGGAAGGACCGGAACATGTTGCGGAAGCACCGGAACATGTTCCGGAGGCACCGGAACATGTTCCCGGAAGCGCCGGAACATGTTCCGGAAGGACCGGAACATGTTCCGGAGGCACCGGAACATGTTCCGGAAGCACCGGAACATGTTCCGGAAGGACCGGAACATGTTCCGGAAGCGCCGGAACATGTTCCGGAAGGACCAGAACATGTTGCGGAAGCACCGGAACATGTTCCGGAGGCACCGGAACATGTTCCGGAAGCACCGGAACATGTTCCGGAAGCACCGGAACATGTTCCGGAAGCGCCGGAACATGTTCCGGAAGCGCCGGAACATGTTCCGGAAGGACCGGAACATGTTGCGGAGGCACCGGAACATGTTCCCGGAAGCACCGGAACATGTTCCTGAGGCACTGGAACAAGTTCCCGGAAGCGCCGGAACATGTTCCGGAAGGACCGAAACATGTTCCGGAGGCACCGGAACATGTTCCGGAAGCACCGGAACATGTTCCGGAAGCGCCGGAACATGTTCCGGAAGGACCGGAACATGTTCTGGGAGGACCGGAACATGTTGCGGAAGCACCGGAACATGTTCCGGAGGCACCGGAACATGTTCCGGAAGGACCGGAACATGTTCCGGAAGGACCGGAACGTGTTCTGGAAGCGCTGGAACATGTTCCGGAAGGACCGGAACATGTTCCCGAAGGACCGGAACATGTTCCGGAGGCACCGGAACATGTTCCGGAAGGACCGGAACATGTTCCGGAAGGACCGGAACATGTGCCGGAAGCGCCGGGACATGTTCCGGAAGCGCCGGAACATGTTCCGGAAGGACCGGAACATGTTCCGGAAGGACCGGAACATGTTCCGGAAGGACCGGAACGTCCGCCGGAAGCGCCGGAACATGTTCTGGAAGCGCCGGAACATGTTCCGGAAGGACCGGAACATGTTCCGGAAACACCGGAACATGTTCCGGAGGCACCGGAACATGTTCCGGAGGCCCCGGAACATGTTCCGGAAGCACCGGAACGTGTTCTGGAAGCGCTGGAACATGTTCCGGAAGGACCGGAACATGTTCCCGAAGGACCGGAACATGTTCCGGAGGCACCGGAACATGTTCCGGAAGCGCCGGAACATGTTCCAGAAGGACCGGAACATGTTCCGGAAGGACCGGAACATGTTGCGGAAGCACCGGAACATGTTCCGGAGGCACCGGAACATGTTCCGGAAGCGCCGGAACATGTTCCGGAAGGACCGGAACATGTTCCGGAGGCACCGGAACATGCTCCGGAAGCACCGGAACATGTTCCGGAAGGACCGGAACATGTTCCGGAAGCGCCGGAACATGTTCCGGAAGCGCCGGAACATGTTCCGGAAGCGCCGGAACATGTTCCGGAAGGACCGGAACATGTTGCGGAAGCACCGGAACATGTTCCGGAGGCACCGGAACATGTTCCCGGAAGCGCCGGAACATGTTCCGGAAGGACCGGAACATGTTCCGGAGGCACCGGAACATGTTCCGGAAGCACCGGAACATGTTCCGGAAGGACCGGAACATGTTCCGGAAGCGCCGGAACATGTTCCGGAAGGACCGGAACATGTTGCGGAAGCACCGGAACATGTTCCGGAGGCACCGGAACATGTTCCGGAAGCACCGGAACATGTTCCGGAAGCACCGGAACATGTTCCGGAAGCGCCGGAACATGTTCCGGAAGCGCCGGAACATGTTCCGGAAGCGCCGGAACATGTTCCGGAAGGACCAGAACATGTTGCGGAGGCACCGGAACATGTTCCCGGAAGCACCGGAACATGTTCCTGAGGCACTGGAACAAGTTCCCGGAAGCGCCGGAACATGTTCCGGAAGGACCGAAACATGTTCCGGAGGCACCGGAACATGTTCCGGAAGCACCGGAACATGTTCCGGAAGCGCCGGAACATGTTCCGGAAGGACCGGAACATGTTCTGGAAGGACCGGAACATGTTGCGGAAGCACCGGAACATGTTCCGGAGGCACCGGAACATGTTCCGGAAGGACCGGAACATGTTCCGGAAGGACCGGAACATGTTCCGGTGCCTCCGGAAAATGTTCCGGAAGGACCGGGACATGTTCCGGAAGGACCGGAACATATCTGGAAGCACCGGAACATGTTCCGGAAGGATCGGAACATGTTCCGATGCTTCCGGAACATATTCCGAAAGCACCGGAACGTGTTCCGGAAGCGCCGGAACATGTTCCGGAAGCCCCGGAACATGTTCCGGAAGCGCCGGAACATCTTCCGGAAGGACCGGAACATGTTCCGGAAGCGCCGGAACATGTTCCGGAAGCACCGGAACCTGTTCTGGAAGCACCGGAACCTGTTCCGGAAGGACCGGAACATGTTCCGGAAGGACCGGAACATGTTCCGGAGGCACCGGAACATGTTCCGGAAGCACCGGAACATTTTCCGGAAGCACCGGATCATGTTCCGCAGGCACCGGAACATGTTCCGGAGGCACCGGAACATGTTCCGGGGGCACCGGAACATGTTCCGGAAGCACCGGAACATGTTCCGGAAGCACCGGAACGTGTTCCGGAAGCGCTGGAACACGTTCCGGAAGGACCAGAACATGTTCCGGAAGGACCGGAACATGTTCCGGAAGCACCGGAACATATTCCGAAAGCACCGGAACATGTTCCGGAAGCGCCGGAACATGTTCCGGAAGCCCCGGAACATGTTCCGGAAGCCCCGGAACATGTTCTGGAAGCGCCGGAACATGTTCCGGAAGGACCGGACCATGTTCCGGAAGGACCGGCACATGTTCCGGAAGCGCCGGCACATGTTCCGGAAGCGCCGGGACATCTTCTGGAAGGACCGGAACATATTCCGGAAGGACCGGAACATGTTCCGGATGCGCCGGAACATGTTCCGGAAGCACCGGAACATGTTCCGCAAGCACCAGAACATGTTCCAGAAGAACCGGAACATGTTCTGGAAGGACCGGAACATGTTCTGGAAGCACCGGAACATGTTCCGGAAGCACCGGAACATGTTCCGGAAGGACCGGAACATGTTCCGGAGGCACCGGAACATGTTCCGGAGGGACCAGAACATGTTCCGGAAGCACCGGAACATGTTCCGGAAGCGCTGGAACATGTTCCTGAAGCGCCGGAACATGTTCCGGAAGGACCGGAACATGTTCCGGAAGCACCGGAACAAGTTCTGGAGGCACCGGAACATGTTCCGGAAGCACCCGAACATGTTCCGGAAGCGCCGGAACATGTTCCGGAAGCGCCGGAACATGTTCCGGAAGCCCCGGAACCTGTTCCGGAAGCGCCTGAACATGTTCCGGAAGCGCCGGAACATGTTCCGGAAGCGCCGGAACATTTTCCGGAAGGACCGGAACATGTTCCGGAAGGACCGGAACATGTGCCGGAAGCGCCGGAACATGTTCCGGAAGCGCCGGAACATGTTCTGGAAGGGCCGGAACATGTTCCGGAAGGACCGGAACATGTTCCGGAGGCACCGGAACATGTTCCGGAAGCACCGGAACATGTTCCGGAAGGACCGGAACATGTTCCGGAAGCGCCGGAACATGTTCCGGAAGCGCCGGAACATGTTCCGGAAGGACCGGAACATGTTCCGGAAGGACCGGAACATGTTCCGGAGGCACCGGAACCTGTTCCGGAAGCGCCGGAACATGTTCCGGAAGCGCTGGAACATGTTCCGGAAGGACCGGAACATGTTCCGGAAGCACCGGAACATGTTCCGGAAGCGCCGGACCATGTTCCGGAAGGACCGGAACATGTTCCTGAAGGACCGGAACGTGTTCCGGAAGGACCGGCACCTTGTTCGGGAAGCGCCCGCACATGTTCCGGAAGCGCCGGAACATCTTCCGGAAGGACCGGAACATGTTCCGGAAGGACCGGAACATGTGCCGGAAGCGCCGGAACATGTTCCGGAAGCGCCGGAACATGTTCCGGAAGGACCGGAACATGTTCCGGAAGGACCGGAACATGTTCCGGGAACACCGGAACATGTTCCGGAGGCACCGGAACATGTTCTGGAGGCCCCGGAACATGTTCCGGAAGCACCGGAACGTGTTCCGGAAGCGCTGGAACATGTTCCGGAAGGACCGGAACATGTTCCTGAAGGACCGGAACATGTTCCGGAAGCGCCGGAACATGTTCCGGAAGGACCGGAACATGTTGCGGAAGCACCGGAACATGTTCCGGAGGCACCGGAACATGTTCCGGAGGCACCGGAACATGTTCCGGAAGCACCGGAACATGTTCCGGAAGGACCGGAACATGTTCCGGAAGCGCCGGAACATGTTCCGGAAGCGCCGGAACATGTTCCGGAAGGACCGGAACATGTTGCGGAAGCACCGGAACATGTTCCGGAGGCACCGGAACATGTTCCTGGAAGCGCCGGAACATGTTCCTGAAGGACCGGAACATGTTCCGGAAGCGCCAGAACATGTTCCGGAAGCGCCGGAACATGTTCCGGAAGGACCGGAACATGTTCCGGAAGGACCGGAACATGTTCCGGAGGCACCGGAACATGTTCCGGAAGCACCGGAACATGTTCCGGAAGCGCTGGACAATGTTCCGGAAGGACCGGAACATGTTCCGGAAGCACCGGAACATGTTCCGGAAGGATCGGAACATGTTCCGATGCTTCCGGAACATATTCCGAAAGCACCGGAACATGTTCCGGAAGCGCCGGACCATGTTCCGGAAGGACCGGAACATGTTCCTGAAGGACCGGAACGTGTTCCGGAAGGACCGGCACCTTGTTCCGGAAGCGCCCGCACATGTTCCGGAAGCGCCGGAACATCTTCCGGAAGGACCGGAACATGTTCCGGAAGCGCCGGAACATGTTCCGGAAGCACCGGAACATGTTCCGGAAGCACCGGAAGCTGTTCCGGAAGCACCGGAACATGTTCCGGAGGGACCGGAACATGTTCCGGAAGCACCGGAACATGTTCCGGAAGCGCCGGAACATGTTCCGGAAGGACCGGAACATGTTCCGGAAGGACCGGAACATGTGCCGGAAGCGCCGGAACATGTTCTGGAAGGGCCGGAACATGTTCCGGAAGGACCGGAACATGTTCCGGAGGCACCGGAACATGTTCCGGAAGGACCGGAATATGTTCCGGAAGGACCGGAACATGTTCCGGAAGCGCCGGAACATGTTCCGGAAGCGCCGGAACATGTTCCGGAAGGACCGGAACATGTTCCGGAGGCAGCGGAACCTGTTCCGGAAGGACCGGAACATGTTCCGGAAGCGCTGGAACATGTTCCGGAAGGACCGGAACATGTTCCGGAAGCGCCGGACCATGTTCCGGAAGGACCGGAACATGTTCCTGAAGGACCGGAACGTGTTCCGGAAGGACCGGCACCTTGTTCCGGAAGCGCCCGCACATGTTCCGGAAGCGCCGGAACATCTTCCGGAAGGACCGGAACATGTTCCGGAAGGACCGGAACATGTGCCGGAAGCGCCGCAACATGTTCCGGAAGCGCCGGAACATGTTCCGGAAGGACCGGAACATGTTCCGGGAACACCGGAACATGTTCCGGAGGCACCGGAACATGTTCCGGAGGCCCCGGAACATGTTCCGGAAGCACCGGAACGTGTTCCGGAAGCGCTGGAACATGTTCCGGAAGGACCGGAACATGTTCCTGAAGGACCGGAACATGTTCCGGAGGCACCGGAACATGTTCCGGAAGCGCCGGAACATGTTCCAGAAGGACCGGAACATGTTCCGGAAGGACCGGAACATGTTGCGGAAGCACCGGAACATGTTCCGGAGGCACCTGAACATGTTCCGGAAGCACCGGAACATGTTCCGGAAGGACCGGAACATGTTCCGGAAGGACCGGAACATGTTCCGGAAGCGCCGGAACATATTCCGGAAGCGCCGGAACATGTTCCGGAAGGACCGGAACATGTTGCGGAAGCACCGGAACATGTTCCGGAGGCACCGGAACATGTTCCGGAGGCACCGGAACATGTTCCGGAAGCACCGGAACATGTTCCGGAAGGACCGGAACATGTTCCGGAAGCGCCGGAACATGTTCCGGAAGCGCCGGAACATGTTCCGGAAGGACCGGAACATGTTGCGGAAGCACCGGAACATGTTCCGGAGGCACCGGAACATGTTCCTGGAAGCGCCGGAACATGTTCCGGAAGGACCGGAACATGTTCCGGAAGCGCCAGAACATGTTCCGGAAGCGCCGGAACATGTTCCGGAAGGACCGGAACATGTTCCGGAAGGACCGGAACATGTTCCGGAGGCACCGGAACATGTTCCGGAAGCACCGGAACATGTTCCGGAAGCACCGGAACATGTTCCGGAAGCGCTGGAACATGTTCCGGAAGGACCGGAACATGTTCCGGAAGCACCGGAACATGTTCCGGAAGGATCGGAACATGTTCTGATGCTTCCGGAACATATTCCGAAAGCACCGGAACATGTTCCGGAAGCGCCGGACCATGTTCCGGAAGGACCGGAACATGTTCCTGAAGGACCGGAACGTGTTCCGGAAGGACCGGCACCTTGTTCCGGAAGCGCCCGCACATGTTCCGGAAGCGCCGGAACATCTTCCGGAAGGACCGGAACATGTTCCGGAAGCGCCGGAACATGTTCCGGAAGCACCGGAAGCTGTTCCGGAAGCACCGGAACCTGTTCCGGAAGCACCGGAACCTGTTCCGGAAGCACCGGAACCTGTTCCGGAAGGACCGGAACATGTTCCGGAAGGACCGGAACATGTTCCGGAGGCACCGGAACATGTTCCGGAAGCGCCGGAACATGTTCCGGAAGGACCGGAACATGTTCCGGAAGCACCGGAACATGTTCCGGAAGCACCGGAACATGTTCCGGAAGCACCGGAACATGTTCCGGAAGCGCCGGAACATGTTCTGGAAGGACCGGAACATGTTCCGGAAGCGCCTGAACATGTTCCGGAAGCGCCGGAACATGTTCCGGAAGCGCCGGAACATGTTCCGGAAGGACCGGAACATGTTCCGGAAGGACCGGAACATGTTCCGGAAGGACCGGAACATGTGCCGGAAGCGCCGGAACATGTTCCGGAAGCGCCGGCACATGTTCTGGAAGCGCCGGAACATGTTCCGGAAGGACCGGAACATGTTCCGGAAGCCCCGGAACATGTTCCGAAAGCGCCGGAACATGTTCCCGAAGCGCCGGAACATGTTCCGGAAGCCCCAGAACATGTTCCGGAAGGACCGGAACATGTTCCGGAAGGACCGGCACATGTTCCGGAAGCGCCGGCACATGTTCCGGAAGCGCCGGCACATGTTCCGGAAGCGCCGGCACATGTTCCGGAAGCGCCGGAACATGTTCCGGAAGCACCGGAACATGTTCCGGAAGCGCCGGAACATGTTCCGGAAGCGCCGGAACATGTTCCGGAAGGACCGGAACATGTTCCGGAGGCACCGGAACATGTTCCGGAAGCACCGGAACATGTTCCGGAAGAACCGGATCATGTTCCGGAAGCGCCGGAACATGTTCCGGAAGCACCGGAACATGTTCCGGAAGCACCGGAACATGTTCCGGAAGGACCGGAACATGTTCCGGAAGGACCGGAACATGATTCGGAAGAACCGGATCATGTTCCAGAAGCGCCGGAACATGTTCCGGAAGCGCCGGAACATGTTCCAGAAGGGCCGGAACATGTTCCATAAGGACCGGAACATGTTCCGGAAGCACCGGAACATGTTCCGGAAGCGCCGGAACATGTTTCGGAAGGACCGGAACATGTTCCAGAAGGACCGGAACATGTTCCGGAGGCACCGGAACATGTTCCGGAAGCGCCGGAACATGTTCCGGAATCGCCGGAACATGTTCCGGAGGCACCGGAACATGTTCCGGAAGCGCCGGAACATGTTCTGGAAGCACGGAACATGTTCCGGAAGCACCGGAACATGTTCCGGAAGCACCGGAACATGTTCCGCAAGCGCCGTAACATGTTCTGGAAGGACCGGAACATGTTCCGGAAGCCCCGGAACATGTTCCGGAAGCGCCGGAACATGTTCCGGAAGGACCGGAACATGTTCCGGAAGGACCGGAACATGTGCCGGAAGCGCCGGAACATGTTGCGGAAGCGCCGGAACATGTTCCGGAAGGACCGGAACATGTTCCGGAAGGACCGGAACATGTTCCGGAAGCACCGGAACATGTTCCGGAGGCACCGGAACATGTTCCGGAAGCGCCATAACACGTTCCGGAAGCCCCGGAACATGTTCCGGAAGCGCCGGCACATGTTCCGGAAGCGCCGGCACATGTTCCGGAAGGACCGGAACATGTTCCGGAAGGACCGGAACATGTTCCGGAAGCGCCGGAACATGTTCCGGAAGCACCGTAACATGTTCCGGAAGCACCGGAACATGTTCCGGAAGCACCGGAACATGTTCCGGAAGCACCGGAACATGTCCCGGAAGCGCCGTAACATGTTCCGGAAGCACCGGAACATGTTCCGGAAGGACCGGAACATGTTCCGGAAGGACCGGAACATGTTCCGGGAGCGCCGGAACATGTTCCGGAAGGACCGGAACATGTTCCGGAAGGACCGGAACATGTTCCGGAAGAACCGGAACATGTTCCGGAAGGACCGGCACATGTTCCGGAAGCGCCGGCACATGTTGTAGAAGCGCCGGCACATGTTCCGGAAGCGCCGGAACATGTTCCGGAAGCACCGGAACATGTTTCGGAAGCACCGGAACATGTTCCGGAAGCGCCGGAACATGTTCCGGAAGCGCCGGAACATGTTCGGGAGGCACCGGAACATGTTCCGGAAGCACCGGAACATGTTCCGGAAGCGCCGGAACATGTTTGGGAAGCGCCGGAACATGTTCCGGAAGGACCGGAACATGTTTCCGGAAGGACCGGAACATGTTCCGGAAGCGCCGGAACATGTTCTGGAAGCCCCGGAACATGTTCCGGAAGCGCCGGAACATGTTCCGGAAGCCCCGGAACATGTTCCGGAAGGACCGGAACATGTTCCGGAAGGACCGGCACATGTTCCGGAAGCGCCGGCACATGTTCCGGAAGCGCCGGCACATGTTCCGGAAGCGCCGGCACATGTTCCGGAAGCGCCGGAACATGTTCCGGAAGCGCCGGAACATGTTCCGGAAGGACCGGAACATGTTCCGGAAGGACCGGAACATGATTCGGAAGAACCGGAACATGTTCCGGAAGCGTCGGAACATGTTCTGGAAGGACCGGAACATGTTCCGGAAGGACCGGAACATGTTCCGGAGGCACCGGAACATGTTCCGGAAGGACCGGAACATGTTCCGGAAGAACCGGAACATGTTCCGGAAGGACCGGCACATGTTCCGGAAGCGCCGGCACATGTTCCGGAAGCGCCGGCACATGTTCCGGAAGCGCCGGAACATGTTCTGGAAGCACCGGAACATGTTTCGGAAGCACCGGAACATGTTCCGGAAGCGCCGGAACATGTTCCGGAGGCACCGGAACATGTTCCGGAAGCGCCGGAACATGTTTGGGAAGCGCAGGAACATGTTCCGGAAGGACCGGAACATGTTCCGGAAGGACCGGAACATGTTCCGGAAGCACCGGAACATGTTCCGGAGGCACCGGAACATGTTCCGGAAGCACCATAACACGTTCCGGAAGCGCCGGAACATGTTCCGGAAGCCCCGGAACATGTTCCGGAAGCGCCGGCACATGTTCCGGAAGCGCCGGCACATGTTCCGGAAGCACCGGAACATGTTCCGGAAGGACCGGAACATGTTCCGGAAGCGCCGGAACATGTTCCGGAAGCACTGTAACATGTTCCGGAAGCACCGGAACATGTTCCGGAAGCACCGGAACATGTTCCGGAAGCACCGGAACATGTTCCGGAAGGACCGGAACATGTTCCGGAAGAACCGGAACATGTTCCGGAAGGACCGGCACATGTTCCGGAAGCGCCGGCACATGTTCCGGAAGGACCGGAACATGTTCCGGAAGCGCCGGAACATGTTCCGGAAGCCCCGGAACATGTTCCGGAAGCGCCGGCACATGTTCCGGAAGCGCCGGCACATGTTCCGGAAGCACCGGAACATGTTCCGGAAGGACCGGAACATGTTCCGGAAGCGCCGGAACATGTTCCGGAAGCGCCGGAACATGTTCCGGAAGCACCGGAACATGTTTCGGAAGCACCGGAACATGTTCCGGAAGCGCCGGAACATGTTCCGGAAGCGCCGGAACATGTTCCGGAGGCACCGGAACATGTTCCGGAAGCACCGGAACATGTTCCGGAAGCGCCGGAACATGTTTGGGAAGCGCCGGAACATGTTCCGGAAGGACCGGAACATGTTTCCGGAAGGACCGGAACATGTTCCGGAAGCCCCGGAACATGTTCTGGAAGCCCCGGAACATGTTCCGGAAGCGCCGGAACATGTTCCGGAAGCCCCGGAACATGCTCCGGAAGGACCGGAACATGTTCCGGAAGGACCGGCACATGTTCCGGAAGCGCCGGCACATGTTCCGGAAGCGCCGGCACATGTTCCGGAAGCGCCGGCACATGTTCCGGAAGCGCCGGAACATGTTCCGGAAGCGCCGGAACATGTTCCGGAAGGACCGGAACATGTTCCGGAAGGACCGGAACATGATTCGGAAGAACCGGAACATGTTCCGGAAGCGCCGGAACATGTTCTGGAAGGACCGGAACATGTTCCGGAAGGACCGGAACATGTTCCGGAGGCACCGGAACATGTTCCGGAAGGACCGGAACATGTTCCGGAAGAACCGGAAAATGTTCCGGAAAGACCGGCACATGTTCCGGAAGCGCCGGCACATGTTCCGGAAGCGCCGGCACATGTTCCGGAAGCGCCGGAACATGTTCTGGAAGCCCCGGAACATGTTTCGGAAGCACCGGAACATGTTCCGGAAGCGCCGGAACATGTTCCGGAGGCACCGGAACATGTTCCGGAAGCGCCGGAACATGTTTGGGAAGCGCCGGAACATGTTCCGGAAGGACCGGAACATGTTCCGGAAGAACCGGAACATGTTCCGGAAGCACCGGAACATGTTCCGGAGGCACCGGAACATGTTCCGGAAGCGCCGGAACATGTTCCGGAAGCCCCGGAAAATGTTCCGGAAGCGCCGGCACATGTTCCGGAAGCGCCGGCACATGTTCCGGAAGGACCGGAACATGTTCCGGAAGGACCGGAACATGTTCCGGAGGCACCGGAACATGTTCCGGAAGGACCGGAACATGTTCCGGAAGAACCGGAAAATGTTCCGGAAAGACCGGCACATGTTCCGGAAGCGCCGGCACATGTTCCGGAAGCGCCGGCACATGTTCCGGAAGCGCCGGAACATGTTCCGGAAGGACCGGAACATGTTCCGGAAGCACCGGAACATGTTCCGGAGGCACCGGAACACGTTCCGGAAGCGCCGGAACATGTTCCGGAAGCCCCGGAACATGTTCCGGAAGCGCCGGCACATGTTCCGGAAGCGCCGGCACATGTTCCGGAAGGACCGGAACATGTTCCGGAAGGACCGGAACATGTTCCGGAAGCGCCGGAACATGTTCCGGAAGCACCGTAACATGTTCCGGAAGCACCGGAACATGTTCCGGAAGCACCGGAACATGTTCCGGAAGCACCGGAACATGTCCCGGAAGCGCCGTAACATGTTCCGGAAGCACCGGAACATGTTCCGGAAGGACCAGAACATGTTCCGGAAGGACCGGAACATGTTCCGGAAGCACCGGAACATGTTTCGGAAGCACCGGAACATGTTCCGGAAGCGCCGGAACATGTTCCGGGAGCGCCGGAACATGTTCCGGAGGCACCGGAACATGTTCCGGAAGGACCGGAACATGTTCCGGAAGCCCCGGAACATGTTCTGGAAGCCCCGGAACATGTTCCGGAAGCCCCGGAACATGTTCCGGAAGCCCCGGAACATGTTCCGGAAGGACCGGAACATGTTCCGGAAGGACCGGCACATGTTCCGGAAGCGCCGGCACATGTTCCGGAAGCGCCGGCACATGTTCCGGAAGCGCCGGCACATGTTCCGGAAGCGCCGGAACATGTTCCGGAAGCGCCGGAACATGTTCCGGAAGGACCGGAACATGTTCCGGAAGGACCGGAACATGATTCGGAAGAACCGGAACATGTTCCGGAAGCGCCGGAACATGTTCTGGAAGGACCGGAACATGTTCCGGAAGGACCGGAACATGTTCCGGAGGCACCGGAACATGTTCCGGAAGGACCGGAACATGTTCCGGAAGAACCGGAACATGTTCCGGAAGGACCGGCACATATTCCGGAAGCGCCGGCACATGTTCCGGAAGCGCCGGCACATGTTCTGGAAGCACCGGAACATGTTCCGGAAGCGCCGGAACATGTTCCGGAGGCACCGGAACATGTTCCGGAAGCGCCGGAACATGTTTGGGAAGCGCCGGAACATGTTCCGGAAGGACCGGAACATGTTCCGGAAGGACCGGAACATGTTCCGGAAGAACCGGAACATGTTCCGGAAGGACCGGCACATGTTCCGGAAGCGCCGGAACATGTTCTGGAAGGACCGGAACATGTTCCGGAAGGACCGGAACATGTTCCGGAGGCACCGGAACATGTTCTGGAAGCACCGGAACATGTTCCGGAAGAACCGGAACATGTTCCGGAAGGACCGGCACATGTTCCGGAAGCACCGGAACATGTTCCGGAAGCCCCGGAACATGTTTGGGAAGCGCCGGAACATGTTCCGGAAGCCCCGGAACATGTTCCGGAAGGACCGGAACATGTTCCGGAAGGACCGGCACATGTTCCGGAAGCGCCGGCACATGTTCCGGAAGCGCCGGCACATGTTCCGGAAGCGCCGGCACATGTTCCGGAAGCGCCGGAACATGTTCCGGAAGCGCCGGAACATGTTCCGGAAGGACCGGAACATGTTCCGGAAGGACCGGAACATGATTCGGAAGAACCGGAACATGTTCCGGAAGCGCCGGAACATGATTCGGAAGAACCGGAACACGTTCCGGAAGCGCCGGAACATGTTCTGGAAGGACCGGAACATGTTCCGGAAGGACCGGAACATGTTCCGGAGGCACCGGAACATGTTCCGGAAGGACCGGAACATGTTCCGGAAGAACCGGAAAATGTTCCGGAAGGACCGGCACATGTTCCGGAAGCGCCGGCACATGTTCCGGAAGCGCCGGCACATGTTCCGGAAGCGCCGGAACATGTTCTGGAAGCACAGGAACATGTTTCGGAAGCACCGGAACATGTTCCGGAAGCGCCGGATCATGTTCCGGAGGCACCGGAACATGTTCCGGAAGCGCCGGAACATGTTTGGGAAGCGCCGGAACATGTTCCGGAAGGACCGGAACATGTTCCGGAAGGACCGGAACATGTTCCGGAAGCACCGGAACATGTTCCGGAGGCACCGGAACATGTTCCGGAAGCACCATAACACGTTCCGGAAGCGCCGGAACATGTTCCGGAAGCCCCGGAACATGTTCCGGAAGCGCCGGCACATGTTCCGGAAGCGCCGGCACATGTTCCGGAAGGACCGGAACATGTTCCGGAAGGACCGGAACATGTTCCGGAAGCGCCGGAACATGTTCCGGAAGCACCGTATCATGTTCCGGAAGCACCGGAACATGTTCCGGAAGCACCGGAACATGTTCCGGAAGCACCGGAACATGTCCCGGAAGCGCCGTAACATGTTCCGGAAGCACCGGAACATGTTCCGGAAGGACCGGAACATGTTCCGGAAGGACCGGAACATGTTCCGGAAGCGCTGGAACATGTTCTGGAAGCACCGGAACATGTTTCGGAAGCACCGGAACATGTTCCGGAAGCGCCGGAACATGTTCCGGGAGCGCCGGAACATGTTCCGGAGGCACCGGAACATGTTCCGGAAGCACCGGAACATGTTCCGGAAGCGCCGGAACATGTTTGGGAAGCGCCGGAACATGTTCCGGAAGGACCGGAACATGTTTCCGGAAGGACCGGAACATGTTCCGGAAGCCCCGGAACATGTTCTGGAAGCCCCGGAACATGTTCCGGAAGCGCCGGAACATGTTCCGGAAGCCCCGGAACATGTTCCGGAAGGACCGGAACATGTTCCGGAAGGACCGGCACATGTTCCGGAAATGCCGGCACATGTTCCGGAAGCGCCGGCACATGTTCCGGAAGCGCCGGCACATGTTCCGGAAGCGCCGGAACATGTTCCGGAAGCGCCGGAACATGTTCCGGAAGGACCGGAACATGTTCCGGAAGGACCGGAACATGATTCGGAAGAACCGGAACATGTTCCGGAAGCGCCGGAACATGTTCTGGAAGGACCGGAACATGTTCCGGAAGGACCGGAACATGTTCCGGAGGCACCGGAACATGTTCCGGAAGGACCGGAACATGTTCCGGAAGAACCGGAACATGTTCCGGAAGGACCGGCACATGTTCCGGAAGCGCCGGCACATGTTCCGGAAGCGCCGGCACATGTTCCGGAAGCGCCGGAACATGTTCTGGAAGCACCGGAACATGTTCCGGAAGCGCCGGAACATGTTCCGGAGGCACCGGAACATGTTCCGGAAGCGCCGGAACATGTTTGGGAAGCGCCGGAACATGTTCCGGAAGGACCGGAACATGTTTCCGGAAGGACCGGAACATGTTCCGGAAGCCCCGGAACATGTTCCGGAAGCCCCGGAACATGTTCCGGAAGCGCCGGAACATGTTCCGGAAGCACCGGAACATGTTCCGGAAGCACCGGAACATGTTCCGGAAGCGCCGGAACATGTTCCGGAATGACCGGAACATGTTCCGGAAGGACCGGAACATGTTCCGGAAGAACCGGAACATGTTCCGGAAGGACCGGCACATGTTCCGGAAGCGCCGGCACATGTTCCAGAAGCGCCGGCACATGTTCCGGAAGCGCCGGAACATGTTCCGGAGGCACCGGAACATGTTCCGGAAGCACCGGAACATGTTCCGGAAGCGCCGGAACATGTTTGGGAAGCGCCGGAACATGTTCCGGAAGGACCGGAACATGTTTCCGGAAGGACCGGAACATGTTCCGGAAGCCCCGGAACATGTTCCGGAAGCGCCGGAACATGTTCCGGAAGCCCCGGAACATGTTCCGGAAGGACCGGAACATGTTCCGGAAGGACCGGCACATGTTCCGGAAGCGCCGGCACATGTTCCGGAAGCGCCGGCACATGTTCCGGAAGCGCCGGAACATGTTCCGGAAGCGCCGGAACATGTTCCGGAAGCACCGGAACATGTTCCGGAAGGACCGGAACATGTTCCGGAAGGACCGGAACATGTTCCGGAAGCGCCGGAACATGTTCCGGAAGGACCAGAACATGTTCCGGAAGGACCGGAACATGTTCCGGAGGCACCGGAACATGTTCCGGAGGCGCCGGAACATGTTCCGGAAGCACCGGAACATGTTCCGGAAGCGCCGTAACATGTTCCGGAAGCACCGGAACATGTTCCGGAAGCACCGGAACATGTTCCGGAAGCACCGGAACATGTTCCGGAAGCGCCGGAACATGTTCCGGAAGGACCGGAACATGTTCCGGAAGGACCGGCACATGTTCCGGAAGCGCCGGCACATGTTCCGGAAGCGCCGGCACATGTTCCGGAAGCGCCGGAACATGTTCTGGAAGCACCGGAACATGTTTCGGAAGCACCGGAACATGTTCCGGAAGCGCCGGAACATGTTCCGGAAGCGCCGGAACATGTTCCGGAAGCGCCGGAACATGTTTGGGAAGCGCCGGAACATGTTCCGGAAGGACCGGAACATGTTTCCGGAAGGACCGGAACATGTTGCGGAAGCCCCGGAACATGTTCCGGAAGCCCCGGAACATGTTCTGGAAGCCCCGGAACATGTTCCGGAAGCCCCGGAACATGTTCAGGAAGGACCGGAACATGTTCCGGAAGGACCGGCACATGTTCCGGAAGCGCCGGCACATGTTCCGGAAGCGCCGGAACATGTTCCGGAAGCACCGGAACATGTTCCGGAAGCGCCGGAACATGTTCCGGAAGCGCCGGAACATGTTCCGGAAGCGCCGGCACATGTTCCGGAAGCGCCGGAACATGTTCTGGAAGCACCGGAACATGTTTCGGAAGCACCGGAACATGTTCCGGAAGCGCCGGAACATGTTCCGGAAGCGCCGGAACATGTTCCGGAGGCACCGGAACATGTTCCGGAAGCGCCGGAACATGTTTGGGAAGCGCCGGAACATGTTCCGGAAGGACCGGAACATGTTTCCGGAAGGACCGGAACATGTTCCGGAAGCCCCGGAACATGTTCCGGAAGCCCCGGAACATGTTCCGGAAGCCCCGGAACATGTTCCGGAAGGACCGGAACATGTTCCGGAAGGACCGGCACATGTTCCGGAAGCGCCGGCACATGTTCCGGAAGCCCCGGAACATGTTCCGGAAGCGCCGGAACATGTTCCGGAAGGGCCGGAACATGTTCCGGAAGGACCGGAACATGTTCCGGAAGAACCGGAACATGTTCCGGAAGCGCCGGAACATGTTCTGGAAGCGCCGGAACATGTTCCGGAAGCACCGGAACATGTTCCGGAAGGACCGGAACATGATTCGGAAGAACCGGAACATGTTCCGGAAGCGCCGGAACATGTTCCGCAAGGGCCGGAACATGTTCCGCAAGGGCCGGAACATGTTCCGGAAGGACCGGAACATGTTCCGGAAGCGCCGGAACATGTTCCGGAAGGACCAGAACATGTTCCGGAGGAACCGGAACATGTTCCGGAGGCACCGGAACATGTTCCGGAAGCGCCGGAACATGTTCCGGAATCGCCGGAACATGTTCCGGAGGCACCGGAACATGTTCCGGAAGCGCCGGAACATGTTCCGGAAGCACCGGAACATGTTCCGGAGGCACCAGAACATGTTCCGGAAGCACCGGAACATGTTCCGGAAGCACCGGAACATGTTCCGGAAGCGCCGTAACATGTTCCAGAAGCACCGGAACATGTTCCGGAAGCACCGGAACATGTTCCGGAAGCACCGGAACATGTTCCGGAAGCGCCGGAACATGTTCCGGAAGGACCGGCACATGTTCCGGAAGCGCCGGCACATGTTCCGGAAGCGCCGGCACATGTTCCGGAAGCGCCGGAACATGTTCTGGAAGCACCGGAACATGTTTGGGAAGCACCGGAACATGTTCCGGAAGCGCCGGAACATGTTCCGGAGGCACCGGAACATGTTCCGGAAGCGCCGGAACATGTTCCGGAAGCGCCGTAACATGTTCCGGAAGCACCGGAACATGTTCCGGAAGCACCGGAACATGTTCCGGAAGCACCGGAACATGTTCCGGAAGCGCCGTAACATGTTCCGGAAGGACCGGAACATGTTCCGGAAGGACCGGCACATGTTCCGGAAGCGCCGGCACATGTTCCGGAAGCGCCGGCACATGTTCCGGAAGCGCCGGAACATGTTCTGGAAGCACCGGAACATGTTTCGGAAGCACCGGAACATGTTCCGGAAGCGCCGGAACATGTTCCGGAAGCGCCGGAACATGTTCCGGAAGCGCCGGAACATGTTTGGGAAGCGCCGGAACATGTTCCGGAAGGACCGGAACATGTTTCCGGAAGGACCGGAACATGTTGCGGAAGCCCCGGAACATGTTCCGGAAGCCCCGGAACATGTTCTGGAAGCCCCGGAACATGTTCCGGAAGCGCCGGAACATGTTCCGGAAGGACCGGAACATGTTCCGGAAGGACCGGCACATGTTCCGGAAGCGCCGGCACATGTTCCGGAAGCGCCGGAACATGTTCCGGAAGCACCGGAACATGTTCCGGAAGCGCCGGAACATGTTCCGGAAGCGCCGGAACATGTTCCGGAAGCGCCGGCACATGTTCCGGAAGCGCCGGAACATGTTCTGGAAGCACCGGAACATGTTTCGGAAGCACCGGAACATGTTCCGGAAGCGCCGGAACATGTTCCGGAGGCACCGGAACATGTTCCGGAAGCGCCGGAACATGTTTGGGAAGCGCCGGAACATGTTCCGGAAGGACCGGAACATGTTTCCGGAAGGACCGGAACATGTTCCGGAAGCCCCGGAACATGTTCCGGAAGCCCCGGAACATGTTCCGGAAGCCCCGGAACATGTTCCGGAAGGACCGGAACATGTTCCGGAAGGACCGGCACATGTTCCGGAAGCGCCGGCACATGTTCCGGAAGCCCCGGAACATGTTCCGGAAGCGCCGGAACATGTTCCGGAAGGGCCGGAACATGTTCCGGAAGGACCGGAACATGTTCCGGAAGAACCGGAACATGTTCCGGAAGCGCCGGAACATGTTCCGGAAGCGCCGGAACATGTTCCGGAAGCACCGGAACATGTTCCGGAAGGACCGGAACATGATTCGGAAGAACCGGAACATGTTCCGGAAGCGCCGGAACATGTTCCGCAAGGGCCGGAACATGTTCCGCAAGGGCCGGAACATGTTCCGGAAGGACCGGAACATGTTCCGGAAGCGCCGGAACATGTTCCGGAAGGACCAGAACATGTTCCGGAGGAACCGGAACATGTTCCGGAGGCACCGGAACATGTTCCGGAAGCGCCGGAACATGTTCCGGAATCGCCGGAACATGTTCCGGAGGCACCGGAACATGTTCCGGAAGCGCCGGAACATGTTCCGGAAGCACCGGAACATGTTCCGGAGGCACCAGAACATGTTCCGGAAGCACCGGAACATGTTCCGGAAGCACCGGAACATGTTCCGGAAGCGCCGTAACATGTTCCAGAAGCACCGGAACATGTTCCGGAAGCACCGGAACATGTTCCGGAAGCACCGGAACATGTTCCGGAAGCGCCGGCACATGTTCCGGAAGCGCCGGCACATGTTCCGGAAGCGCCGGCACATGTTCCGGAAGCGCCGGAACATGTTCCGGAAGCGCCGGAACATGTTCCGGAAGGACCGGAACATGTTCCGGAAGGACCGGAACATGATTCGGAAGAACCGGAACATGTTCCGGAAGTGCCGGAACATGATTCGGAAGAACCGGAACATGTTCCGGAAGCGCCGGAACATGTTCTGGAAGGACCGGAACATGTTCCGGAAGGACCGGAACATGTTCCGGAGGCACCGGAACATGTTCCGGAAGGACCGGAACATGTTCCGGAAGAACCGGAAAATGTTCCGGAAGGACCGGCACATGTTCCGGAAGCGCCGGCACATGTTCCGGAAGCGCCGGCACATGTTCCGGAAGCGCCGGAACATGTTCTGGAAGCACAGGAACATGTTTCGGAAGCACCGGAACATGTTCCGGAAGCGCCGGATCATGTTCCGGAGGCACCGGAACATGTTCCGGAAGCGCCGGAACATGTTTGGGAAGCGCCGGAACATGTTCCGGAAGGACCGGAACATGTTCCGGAAGGACCGGAACATGTTCCGGAAGCACCGGAACATGTTCCGGAGGCACCGGAACATGTTCCGGAAGCACCATAACACGTTCCGGAAGCGCCGGAACATGTTCCGGAAGCCCCGGAACATGTTCCGGAAGCGCCGGCACATGTTCCGGAAGCGCCGGCACATGTTCCGGAAGGACCGGAACATGTTCCGGAAGGACCGGAACATGTTCCGGAAGCGCCGGAACATGTTCCGGAAGCACCGTAACATGTTCCGGAAGCACCGGAACATGTTCCGGAAGCACCGGAACATGTTCCGGAAGCACCGGAACATGTCCCGGAAGCGCCGTAACATGTTCCGGAAGCACCGGAACATGTTCCGGAAGGACCGGAACATGTTCCGGAAGGACCGGAACATGTTCCGGAAGCGCTGGAACATGTTCCGGAAGCACCGGAACATGTTTCGTAAGCACCGGAACATGTTCCGGAAGCGCCGGAACATGTTCCGGGAGCGCCGGAACATGTTCCGGAGGCACCGGAACATGTTCCGGAAGCACCGGAACATGTTCCGGAAGCGCCGGAACATGTTTGGGAAGCGCCGGAACATGTTCCGGAAGGACCGGAACATGTTTCCGGAAGGACCGGAACATGTTCCGGAAGCCCCGGAACATGTTCTGGAAGCCCCGGAACATGTTCCGGAAGCGCCGGAACATGTTCCGGAAGCCCCGGAACATGTTCCGGAAGGACCGGAACATGTTCCGGAAGGACCGGCACATGTTCCGGAAGCGCCGGCACATGTTCCGGAAGCGCCGGCACATGTTCCGGAAGCGCCGGCACATGTTCCGGAAGCGCCGGAACATGTTCCGGAAGCGCCGGAACATGTTCCGGAAGGACCGGAACATGTTCCGGAAGGACCGGAACATGATTCGGAAGAACCGGAACATGTTCCGGAAGCGCCGGAACATGTTCTGGAAGGACCGGAACATGTTCCGGAAGGACCGGAACATGTTCCGGAGGCACCGGAACATGTTCCGGAAGGACCGGAACATGTTCCGGAAGAACCGGAACATGTTCCGGAAGGACCGGCACATGTTCCGGAAGCGCCGGCACATGTTCCGGAAGCGCCGGCACATGTTCCGGAAGCGCCGGAACATGTTCTGGAAGCACCGGAACATGTTCCGGAAGCGCCGGAACATGTTCCGGAGGCACCGGAACATGTTCCGGAAGCGCCGGAACATGTTTGGGAAGCGCCGGAACATGTTCCGGAAGGACCGGAACATGTTTCCGGAAGGACCGGAACATGTTCCGGAAGCCCCGGAACATGTTCCGGAAGCCCCGGAACATGTTCCGGAAGCGCCGGAACATGTTCCGGAAGCACCGGAACATGTTCCGGAAGCACCGGAACATGTTCCGGAAGCGCCGGAACATGTTCCGGAACATGTTCCGGAAGCGCCGGCACATGTTCCGGAAGCGCCGGAACATGTTCCGGAATGACCGGAACATGTTCCGGAAGGACCGGAACATGTTCCGGAAGAACCGGAACATGTTCCGGAAGGACCGGCACATGTTCCGGAAGCGCCGGCACATGTTCCAGAAGCGCCGGCACATGTTCCGGAAGCGCCGGAACATGTTCCGGAGGCACCGGAACATGTTCCGGAAGCACCGGAACATGTTCCGGAAGCGCCGGAACATGTTTGGGAAGCGCCGGAACATGTTCCGGAAGGACCGGAACATGTTTCCGGAAGGACCGGAACATGTTCCGGAAGCCCCGGAACATGTTCCGGAAGCGCCGGAACATGTTCCGGAAGCCCCGGAACATGTTCCGGAACGACCGGAACATGTTCCGGAAGGACCGGCACATGTTCCGGAAGCGCCGGCACATGTTCCGGAAGCGCCGGCACATGTTCCGGAAGCGCCGGAACATGTTCCGGAAGCGCCGGAACATGTTCCGGAAGCACCGGAACATGTTCCGGAAGGACCGGAACATGTTCCGGAAGGACCGGAACATGTTCCGGAAGCGCCGGAACATGTTCCGGAAGGACCAGAACATGTTCCGGAAGGACCGGAACATGTTCCGGAGGCACCGGAACATGTTCCGGAAGCGCCGGAACATGTTCCGGAATCGCCGGAACATGTTCCGGAGGCACCGGAACATGTTCCGGAAGCGCCGGAACATGTTCCGGAAGCACCGGAACATGTTCCGGAGGCGCCGGAACATGTTCCGGAAGCACCGGAACATGTTCCGGAAGCGCCGTAACATGTTCCGGAAGCACCGGAACATGTTCCGGAAGCACCGGAACATGTTCCGGAAGCACCGGAACATGTTCCGGAAGCGCCGGAACATGTTCCGGAAGGACCGGAACATGTTCCGGAAGGACCGGCACATGTTCCGGAAGCGCCGGCACATGTTCCGGAAGCGCCGGCACATGTTCCGGAAGCGCCGGAACATGTTCTGGAAGCACCGGAACATGTTTCGGAAGCACCGGAACATGTTCCGGAAGCGCCGGAACATGTTCCGGAAGCGCCGGAACATGTTCCGGAAGCGCCGGAACATGTTTGGGAAGCGCCGGAACATGTTCCGGAAGGACCGGAACATGTTTCCGGAAGGACCGGAACATGTTGCGGAAGCCCCGGAACATGTTCCGGAAGCCCCGGAACATGTTCTGGAAGCCCCGGAACATGTTCCGGAAGCCCCGGAACATGTTCCGGAAGGACCGGAACATGTTCCGGAAGGACCGGCACATGTTCCGGAAGCGCCGGCACATGTTCCGGAAGCGCCGGAACATGTTCCGGAAGCACCGGAACATGTTCCGGAAGCGCCGGAACATGTTCCGGAAGCGCCGGAACATGTTCCGGAAGCGCCGGCACATGTTCCGGAAGCGCCGGAACATGTTCTGGAAGCACCGGAACATGTTTCGGAAGCACCGGAACATGTTCCGGAAGCGCCGGAACATGTTTGGGAAGCGCCGGAACATGTTCCGGAAGGACCGGAACATGTTTCCGGAAGGACCGGAACATGTTCCGGAAGCCCCGGAACATGTTCCGGAAGCCCCGGAACATGTTCCGGAAGCCCCGGAACATGTTCCGGAAGGACCGGAACATGTTCCGGAAGGACCGGCACATGTTCCGGAAGCGCCGGCACATGTTCCGGAAGCCCCGGAACATGTTCCGGAAGCGCCGGAACATGTTCCGGAAGGGCCGGAACATGTTCCGGAAGGACCGGAACATGTTCCGGAAGAACCGGAACATGTTCCGGAAGCGCCGGAACATGTTCCGGAAGCGCCGGAACATGTTCCGGAAGCACCGGAACATGTTCCGGAAGGACCGGAACATGATTCGGAAGAACCGGAACATGTTCCGGAAGCGCCGGAACATGTTCCGCAAGGGCCGGAACATGTTCCGCAAGGGCCGGAACATGTTCCGGAAGGACCGGAACATGTTCCGGAGGCGCCGGAACATGTTCCGGAAGGACCAGAACATGTTCCGGAGGAACCGGAACATGTTCCGGAGGCACCGGAACATGTTCCGGAAGCGCCGGAACATGTTCCGGAATCGCCGGAACATGTTCCGGAGGCACCGGAACATGTTCCGGAAGCGCCGGAACATGTTCCGGAAGCACCGGAACATGTTCCGGAGGCACCAGAACATGTTCCGGAAGCACCGGAACATGTTCCGGAAGCACCGGAACATGTTCCGGAAGCGCCGTAACATGTTCCAGAAGCACCGGAACATGTTCCGGAAGCACCGGAACATGTTCCGGAAGCACCGGAACATGTTCCGGAAGCGCCGGAACATGTTCCGGAAGGACCGGCACATGTTCCGGAAGCGCCGGCACATGTTCCGGAAGCGCCGGCACATGTTCCGGAAGCGCCGGAACATGTGCTGGAAGCACCGGAACATGTTTGGGAAGCACCGGAACATGTTCCGGAAGCGCCGGAACATGTTCCGGAAGCGCCGGAACATGTTCCGGAGGCACCGGAACATGTTCCGGAAGCGCCGGAACATGTTCCGGAAGCGCCGTAACATGTTCCGGAAGCACCGGAACATGTTCCGGAAGCACCGGAACATGTTCCGGAAGCACCGGAACATGTTCCGGAAGCGCCGGAACATGTTCCGGAAGGACCGGAACATGTTCCGGAAGGACCGGCACATGTTCCGGAAGCGCCGGCACATGTTCCGGAAGCGCCGGCACATGTTCCGGAAGCGCCGGAACATGTTCCGGAAGCCCCGGAACATGTTCTGGAAGCCCCGGAACATGTTCCGGAAGCCCCGGAACATGTTCCGGAAGGACCGGAACATGTTCCGGAAGGACCGGCACATGTTCCGGAAGCGCCGGCACATGTTCCGGAAGCGCCGGAACATGTTCCGGAAGCACCGGAACATGTTCCGGAAGCGCCGGAACATGTTCCGGAAGCGCCGGAACATGTTCCGGAAGCGCCGGCACATGTTCCGGAAGCGCCGGAACATGTTCTGGAAGCACCGGAACATGTTTCGGAAGCACCGGAACATGTTCCGGAAGCGCCGGAACATGTTCCGGAAGCGCCGGAACATGTTCCGGAGGCACCGGAACATGTTCCGGAAGCGCCGGAACATGTTTGGGAAGCGCCGGAACATGTTCCGGAAGGACCGGAACATGTTTCCGGAAGGACCGGAACATGTTCCGGAAGCCCCGGAACATGTTCCGGAAGCCCCGGAACATGTTCCGGAAGCCCCGGAACATGTTCCGGAAGGACCGGAACATGTTCCGGAAGGACCGGCACATGTTCCGGAAGCGCCGGCACATGTTCCGGAAGCGCCGGAACATGTTCCGGAAGCGCCGGAACATGTTCCGGAAGGGCCGGAACATGTTCCGGAAGGACCGGAACATGTTCCGGAAGAACCGGAACATGTTCCGGAAGCGCCGGAACATGTTCCGGAAGCGCCGGAACATGTTCCGGAAGCACCGGAACATGTTCCGGAAGGACCGGAACATGATTCGGAAGAACCGGAACATGTTCCGGAAGCGCCGGAACATGTTCCGCAAGGGCCGGAACATGTTCCGCAAGGGCCGGAACATGTTCCGGAAGGACCGGAACATGTTCCGGAAGCGCCGGAACATGTTCCGGAAGGACCAGAACATGTTCCGGAGGAACCGGAACATGTTCCGGAGGCACCGGAACATGTTCCGGAAGCGCCGGAACATGTTCCGGAATCGCCGGAACATGTTCCGGAGGCACCGGAACATGTTCCGGAAGCGCCGGAACATGTTCCGGAAGCACCGGAACATGTTCCGGAGGCACCAGAACATGTTCCGGAAGCACCGGAACATGTTCCGGAAGCACCGGAACATGTTCCGGAAGCGCCGTAACATGTTCCAGAAGCACCGGAACATGTTCCGGAAGCACCGGAACATGTTCCGGAAGCACCGGAACATGTTCCGGAAGCGCCGGAACATGTTCCGGAAGGACCGGCACATGTTCCGGAAGCGCCGGCACATGTTCCGGAAGCGCCGGCACATGTTCCGGAAGCGCCGGAACATGTTCTGGAAGCACCGGAACATGTTTGGGAAGCACCGGAACATGTTCCGGAAGCGCCGGAACATGTTCCGGAGGCACCGGAACATGTTCCGGAAGCGCCGGAACATGTTCCGGAAGCGCCGGAACATGTTCCGGAAGCGCCGGCACATGTTCCGGAAGCGCCGGCACATGTTCCGGAAGCGCCGGAACATGTTCCGGAAGCACCGGAACATGTTCCGGAAGCGCCCGAACATGTTCCGGAAGCGCCGGAACATGTTCCGGAAGCGCCGGAACATGTTCCGGAAGCACCGGAACATGTTCCGGAAGCGCCGGAACATGTTCCGGAAGCGCCGGAACATGTTCCGGAAGCGCCGGCACATGTTCCGGAAGCGCCGGAACATGTTCTGGAAGCACCGGAACATGTTTCGGAAGCACCGGAACATGTTCCGGAAGCGCCGGAACATGTTCCGGAAGCGCCGGAACATGTTCCGGAGGCACCGGAACATGTTCCGGAAGCGCCGGAACATGTTTGGGAAGCGCCGGAACATGTTCCGGAAGGACCGGAACATGTTTCCGGAAGGACCGGAACATGTTCCGGAAGCCCCGGAACATGTTCCGGAAGCCCCGGAAACATGTTCCGGAAGCCCCGGAACATGTTCCGGAAGGACCGGAACATGTTCCGGAAGGACCGGCACAGGTTCCGGAAGCGCCGGCACATGTTCCGGAAGCGCCGGAACATGTTCCGGAAGCACCGGAACATGTTCCGGAAGCGCCGGAACATGTTCCGGAAGAACCGGAACATGTTCCGGAAGCGCCGGAACATGTTCCGGAAGCGCCGGAACATGTTCCGGAAGCACCGGAACATGTTCCGGAAGCACCGGAACATGTTCCGCAAGGACCGGAACATGTTCCGGAAGGACCGGAACATGATTCGGAAGAACCGGAACATGTTCCAGAAGCGCCGGAACATGTTCCGGAAGCGCCGGAACATGTTCCGGAAGGACCGGAACATGTTCCGGAAGGACCGGAACATGTTTCCGGAAGGACCGGAACATGTTCCGGAAGCCCCGGAACATGTTGCGGAAGCCCCGGAACATGTTCCGGGGCTTCCGGAACATGTTCCGGAAGGACCGGAACATGTTCCGGAAGGACCGGCACATGTTCCGGAAGCGCCGGCACATGTTCCGGAAGCGCCGGAACATGTTCCGGAAGCGCCGGAACATGTTCCGGAAGCGCCGGAACATGTTCCGGAAGCGCCGGAACATGTTCCGGAAGCGCCGGAACATGTTCCGGAAGCGCCGGCACATGTTCCGGAAGCGCCGGAACATGTTCTGGAAGCACCGGAACATGTTCCGGAAGCACCGGAACATGTTCCGGAAGCGCCGGAACATGTTCCGGAAGCGCCGGAACATGTTCCGGAGGCACCGGAACATGTTCCGGAAGCGCCGGAACATGTTTGGGAAGCGCCGGAACATGTTCCGGAAGGACCGGAACATGTTTCCGGAAGGACCGGAACATGTTCCGGAAGCCCCGGAACATGTTCCGGAAGCCCCGGAACATGTTCCGGAAGCCCCGGAACATGTTCCGGAAGGACCGGAACATGTTCCGGAAGGACCGGCACATGTTCCGGAAGCGCCGGCACATGTTCCGGAAGCCCGGGAACATGTTCCGGAAGCGCCGGAACATGTTCCGGAAGGGCCGGAACATGTTCCGGAAGGACCGGAACATGTTCCGGAAGAACCGGAACATGTTCCGGAAGCGCCGGAACATGTTCCGGAAGCGCCGGAACATGTTCCGGAAGCACCGGAACATGTTCCGGAAGGACCGGAACATGATTCGGAAGAACCGGAACATGTTCCGGAAGCGCCGGAACATGTTCCGCAAGGGCCGGAACATGTTCCGCAAGGGCCGGAACATGTTCCGGAAGGACCGGAACATGTTCCGGAAGCGCCGGAACATGTTCCGGAAGGACCAGAACATGTTCCGGAGGAACCGGAACATGTTCCGGAGGCACCGGAACATGTTCCGGAAGCGCCGGAACATGTTCCGGAATCGCCGGAACATGTTCCGGAGGCACCGGAACATGTTCCGGAAGCGCCGGAACATGTTCCGGAAGCACCGGAACATGTTCCGGAGGCACCAGAACATGTTCCGGAAGCACCGGAACATGTTCCGGAAGCACCGGAACATGTTCCGGAAGCGCCGTAACATGTTCCGGAAGCACCGGAACATGTTCCGGAAGCACCGGAACATGTTCCGGAAGCACCGGAACATGTTCCGGAAGCGCCGGAACATGTTCCGGAAGGACCGGCACATGTTCCGGAAGCGCCGGCACATGTTCCGGAAGCGCCGGCACATGTTCCGGAAGCGCCGGAACATGTTCTGGAAGCACCGGAACATGTTTGGGAAGCACCGGAACATGTTCCGGAAGCGCCGGAACATGTTCCGGAGGCACCGGAACATGTTCCGGAAGCGCCGGAACATGTTCCGGAAGGACCGGAACATGTTTCTGGAAGGACCGGAACATGTTCCGGAAGCCCCGGAACATGTTCCGGAAGCCCCGGAACATGTTCCGGAAGGACCGGAACATGTTCCGGAAGGACCGGCACATGTTACGGAAGCGCCGGCACATGTTCCGGAAGCGCCGGAACATGTTCCGGAAGCACCGGAACATGTTCCGGAAGCGCCCGAACATGTTCCGGAAGCGCCGGAACATGTTCCGGAAGCGCCGGAACATGTTCCGGAAGCACCGGAACATGTTCCGGAAGCGCCGGAACATGTTCCGGAAGCGCCGGAACATGTTCCGGAAGCGCCGGCACATGTTCCCGAAGCGCCGGAACATGTTCTCGAAGCACCGGAACATGTTTCGGAAGCACCGGAACATGTTCCGGAAGCGCCGGAACATGTTCCGGAAGCGCCGGAACATGTTCCGGAGGCACCGGAACATGTTCCGGAAGCGCCGGAACATGTTTGGGAAGCGCCGGAACATGTTCCGGAAGGACCGGAACATGTTTCCGGAAGGACCGGAACATGTTCCGGAAGCCCCGGAACATGTTCCGGAAGCACCGGAACATGTTCCGGAAGCACCGGAACATGTTCCGGAAGGACCGGAACATGATTCGGAAGAACCGGAACATGTTCCGGAAGCGCCGGAACATGTTCCGCAAGGGCCAGAACATGTTCCGGAGGAACCGAAACATGTTCCGGAGGCACCGGAACATGTTCCGGAAGCGCCGGAACATGTTCCGGAATCGCCGGAACATGTTCCGGAGGCACCGGAACATGTTCCGGAAGCGCCGGAACATGTTCCGGAAGCACCGGAACATGTTCCGGAAGGACCAGAACATGTTCCGGAGGAACCGAAACATGTTCCGGAGGCACCGGAACATGTTCCGGAAGCGCCGGAACATGTTCCGGAATCGCCGGAACATGTTCCGGAGGCACCGGAACATCCTCCGGAAGGACCGGAACATGTTCCGGAAGCGCCGGAACATGTTCCGGAAGGACCAGAACATGTTCCGGAGGAACCGAAACATGTTCCGGAGGCACCGGAACATGTTCCGGAAGCGCCGGAACATGTTCCGGAATCGCCGGAACATGTTCCGGAGGCACCGGAACATGTTCCGGAAGCGCCGGAACATGTTCCGGAAGCACCGGAACATGTTCCGGAGGCACCAGAACATGTTCCGGAAGCACCGGAACATGTTCCGGAAGCACCAGAACATGTTCCGGAAGCGCCGTAACATGTTCCGGAAGCACCGGAACATGTTCCGGAAGCACCGGAACATGTTCCGGAAGCACCGGAACATGTTCCGGAAGCGCCGGAACATGTTCCGGAAGGACCGGCACATGTTCCGGAAGCGCCGGCACATGTTCCGGAAGCGCCGGAACATGTTCCGGAAGGACCGGCACATGTTCCGGAAGCGCCGGCACATGTTCCGGAAGCGCCGGCACATGTTCCGGAAGCGCCGGAACATGTTCTGGAAGCACCGGAACATGTTTGGGAAGCACCGGAACATGTTCCGGAAGCGCCGGAACATGTTCCGGAGGCACCTGAACATGTTCCGGAAGCGCCGGAACATGTTTGGGAAGCGCCGGAACATGTTCCGGAAGGACCGGAACATGTTTCTGGAAGGACCGAACATGTTCCGGAAGCCCCGGAACATGTTCCGGAAGCCCCGGAACATGTTCCGGAAGGACCGGAACATGTTCCGGAAGCCCCGGAACATGTTCCGGAAGGACCGGAACATGTTCCGGAAGGACCGGCACATGTTCCGGAAGCGCCGGCACATGTTCCGGAAGCGCCGGAACATGTTCCGGAAGCACCGGAACATGTTCCGGAAGCGCCCGAACATGTTCCGGAAGCGCCGGAACATGTTCCGGAAGCGCCGGAACATGTTCCGGAAGCACCGGAACATGTTCCGGAAGCGCCGGAACATGTTCCGGAAGCGCCGGAACATGTTCCGGAAGCGCCGGAACATGTTCCGGAAGCGCCGGAACATGTTCCGGAAGCCCCGGAACATGTTCCGGAAGCCCCGGAACATGTTCCGGAAGGACCGGAACATGTTCCGGAAGCCCCGGAACATGTTCCGGAAGGACCGGAACATGTTCCGGAAGGACCGGCACATGTTCCGGAAGCGCCGGCACATGTTCCGGAAGCGCCGGAACATGTTCCGGAAGCACCGGAACATGTTCCGGAAGCGCCCGAACATGTTCCGGAAGCGCCGGAACATGTTCCGGAAGCGCCGGAACATGTTCCGGAAGCACCGGAACATGTTCCGGAAGCGCCGGAACATGTTCCGGAAGCGCCGGAACATGTTCCGGAAGCGCCGGAACATGTTCCGGAAGCGCCGGAACATGTTCCGGAAGCGCCGGCACATGTTCCGGAAGCGCCGGAACATGTTCTGGAAGCACCGGAACATGTTTCGGAAGCACCGGAACATGTTCCGGAAGCGCCGGAACATGTTCCGGAAGCGCCGGAACATGTTCCGGAGGCACCGGAACATGTTCCGGAAGCGCCGGAACATGTTTGGGAAGCGCCGGAACATGTTCCGGAAGGACCGGAACATGTTTCCGGAAGGACCGGAACATGTTCCGGAAGCCCCGGAACATGTTCCGGAAGCCCCGGAACATGTTCCGGAAGCCCCGGAACATGTTCCGGAAGCCCCGGAACATGTTCCGGAAGGACCGGAACATGTTCCGGAAGGACCGGCACATGTTCCGGAAGCGCCGGCACATGTTCCGGAAGCGCCGGAACATGTTCCGGAAGAACCGGAACATGTTCCGGAAGCACCGGAACATGTTCCGGAAGCACCGGAACATGTTCCGCAAGGACCGGAACATGTTCCGGAAGGACCGGAACATGATTCGGAAGAACCGGAACATGTTCCAGAAGCGCCGGAACATGTTCCGGAAGCGCCGGAACATGTTCCGGAAGCGCCGGAACATGTTCCGGAAGGACCGGAACATGTTCCGGAAGGACCGGAACATGTTCCGGAAGCGCCGGAACATGTTCCGGAAGCACCGGAACATGTTCCGGAAGCACCGGAACATGTTCCGGAAGCGCCAGAACATGTTCCGGTCCTTCCGGAACATGTTCCGGAAGGACCGGAACATCTTCCGGAAGCGCCGGAACATGTTCCGGAAGCGCCGGAACATCTTCCGGAAGCACCGGAACATCTTCCGGAAGCGCCGGAACATCTTCCGGAAGCGCCGGAACATCTTCCGGAAGCGCCGGAACATGTTCCGGAAGCGCCGGAACATGTTCCGGAAGCACCGGAACATGTTCCGGAAGCACCGGAACATCTTCCGGAAGCGTCGGAACATGTTCCGGAAAGACCGGAACATGTTCCCGGAAGCGCCGGAACATGTTCCCGGAAGCGCCGGAACATGTTCCGGAAGCGCCGGAACATGTTCCGGAAGGACCGGAACATGTTCCAGAAGGACCGGTACATGTGCCGGAAGCGCCGGAACATGTTCCGGAAGGACCGGAACATGTTCCGGAGGGACCGGAACATGTTCCGGAAGCACCGGAACATGTTCCGGAAGCGCCGGAACATGTTCCGGAAGCGCCGGAACATGTTCCGGAAGCGCCGGCACATGTTCCCGAAGCGCCGGAACATGTTCTCGAAGCACCGGAACATGTTTCGGAAGCACCGGAACATGTTCCGGAAGCGCCGGAACATGTTCCGGAAGCGCCGGAACATGTTCCGGAGGCACCGGAACATGTTCCGGAAGCGCCGGAACATGTTTGGGAAGCGCCGGAACATGTTCCGGAAGGACCGGAACATGTTTCCGGAAGGACCGGAACATGTTCCGGAAGCCCCGGAACATGTTCCGGAAGCACCGGAACATGTTCCGGAAGCACCGGAACATGTTCCGGAAGGACCGGAACATGATTCGGAAGAACCGGAACATGTTCCGGAAGCGCCGGAACATGTTCCGCAAGGGCCGGAACATGTTCCGCAAGGGCCGGAACATGTTCCGGAAGGACCGGAACATGTTCCGGAAGCGCCGGAACATGTTCCGGAAGGACCAGAACATGTTCCGGAGGAACCGAAACATGTTCCGGAGGCACCGGAACATGTTCCGGAAGCGCCGGAACATGTTCCGGAATCGCCGGAACATGTTCCGGAGGCACCGGAACATGTTCCGGAAGCGCCGGAACATGTTCCGGAAGCACCGGAACATGTTCCGGAGGCACCAGAACATGTTCCGGAAGCACCGGAACATGTTCCGGAAGCACCAGAACATGTTCCGGAAGCGCCGTAACATGTTCCGGAAGCACCGGAACATGTTCCGGAAGCACCGGAACATGTTCCGGAAGCACCGGAACATGTTCCGGAAGCGCCGGAACATGTTCCGGAAGGACCGGCACATGTTCCGGAAGCGCCGGCACATGTTCCGGAAGCGCCGGAACATGTTCCGGAAGGACCGGCACATGTTCCGGAAGCGCCGGCACATGTTCCGGAAGCGCCGGCACATGTTCCGGAAGCGCCGGAACATGTTCTGGAAGCACCGGAACATGTTTGGGAAGCACCGGAACATGTTCCGGAAGCGCCGGAACATGTTCCGGAGGCACCTGAACATGTTCCGGAAGCGCCGGAACATGTTTGGGAAGCGCCGGAACATGTTCCGGAAGGACCGGAACATGTTTCTGGAAGGACCGGAACATGTTCCGGAAGCCCCGGAACATGTTCCGGAAGCCCCGGAACATGTTCCGGAAGGACCGGAACATGTTCCGGAAGCCCCGGAACATGTTCCGGAAGGACCGGAACATGTTCCGGAAGGACCGGCACATGTTCCGGAAGCGCCGGCACATGTTCCGGAAGCGCCGGAACATGTTCCGGAAGCACCGGAACATGTTCCGGAAGCGCCCGAACATGTTCCGGAAGCGCCGGAACATGTTCCGGAAGCGCCGGAACATGTTCCGGAAGCACCGGAACATGTTCCGGAAGCGCCGGAACATGTTCCGGAAGCGCCGGAACATGTTCCGGAAGCGCCGGAACATGTTCCGGAAGCGCCGGAACATGTTCCGGAAGCGCCGGCACATGTTCCGGAAGCGCCGGAACATGTTCTGGAAGCACCGGAACATGTTTCGGAAGCACCGGAACATGTTCCGGAAGCGCCGGAACATGTTCCGGAAGCGCCGGAACATGTTCCGGAGGCACCGGAACATGTTCCGGAAGCGCCGGAACATGTTTGGGAAGCGCCGGAACATGTTCCGGAAGGACCGGAACATGTTTCCGGAAGGACCGGAACATGTTCCGGAAGCCCCGGAACATGTTCCGGAAGCCCCGGAACATGTTCCGGAAGCCCCGGAACATGTTCCGGAAGCCCCGGAACATGTTCCGGAAGGACCGGAACATGTTCCGGAAGGACCGGCACATGTTCCGGAAGCGCCGGCACATGTTCCGGAAGCGCCGGAACATGTTCCGGAAGCACCGGAACATGTTCCGGAAGCGCCGGAACATGTTCCGGAAGAACCGGAACATGTTCCGGAAGCACCGGAACATGTTCCGGAAGCACCGGAACATGTTCCGCAAGGACCGGAACATGTTCCGGAAGGACCGGAACATGATTCGGAAGAACCGGAACATGTTCCAGAAGCGCCGGAACATGTTCCGGAAGCGCCGGAACATGTTCCGGAAGCGCCGGAACATGTTCCGGAAGGACCGGAACATGTTCCGGAAGGACCGGAACATGTTCCGGAAGCGCCGGAACATGTTCCGGAAGCACCGGAACATGTTCCGGAAGCACCGGAACATGTTCCGGAAGCGCCAGAACATGTTCCGGTCCTTCCGGAACATGTTCCGGAAGGACCGGAACATCTTCCGGAAGCGCCGGAACATGTTCCGGAAGCGCCGGAACATCTTCCGGAAGCACCGGAACATCTTCCGGAAGCGCCGGAACATCTTCCGGAAGCGCCGGAACATCTTCCGGAAGCGCCGGAACATGTTCCGGAAGCGCCGGAACATGTTCCGGAAGCACCGGAACATGTTCCGGAAGCACCGGAACATCTTCCGGAAGCGTCGGAACATGTTCCGGAAAGACCGGAACATGTTCCCGGAAGCGCCGGAACATGTTCCCGGAAGCGCCGGAACATGTTCCGGAAGCGCCGGAACATGTTCCGGAAGGACCGGAACATGTTCCAGAAGGACCGGTACATGTGCCGGAAGCGCCGGAACATGTTCCGGAAGGACCGGAACATGTTCCGGAGGGACCGGAACATGTTCCGGAAGCACCGGAACATGTTCCGGAAGCGCCGGAACATGTTCCGGAAGGACCGGAACATGTTCCGGAAGCCCCGGAACATTTTCCGGAAGCCCCGGAACATGTTCCGGAAGCGCCGGCACATGTTCCGGAAGGACGGGAACATGTTCCGGAAGGACCGGAACATGTTCCAGAAGCGCCGGAACATGTTCCGGAAGCACCGTAACATGTTCCGGAAGCACCGGAACATGTTCCGGAAGCACCGGAACATGTTCCGGAAGCACCGGAACATGTTCCGGAAGCGCCGGAACATGTTCCGGAAGGACCGGAACATGTTCCGGAAGAACCGGAACATGTTTCAGAAGGACCAGCACATGTTCCGGAAGCGCCGGCACATGTTCCGGAAGCGCCGGAACATGTTCCGGAAGCACCGGAACATGTTTCGGAAGCACCGGAACATGTTCCGGAAGCGCCGGAACATGTTTGGGAAGCGCCGGAACATGTTCCGGAAGCACCGGAACATGTTCCGGAAGCCGCGGAACATGTTCCGGAAGCGCCGGAACATGTTCCGGAAGCACCGGAACATGTTCCGGAAGCCCCGGAACATGTTCCGGAAGCGCCGGAACATGTTCCGGAAGCCCCGGAACATGTTCCGGAAGGACCGGCACATGTTCCGGAAGCGCCGGCACATGTTCCGGAAGCGCCGGCACATGTTCCGGAAGCACCGGAACATGTTCCGGAAGCGCCGGCACATGTTCCGGAAGCGCCGGAACATGTTCCGAAGGCACCGGAACATGTTCCGGAAGCACCGGAACATGTTCCGGAAGCGCAGGAACATGTTTGGGAAGCGCCGGAACATGTTCCGGAAGCACCGGAACATGTTCCGGAACCGCCGGAACATGTTCCAGAAGCCCCGGAACATGTTCCGGAAGCCCCGGAACATGTTCCGGAAGCGCCGGAACATGTTCCTGAAGGACCGGAACATGTTCCGGAAGGACCGGCATATGTTCCGGAAGCGCCGGCACATGTTCCGGAAGCACCGGAACTATGTTCCGGAAGCACCGGAACATGTTCCGGAAGCGCCAGAACATGTTCCGGTCCTTCCGGAACATGTTCCGGAAGGACCGGAACATCTTCCGGAAGCGCCGGAACATGTTCCGGAAGCACCGGAACATCTTCCCGAAGCACCGGAACATCTTCCGGAAGCGCCGGAACATGTTCCGGAAGCGCCGGAACATCTTCCGGAAGCGCCGGAACTTCTTCCGGAAGCGCCGGAACATGTTCCGGAAGCGCCGGAACATGTTCCGGAAGCACCGGAACAGCTTCCGGAAGCACCGGAACATCTTCCGGAAGCGTCGGAACATGTTCCGGAAAGACCGGAACATGTTCCCGGAAGCGCCGGAACATGTTCCCGGAAGCGCCGGAACATGTTCCGGAAGCGCCGGAACATGTTCCGGAAGGACCGGAACATGTTCCGGAAGGACCGGTACATGTGCCGGAAGCGCCGGAACATGTTCCGGAAGCACCGGAGCATGTTCCGGAAGCGCCGGAACATGTTCCGGAAGCGCCGGAACATGTTCCGGAAGGACCGGAACATGTTCCGGAAGCCCCGGAACATGTTCCGGAAGCGCCGGCACATGTTCCGGAAGGACCGGAACATGTTCCGGAAGGACCGGAACATGTTCCAGAAGCGCCGGAACATGTTCCGGAAGCACCGTAACATGTTCCGGAAGCACCGGAACATGTTCCGGAGGCGCCGTAACATGTTCCGGAAGCACCGGAACATGTTCCGGAAGCACCGGAACATGTTCCGGAAGCACCGGAACATGTTCCGGAAGCGCCGGAACATGTTCCTGAAGGACCAGAACATGTTCCGGAAGGACCGGAACATGTTCCGGAAGAACCGGAACATGTTCCGGAAGGACCGGCACATGTTCCGGAAGCGCCGGCACATGTTTAGGAAGCTCCGGAACATGTTCTGGAAGCACCGGAACATGTTTCGGAAGCACCGGAACATGTTCCGGAAGCGCCGGAACATGTTCCGGAAGCGCCGGAACATGTTCCGGAAGCACCGGAACATGTTCCGGAAGCGCCGGAACATGTTTGGGAAGCGCCGGAACATGTTCCGGAAGCCCCGGAACATGTTTCCGGAAGCGCCGGAACATGTTCCGGAAGCCCCGGAACATGTTCCGGAAGGACCGGAACATGTTCCGGAAGGACCGGCACATGTTCCGGAAGCGCCGGCACATGTTCCGGAAGCGCCGGCACATGTTCCGGAAGCACCGTAACATGTTCCGGAAGCACCGGAACATGTTCCGGAAGCACCGGAACATGTTCCGGAAGCACCGGAACATGTTCCGGAAGCGCCGTAACATGTTCCGGAAGCACCGGAACATGGTCCGGAAGCACCGGAACATGTTCCGGAACCCCCGGAACATGTTCCGGAAGGACCGGAACATGTTCCGGAAGGACCGGAACATGTTCCGGAAGGACCGGCACATGTTCCGGAAGCGCCGGCACATGTTCCGGAAGCGCCGGAACATGTTCCGAAGGCACCGGAACATGTTCCGGAAGCACCGGAACATGTTCCGGAAGCGCCGGAACATGTTTGGGAAGCGCCGGAACATGTTCCGGAAGCACCGGAACATGTTCCGGAACCGCCGGAACATGTTCCAGAAGCCCCGGAACATGTTCCGGAAGCCCCGGAACATGTTCCGGAAGCCCCGGAACATGTTCCGGAAGCGCCGGAACATGTTCCGGAAGGACCGGCACATGTTCCGGAAGCGCCGGCACATATTCCGGAAACGCCGGCACATGTTCCGGAAGCGCCGGAACATGTTCCGGAAGCACCGGAACATGTTCCGGAAGCGCCGGAACATGTTCCGGAAGCGCCGGAACATGTTCCGGAAGCACCGGAACATATTCCGGAAGCACCGGAACATGTTCCGGAAGCACCGGAACATGTTCCGGACGGACCGGAACATGTTCCGGAAGGACCGGAACATGTTCCGGAAGAACCGGAACATGTTTCGGAAGCGCCGGAACATGTTCCGGAAGCGCCGGCACATGTTCCGGAAGCGCCGGAACATGTTCCGGAAGCACCGGAACATGTTCCGGAAGCACCGGAACATGTTCCGGAAGCGCCGGAACATGTTCCAGAAGCGCCGGAACATGTTCCGGAAGCACCGGAACATGTTCCGGAAGCGCCGGAACATGTTTGGGAAGCGCCGGAACATGTTCCGGAAGCACCGGAACATGTTCCGGAAGCCGCGGAACATGTTCCGGAAGCGCCGGAACATGTTCCGGAAGCACCGGAACATGTTCCGGAAGCCCCGGAACATGTTCCGGAAGCGCCGGAACATGTTCCGGAAGCCCCGGAACATGTTCCGGAAGGACCGGCACATGTTCCGGAAGCGCCGGCACATGTTCCGGAAGCGCCGGCACATGTTCCGGAAGCACCGTAACATGTTCCGGAAGCACCGGAACATGTTCCGGAAGCACCGGAACATGTTCCGGAAGCACCGGAACATGTTCCGGAAGCGCCGTAACATGTTCCGGAAGCACCGGAACATGTTCCGGAAGCACCGGAACATGTTCCGGAAGCGCCGGCACATGTTCCGGAAGCGCCGGAACATGTTCCGAAGGCACCGGAACATGTTCCGGAAGCACCGGAACATGTTCCGGAAGCGCAGGAACATGTTTGGGAAGCGCCGGAACATGTTCCGGAAGCACCGGAACATGTTCCGGAACCGCCGGAACATGTTCCAGAAGCCCCGGAACATGTTCCGGAAGCCCCGGAACATGTTCCGGAAGCGCCGGAACATGTTCCTGAAGGACCGGAACATGTTCCGGAAGGACCGGCACATGTTCCGGAAGCGCCGGCACATGTTCCGGAAGCACCGGAACTATGTTCCGGAAGCACCGGAACATGTTCCGGAAGCGCCAGAACATGTTCCGGAAGCGCCGGAACATGTTCCGGAAGCACCGGAACATCTTCCCGAAGCACCGGAACATCTTCCGGAAGCGCCGGAACATGTTCCGGAAGCGCCGGAACATCTTCCGGAAGCGCCGGAACTTCTTCCGGAAGCGCCGGAACATGTTCCGGAAGCGCCGGAACATGTTCCGGAAGCACCGGAACAGCTTCCGGAAGCACCGGAACATCTTCCGGAAGCGCCGGAACATGTTCCGGAAGCACCGGAACATCTTCCCGAAGCACCGGAACATCTTCCGGAAGCGCCGGAACATGTTCCGGAAGCGCCGGAACATCTTCCGGAAGCGCCGGAACTTCTTCCGGAAGCGCCGGAACATGTTCCGGAAGCGCCGGAACATGTTCCGGAAGCACCGGAACAGCTTCCGGAAGCACCGGAACATCTTCCGGAAGCGTCGGAACATGTTCCGGAAAGACCGGAACATGTTCCCGGAAGCGCCGGAACATGTTCCCGGAAGCGCCGGAACATGTTCCGGAAGCGCCGGAACATGTTCCAGAAGGACCGGAACATGTTCCGGAAGGACCGGAACATGTTCCGGAAGCACCGGAACATGTTCCGGAAGCGCCGGAACATGTTCCGGAAGCGCCGGAACATGTTCCGGAAGCGCCGGAACATGTTCCGGAAGGACCGGAACATGTTCCGGAAGCCCCGGAACATGTTCCGGAAGCGCCGGCACATGTTCCGGAAGGACCGGAACATGTTCCGGAAGGACCGGAACATGTTCCAGAAGCGCCGGAACATGTTCCGGAAGCACCGTAACATGTTCCGGAAGCACCGGAACATGTTCCGGAGGCGCCGTAACATGTTCCGGAAGCACCGGAACATGTTCCGGAAGCACCGGAACATGTTCCGGAAGCACCGGAACATGTTCCGGAAGCGCCGGAACATGTTCCTGAAGGACCAGAACATGTTCCGGAAGGACCGGAACATGTTCCGGAAGAACCGGAACATGTTCCGGAAGGACCGGCACATGTTCCGGAAGCGCCGGCACATGTTCCGGAAGCTCCGGAACATGTTCTGGAAGCACCGGAACATGTTTCGGAAGCACCGGAACATGTTCCGGAAGCGCCGGAACATGTTCCGGAAGCGCCGGAACATGTTCCGGAAGCACCGGAACATGTTCCGGAAGCGCCGGAACATGTTTGGGAAGCGCCGGAACATGTTCCGGAAGCCCCGGAACATGTTCCGGAAGCGCCGGAACATGTTCCGGAAGCGCCGGAACATGCTCCGGAAGCCCCGGAACATGTTCCGGAAGGACCGGAACATGTTCCGGAAGGACCGGCACATGTTCCGGAAGCGCCGGCACATGTTCCGGAAGCGCCGGCACATGTTCCGGAAGCACCGTAACATGTTCCGGAAGCACCGGAACATGTTCCGGAAGCACCGGAACATGTTCCGGAAGCACCGGAACATGTTCCGGAAGCGCCGTAACATGTTCCGGAAGCACCGGAACATGGTCCGGAAGCACCGGAACATGTTCCGGAACCCCCGGAACATGTTCCGGAAGGACCGGAACATGTTCCGGAAGGACCGGAACATGTTCCGGAAGAACCGGAACATGTTCCGGAAGGACCGGCACATGTTCCGGAAGCGCCGGCACATGTTCCGGAAGCGCCGGAACATGTTCCGAAGGCACCGGAACATGTTCCGGAAGCACCGGAACATGTTCCGGAAGCGCCGGAACATGTTTGGGAAGCGCCGGAACATGTTCCGGAAGCACCGGAACATGTTCCGGAACCGCCGGAACATGTTCCAGAAGCCCCGGAACATGTTCCGGAAGCCCCGGAACATGTTCCGGAAGCCCCGGAACATGTTCCGGAAGCCCCGGAACATGTTCCGGAAGCGCCGGAACATGTTCCGGAAGGACCGGCACATGTTCCGGAAGCGCCGGCACATATTCCGGAAGCGCCGGCACATGTTCCGGAAGCGCCGGAACATGTTCCGGAAGGACCGGCACATGTTCCGGAAGCGCCGGCACATATTCCGGAAGCGCCGGCACATGTTCCGGAAGCACCGGAACATGTTCCGGAAGCACCGGAACATATTCCGGAAGAACCGGAACATGTTCCGGAAGCACCGGAACATGTTCCGGACGGACCGGAACATGTTCCGGAAGAACCGGAACATGTTCCAGAAGCGCCGGAACATGTCCCGGAAGCGCCGGAACATGTTCCGGAAGCGCCGGAACATGTTCCGGAAGGACCGGAACATGTTCCGGAAGGACCGGAACATGTTCCGGAAGCACCGGAACATGTTCCGGAAGAACCGGAACATGTTCCGGAAGGACCGGCACGTGTTCCGGTCCTTCCGGAACATGTTCCGGAAGGACTGGAACATCTTCCGGAAGCGCCGGAACATGTTCCCGAAGCGCCGGAACATCTTCCGGAAGCACCGGCACATCTTCCGGAAGCGCCGGAACATCTTCCGGAAGCGCCGGAACATCTTCCGGAAGCGCCGGAACATCTTCCGGAAGCGCCGGAACATGTTCCGCTAGCGCCGGAACATGTTCCGGAGGCACCAGAACATGTTCCGGAAGCACCGGAACATCTTCCGGAAGCGTCGGAACATGTTCCGGAAGGACCGGAACATGTTCCCGGAAGCGCCGGAACATGTTCCCGGAAGCGCTGGAACATGTTCCAGAAGCACCGGAACATGTTCCGGAAGCACCGGAAAATGTTCCGGAAGCACCGGAGCATGTTCCAGAAGCACCGGAACATGTTCCGGAAGAACCGGAACATGTTCCGGAAGCGCCGGAACATCTTCCGGAAGCACCGGAACATGTTCCGGAAGGACCGGAACATGTTCCGGAAGCGCCGGAACATGTTCCGGAGGCACCAGAACATGTTCCGGAAGCACCGGAACATCTTCCGGAAGCGTCGGAACATGTTCCGGAAGGACCGGAACATGTTCCGGAAGCACTGGAAAATGTTCCGGAAGCACCGGAGCATGTTCCAGAAGCACCGGAACATGTTCCGGAAGAACCGGAACATGTTCCGGAAGCGCCGGAACATCTTCCGGAAGCACCGGAACATGTTGCGGAAGGACCGGAACATGTTCCGGAAGAACCGGAACATGTTCCGGAAGGACCGGCACATGTTCCGGAAGCGCCGGCACATGTTCCGGAAGCGCCGGAACATGTTCCGGAAGCACCGGAACATGTTTCGGAAGCACCGGAACATGTTCCGGAAGCGCCGGAACATGTTCCGGAAGCGCCGGAACATGTTCCGGAAGCACCGGAACATGTTCCGGAGGCACCGGAACATGTTCCGGAAGCACCGGAACATGTTCCGGAAGCGCCGGAACATGTTTGGGAAGCGCCGGAACATGTTCCGGAAGCACCGGAACATGTTCCGGAACCGCCGGAACATGTTCCAGAAGCCCCGGAACATGTTCCGGAAGCCCCGGAACATGTTCCGGAAGCCCCGGAACATGTTCCGGAAGCCCCGGAACATGTTCCGGAAGCCCCGGAACATGTTCCGAAAGCGCCGGCACATGTTCCGGAAGCGCCGGCACATGTTCCGGAAGCGCCGGAACATGTTCTGGAAGCACCGGAACATGTTCCGGAACCACCGGAACATGTTCTGGAAGGACCGGAACACATTCCGGAAGAACCGGAACATGTTCCAGAAGCGCCGGAACGTGTTCCGGAAGCGCCGGAACATGTTCCGGAAGCGCCGGAACATGTTCCGGAAGCACCGGAACATGTTTCGGAAGCACCGGAACATGTTCCGGAAGCGCCGGAACATGTTCCGGAAGCACCGGAACATGTTCCGGAGGCACCGGAACATGTTCCGGAAGCACCGGAACATGTTCCGGAAGCGCCGGAACATGTTTGGGAAGCGCCGGAACATGTTCCGGAAGCACCGGAACATGTTCCGGAACCGCCGGAACATGTTCCAGAAGCCCCGGAACATGTTCCGGAACCGCCGGAACATGTTCCGGAAGCCCCGGAACATGTTCCGGAAGGACCGGAACATGTTCCGGAAGCGCCGGCACATGTTCCGGAAGCGCCGGCACATGTTCCGGAAGCGCCGGAACATGTTCCGGAAGCACCGGAACATGTTCCGGAACCACCGGAACATGTTCTGGAAGGACCGGAACATCCTCCGGAGGCACCGGAACATGTTCCGGAAGCGCCGGAACATGTTCCGGAATCGCCGGAACATGTTCCGGAGGCACCAGAACATGTTCCGGAAGCGCCGGAACATGTTCCGGAAGCACCGGAACATGTTCCGGAAGCGCCGGAACATGTTCCGGAAGGACCGGAACATGTTCCGGAAGCACCGGAACATGTTCCGGAAGAACCGGAACATGTTCCGGAAGGACCGGCACATGTTCCGGAAGCGCCGGCACATGTTCCGGTCCTTCCGGAACATGTTCCGGAAGGACTGGAACATCTTCCGGAAGCGCCGGAACATGTTCCGGAAGCGCCGGAACATCTTCCGGAAGCACCGGAACATCTTCCGGAAGCGCCGGAACATGTTCCGGAAGCGCCGGAACATCTTCCGGAAGCGCCGGAACATCTTCCGGAAGCGCCGGAACATCTTCCGGAAGCGCCGGAACATGTTCCGGAAGCACCAGAACATGTTGCGGAAGCACCGGAACATCTTCCGGAAGCGTCGGAACATGTTCCCGGAAGCGCCGGAACATGTTCCCGGAAGCGCCGGAACATGTTCCGGAAGCACCGGAACATGTTCCGGAAGCGCTGGAACATGTTCCGGAAGCACCGGAACATGTTCCGGAAGCACCGGAAAATGTTCCGGAAGCGCCAGAACATGTTCCGGAAGCGCCGGAACATGTTCCGGAAGCACCGGAACATGTTCCGGAACCACCGGAACATGTTCCGGAAGGACCGGAACATGTTCCGGAAGAACCGGAACATGTTCCAGAAGCGCCGGCACATGTTCCGGAAGCGCCGGAACATGTTCCGGAAGGACCGGAACATGTTCCGGAAGCACCGGAACATGTTCCGGAAGCACCGGAAAATGTTCCGGAAGCGCCAGAACATGTTCCGGAAGCGCCGGAACATGTTCCGGAAGAACCGGAACATGTTCCGGAAGCACCGGAACATGTTCCGGAAGCACCGGAACATGTTCCGGAAGCACCGGAACATGTTCCGGAAGCACCGGAACATGTTCCCGAAGGACCGGAACATGTTCCGGAAGAACCGGAACATGTTCCAGAAGCGCCGGAACATGTTCCGGAAGCGCCGGAACATGTTCCGGAAGCGCCGGAACATCTTCCGGAAGCGCCGGAACATCTTCCGGAAGCACCAGAACATGTTCCGGAAGCACCGGAACATCTTCCGGAAGCGTCGGAACATGTCCCGGAAGGACCGGAACATGTTCCCGGAAGCGCCGGAACATGTTCCCGGAAGCGCCGGAACATGTTCCGAAAGCGCCGGAACATGTTCCGGAAGGGCCGGAACATCTTCCGGAAGCGCCGGAACATGTTCCGGAAGCGCCGGAACATCTTCCAGAAGCGCCGGAACATCTTCCGGAAGCGCCGGAACATGTTCCGGAAGCCCCGGAACATGTTCCGGAAGCGCCGGAACATGTTCCGGAGGCACAAGCACCGGAACATGTTCCGGAAGCGTCGGAACATGTTCCGGAAGGTTCGGAACATGTTCCGGAAGGACCGGAACATGTTCTGGAAGCGCCGTAACATGTTCCGGAAGCACCGCAACATGTTCCGGAAGCCCCGGAACATGTTCCGGAAGCCCCAGAACATGTTCCGGAAGCGCCGGCACATGTTCCGGAAGCGCCGGCACATGTTCCGGAAGCGCCGGCGCATGTTCCGGAAGCGCCGGCACATGTTCCGGAAGCACCGGAACATGTTCCGGACGGACCGGAACATGTTCCGGAAGAACCGGAACATGTTCCAGAAGCGCCGGAACATGTTCCGGAAGGGCCGGAACATGTTCCGGAAGCGCCGGAACATCTTCCGGAAGCACCGGAACATCTTCCGGAAGCGCCGGAACATGTTCCGGAAGCGCCGGAACATCTTCCGGAAGCGCCGGAACATCTTCCGGAAGCGCCGGAACATGTTCCGGAGGCACCAGAACATGTTCCGGAAGCACCGGAACATCTTCCGGAAGCGTCGGAACATGTTCCGGAAAGACCGGAACATGTTCCCGGAAGCGCCGGAACATGTTCCCGGAAGCGCCGGAACATGTTCCAGAAGCACCGGAACATGTTCCGGAAGCGCTGGAACATGTTCCGGAAGCACCGGAACATGTTCCGGAAGCACCGGAAAATGTTCCGGAAGCACCGGAGCATGTTCCAGAAGCACCGGAACATGTTCCGGAAGAACCGGAACATGTTCCGGAAGCGCCGGAACATCTTCCGGAAGCACCGGAACATGTTCCGGAAGGACCGGAACATGTTCCGGAAGCGCCGGAACATGTTCCGGAGGCACCAGAACATGTTCCGGAAGCACCGGAACATCTTCCGGAAGCGTCGGAACATGTTCCGGAAGGACCGGAACATGTTCCCGGAAGCGCCGGAACATGTTTCCGGAAGCGCCGGAACATGTTCCGGAAGCACCGGAACATGTTCCGGAAGCGCTGGAACATGTTCCGGAAGCACCGGAACATGTTCCGGAAGCACTGGAAAATGTTCCGGAAGCACCGGAGCATGTTCCAGAAGCACCGGAACATGTTCCGGAAGAACCGGAACATGTTCCGGAAGCGCCGGAACATCTTCCGGAAGCACCGGAACATGTTCCGGAAGAACCGGAACATGTTCCGGAAGGACCGGCACATGTTCCGGAAGCGCCGGCACATGTTCCGGAAGCGCCGGAACATGTTCCGGAAGCACCGGAACATGTTTCGGAAGCACCGGAACATGTTCCGGAAGCGCCGGAACATGTTCCGGAAGCGCCGGAACATGTTCCGGAAGCACCGGAACATGTTCCGGAGGCACCGGAACATGTTCTGGAAGCACCGGAACATGTTCCGGAAGCGCCGGAACATGTTTGGGAAGCGCCGGAACATGTTCCGGAAGCACCGGAACATGTTCCGGAACCGCCGGAACATGTTCCAGAAGCCCCGGAACATGCTCCGGAAGCCCCGGAACATGTTCCGGAAGCCCCGGAACATGTTCCGGAAGGACCGGCACATGTTCCGGAAGCGCCGGCACATGTTCCGGAAGCGCCGGCACATGTTCCGGACGCGCCGGAACATGTTCCGGAAGCACCGGAACATGTTCCGGAACCACCGGAACATGTTCTGGAAGGACCGGAACATGTTCCGGAAGAACCGGAACATGTTCCAGAAGCGCCGGAACATGTTCCGGAAGCGCCGGAACATGTTCCGGAAGGGCCGGAACATGTTCCGGAAGGACCGGAACATGTTCCGCAAGCACCGGAACATGTTCCGGAAGAACCGGAACATGTTCCGGAAGCACCGGAACATGTTCCGGAAGGACCGGAACATGTTCCGGAGGCACCGGAACATGTTCCGGAAGCGCCGGAACATGTTCCGGAATCGCCGGAACATGTTCCGGAGGCACCAGAACATGTTCCGGAAGCGCCGGAACATGTTCCGGAAGCACCGGAACATGTTCCGGAAGCACCGGAACATGTTCCGGAAGCACCGGAACATGTTCCGGAAGCGCCAGCACATGTTCGAGAAGCGCCGGAACATGTCCCGGAAGCGCCGGAACATGTTCCGGAAGGGCCGGAACATCTTCCGGAAGGACCGGAACATGTTCCGGAAGCACCGGAACATGTTCCGGAAGCGCCGGAACATGTTCCCGAAGGACCGGAACATGTTCCGGAAGCACCGGAACATGTTCCGGAAGAACCGGAACATGTTCCGGAAGGACCGGCACATGTTCCGGAAGCGCCGGCACATGTTCCGGTCCTTCCGGAACATGTTCCGGAAGGACTGGAACATCTTCCGGAAGCGCCGGAACATGTTCCGGAAGCGCCGGAACATGTTCCGGAAGCACCGGAACATCTTCCGGAAGCGCCGGAACATGTTCCGGAAGCGCCGGAACATCTTCCGGAAGCGCCGGAACATCTTCCGGAAGCGCCGGAACATGTTCCGGAAGCGCCGGAACATGTTCCGGAAGCACCAGAACATGTTCCGGAAGCACCGGAACATCTTCCGGAAGCGTCGGAACATGTTCCGGAAGGACCGGAACATGTTCCCGGAAGCGCCGGAACATGTTCCCGGAAGCGCCGGAACATGTTCCGGAAGCACCGGAACATGTTCCGGAAGCGCTGGAACATGTTCCGGAAGCACCGGAACATGTTCCGGAAGCACCGGAAAATGTTCCGGAAGCGCCAGAACATGTTCCGGAAGAACCGGAACATGTTCCGGAAGCACCGGAACATGTTCCGGAACCACCGGAACATGTTCCAGAAGCACCGGAACATGTTCCGGAACCACCGGAACATGTTCCGGAAGGACCGGAACATGTTCCGGAAGAACCGGAACATGTTCCAGAAGCGCCGGCACATGTTCCGGAAGCGCCGGAACATGTTCCGGAAGGGCCGGAACATGTTCCGGAAGGACCGGAACATGTTCCGGAAGCCCCGGAACATGTTCCGGAAGCACCGGAAAATGTTCCGGAAGCGCCAGAACATGTTCCGGAAGCGCCGGAACATGTTCCGGAAGCACCGGAACATGTTCCGGAAGAACCGGAACATGTTCCGGAAGCACCGGAACATGTTCCGGAAGCACCGGAACATGTTCCGGAAGCACCGGAACATGTTCCGGAACCACCGGAACATGTTCCGGAAGGACCGGAACATGTTCCGGAAGAACCGGAACATGTTCCAGAAGCGCCGGAACATGTTCCGGAAGCGCCGGAACATGTTCCGGAAGCGCCGGAACATCTTCCGGAAGCGCCGGAACATCTTCCGGAAGCACCAGAACATGTTCTGGAAGCACCGGAACATCTTCCGGAAGCGTCGGAACATGTCCCGGAAGGACCGGAACATGTTCCCGGAAGCGCCGGAACATGTTCCCGGAAGCGCCGGAACATGTTCCGGAAGCGCCGGAACATGTTCCGGAAGCACCGGAAAATGTTCCGGAAGCACCGGAGCATGTTCCGGAAGCACCGGAGCATGTTCCGGAAGAACCGGAACATGTTCCGGAAGCGCCGGAACATGTTCCGGAAGCGCCGGAACATGTTCCGGAAGCACCGGAACATGTTCCGGAAGCGCCGGAACATGTTCCGGAAGCGCCGGAACATCTTTCAGAAGCGCCGGAACATCTTCCGGAAGCGCCGGAACATGTTCCGGAAGCCCCGGAACATGTTCCGAAAGCGCCGGAACATGTTCCGGAGGCACAAGCACCGGAACATGTTCCGGAAGCGTCGGAACATGTTCCGGAAGGTTCGGAACATGTTCCGGAAGGACCGGAACATGTGTCGGAAGCGCCGGAACATGTCCCGGAAGCACCGGAACATGTTCCGGAAGCCCCGGAACATGTTCCGGAAGCCCCAGAACATGTTCCGGAACCGCCGGCACATGTTCCGGAAGCGCCGGCACATGTTCCGGAAGCGCCGGCACATGTTCCGGAAGCGCCGGCACATGTTCCGGAAGCGCCGGAACATGTTCCAGAAGGACCGGAACATGTTCCGGAAGAACCGGAACATGTTCCAGAAGCGCCGGAACATGTTCCGGAAGGGCCGGAACATGTTCCGGAAGGACCGGAACATGTTCCGGAAGCACCGGAACATGTTCCGGAAGCGCCGGAACATGTTCCGGAAGGAGCGGAACATGTTCCGGAAGGACCGGAACATGTTCCGGAGGCACCGGAACATGTTCCGGAATCGCCGGAACATGTTCCGGAGGCACCGGAACATGTTCCGGAAGCGCCGGAACATGTTCCGGAAGGACCGGAACATGTTCCGGAAGCACCGGAACATCTTCCGGAAGCACCGGAACATCTTCCGGAAGCGCCGGAACATGTTCCGGAAGCGCCGGAACATCTTCCGGAAGCGCCGGAACATCTTCCGGAAGCGCCGGAACATCTTCCGGAAGCGCCGGAACATCTTCCGGAAGCACCAGAACATGTTCCGGAAGCACCGGAACATCTTTCAGAAGCGTCGGAACATGTTCCGGAAGGACCGGAACATGTTCCCGGAAGCGCCGGAACATGTTCCCGGAAGCGCCGGAACATGTTCCGGAAGCACCGGAACATGTTCCGGAAGCGCCGGAACATGTTTCGGAAGCACCGGAACATGTTCCGGAAGCACCGGAAAATGTTTCGGAAGCACCGGAGCATGATCCGGAAGCACCGGAACATGTTCCGGAAGAACCGGAACATGTTCCGTAAGCGCCGGAACATGTTCCGGAAGCGCCGGAACATGTTCCGGAAGAGCCGGAACATGTTCCGGGAGGACAGGAACATGTTCCGGAAGCACCGGAACATGTTCCGGAGGCACCGGAACATGTTCCGGAAGGACTGGAACATCTTCCGGAAGCACCGGAACATCTTCCGGAAGCGCCGGAACATGTTCCGGAAGCGCCGGAACATCTTCCGGAAGCGCCGGAACATCTTCCGGAAGCGCCGGAACATGTTCCGGAAGCACCGGAACATGTTCCGGAAGCACCGGAACATCTTCCGGAAGCGTCGGAACATGTTCCGGAAGGACCGGAACATGTTCCCGGAAGCGCCGGAACATGTTCCCGGAAGCGCCGGAACATGTTCTGGAAGCACCGGAACATGTTCCGGAAGCGCCGGAACATGTTCCGGAAGCACCGGAACATGTTCCGGAAGCACCGGAAAATGTTCCGGAAGCACCGGAGCATGTTCCGGAAGCACCGGAACATGTTCCGGAAGCACCGGAGCATGTTCCGGAAGCACCGGAACATGTTCCGGAAGCGCCGGAACATGTTCCGGAAGAGCCGGAACATGTTCCGGGAGGACAGGAACATGTTCCGGAAGCACCGGAACATGTTCCGGAAGAACCGGAACATGTTCCGGAAGCGCCGGAACATGTTCCGGAAGCACCGGAACATGTTCCGGAAGCGCCGGAACATCTTCCGGAAGCGCCGGAACATCTTCCGGAAGCACCAGAACATGTTCCGGAAGCGCCGGAACATGTTCCTGAAGCGCCGGAACATGTTCCGGAAGCACTGGAACATGTTCCGGAAGAACCGGAACATGTTCCGGAAGCACCGGAACATGTTCCGGAAGCACCGGAACATGTTCCGGAACCACCGGAACATGTTCCGGAACCACCGGAACATGTTCCGGAAGAACCGGAACATGTTCCAGAAGCGCCGGAACATGTTCCGGAAGCGCCGGAACATGTTCCGGAAGCGCCGGAACATCTTCCGGAAGCGCCGGAACATCTTCCGGAAGCACCGGAACATGTTCCGGAAGCACCGGAACATCTTCCGGAAGCGTCGGAACATGTCCCGGAAGGACCGGAACATGTTCCCGGAAGCGCCGGAACATGTTCCCGGAAGCGCCGGAACATGTTCCGGAAGCGCCGGAACATGTTCCGGAAGCACCGGAAAATGTTCCGGAAGCACCGGAGCATGTTCCGGAAGCACCGGAGCATGTTCCGGAAGAACTGGAACATGTTCCGGAAGCGCCGGAACATGTTCCGGAAGCGCCGGAACATGTTCCGGAAGCCCCGGAACATGTTCCGGAAGAGCCGGAACATGTTCCGGGAGGACAGGAACATGTTCCGGAAGCGCCGGAACATGTTCCGGAAGAGCCGGAACATGTTCTGGGAGGACAGGAACATGTTCCGGAAGCACCGGAACATGTTCCGGAAGAACCGGAACATGTTCCGGAAGCGCCGGAACATGTTCCGGAAGCACCGGAACATGTTCCGGAAGCACCGGAACATGTTCCGGAAGCACCGGAACATGTTCCGGAACCACCGGAACATGTTCCGGAAGGACCGGAACATGTTCCGGAAGAACCGGAACATGTTCCAGAAGCGCCGGAACGTGTTCCGGAAGCGCCGGAACATGTTCCGGAAGGGCCGGAACATGTTCCGGAAGGACCGGAACATGTTCCGCAAGCACCGGAACATGTTCCGGAAGCGCCAGCACATGTTCCAGAAGCGCCGGAACATGTTCCGGAAGGGCCGGAACATGTTCCGGAAGAACCGGAACATGTTCCGGAAGCACCGGAACATGTTCCGGAAGAACCGGAACATGTTCCGGAAGGACCGGCACATGTTCCGGAAGCGCCGGCACATGTTCCGGTCCTTCCGGAACATGTTCCGGAAGGACTGGAACATCTTCCGGAAGCGCCGGAACATGTTCCGGAAGCGCCGGAACATCTTCCGGAAGCACTGGAACATCTTCCGGAAGTGCCGGAACATGTTCCGGAAGCGCCGGCACATCTTCCGGAAGCGCCGGAACATCTTCCGGAAGCGCCGGAACATGTTCCGGAAGCGCCGGAACATGTTCCGGAAGCACCAGAACATGTTCCGGAAGCACCGGAACATCTTCCGGAAGCGTCGGAACATGTTCCGAAAGGACCGGAACATGTTCCCGGAAGCGCCGGAACATGTTCCCGGAAGCGCCGGAACATGTTCCGGAAGCACCGGAACATGTTCCGGAAGCGCTGGAACATGTTCCGGAAGCACCGGAACATGTTCCGGAAGCACCGGAAAATGTTCCGGAAGCGCCAGAACATGTTCCGGAAGCGCCGGAACATGTTCCGGAAGCACCGGCACATGTTCCGGAAGAACCGGAACATGTTCCGGTTGCGCCGGACCATGTTCCGGAAGCACCGGAACATGTTCCGGAAGCACCGGAACATGTTCCGGAAGCACCGGAACATGTTCCGGAACCACCGGAACATGTTCCGGAAGGACCGGAACATGTTCCGGAAGAACCGGAACATGTTCCAGAAGCGCCGGCACATGTTCCGGAAGCGCCGGAACATGTTCCGGAAGGGCCGGAACATGTTCCGGATGGACCGGAACATGTTCCGGAAGCACCGGAACATGTTCCGGAAGCACCGGAAAATGTTCCGGAAGCGCCAGAACATGTTCCGGAAGCGCCGGAACATGTTCCGGAAGCACCGGAACATGTTCCGGAAGAACCGGAACATGTTCCGGAAGCACCGGAACATGTTCCGGAAGCACCGGAACATGTTCCGGAAGCACCGGAACATGTTCCGGAACCACCGGAACATGTTCCGGAAGGACCGGAACATGTTCCGGAAGAACCGGAACATGTTCCAGAAGCGCCGGAACATGTTCCGGAAGCGCCGGAACATGTTCCGGAAGCGCCGGAACATCTTCCGGAAGCGCCGGAACATCTTCCGGAAGCACCAGAACATGTTCCGGAAGCACCGGAACATCTTCCGGAAGCGTCGGAACATGTCCCGGAAGGACCGGAACATGTTCCCGGAAGCGCCGGAACATGTTCCCGGAAGCGCCGGAACATGTTCCCGGAAGCGCCGGAACATGTTCCGGAAGCGCCGGAACATGTTGCGGAAGCACCGGAAAATGTTCCGGAAGCACCGGAGCATGTTCCGGAAGCACCGGAGCATGTTCCGGAAGAACCGGAACATGTTCCGGAAGCGCCGGAACATGTTCCGGAAGCACCGGAACATGTTCCGAAAGAGCCGGAACATGTTCCGGTCATTCCGGAACATGTTCCGGAAGCACCGGAACATGTTCCGGAAGCGCCGGAACATGTTCCGGTCCTTCCGGAACATGTTCCGGAAGCACCGGAACATCTTCCGGAAGGACCGGAACATCTTCCGGAAGCGCCGGAACATGTTCCGGAAGCGCCGGAACATCTTCCAGAAGCGCCGGAACATCTTCCGGAAGCGCCGGAACATGTTCCGGAAGCCCCGGAACATGTTCCGGAAGCGCCGGAACATGTTCCGGAGGCACAAGCGGCGGAACATGTTCCGGAAGCGTCGGAACATGTTCCGGAAGGTTCGGAACATGTTCCGGAAGGACCGGAACATGTGTCGGAAGCGCCGGAACATGTTCCGGAAGCACCGGAACATGTTCCGGAAGCCCCGGAACATGTTCCGGAAGCCCCAGAACATGTTCCGGAAGCCCCGGCACATGTTCCGGAAGCGCCGGCACATGTTCCGGAAGCGCCGGCACATGTTCCGGAAGCGCCGGCACATGTTCCGGAAGCACCGGAACATGTTCCGGAAGGACCGGAACATGTTCCGGAAGAACCGGAACATGTTCCGGAAGCGCCGGAACATGTTCCGGAAGCGCCGGAACATGTTCCGGAAGGACCGGAACATGTTCCGGAAGCACCGGAACATGTTCCGGAAGCGCCGGAACATGTTTCGGAAGGAGCGGAACATGTTCCGGAAGGACCGGAACATGTTCCGGAGGCACCGGAACATGTTCCGGAAGCGCCGGAACATGTTCCGGAATCGCCGGAACATGTTCCGGAGGCACCGGAACATGTTCCGGAAGCGCCGGAACATGTTCCGGAAGGACCGGAACATGTTCCGGAAGCACCGGAACATCTTCCGGAAGCACCGGAACATCTTCCGGAAGCGCCGGAACATGTTCCGGAAGCGCCGGAACATCTTCCGGAAGCGCCGGAACATCTTCCGGAAGCGCCGGAACATGTTCCGGAAGCACCAGAACATGTTCCGGAAGCACCGGAACATCTTTCAGAAGCGTCGGAACATGTTCCGGAAGGACCGGAACATGTTCCCGGAAGCGCCGGAACATGTTCCCGGAAGCGCCGGAACATGTTCCGGAAGCACCGGAACATGTTCCGGAAGCGCCGGAACATGTTTCGGAAGCACCGGAACATGTTCCGGAAGCACCGGAAAATGTTCCGGAAGAACCGGAACATGTTCCGTAAGCGCCGGAACATGTTCCGGAAGCGCCGGAACATGTTCCGGAAGAGCCGGAACATGTTCCGGGAGGACAGGAACATGTTCCGGAAGCACCGGAACATGTTCCGGAGGCACCGGAACATGTTCCGGAAGGACTGGAACATCTTCCGGAAGCGCCGGAACATGTTCCGGAAGCGCCGGAACATCTTCCGGAAGCACCGGAACATCTTCCGGAAGCGCCGGAACATGTTCCGGAAGCGCCGGAACATCTTCCGGAAGCGCCGGAACATCTTCCGGAAGCGCCGGAACATGTTCCGGAAGCACCGGAACATGTTCCGGAAGCACCGGAACATCTTCCGGAAGCGTCGGAACATCTTCCGGAAGGATCGGAACATGTTCCCGGAAGCGCCGGAACATGTTCCCGGAAGCGCCGGAACATGTTCCGGAAGCACCGGAACATGTTCCGGAAGCGCCGGAACATGTTCCGGAAGCACCGGAACATGGTCCGGAAGCACCGGAAAATGTTCCGGAAGCACCGGAGCATGTTCCGGAAGCACCGGAACATGTTCCGGAAGCACCGGAGCATGTTCCGGAAGCACCGGAACATGTTCCGGAAGCGCCGGAGCATGTTCCGGAAGAGCCGGAACATGTTCCGGGAGGACAGGAACATGTTCCGGAAGCACCGGAACATGTTCCGGAAGAACCGGAACATGTTCCGGAAGCGCCGGAACATGTTCCGGAAGCACCGGAACATGTTCCAGAAGCGCCGGAACATCTTCCGGAAGCGCCGGAACATCTTCCGGAAGCACCAGAACATGTTCCGGAAGCGCCGGAACATGTTCCTGAAGCGCCGGAACATGTTTCGGAAGCACCGGAACATGTTCCGGAAGAACCGGAACATGTTCCGGAAGCACCGGAACATGTTCCGGAAGCACCGGAACATGTTCCGGAACCACCGGAACATGTTCCGGAACCACCGGAACATGTTCGGGAAGAACCGGAACATGTTCCAGAAGCGCCGGAACATGTTCCGGAAGCGCCGGAACATGTTCCGGAAGCGCCGGAACATCTTCCGGAAACGCCGGAACATCTTCCGGAAGCACCAGAACATGTTCCGGAAGCACCGGAACATCTTCCGGAAGCGTCGGAACATGTCCCGGAAGGACCGGAACATGTTCCCGGAAGCGCCGGAACATGTTCCCGGAAGCGCCGGAACATGTTCCGGAAGCGCCGGAACATGTTCCGGAAGCGCCGGAACATGTTCCGGAAGCACCGGAAAATGTTCCGGAAGCACCGGAGCATGTTCCGGAAGCACCGGAGCATGTTCCGGAAGAACCGGAACATGTTCCGGAAGCGCCGGAACATGTTCCGGAAGCGCCGGAACATGTTCCGGAAGCACCGGAACATGTTCCGGAAGAGCCGGAACATGTTCCGGGAGGACAGGAACATGTTCCGGAAGCACCGGAACATGTTCCGGAAGCGCCGGAACATGTTCCGGAAGGACCGGAACATGTTCCGGAAGGTCCGGAACATGTTCCGGAGGCACTGGAACATGTTCCGGAAGCGCCGGAACATGTTCCGGAGGCACCGGAACATGTTCCGGAGGCACCGGAACATCTTCCGGAAGCACCGGAACATCTTCCGGAAGCGCCGGAACATGTTCCGGAAGCGCCGGAACATCTTCCGGAAGCGCCGGAACATCTTCCGGAAGCGCCGGAACATGTTCCGGAAGCACCAGAACATGTTCCGGAAGCACCGGAACATCTTTCAGAAGCGTCGGAACATGTTCCGGAAGGACCGGAACATGTTCCCGGAAGCGCCGGAACATGTTCCCGGAAGCGCCGGAACATGTTCCGGAAGCACCGGAACATGTTCCGGAAGCGCCGGAACATGTTTCGGAAGCACCGGAACATGTTCCGGAAGCACCGGAAAATGTTCCGGAAGCACCGGAGCATGATCCGGAAGCACCGGAACATGTTCCGGAAGAACCGGAACATGTTCCGTAAGCGCCGGAACATGTTCCGGAAGCGCCGGAACATGTTCCGGAAGCACCGGAACATGTTCCGGGAGGACAGGAACATGTTCCGGAAGCACCGGAACATGTTCCGGAAGGACTGGAACATCTTCCGGAAGCGCCGGAACATGTTCCGGAAGCGCCGGAACATCTTCCGGAAGCACCGGAACATCTTCCGGAAGCGCCGGAACATGTTCCGGAAGCGCCGGAACATCTTCCGGAAGCGCCGGAACATCTTCCGGAAGCGCCGGAACATGTTCCGGAAGCACCGGAACATGTTCCGGAAGCACCGGAACATCTTCCGGAAGCGTCGGAACATGTTCCGGAAGGACCGGAACATGTTCCCGGAAGCGCCGGAACATGTTCCCGGAAGCGCCGGAACATGTTCCGGAAGCACCGGAACATGTTCCGGAAGCGCCGGAACATGTTCCGGAAGCACCGGAACATGTTCCGGAAGCACCGGAAAATGTTCCGGAAGCACCGGAGCATGTTCCGGAAGAGCCGGAACATGTTCCGGGAGGACAGGAACATGTTCCGGAAGCACCGGAACATGTTCCGGAAGAACCGGAACATGTTCCGGAAGCGCCGGAACATGTTCCGGAAGCACCGGAACATGTTCCGGAAGCGCCGGAACATCTTCCGGAAGCACCGGAACATGTTCCGGAAGCACCGGAACATGTTCCGGAAGCACCGGAACATGTTCCGGGAGGACAGGAACATGTTCCGGAAGCACCGGAACATGTTCCGGAAGAACCGGAACATGTTCCGGAAGCGCCGGAACATGTTCCGGAAGCACCGGAACATGTTCCGGAAGCGCCGGAACATCTTCCGGAAGCGCCGGAACATCTTCCGGAAGCACCAGAACATGTTCCGGAAGCGCCGGAACATGTTCCTGAAGCGCCGGAACATGTTCCGGAAGCACCGGAACATGTTCCGGAAGAACCGGAACATGTTCCGGAAGCACCGGAACCTGTTCCGGAAGCACCGGAACATGTTCCGGAACCACCGGAACATGTTCCGGAAGGACCGGAACATGTTCCGGAAGAACCGGAACATGTTCCGGAAGCCCCGGAACATGTTCCGGAGGCACCGGAACATGTTCCGGAGGCACCGGAACATCTTCCGGAAGCACCGGAACATCTTCCGGAAGCGCCGGAACATGTTCCGGAAGCGCCGGAACATCTTCCGGAAGCGCCGGAACATCTTCCGGAAGCGCCGGAACATGTTCCGGAAGCACCAGAACATGTTCCGGAAGCACCGGAACATGTTCCGGAAGGTCCGGAACATGTTCCGGAGGCACTGGAACATGTTCCGGAAGCGCCGGAACATGTTCCGGAGGCACCGGAACATGTTCCGGAGGCACCGGAACATCTTCCGGAAGCACCGGAACATCTTCCGGAAGCGCCGGAACATGTTCCGGAAGCGCCGGAACATCTTCCGGAAGCGCCGGAACATCTTCCGGAAGCGCCGGAACATGTTCCGGAAGCACCAGAACATGTTCCGGAAGCACCGGAACATCTTTCAGAAGCGTCGGAACATGTTCCGGAAGGACCGGAACATGTTCCCGGAAGCGCCGGAACATGTTCCCGGAAGCGCCGGAACATGTTCCGGAAGCACCGGAACATGTTCCGGAAGCGCCGGAACATGTTTCGGAAGCACCGGAACATGTTCCGGAAGCACCGGAAAATGTTCCGGAAGCACCGGAGCATGATCCGGAAGCACCGGAACATGTTCCGGAAGAACCGGAACATGTTCCGTAAGCGCCGGAACATGTTCCGGAAGCGCCGGAACATGTTCCGGAAGCACCGGAACATGTTCCGGGAGGACAGGAACATGTTCCGGAAGCACCGGAACATGTTCCGGAGGCACCGGAACATGTTCCGGAAGGACTGGAACATCTTCCGGAAGCGCCGGAACATGTTCCGGAAGCGCCGGAACATCTTCCGGAAGCACCGGAACATCTTCCGGAAGCGCCGGAACATGTTCCGGAAGCGCCGGAACATCTTCCGGAAGCGCCGGAACATCTTCCGGAAGCGCCGGAACATGTTCCGGAAGCACCGGAACATGTTCCGGAAGCACCGGAACATCTTCCGGAAGCGTCGGAACATGTTCCGGAAGGACCGGAACATGTTCCCGGAAGCGCCGGAACATGTTCCCGGAAGCGCCGGAACATGTTCCGGAAGCACCGGAACATGTTCCGGAAGCGCCGGAACATGTTCCGGAAGCACCGGAACATGTTCCGGAAGCACCGGAAAATGTTCCGGAAGCACCGGAGCATGTTCCGGAAGCACCGGAACATGTTCCGGAAGCACCGGAGCATGTTCCGGAAGCACCGGAACATGTTCCGGAAGCGCCGGAACATGTTCCGGAAGAGCCGGAACATGTTCCGGGAGGACAGGAACATGTTCCGGAAGCACCGGAACATGTTCCGGAAGAACCGGAACATGTTCCGGAAGCGCCGGAACATGTTCCGGAAGCACCGGAACATGTTCCGGAAGCGCCGGAACATCTTCCGGAAGCGCCGGAACATCTTCCGGAAGCACCAGAACATGTTCCGGAAGCGCCGGAACATGTTCCTGAAGCGCCGGAACATGTTCCGGAAGCACCGGAACATGTTCCGGAAGAACCGGAACATGTTCCGGAAGCACCGGAACCTGTTCCGGAAGCACCGGAACATGTTCCGGAACCACCGGAACATGTTCCGGAAGGACCGGAACATGTTCCGGAAGAACCGGAACATGTTCCAGAAGCGCCGGAACATGTTCCGGAAGCGCCGGAACATGTTCCGGAAGCGCCGGAACATCTTCCGGGAGCGCCGGAACATCTTCCGGAAGCACCAGAACATGTCCCGAAGCACCGGAACATCTTCCGGAAGCGTCGGAACATGTCCCGGAAGGACCGGAACATGTTCCCGGAAGCGCCGGAACATGTTCCCGGAAGCGCCGGAACATGTTCCGGAAGCGCCGGAACATGTTCCGGAAGCGCCGGAACATGTTCCGGAAGCACCGGAAAATGTTCCGGAAGCACCGGAGCATGTTCCGGAAGCACCGGAGCATGTTCCGGAAGAACCGGAACATGTTCCGGAAGCGCCGGAACATGTTCCGGAAGGACCGGAACATGTTCCCGGAAGCGCCGGAACATGTTCCCGGAAGCGCCGGAACATGTTCCGGAAGCGCCGGAACATGTTCCGGAAGAGCCGGAACATGTTCCGGGAGGACAGGAACATGTTCCGGAAGCACCGGAACATGTTCCGGAAGAACCGGAACATGTTCCGGAAGCGCCGGAACATGTTCCGGAAGCACCGGAACATGTTCCAGAAGCGCCGGAACATCTTCCGGAAGCGCCGGAACATCTTCCGGAAGAACCGGAACATGTTCCGGAAGCACCGGAACATGTTCCGGAAGCACCGGAACATGTTCCGGAACCACCGGAACATGTTCCGGAAGGACCGGAACATGTTCCGGAAGAACCGGAACATGTTCCAGAAGCGCCGGAACATGTTCCGGAAGCGCCGGAACATGTTCCGGAAGCGCCGGAACATCTTCCGGAAGCGCCGGAACATCTTCCGGAAGCACCAGAACATGTTCCGGAAGCACCGGAACATCTTCCGGAAGCGTCGGAACATGTCCCGGAAGGACCGGAACATGTTCCCGGAAGCGCCGGAACATGTTCCCGGAAGCGCCGGAACATGTTCCGGAAGCGCCGGAACATGTTCCGGAAGCGCCGGAACATGTTCCGGAAGCACCGGAAAATGTTCCGGAAGCACCGGAGCATGTTCCGGAAGCACCGGAGCATGTTCCGGAAGAACCGGAACATGTTCCGGAAGCGCCGGAACATGTTCCGGAAGCACCGGAACATGTTCCGGAAGAGCCGGAACATGTTCCGGGAGGACAGGAACATGTTCCGGAAGCACCGGAACATGTTCCGGAAGCGCCGGAACATGTTCCGGAAGGACCGGAACATGTTCCGGAAGGTCCGGAACATGTTCCGGAGGCACCGGAACATGTTCCGGAAGCGCCGGAACATGTTCCGGAGGCACCGGAACATGTTCCGGAGGCACCGGAACATGTTCCGGAAGGACCGGAACATGTTCCGGAAGCACCGGAACATGTTCCGGAGGCACAAGCACCGGAACATGTTCCGGAAGCGCCGGAACATGTTCCGGAAGCGTCGGAACATGTTCCGGAAGGTTCGGAACATGTTCCGGAAGGACCGGAACATGTGTCGGAAGCGCCGGAACATGTTCCGGGAGGACAGGAACATGTTCCGGAAGCACCGGAACATGTTCCGGAAGCACCGGAAAATGTTCCGGAAGCACCGGAGCATGTTCCGGAAGCACCGGAACATGTTCCGGAACCACCGGAACATGTTCCGGAACCACCGGAACATGTTCCGGAAGGACCGGAACATGTTCCGGAAGAACCGGAACATGTTCCGGAAGCGCCGGAACATGTTCCGGAAGCGCCGGAACATCTTCCGGAAGCGCCGGAACATCTTCCGGAAGCACCAGAACATGTTCCGGAAGCGCCGGAACATCTTCCGGAAGCGCCGGAACATGTTCCGGAAGCACCGGAACATGTTCCGGAAGAACCGGAACATGTTCCGGAAGCGCCGGAACATGTTCCGGAAGCACCGGAACATGTTCCGGAAGCACCGGAACATGTTCCGGAAGCACCGGAACATGTTCCGGAACCACCGGAACATGTTCCGGAAGGACCGGAACATGTTCCGGAAGAACCGGAACATGTTCCAGAAGCGCCGGAACATGTTCCGGAAGCGCCGGAACATGTTCCGGAAGCGCCGGAACATCTTCCGGAAGCGCCGGAACATTTTCCGGAAGCACCAGAACATGTTCCGGAAGCACCGGAACATCTTCCGGAAGCGTCGGAACATGTCCCGGAAGGACCGGAAGATGTTCCCGGAAGCGCCGGTACATGTTCCCGGAAGCGCCGCAACATGTTCCGGAAGCGCCGGAACATGTTCCGGAAGCGCCGGAACATGTTCCGGAAGCACCGGAGCATGTTCCGGAAGCACCGGAACATGTTCCGGAAGCGCCGGAACATGTTCCGGAAGAGCCGGAACATGTTCCGGGAGGACAGGAACATGTTCCGGAAGAACCGGAACATGTTCCGGAAGCGCCGGAACATGTTCCGGAAGCGCCGGAACATGTTCCGGAAGCACCGGAACATGTTCCGGAAGAGCCGGAACATGTTCCGGGAGGACAGGAACATGTTCCGGAAGCGCCGGAACATGTTCCGGAAGGACCGGAACATGTTCCGGAAGGTCCGGAACATGTTCCGGAGGCACCGGAACATGTTCCGGAAGCGCCGGAACATGTTCCGGAAGCGTCGGAACATGTTCCGGAAGGTTCGGAACATGTTCCGGAAGGACCGGAACATGTGTCGGAAGCGCCGAAACATGTTCCGGAAGCACCGGAACATGTTCCGGAAGCCCCGGAACATGTTCCAGAAGCACCGGAACATGTTCCGGAAGCACCGGAGCATGTTCCGGAAGCACCGGAACATGTTCCGGAAGCGCCGGAACATGTTCCGGAAGAGCCGGAACATGTTCCGGGAGGACAGGAACATGTTCCGGAAGCACCGGAACATGTTCCGGAAGAACCGGAACATGTTCCGGAAGCGCCGGAACATGTTCCGGAAGCACCGGAACATGTTCCGGAAGCACCGGAACATGTTCCGGAACCACCGGAACATGTTCCGGAAGGACCGGAACATGTTCCGGAAGCACCGGAACATGTTCCGGAGGCACAAGCACCGGAACATGTTCCGGAAGCGCCGGAACATGTTCCGGAAGCGTCGGAACATGTTCCGGAAGGTTCGGAACATGTTCCGGAAGGACCGGAACATGTGTCGGAAGCGCCGGAACATGTTCCGGGAGGACAGGAACATGTTCCGGAAGCACCGGAACATGTTCCGGAAGCACCGGAAAATGTTCCGGAAGCACCGGAGCATGTTCCGGAAGCACCGGAACATGTTCCGGAACCACCGGAACATGTTCCGGAACCACCGGAACATGTTCCGGAAGGACCGGAACATGTTCCGGAAGAACCGGAACATGTTCCGGAAGCGCCGGAACATGTTCCGGAAGCGCCGGAACATCTTCCGGAAGCGCCGGAACATCTTCCGGAAGCACCAGAACATGTTCCGGAAGCGCCGGAACATGTTCCGGAAGCGCCGGAACATGTTCCGGAAGCACCGGAACATGTTCCGGAAGAACCGGAACATGTTCCGGAAGCGCCGGAACATGTTCCGGAAGCACCGGAACATGTTCCGGAAGCACCGGAACATGTTCCGGAAGCACCGGAACATGTTCCGGAACCACCGGAACATGTTCCGGAAGGACCGGAACATGTTCCGGAAGAACCGGAACATGTTCCAGAAGCGCCGGAACATGTTCCGGAAGCGCCGGAACATGTTCCGGAAGCGCCGGAACATCTTCCGGAAGCGCCGGAACATTTTCCGGAAGCACCAGAACATGTTCCGGAAGCACCGGAACATCTTCCGGAAGCGTCGGAACATGTCCCGGAAGGACCGGAAGATGTTCCCGGAAGCGCCGGTACATGTTCCCGGAAGCGCCGCAACATGTTCCGGAAGCGCCGGAACATGTTCCGGAAGCGCCGGAACATGTTCCGGAAGCACCGGAGCATGTTCCGGAAGCACCGGAACATGTTCCGGAAGCGCCGGAACATGTTCCGGAAGAGCCGGAACATGTTCCGGGAGGACAGGAACATGTTCCGGAAGAACCGGAACATGTTCCGGAAGCGCCGGAACATGTTCCGGAAGCGCCGGAACATGTTCCGGAAGCACCGGAACATGTTCCGGAAGAGCCGGAACATGTTCCGGGAGGACAGGAACATGTTCCGGAAGCGCCGGAACATGTTCCGGAAGGACCGGAACATGTTCCGGAAGGTCCGGAACATGTTCCGGAGGCACCGGAACATGTTCCGGAAGCGCCGGAACATGTTCCGGAAGCGTCGGAACATGTTCCGGAAGGTTCGGAACATGTTCCGGAAGGACCGGAACATGTGTCGGAAGCGCCGAAACATGTTCCGGAAGCACCGGAACATGTTCCGGAAGCCCCGGAACATGTTCCAGAAGCACCGGAACATGTTCCGGAAGCACCGGAGCATGTTCCGGAAGCACCGGAACATGTTCCGGAAGCGCCGGAACATGTTCCGGAAGAGCCGGAACATGTTCCGGGAGGACAGGAACATGTTCCGGAAGCACCGGAACATGTTCCGGAAGAACCGGAACATGTTCCGGAAGCGCCGGAACATGTTCCGGAAGCACCGGAACATGTTCCGGAAGCACCGGAACATGTTCCGGAACCACCGGAACATGTTCCGGAAGGACCGGAACATGTTCCGGAAGAACCGGAACATGTTCCGGAAGAGCCGGAACATGTTCCGGGAGGACAGGAACATGTTCCGGAAGCACCGGAACATGTTCCGGAAGAACCGGAACATGTTCCGGAAGCGCCGGAACATGTTCCGGAAGCACCGGAACATGTTCCGGAACCACCGGAACATGTTCCGGAACCACCGGAACATGTTCCGGAAGGACCGGAACATGTTCCGGAAGAACCGGAACATGTTCCGGAAGCGCCGGAACATGTTCCGGAAGCGCCGGAACATCTTCCGGAAGCGCCGGAACATCTTCCGGAAGCACCAGAACATGTTCCGGAAGCGCCGGAACATGTTCCGGAAGCGCCGGAACATGTTCCGGAAGCACCGGAACATGTTCCGGAAGAACCGGAACATGTTCCGGAAGCACCGGAACATGTTCCGGAAGCACCGGAACATGTTCCGGAACCACCGGAACATGTTCCGGAAGGACCGGAACATGTTCCGGAAGAACCGGAACATGTTCCAGAAGCGCCGGAACATGTTCCGGAAGCGCCGGAACATGTTCCGGAAGCGCCGGAACATCTTCCGGAAGCGCCGGAACATCTTCCGGAAGCACCAGAACATGTTCCGGAAGCACCGGAACATCTTCCGGAAGCGTCGGAACATGTCCCGGAAGGACCGGAAGATGTTCCCGGAAGCGCCGGTACATGTTCCCGGAAGCGCCGGAACATGTTCCGGAAGCGCCGGAACATGTTCCGGAAGCGCCGGAACATGTTCCGGAAGCACCGGAGCATGTTCCGGAAGCACCGGAACATGTTCCGGAAGCGCCGGAACATGTTCCGGAAGAGCCGGAACATGTTCCGGGAGGACAGGAACATGTTCCGGAAGAACCGGAACATGTTCCGGAAGCGCCGGAACATGTTCCGGAAGCGCCGGAACATGTTCCGGAAGCACCGGAACATGTTCCGGAAGCGCCGGAACATGTTCCGGAAGCGCCGGAACATGTTCCGGAAGCACCGGAAAATGTTCCGGAAGCACCGGAGCATGTTCCGGAAGCACCGGAGCATGTTCCGGAAGAACCGGAACATGTTCCGGAAGCGCCGGAACATGTTCCGGAAGCACCGGAACATGTTCCGGAAGAGCCGGAACATGTTCCGGGAGGACAGGAACATGTTCCGGAAGCACCGGAACATGTTCCGGAAGCGCCGGAACATGTTCCGGAAGGACCGGAACATGTTCCGGAAGGTCCGGAACATGTTCCGGAGGCACCGGAACATGTTCCGGAAGCGCCGGAACATGTTCCGGAGGCACCGGAACATGTTCCGGAGGCACCGGAACATGTTCCGGAAGGACCGGAACATGTTCCGGAAGCACCGGAACATGTTCCGGAAGCGCCGGAACATGTTCCGGTCCTTCCGGAACATGTTCCGGAAGCACCGGAACATCTTCCGAAAGGACCGGAACATCTTCCGGAAGCGCCGGAACATGTTCCGGAAGCGCCGGAACATCTTCCAGAAGCGCCGGAACATGTTCCGGAAGCGCCGGAACATGTTCCGGAAGCCCCGGAACATGTTCCGGAAGCGCCGGAACATGTTCCGGAGGCACAAGCACCGGAACATGTTCCGGAAGCGTCGGAACATGTTCCGGAAGGTTCGGAACATGTTCCGGAAGCACCGGAACATGTTCCGGAAGCCCCGGAACATGTTCCGGAAGCACCGGAACATGTTCCGGAAGCACCGGAGCATGTTCCGGAAGCACCGGAACATGTTCCGGAAGCGCCGGAACATGTTCCGGAAGAGCCGGAACATGTTCCGGGAGGACAGGAACATGTTCCGGAAGCACCGGAACATGTTCCGGAAGAACCGGAACATGTTCCGGAAGCGCCGGAACATGTTCCGGAAGCACCGGAACATGTTCCGGAACCACCGGAACATGTTCCGGAACCACCGGAACATGTTCCGGAAGAACCGGAACATGTTCCGGAAGCGCCGGAACATGTTCCGGAAGCGCCGGAACATCTTCCGGAAGCGCCGGAACATCTTCCGGAAGCACCAGAACATGTTCCGGAAGCGCCGGAACATGTTCCGGAAGCGCCGGAACATGTTCCGGAAGCACCGGAACATGTTCCGGAAGAACCGGAACATGTTCCGGAAGCGCCGGAACATGTTCCGGAAGCACCGGAACATGTTCCGGAAGCACCGGAACATGTTCCGGAAGCACCGGAACATGTTCCGGAACCACCGGAACATGTTCCGGAAGGACCGGAACATGTTCCGGAAGAACCGGAACATGTTCCAGAAGCGCCGGAACATGTTCCGGAAGCGCCGGAACATGTTCCGGAAGCGCCGGAACATCTTCCGGAAGCGCCGGAACATCTTCCGGAAGCACCAGAACATGTTCCGGAAGCACCGGAACATCTTCCGGAAGCGTCGGAACATGTCCCGGAAGGACCGGAAGATGTTCCCGGAAGCGCCGGTACATGTTCCCGGAAGCGCCGGAACATGTTCCGGAAGCGCCGGAACATGTTCCGGAAGCGCCGGAACATGTTCCGGAAGCACCGGAGCATGTTCCGGAAGCACCGGAACATGTTCCGGAAGCGCCGGAACATGTTCCGGAAGAGCCGGAACATGTTCCGGGAGGACAGGAACATGTTCCGGAAGAACCGGAACATGTTCCGGAAGCGCCGGAACATGTTCCGGAAGCGCCGGAACATGTTCCGGAAGCACCGGAACATGTTCCGGAAGAGCCGGAACATGTTCCGGGAGGACAGGAACATGTTCCGGAAGCGCCGGAACATGTTCCGGAAGGACCGGAACATGTTCCGGAAGGTCCGGAACATGTTCCGGAGGCACCGGAACATGTTCCGGAAGCGCCGGAACATGTTCCGGAAGCGTCGGAACATGTTCCGGAAGGTTCGGAACATGTTCCGGAAGGACCGGAACATGTGTCGGAAGCGCCGAAACATGTTCCGGAAGCACCGGAACATGTTCCGGAAGCCCCGGAACATGTTCCGGAAGCACCGGAACATGTTCCGGAAGCACCGGAGCATGTTCCGGAAGCACCGGAACATGTTCCGGAAGCGCCGGAACATGTTCCGGAAGAGCCGGAACATGTTCCGGGAGGACAGGAACATGTTCCGGAAGCACCGGAACATGTTCCGGAAGAACCGGAACATGTTCCGGAAGCGCCGGAACATGTTCCGGAAGCACCGGAACATGTTCCGGAAGCACCGGAACATGTTCCGGAACCACCGGAACATGTTCCGGAAGGACCGGAACATGTTCCGGAAGAACCGGAACATGTTCCGGAAGAGCCGGAACATGTTCCGGGAGGACAGGAACATGTTCCGGAAGCACCGGAACATGTTCCGGAAGAACCGGAACATGTTCCGGAAGCGCCGGAACATGTTCCGGAAGCACCGGAACATGTTCCGGAACCACCGGAACATGTTCCGGAACCACCGGAACATGTTCCGGAAGGACCGGAACATGTTCCGGAAGAACCGGAACATGTTCCGGAAGCGCCGGAACATGTTCCGGAAGCGCCGGAACATCTTCCGGAAGCGCCGGAACATCTTCCGGAAGCACCAGAACATGTTCCGGAAGCGCCGGAACATGTTCCGGAAGCGCCGGAACATGTTCCGGAAGCACCGGAACATGTTCCGGAAGAACCGGAACATGTTCCGGAAGCGCCGGAACATGTTCCGGAAGCACCGGAACATGTTCCGGAAGCACCGGAACATGTTCCGGAAGCACCGGAACATGTTCCGGAACCACCGGAACATGTTCCGGAAGGACCGGAACATGTTCCGGAAGAACCGGAACATGTTCCAGAAGCGCCGGAACATGTTCCGGAAGCGCCGGAACATGTTCCGGAAGCGCCGGAACATCTTCCGGAAGCGCCGGAACATCTTCCGGAAGCACCAGAACATGTTCCGGAAGCACCGGAACATCTTCCGGAAGCGTCGGAACATGTCCCGGAAGGACCGGAAGATGTTCCCGGAAGCGCCGGTACATGTTCCCGGAAGCGCCGGAACATGTTCCGGAAGCGCCGGAACATGTTCCGGAAGCGCCGGAACATGTTCCGGAAGCACCGGAGCATGTTCCGGAAGCACCGGAACATGTTCCGGAAGCGCCGGAACATGTTCCGGAAGAGCCGGAACATGTTCCGGGAGGACAGGAACATGTTCCGGAAGAACCGGAACATGTTCCGGAAGCGCCGGAACATGTTCCGGAAGCGCCGGAACATGTTCCGGAAGCACCGGAACATGTTCCGGAAGAGCCGGAACATGTTCCGGGAGGACAGGAACATGTTCCGGAAGCGCCGGAACATGTTCCGGAAGCGTCGGAACATGTTCCGGAAGGTTCGGAACATGTTCCGGAAGGACCGGAACATGTGTCGGAAGCGCCGAAACATGTTCCGGAAGCACCGGAACATGTTCCGGAAGCCCCGGAACATGTTCCGGAAGCACCGGAACATGTTCCGGAAGCACCGGAGCATGTTCCGGAAGCACCGGAACATGTTCCGGAAGCGCCGGAACATGTTCCGGAAGAGCCGGAACATGTTCCGGGAGGACAGGAACATGTTCCGGAAGCACCGGAACATGTTCCGGAAGAACCGGAACATGTTCCGGAAGCGCCGGAACATGTTCCGGAAGCACCGGAACATGTTCCGGAACCACCGGAACATGTTCCGGAAGGACCGGAACATGTTCCGGAAGAACCGGAACATGTTCCGGAAGCGCCGGAACATGTTCCGGAAGCCGAACATCTTCCGGAAGCGCCGGAACATCTTCCGGAAGCACCAGAACATGTTCCGGAAGCGCCGGAACATGTTCCGGAAGCGCCGGAACATGTTCCGGAAGCACCGGAACATGTTCCGGAAGAACCGGAACATGTTCCGGAAGCGCCGGAACATTTTCCGGAAGCACCGGAACATGTTCCGGAAGCACCGGAACATGTTCCGGAAGCACCGGAACATGTTCCGGAACCACCGGAACATGTTCCGGAAGGACCGGAACATGTTCCGGAAGAACCGGAACATGTTCCAGAAGCGCCGGAACATTGTCCGGAAGCGCCGGAACATCTTCCGGAAGCGCCGGAACATCTTCCGGAAGCGCCGGAACATCTTCCGGAAGCACCAGAACATGTTCCGGAAGCACCGGAACATCTTCCGGAAGCGTCGGAACATGTCCCGGAAGGACCGGAAGATGTTCCCGGAAGCGCCGGAACATGTTCCCGGAAGCGCCGGAACATGTTCCGGAAGCGCCGGAACATGTTCCGGAAGCGCCGGAACATGTTCCGGAAGCGCCGGAACATGTTCCGGAAGCACCGGAAAATGTTCCGGAAGCACCGGAGCATGTTCCGGAAGCACCGGAGCATGTTCCGGAAGAACCGGAACATGTTCCGGAAGCGCCGGAACATGTTCCGGAAGCGCCGGAACATGTTCCGGAAGCACCGGAACATGTTCCGGAAGAGCCGGAACATGTTCCGGGAGGACAGGAACATGTTCCGGAAGCACCGGAACATGTTCCGGAAGCGCCGGAACATGTTTCGGAAGGACCGGAACATGTTCCGGTGCTTCCGGAACATGTTCCGGTCCTTCCGGAACATGTTCCGGAAGCACCGGAACATCTTCCGGAAGGACCGGAACATCTTCCGGAAGCGCCGGAACATGTTCCGGAAGCGCCGGAACATCTTCCAGAAGCGCCGGAACATCTTCCGGAAGCGCCGGAACATGTTCCGGAAGCCCCGGAACATGTTCCGGAAGCGCCGGAACATGTTCCGGAGGCACAAGCACCGGAACATGTTCCGGAAGCGCCGGAACATGTTCCGGAAGCGTCGGAACATGTTCCGGAAGGTTCGGAACATGTTCCGGAAGGACCGGAACATGTGTCGGAAGCGCCGGAACATGTTCCGGAAGCACCGGAACATGTTCCGGAAGCCCCGGAACATGTTCCGGAAGCCCCAGAACATGTTCCGGAAGCGCCGGCACATGTTCCAGAAGCGCCGGAACATGTTCCGGAAGCGCCGGAACATGTTCCGGAAGGGCCGGAACATGTTCCGGAAGGACCGGAACATGTTCCGGAAGGGCCGGAACATGTTCCGGAAGGACCGGAACATGTTCCGGAAGCACCGGAACATGTTCCGGAAGCGCCGGAACATGTTCCGGAAGGACCGGAACATCTTCCGGAAGCGTCGGAACGTGTTCCGGAAGGACCGGAACATGTTCCGGAAGCGCCGGAACATGTTCCGGAAGCACCGGAACATGTTCCGGAAGCACCGGAAAATCTTCCGGAAGCACCGGAGCATGTTCCGGAAGCACCGGAACATGTTCCGGAAGAACCGGAACATGTTCCGTAAGCGCCGGAACATGTTCCGGAAGCACCGGAACATGTTCCGGAAGCACCGGAACATGTTCCGGAGGCACCGGAACATGTTCCGGAAGGACTGGAACATCTTCCGGAAGCGCCGGAACATGTTCCGGAAGCGCCGGAACATGTTCCGGAAGCACCGGAACATGTTCCGGAAGCACCGGAACATGTTCCGGAAGCACCGGAACATGTTCCGGAGGCACCGGAACATGTTCCGGAAGGACTGGAACATCTTCCGGAAGCGCCGGAACATGTTCCCGGAAGCGCCGGAACATGTTCCGGAAGCACCGGAACATGTTCCGGAAGCGCCGGAACATGTTCCGGAAGCACCGGAACATGTTCCGGAAGCACCGGAAAATCTTCCGGAAGCACCGGAGCATGTTCCGGAAGCACCGGAACATGTTCCGGAAGAACCGGAACATGTTCCGTAAGCGCCGGAACATGTTCCGGAAGCACCGGAACATGTTCCGGAAGCACCGGAACATGTTCCGGAGGCACCGGAACATGTTCCGGAAGGACTGGAACATCTTCCGGAAGCGCCGGAACATGTTCCGGAAGCGCCGGAACAACTTCCGGAAGCACCGGAACATCTTCCGGAAGCGCCGGAACATGTTCCGGAAGCGCCGGAACATCATCCGGAAGCGCCGGAACATCTTCCGGAAGCGCCGGAACATCTTCCGGAAGCGCCGGAACATCTTCCGGAAGCGTCGGAACATGTTCCGGAAGGACCGGAACATGTTCCGTAAAGCGGGAACATGTTCCCGGAAGCGCCGGAACATGTTCCGGAAGCACCGGAACATGTTCCGGAAGCGCCGGAACATGTTCCGGAAGCACCGGAACATGTTCCGGAAGCGCCGGAACATCTTCCGGAAGCACCGGAACATCTTCCGGAAGCGCCGGAACATCTTCCGGAAGCGCCGGAACATCTTCCGGAAGCGCCGGAACATCTTCCGGAAGCGCCGGAACATCTTCCGGAAGCGCCGGAACATCTTCCGGAAGCGTCGGAACATGTTCCGGAAGGACCGGAACATGTTCCGGAAGCGCCGGAACATGTTCCCGGAAGCGCCGGAACATGTTCCGGAAGCACCGGAACATGTTCCGGAAGCGCCGGAACATGTTCCGGAAGCACCGGAACATGTTCCGGAAGCACCGGAAAATGTTCCGGAAGCACCGGAACATGTTCCGGAAGCACCGGAACATGTTCCGGAAGCACCGGAGCATGTTCCGCAAGCACCGGAACATGTTCCGGAAGCGCCGGAACATGTTCCGGAAGAGCCGGAACATGTTCCGGGAGGACAGGAACATGTTCCGGAAGCACCGGAACATGTTCCGGAAGCGCCGGAACATGTTCCGGAAGGACCGGAACATGTTCCGGAAGGACCGGAACATGTTCCGGAGGCACCGGAACATGTTCCGGAAGCGCCGGAACATGTTCCGGAAGGACCGGAACATGTTCCGAAAGAACCGGAACATGTTCCGGAAGCGCCGGAACATGTTCCGGAAGCACCGGAACATGTTCCGGAAGCGCCGGAACATGTTCCGGAAGCGCCGGAACATGTTCCGGAAGGACCGGAACATGTTCCGGAAGCGCCGGAACATGTTCCGGAAGCACCGGAACATGTTCCGGAAGCACCGGAACATGTTCCGGAAGGACCGGAACATGTTCCGGAAGCACCGGAACATGTTCCGGAAGCACCGGAACATGTTCCGGAAGCGCCGGAACATCTTCCGGAAGCGCCGGAACATCTTCCGGAAGCGCCGGAACATCTTCCAGAAGCGCCGGAACATCTTCCGGAAGCGCCGGAACATGTTCCGGAAGCCCCGGAACATGTTCCGGAATCCCGGGAACATGTTCCGGAGGCACAAGCACCGGAACATGTTCCGGAAGCGCCGGAACATGTTCCGGAAGCACCGGAACATGTTCCGGAAGCCCCGGAACATGTTCCGGAAGCCCCAGAACATGTTCCGGAAGCCCCGGAACATGTTCCGGAAGCGCCGGCACATGTTCCGGAAGCGCCGGCACATGATCCGGAAGCGCCGGCACATGTTCCGAAGCGCCGGAACATGTTCCGGAAGCACCGGAACAACATGTTCCGGAAGCACCGGAACATGTTTCGGAAGCACCGGAACATGTTCCGGAAGCGCCGGAACATGTTCTGGAAGCACCGGAACATGTTCCGGAAGCACCGGAACATGTTCTGGAAGCACCGGAACATGTTCCGGAAGCGTCGGAACATGTTCCGGAAGGACCGGAACATGTTCCCGGAAGCGCCGGAGCATCTTCCGGAAGCGCCGGAACATCTTCCGGAAGCGTCGGAACATGTTCCGGAAGGACCGGAACATGTTCCGGAAGCGCCGGAACATGTTCCCGGAAGCGCCGGAACATGTTCCGGAAGCACCGGAACATGTTCCGGAAGCGCCGGAACATGTTCCGGAAGCACCGGAACATGTTCCGGAAGCACCGGAAAATGTTCCGGAAGCACCGGAACATGTTCCGGAAGCACCGGAACATGTTCCGGAAGCACCGGAGCATGTTCCGCAAGCACCGGAACATGTTCCGGAAGCGCCGGAACATGTTCCGGAAGAGCCGGAACATGTTCCGGGAGGACAGGAACATGTTCCGGAAGCACCGGAACATGTTCCGGAAGCACCGGAACATGTTCCGGAAGCGCCGGAACATGTTCCGGAAGGACCGGAACATGTTCCGGAGGCACCGGAACATGTTCCGGAAGCGCCGGAACATGTTCCGGAAGGACCGGAACATGTTCCGGAAGCACCGGAACATCTTCCGGAAGCGTCGGAACATGTTCCGGAAGGACCGGAACATGTTCCTGGAAGCGCCGGAACATGTTCCCGGAAGCGCCGGAACATGTTCCGGAAGCATCGGAACATGCTCCGGAAGGACCGGAACATGTTCCGGAAGCACCGGAACATGTTCCGGAAGCACCGGAACATGTTCCGGAAGCGCCGGAACATCTTCCGGTCCTTCCGGAACAAGTTCCGGAAGCACCGGAACATCTTCCGGAAGGACCGGAACATCTTCCGGAAGCGCCGGAACATCTTCCGGAAGCGCCGGAACATCTTCCAGAAGCGCCGGAACATCTTCCGGAAGCGCCGGAACATGTTCCGGAAGCCCCGGAACATGTTCCGGAATCCCGGGAACATGTTCCGGAGGCACAAGCACCGGAACATGTTCCGGAAGCGCCGGAACATGTTCCGGAAGCACCGGAACATGTTCCGGAAGCCCCGGAACATGTTCCGGAAGCCCCAGAACATGTTCCGGAAGCCCCGGAACATGTTCCGGAAGCGCCGGCACATGTTCCGGAAGCGCCGGCACATGATCCGGAAGCGCCGGCACATGTTCCGAAGCGCCGGAACATGTTCCGGAAGCACCGGAACAACATGTTCCGGAAGCACCGGAACATGTTTCGGAAGCACCGGAACATGTTCCGGAAGCGCCGGAACATGTTCTGGAAGCACCGGAACATGTTCCGGAAGCACCGGAACATGTTCTGGAAGCACCGGAACATGTTCCGGAAGCGTCGGAACATGTTCCGGAAGGACCGGAACATGTTCCCGGAAGCGCCGGAGCATGTTCCCGGAAGCGCCGCAACATGTTCCGGAAGGACCGGAACATGTTCCGGAAGGACCGGAACATGTTCCGGAAGCACCGGAACAAGTTCCGGAAGCACCGGAACATGTTCCGGAAGCGCCGCAACATGTTCCGGAAGCGCCGGAACATGTTCTGGAAGGACCGGAACATGTTCCGGAAGCACCGGAACATGTTCCGGCGCTTCCGGAACATGTTCCGGAAGCACCGGAACATCTTCCGGAAGCGTCGGAACATGTTCCGGAAGGACCGGAACATGTTCCTGGAAGCGCCGGAACATGTTCCCGGAAGCGCCGGAACATGTTCCGGAAGCATCGGAACATGCTCCGGAAGGACCGGAACATGTTCCGGAAGCACCGGAACATGTTCCGGAAGCACCGGAACATGTTCCGGAAGCGCCGGAACATCTTCCGGTCCTTCCGGAACAAGTTCCGGAAGCACCGGAACATCTTCCGGAAGGACCGGAACATCTTCCGGAAGCGCCGGAACATCTTCCGGAAGCGCCGGAACATCTTCCAGAAGCGCCGGAACATCTTCCGGAAGCGCCGGAACATGTTCCGGAAGCCCCGGAACATGTTCCGGAATCCCGGGAACATGTTCCGGAGGCACAAGCACCGGAACATGTTCCGGAAGCGCCGGAACATGTTCCGGAAGCACCGGAACATGTTCCGGAAGCCCCGGAACATGTTCCGGAAGCCCCAGAACATGTTCCGGAAGCCCCGGAACATGTTCCGGAAGCGCCGGCACATGTTCCGGAAGCGCCGGCACATGATCCGGAAGCGCCGGCACATGTTCCGAAGCGCCGGAACATGTTCCGGAAGCACCGGAACAACATGTTCCGGAAGCACCGGAACATGTTTCGGAAGCACCGGAACATGTTCCGGAAGCGCCGGAACATGTTCTGGAAGCACCGGAACATGTTCCGGAAGCACCGGAACATGTTCTGGAAGCACCGGAACATGTTCCGGAAGCGTCGGAACATGTTCCGGAAGGACCGGAACATGTTCCCGGAAGCGCCGGAGCATGTTCCCGGAAGCGCCGCAACATGTTCCGGAAGGACCGGAACATGTTCCGGAAGGACCGGAACATGTTCCGGAAGCACCGGAACAAGTTCCGGAAGCACCGGAACATGTTCCGGAAGCGCCGCAACATGTTCCGGAAGCGCCGGAACATGTTCCGGAAGCACCGGAACATGTTCCGGAAGCACCGGAACAAGTTCCGGAAGCACCGGAACATGTTCCGGAAGCACCGGAACATGTTCCGGAAGCGCCGGAACATGTTCCGGAAGGACCGGAACATGTGTCGGAAGCGCCGGAACATGTTCCGGAAGCACCGGAACATGTTCCGGAAGCGCCGGAACATGTTCCGGAAGCACCGGAACATGTTCCGGAAGCGCCGGAACATGTTCCGGAAGGACCGGAACATGTGTCGGAAGCGCCGGAACATGTTCTGGAAGCGCCGGAGCATGTTCCGGAAGCACCGGAACATGTTCTGAAAGCACCGGACCATGTTCCGGAAGCCCCGGAACATGTTCCGGAAGCCCCGGAACATGTTCCGGAAGCGCCGGCACATGTTCCGGAAGCGCCGCAACATGTTCCGGAAGCACCGGAACATGTTCCGGAAGGACCTGCACATGTTCCGGAAGCGCCGGCACATGTTCCGGAAGCGCCGGCACATGTTCCGGAAGCGCCGGCAGATGTTCCGGAAGCGCCGGAACATGTTCCGGAAGCACCGGAACAACATGTTCCGGAAGCACCGGAACATGTTTCGGAAGCACCGGAACATGTTCCGGAAGCGCCGGAACATGTTCCGGAAGCACCGGAACATGTTCCGGAAGCACCGGAACATGTTCCCGGAAGCGCCGGAACATGTTCCCGGAAGCGCCGGAGCATGTTCCGGAAGCGGCGGAACATGTTCCGGAAGCGCCGGAACATGTTCCGGAAGCACCGGAACATGTTCCGGAAGCACCGGAACATGTTCCGCAAGCACCGGAACATGTTCCGGAAGAACCGGAACATGTTCCGGAAGCGCCGGAACATGTTCCGAAAGGACCGGAACATGTTCCGGAAGCGCCGGAACATGTTCCGAAAGGACCGGAACATGTTCCGGAAGCACCGGAACATGTTCCGGAAGCACCGGAACATGTTCCGAAAGAACTGGAACATGTTCCGGAAGCGCCGGAACATGTTCCGGAAGCGCCGGAACATGTTCCAGAAGGGCTGGAACATGTTCCGGAAGGACCGGAACATGTTCAGGAAGGACCGGAACATGTTCCGGAAGCACCGAAACATGTTCCGGAAGCGCCGGAACATGTTCCGGAAGCGCCGGAACATGTTCCGGAAGCACCGGAACATGTTCAGGAAGCACCGGAACATGTTCCAGAAGCGCCGGATCATGTTCCGGAAGCGCCGGATCATGTTCCGGAAGCGTCGGAACATGTTCCGGAAGCGCCGGAACATGTTCCGGAAGCACCGGAACATGTTCCGGAAGCGCCGGAACATGTTCCGGAAGGACCGGAACATGTGTCGGAAGCGCCGGAACATGTTCCGGAGGCGCCGGAACATGTTCTGGAAGCGCCGGAACATGTTCCGGAAGCACCGGAACATGTTCCGAAAGCACCGGAACATGTTCCGGAAGCCCCGGAACATGTTCCGGAATCCCGGGAACATGTTCCGGAGGCACAAGCACCGTAACATGTTCCGGAAGCGCCGGAACATGTTCCGGAAGCACCGGAACATGTTCCGGAAGCCCCGGAACATGTTCCGGAAGCCCCAGAACATGTTCCGGAAGCCCCGGAACATGTTCCGGAAGCGCCGGCACATGTTCCGGAAGCGCCGGCACATGATCCGGAAGCGCCGGCACATGTTCCGAAGCGCCGGAACATGTTCCGGAAGCACCGGAACAACATGTTCCGGAAGCACCGGAACATGTTTCGGAAGCACCGGAACATGTTCCGGAAGCGCCGGAACATGTTCTGGAAGCACCGGAACATGTTCCGGAAGCACCGGAACATGTTCTGGAAGCACCGGAACATGTTCCGGAAGCGTCGGAACATGTTCCGGAAGGACCGGAACATGTTCCCGGAAGCGCCTGAGCATGTTCCCGGAAGCGCCGCAACATGTTCCGGAAGGACCGGAACATGTTCCGGAAGGACCGGAACATGTTCCGGAAGCACCGGAACATGTTCCGGAAGCACCGGAACATGTTCCGGAAGCGCCGGAACATGTTCCGGAAGCACCGGAACATGTTCCAGAAGCGCCGGATCATGTTCCGGAAGCGCCGGAACATGTTCCGGAAGCGTCGGAACATGTTCCGGAAGCGCCGGAACATGTTCCGGAAGCACCGGAACATGTTCCGGAAGCGCCGGAACATGTTCCGGAAGGACCGGAACATGTGTCGGAAGCGCCGGAACATGTTCTGGAGGCGCCGGAACATGTTCTGGAAGCGCCGGAGCATGTTCCGGAAGCACCGGAACATGTTCTGAAAGCACCGGACCATGTTCCGGAAGCCCCGGAACATGTTCCGGAAGCCCCGGAACATGTTCCGGAAGCGCCGGCACATGTTCCGGAAGCGCCGCAACATGTTCCGGAAGCACCGGAACATGTTCCGGAAGGACCTGCACATGTTCCGGAAGCGCCGGCACATGTTCCGGAAGCGCCGGCACATGTTCCGGAAGCGCCGGCACATGTTCCGGAAGCGCCGGAACATGTTCCGGAAGCACCGGAACAACATGTTCCGGAAGCACCGGAACATGTTTCGGAAGCACCGGAACATGTTCCGGAAGCGCCGGAACGTGTTCCGGAAGCACCGGAACATGTTCCGGAAGCACCGGAACATGTTCCGGAAGCGGCGGAACATGTTCCGGAAGCGCCGGAACATGTTGCGGAAGCACCGGAACATGTTCCGGAAGCACCGGAACATGTTCCGCAAGCACCGGAACATGTTCCGGAAGAACCGGAACATGTTCCGGAAGCGCCGGAACATGTTCCGAAAGGACCGGAACATGTTCCGGAAGCGCCGGAACATGTTCCGAAAGGACCGGAACATGTTCCGGAAGCACCGGAACATGTTCCGGAAGGACCGGAACATGTTCCGAAAGAACTGGAACATGTTCCGGAAGCGCCGGAACATGTTCCAGAAGGGCTGGAACATGTTCCGGAAGGACCGGAACATGTTCAGGAAGGACCGGAACATGTTCCGGAAGCACCGAAACATGTTCCGGAAGCGCCGGAACATGTTCCGGAAGCGCCGGAACATGTTCCGGAAGCACCGGAACATGTTCCGGAAGCACCGGAACATGTTCCAGAAGCGCCGGATCATGTTCCGGAAGCGCCGGATCATGTTCCGGAAGCGTCGGAACATGTTCCGGAAGCGCCGGAACATGTTCCGGAAGCACCGGAACATGTTCCGGAAGCGCCGGAACATGTTCCGGAAGGACCGGAACATGTGTCGGAAGCGCCGGAACATGTTCCGGAGGCGCCGGAACATGTTCTGGAAGCGCCGGAACATGTTCCGGAAGCACCGGAACATGTTCCGAAAGCACCGGAACATGTTCCGGAAGCCCCGGAACATGTTCCGGAAGCACCGGAACATGTTCCGGAAGGACCTGCACATGTTCCGGAAGCGCCGGCACATGTTCCGGAAGCGCCGGCACATGTTCCGGAAGCGCCGGCACATGTTCCGGAAGCGCCGGAACATGTTCCGGAAGCACCGGAACAACCTGGTTGGGAAGCACCGGAACGTGTTTCGGAAGGACCCGAACATGTTCCGGAAGCGCCGGAACATGTTTCGGAAGCACCGGAACATGTTCCGGAAGCACCGGAACATGTTCCGGAAGCACTGGAACATGTTCCGGAAGCACCAGAACATGTTTCGGAAGGACCGGAACATGTTCCGGAAGAACCGGCACATGTTCCGGAAGCGCCGGAACATGTTCCGAAAGGACCGGAACATGTTCCGGAAGCACCGGAACATGTTCCCGGAAGCGCCGGAACATGTTCCCGGAAGCGCCGGAGCATGTTCCGGAAGCGCCGGAACATGTTCCGGAAGCGCCGGAACATGTTCCGGAAGCACCGGAACATGTTCCGGAAGGACCGGAACATGTTCCGGAAGAACCGGCACATGTTCCGGAAGCGCCGGAACATGTTCCGAAAGGACCGGAACATGTTCCGGAAGCACCGGAACATGTTCCGGAAGCACCGGAACATGTTCTGGAAGCACCGGAACAAGTTCCGGAAGCACCGGAACATGTTCCGAAAGAACCGGAACATGTTCCGGAAGCGCCGGAACATGTTCCGGAAGCGCCGGAACATGTTCCAGAAGGGCCGGAACATGTTCCGGAAGGACCGGAACAGGTTCGGAAGCGCCGGAACATGTTCCGGAAGCACCGGAACATGTTCCGGAAGCACCGGAACATCTTCCGGAAGCGTCGGAACATGTTCCGGAAGGACCGGAACATGTTCCCGGAAGCGCCGGAACATGTTCCCGGAAGCGCCGGAACATGTTCCGGAAGCATCGGAACATGTTCCGGAAGCGCCGGAACATGTTCCGGGAGCACCGGAACATGTTCCGGAAGAATCGGAACATGTTCCGGAAGCGCCGGAACATGTTCCGGAAGCGCCGGAACATGTTCCGGAAGCACCGGAACATGTTCCGGAAGAACCGGAACATGTTCCGGAAGCGCCGGAACATGTTCCGGAAGGGCCGGAACATGTTCCGGAAGGACCGGAACATGTTCCGCAAGGACCGGAACATGTTCCGCAAGGACCGGAACATGTTCCGGAAGCGCCGGAACATGTTCCGGAGGGCCGGAACATGTGTCGGAAGCGCCGGAACATGTTCAGGAAGCGCCGGAACATTTTCAGGAAGCCCCGGAACATCTTCCGGAAGCCACGGAACATGTTCCGGAAGGACCGGAACATGTTCCGGAAGCCCCGGAACATGTTCCGGAAGCGCCGGCACATATTCCGGAAGCGCCGGAACATGTTCCGGAAGCACCGGAACATGTTCCGGAAGCACCGGAACATGTTCCGGAAGCACCGGAACATCTTCCGGAAGCGTCGGAACATGTTCCGGAAGGACCGGAACATGTTCCGGAAGCGCCAGAACATGTTCCGAAAGCACCGGAACATGTTTCGGAAGCGCCGGAACATGTTCCGGAAGCACCGGAACATGTTCCGGAAGCACCGGAACATCTTCCGGAAGCGTCGGAACATGTTCCGGAAGGACCGGAACATGTTCCCGGAAGCGCCGGAACATGTTCCGGAAGCACCGGAACATGTTCCGAAAGCACCGGAAAATGTTCCGGAAGCGCTGGAACATGTTCCGGAAGCACCGGAACATGTTCCGGAAGAACCGGAACATGTTTCGGAAGCGCCGGAACATGTTCCGGAAGCACCGGAACATGTTCCGGAAGGACCGAAACATGTTCCGGAAGCACCGGAACATGTTCCGGAAGCGCCTGAACATGTTCCGGAAGCACCGGAACATGTTCCGGAAGCGCCGGATCATGTTCCGGAAGCGCCGGAACATGTTCCGGAAGCACCGGAACATGTTCCGGAGGCGCCGGAACATGTTCTGGAAGCGCCGGAACATGTTCCGGAAGGACCGGAACATGTTCCGGAAGCACCGGAACATGTTCCGGAAGCACCGGAACGTGTTCCGGAAGCGCCGGAACATGTTCCGGAAGCGCCGGAACATGTTCTGGAAGCACCGGAACATGTTACGGAAGCGCCGGAACATGTTCCGGAAGCGTCGGAACATATTCTGGAAGCGCCAGAACATGCTCCGGAAGGACCGGAACATGTTCCGGAAGGACCGGAATATGATCCGGAAGCGCCGGAACATGTTCCGGAAGCGCCGGAACATGTTCCGGAAGCGCCAGAACATGTTCCGGAAGGACCCGAACATGTTCCGGAGGCACCGGAACATGTTCCGGAAGCACCGGAACATGTTCCGGAAGCAGCGGAACATGTTCCGGAAGCGCCGAAACATGTTCCGGAAGCGCCGAAACATGTTCCGGAAGGACCGGAACATGTTCCGGAAGCACCGGAACATGTTCCGGAAGGACCGGAACATGTTCCGGAAGAACCGGAACATGTTTCGGAAGCACCGGAACATGTTCCGGAAGCACCGGAACATGTTCCGGAAGCGCCGGAACATGTTCCGGAAGCACCGGAACATGTTCCGGAAGAGCCGGATCATGTTCCGGAAGCGCCGGAATATGTTCCGGAAGCACCGGAACATGTTCCGGAGGCGCCGGAACATGTTCCGGAAGCGCCGGAACATGTTCCGGAAGGACCGGAACATGTTCCGGAAGCACCGGAACATGTTCCGGAAGCACCGGAACGTGTTCCGGAAGCGCCGGAACATGTTCTGGAAGCACCGGAACATGTTACGGAAGCGCCGGAACATGTTCCGGAAGCGTCGGAACATGTTCCGGAAGCGCCAGAACATGCTCCGGAAGGACCGGAACATGTTCCGGAAGGACCGGAACATGTTCCGGAAGGACCGGAACATGTTCCGGAAGCGCCGGAACATGTTCCGGAAGCGCCGGAACATGTTCCGGAGGCACCGGAACATGTTCCGGAAGGACCGGAACATGTTCCGGAAGCGCCGGAACATGTTCCGGAAGGACAGGAACATGTTCCGGAAGCACCGGAACATGTTCCGGAAGCACCGGAACATGTTCCGGAAGCGCCGGAACATGTTCCGGACGCACCGGAACATGTTCCGGAAGCACCGGAACATGTTCGGGAAGGACCGGAACATGTTCCGATAGTTCCGGAACATGTTCCGAAAGCACCGGAACATGTTCCGAAAGAACCGGAACATGTTCCGGAACCGCCGGAACATGTTCCGGAAGGGCCGGAACATGTTCCGGAAGGGCCGGAACATGTTCCGGAAGGGCCGGAACATGTTCCGGAAGGACCGGAACATGTTCCGAAAGAACCGGAACATGTTCCAGAAGCGCCGGAACATGTTCCGGAAGCGCCGGAACATGTTCCGGAAGCGCCGGAACATGTTCTGGAAGGGCCAGAACATGTTCCGGAAGCACCGGAACATGTTCCGGAAGGAGCGGAACATGTTCCGGTAGAACCGGAACATGTTCCGGAAGGACCGGAACATGTTCTGGAAGGACCGGAACATGTTCCGGAAGCACCGGAACATGTTCCGGAAGCGCCGGAACATGTTCCGGAAGCGCCGGAACATGTTCTGGAAGCACCGGAAGATGTTTCGGAAGCGCCGGAACATGTTCCGGAAGCACCGGAACATCTTCCGGAAGCACCGGAACATCTTCCGGAAGCGTCGGAACATGTTCCGGAAGGACCGGAACATGTTCCCGGAAGCGCCGGAACATGTTCCCGGAATCGCCGGAACATGTTCGGGAAGCACCGGAAAATGTTCCGGAAGCGCTGGAACATGTTCCGGCGCTTCCGGAACATGTTCCGGTTCTTCCGGAACATGTTCCGGAAGCGCCGGAACATGTTCCGGAAGCACCGGAACATGTTCCAGAAGAACCGGAACATGTTTCGGAAGCGCCGGAACATGTTCCGGAAGCACCGGAACATGTTCCGGAAGGACCGGAACATGTTCCGGAAGCACCGGAACATGTTCTGGAAGCAGCGGAACATGTTCCGGAAGCGCCGGAACATGTTCCGGAAGCGCCGAAACATGTTCCGAAAGGACCGGAACATGTTCCGGAAGCACCGGAACATGTTCCGGAAGCGCCGGATCATGTTCCGGAAGAACCGGAACATGTTTCGGAAGCGCCGGAACATGTTCCGGAAGCACCGGAACATGTTCCGGAAGGACCGGAACATGTTCCGGAAGCACCGGAACATGTTCCGGAAGCGCCGGATCATGTTCCGGAAGCGCCGGAACATGTTCCGGAAGCACCGGAACATGTTCCGGAGGCGCCGGAACATGTTCTGGAAGCGCCGGAACATGTTCGGGAAGGACCGGAACATGTTCCGGAAGCACGGGAACATGTTCCGGAAGCACCGGAACGTGTTCGGGAAGCGCCGGAACATGTTCCGGAAGCGCCGGAACATGTTCTGGAAGCACCGGAACATGTTACGGAAGCGCCGGAACATGTTCCGGAAGCGTCGGAACATGTTCCGGAAGCGCCAGAACATGTTCCGGAAGGACCGGAACATGTTCCGCAAGGACCGGAACATGTTCCGCAAGGACCGGAACATGTTCCGGAAGCGCCGGAACATGTTCCGGAAGGACCGGAACATGTGTCGGAAGCGCCGGAACATGTTCAGGAAGCGCCGGAACATGTTCAGGAAGCCCCGGAACATGTTCCGGAAGCCACGGAACATGTTCCGGAAGGACCGGAACATGTTCCGGAAGTCCCGGAACATGTTCCGGAAGCCCCGGAACATGTTCCGGAAGCGCCGGCACATATTCCGGAAGCGCCGGAACATGTTCCGGAAGCACCGGAACATGTTCCGGAAGGACCTGCACATGTTCCGGAAGCGCCGGCACATGTTCCGGAAGCGCCGGCACATGTTCCGGAAGCGCCGGCACATGTTCCGGAAGCGCCGGAACATGTTCCGGAAGCGCCGGAACAACATGTTCCGGAAGCACCGGAACATGTTTCGGAAGCACCGGAACATGTTCCGGAAGCGCCGGAACATGTTCCGGAAGCACCGGAACATGTTCCGGAAGCACCGCAACATGATCCGGAAGCACCGGAACATGTTCCGGAAGCACCGGAACATGTTCCGGAAGGACCGGAACATGTTCCCGGAAGCGCCGGAACATGTTCCCGGAAGCGCCGGAACATGTTCCGGAAGCGCCGGAACATGTTCCGGAAGCGCCGGAACATGTTCCGGAAGCACCAGAACACGTTCCGGAAGCACCGGAACATGTTCCGGAAGCGTCGGAACATGTTCCGGAAGCACCTGAACATGTTCCGGAAGCACCAGAACATGTTCCGGAAGCACCGGAACATGTTCCGGAAGGACCGGAACATGTTCCGAAAGAACCGGAACATGTTCCAGAAGCGCCGGAACATGTTCCGGAAGCGCCGGAACATGTTCCGGAAGGGCTGGAACAGGTTCCGGAAGGACCGGAACATGTTCTGGAAGGACCGGAACATGTTCCGGAAGCACCGGAACATGTTCCAGAAGCGCCGGAACATGTTCCGGAAGCGCCGGAACATGTTCCGAAAGCACCGGAACATGTTTCGGAAGCGCCGGAACATGCTCCGGAAGCACCGGAACATGTTCCGGAAGCACCGGAACATCTTCCGGAAGCGTCGGAACATGTTCCGGAAGGACCGGAACATGTTCCCGGAAGCGCCGGAACATGTTCCCGGAAGCGCAGGAACATGTTCCGGAAGCACCGGAAAATGTTCCGGAAGCCCTGGAACATGTTCCGGAAGCACCGGAACATCTTTCGGAAGCGCCGGAACATGTTCCGGAAGGACCGGAACATGTTCCGGAAGAACCGGAACATGTTTCGGAAGCGCCGGAACATGTTCCGGAAGGACCGGAACATGTTCCGGAAGGACCGAAACATGTTCCAGAAGCACCGGAACATGTTCCGGAAGCACCGGAACATGTTCCGGAAGCGCCGGATCATGTTCCGGAAGCGCCGGAACATGTTCCGGAAGCACCGGAACATGTTCCGGAGGCGCCGGAACATGTTCTGGAAGCGCCGGAACATGTTCCGGAAGGACCGGAACATGTTCCGGAAGCACCGGAACATGTTCCGGAAGCACCGGAACGTGTTCCGGAAGCGCCGGAACATGTTCCGGAAGCGCCGGAACATGTTCTGCAAGCACCGGAACATGTTACGGAAGCGCCGGAACATGTTCCGGAAGCGTCGGAACATGTTCCGGAAGCGCCAGAACATGCTCCGGAAGGACCGGAACATGTTCCGGAAGGACCGGAACATGATCCGGAAGGACCGGATCATGTTCCGGAAGCGCCGGAACATGTTCCGGAAGCGCCGGAACATGTTCCGGAAGGACCCGAACATGTTCCGGAAGCACCGGAACATGTTCCGGAAGCACCGGAACATGTTCCGGAAGAACCGGAACATGTTTCGGAAGCGCCGGAACATGTTCCGGAAGCACCGGAACATGTTCCGGAAGCGCCGAAACATGTTCCGGAAGCGCCGAAACATGTTCCGGAAGGACCAGAACATGTTCCGGAAGCACCGGAACATGTTCCGGAAGCACCGGAACATGTTCCGGAAGCACCGGAACATGTTCCGGAAGAACCGGAACATGTTTCGGAAGCGCCGGAACATGTTCCGGAAGCACCGGAACATGTTCCGGAAGCACCGGAACATGTTCCGGAAGCACCGGAACATGTTCCGGAAGCGCCGGAACATGTTCCGGAAGCACCGGAACATGTTCCGGAAGAGCCGGATCACGTTCCGGAAGCGCCGGAACATGTTCCGGAAGCACCGGAACATGTTCCGGAAGGACCGGAACATGTTCCGGAAGCACCGGAACACGTTCCGGAAGCACCGGAACGTGTTCCGGAAGCGCCGGAACATGTTCCGGAAGCGCCGGAACATGTTCCAGAAGCGTCGGAACATGTTCCGGAAGCGCCAGAACATGCTCCGGAAGGACCGGAACATGTTCCGGAAGGACCGGAACATGTTCCGGAAGGACCGGAACATGATCCGGAAGCGCCGGAACATGTTCCGGAAGCGCCGGAACATGTTCCGGAAGCGCCGGAACATTTTCCGGAGGCACCGGAACATGTTCCGGAAGCACCGGAACATGTTCCGGAAGCACCGGAACATGTTCCGGAAGCGCCGGAACATGTTCCGGACGCACCGGAACATGTTCCGGAAGCACCGGAACATGTTCCGAAAGAACCGGAACGTGTTCCGGAAGCGCCGGAACATGTTCCGCAAGGGCCGGAACATGTTCCGGAAGGGCCGGAACATGTTCCGGAAGGACCGGAACATGTTCCGAAAGAACCGGAACATGTTCCGGCGCTTCCGGAGCATGTTCCGGTCCTTCCGGAACATGTTCCGGTGCTTCCGGAACATGTTCCGGCCCTTCCGGAACATGTTCCAGAAGCGCCGGAACATGTTCCGGAAGCGCCGGAACATGTTCCGGAAGGGCCGGAACATGTTCCAGAAGCGCCGGAACATGTTCCGGAAGCGCCGGAACATGTTCCGGAAGGGCCGGAACATGTTCCAGAAGCACCGGAACATGTTCCGGAAGGAGCGGAACATGTTCCGAAAGAACCGGAACATGTTCCAGAAGCGCCGGAACATGTTCCGGAAGCGCCGGAACATGTTCCGGAAGGGCCGGAACATGTTCCAGAAGCACCGGAACATGTTCCGGAAGGAGCGGAACATGTTCCGAAAGAACCGGAACATGTTCCAGAAGCGCCGGAACATGTTCCAGAAGCGCCGGAACATGTTCCGGAAGCGCCGGAACATGTTCCGGCGCTTCTGGAACATGTTCCGGTGGGGCCGGAACATGTTCTGGAAGGACCGGAACATGTTCCGGAAGCACCGGAACATCTTCCGGAAGCACCGGAACATCTTCCGGAAGCGTCGGAACATGTTCCGGAAGGACCGGAACATGTTCCCGGAAGCGCCGGAACATGTTCCCGGAATCGCCGGAACATGTTCCGGAAGCACCGGAAAATGTTCCGGAAGCGCTGGAACATGTTCCGGAAGCACCGGAACATGTTCCGGAAGCACCGGAACATGTTCCGGAAGCGCCGGAACATGTTCCGGAAGCACCGGAACATGTTCCGGAAGGACCGGAACATGTTCCGGAAGCACCGGAACATGTTCTGGAAGCAGCGGAACATATTCCGGAAGCGCCGAAACATGTTCCGGAAGCGCCGAAACATGTTCCGGAAGGACCGGAACATGTTCCGGAAGCACCGGAACATGTTCCGGAAGCACCGGAACATGTTCCGGAAGCGCCGGATCATGTTCCGGAAGAACCGGAACATGTTTCGGAAGCGCCGGAACATGTTCCGGAAGCACCGGAACATGTTCCGGAAGGACCGGAACATGTTCCGGAAGCACCGGAACATGTTCCGGAAGCGCCGGATCATGTTCCGGAAGCGCCGGAACATGTTCCGGAAGCACCGGAACATGTTCCGGAGGCGCCGGAACATGTTCTGAAAGCGCCGGAACATGTTCGGGAACGACCGGAACATGTTCCGGAAGCACGGGAACATGTTTCGGAAGCACCGGAACATGTTACGGAAGCGCCGGAACATGTTCCGGAAGCGCCGGAACATGTTCTGGAAGCACCGGAACATGTTACGGAAGCGCCGGAACATGTTCCGGAAGCGTCGGAACATGTTCCGGAAGCGCCAGAACACGCTCCGGAAGGACCGGAACATGTTCCGGAAGGACCGGAACATGTTCCGGAAGGACCGGAACATGATCCGGAAGCGCCGGAACATGTACCGGAAGCGCCGGAACATGTTCCGGAAGCGCCAGAACATGTTCCGGAAGGACCCGAACATGTTCCGGAGGCACCGGAACATGTTCCGGAAGCACCGGAACATGTTCCGGAAGCAGCGGAACATGTTCTGGAAGCGCCGAAACATGTTCCGGAAGCGCCGAAACATGTTCCGGAAGGACCGGAACATGTTCCGGAAGCACCGGAACATGTTCCGGAAGCACCGGAACGTGTTCCGGAAGCGCCGGAACATGTTCCGGAAGCGCCGGAACATGTTCTGGAAGCACCGGAACATGTTGCGGAAGCGCCGGAACATGTTCCGGAAGCGTCGGAACATGTTCCGGAAGCGCCAGAACATGCTCCGGAAGGACCGGAACATGTTCCGGAAGGACCGGAACATGTTCCGGAAGGACCGGAACATGATCCGGAAGCGCCGGAACATGTTCCGGAAGCGCCGGAACATGTTCCGGAAGCGCCGGAACATGTTCCTGAGGCACCGGAACATGTTCCGGAAGCACCGGAACATGTTCCGGAAGCACCGGAACATGTTCCGGAAGCAGCGGAACATGTTCCGGGAGCGCCGAAACATGTTCCGGAAGCGCCGAAACATGTTCCGGAAGGACCGGAACATGTTCCGGAAGGACCGGAACATGTTCCGGAAGCGCCGGAACATGTTCCGGAAGGACCGGAACATGTTCCGGAAGAGCCGGATCATGTTCCGGAAGCGCCGGAACATGTTCCGGAAGCACCGGAACATGTTCCGGAAGGACCGGAACATGTTCCGGAAGCACCGGAACACGTTCCGGAAGCACCGGAACGTGTTCCGGAAGCGCCGGAACATGTTCCGGAAGCGCCGGAACATGTTCCAGAAGCGTCGGAACATGTTCCGGAAGCGCCAGAACATGCTCCGGAAGGACCGGAACATGTTCCGGAAGGACCGGAACATGTTCCGGAAGGACCGGAACATGATCCGGAAGCGCCGGAACATGTTCCGGAAGCGCCGGAACATGTTCCGGAAGCGCCGGAACATTTTCCGGAGGCACCGGAACATGTTTCGGAAGCACCGGAACATGTTCCGGAAGCACCGGAACATGTTCCGGAAGCGCCGGAACATGTTCCGGACGCACCGGAACATGTTCCGGAAGCACCGGAACATGTTCCGAAAGAACCGGAACGTGTTCCGGAAGCGCCGGAACATGTTCCGCAAGGGCCGGAACATGTTCCGGAAGGGCCGGAACATGTTCCGGAAGGACCGGAACATGTTCCGAAAGAACCGGAACATGTTCCGGCGCTTCCGGAGCATGTTCCGGTCCTTCCGGAACATGTTCCGGTGCTTCCGGAACATGTTCCGGCCCTTCCGGAACATGTTCCAGAAGCGCCGGAACATGTTCCGGAAGCGCCGGAACATGTTCCGGAAGGGCCGGAACATGTTCCAGAAGCGCCGGAACATGTTCCGGAAGCGCCGGAACATGTTCCGGAAGGGCCGGAACATGTTCCAGAAGCACCGGAACATGTTCCGGAAGGAGCGGAACATGTTCCGAAAGAACCGGAACATGTTCCAGAAGCGCCGGAACATGTTCCGGAAGCGCCGGAACATGTTCCGGCGCTTCTGGAACATGTTCCGGTAGGGCCGGAACATGTTCTGGAAGGACCGGAACATGTTCCGGAAGCACCGGAACATCTTCCGGAAGCACCGGAACATCTTCCGGAAGCACCGGAACATCTTCCGGAAGCGTCGGAACATGTTCCGGAAGGACCGGAACATGTTCCCGGAAGCGCCGGAACATGTTCCCGGAATCGCCGGAACATGTTCCGGAAGCGCCGGAAAATGTTCCGGAAGCGCTGGAACATGTTCCGGAAGCACCGGAACATGTTCCGGAAGCACCGGAACATGTTCCGGAAGCGCCGGAACATGTTCCGGAAGCACCGGAACATGTTCCGGAAGGACCGGAACATGTTCCGGAAGCACCGGAACATGTTCTGGAAGCAGCGGAACATATTCCGGAAGCGCCGAAACATGTTCCGGAAGCGCCGAAACATGTTCCGGAAGGACCGGAACATGTTCCGGAAGCACCGGAACATGTTCCGGAAGCACCGGAACATGTTCCGGAAGCGCCGGATCATGTTCCGGAAGAACCGGAACATGTTTCGGAAGCGCCGGAACATGTTCCGGAAGCACCGGAACATGTTCCGGAAGGACCGGAACATGTTCCGGAAGCACCGGAACATGTTCCGGAAGCGCCGGATCATGTTCCGGAAGCGCCGGAACATGTTCCGGAAGCACCGGAACATGTTCCGGAGGCGCCGGAACATGTTCTGAAAGCGCCGGAACATGTTCGGGAACGACCGGAACATGTTCCGGAAGCACGGGAACATGTTTCGGAAGCACCGGAACATGTTACGGAAGCGCCGGAACATGTTCCGGAAGCGCCGGAACATGTTCTGGAAGCACCGGAACATGTTACGGAAGCGCTGGAACATGTTCCGGAAGCGTCGGAACATGTTCCGGAAGCGCCAGAACACGCTCCGGAAGGACCGGAACATGTTCCGGAAGGACCGGAACATGTTCCGGAAGGACCGGAACATGATCCGGAAGCGCCGGAACATGTACCGGAAGCGCCGGAACATGTTCCGGAAGCGCCAGAACATGTTCCGGAAGGACCCGAACATGTTCCGGAGGCACCGGAACATGTTCGGGAAGCACCGGAACATGTTCCGGAAGCAGCGGAACATGTTCTGGAAGCGCCGAAACATGTTCCGGAAGCGCCGAAACATGTTCCGGAAGGACCGGAACATGTTCCGGAAGCACCGGAACATGTTCCGGAAGCACCGGAACGTGTTCCGGAAGCGCCGGAACATGTTCCGGAAGCGCCGGAACATGTTCTGGAAGCACCGGAACATGTTGCGGAAGCGCCGGAACATGTTCCGGAAGCGTCGGAACATGTTCCGGAAGCGCCAGAACATGCTCCGGAAGGACCGGAACATGTTCCGGAAGGACCGAAACATGTTCCGGAAGGACCGGAACATGATCCGGAAGCGCCGGAACATGTTCCGGAAGCGCCGGAACATGTTCCGGAAGCGCCGGAACATGTTCCTGAGGCACCGGAACATGTTCCGGAAGCACCGGAACATGTTCCGGAAGCACCGGAACATGTTCCGGAAGCAGCGGAACATGTTCCGGAAGCGCCGAAACATGTTCCGGAAGCGCCGAAACATGTTCCGGAAGGACCGGAACATGTTCCGGAAGGACCGGAACATGTTCCGGAAGCGCCGGAACATGTTCCGGAAGGACCGGAACATGTTCCGAAAGAACCGGAACATGTTCCGGAAGCGCCGGAACATGTTCCGGAAGCGCCGGAACATGTTCCGGAAGGACCGGAACATGTTCCGAAAGAACCGGAACATGTTCCAGAAGCGCCGGAACATGTTCCGGAAGCGCCGGAACATGTTCCGGAAGGGCCGGAACATGTTCCGGAAGCACCGGAACATGTTCCGGAAGGAGCGGAACATGTTCCGAAAGAACCGGAACATTTTCCAGAAGCGCCGGAACATGTTCCGGAAACGCCGGAACATGTTCCAGAAGGGCCGGAACATGTTCCGGAAGGACCGGAACATGTTCTGGAAGGACCGGAACATGTTCCGGAAGCACCGGAACATGTTCCGGAAGCGCCGGAACATGTTCCGGAAGCGCCGGAACATGTTCCGAAAGCACCGGAACATGTTTCGGAAGCGCCGGAACATGTTCCGGAAGCACCGGAACATCTTCCGGAAGCACCGGAACATCTTCCGGAAGCGTCGGAACATGTTCCGGAAGGACCGGAACATGTTCCCGGAAGCGCCGGAACATGTTCCCGGAATCGCCGGAACATGTTCTGGAAGCACCGGAAAATGTTCCGGAAGCGCTGGAACATGTTCCGGAAGCACCGGAACATGTTCCGGAAGAACCGGAACATGTTCCGGAAGCGCCGGAACATGTTCCGGAAGCACCGGAACATGTTCCGGAAGCGCCGGAACATGTTCCGGAAGCACCGGAACATGTTCCGGAAGAACCGCAACATGTTCCGGAAGAACCGGAACATGTTTCGGAAGCGCCGGAACATGTTCCGGAAGTACCGGAACATGTTCCGGAAGGACCGGAACATGTTCCGGAAGCACCGGAACATGTTCCGGAAGCGCCGAAACATGTTCCGGAAGGTGCGGAACATGTTCCGGAAGCGCCGGAACATGTTCCGGAAGGACAGGAACATGTTCCGGAAGCACCGGAACATGTTTCGGAAGCGCCGGAACATGTTCCGGAAGCACCGGAACATGTTCCGGAAGGACCGGAACATGTTCCGGAAGCACCGGAACATGTTCCGGAAGCGCCAGAAAATGTTCCGGAAGCACCGGAACATGTTCCGGAAGGACCGGAACATGTTCCGGAAGCACCGGAGCATGTTCCGGAAGCGCCGGATCATGTTCCGGAAGCGCCCGAACATGTTCCGGAAGCGACGGAACATGTTCCGGAGGCGCCGGAACATGTTCTGGAAGCGCCGGAACATGTTCGGGAAGGACCGGAACATGTTCCGGAAGCACGGGAACATGTTCCGGAAGCACCGGAACATGTTCGGGAAGCGCCGGAACATGTTCCGGAAGCGCCGGAACATGTTCTGGAAGCACCGGAACATGTTACGGAAGCGCCGGAACATGTTCCGGAAGCGTCGGAACATGTTCCGGAAGCGCCAGAACATGCTCCGGAAGGACCGGAACATGTTCCGGAAGGACCGGAACATGTTCCGGAAGGACCGGAACATGTTCCGGAAGCAGCGGAACATGTTCCGGAAGCGCCGAAACATGTTCCGGAAGCGCCGAAACATGTTCCGGAAGGACCGGAACATGTTCCGGAAGCACCGGAACATGTTCCGGAAGGACCGGAACATGTTCCGGAAGCGCCGGAATATGTTCCGGAAGGACAGGAACATGTTCCGGAAGCACCGGAACATGTTCCGGAAGCACCGGAACATGTTCCGGAAGCGCCGGAACATGTTCGGGAAGGACCGGAACATGTTCCGGAAGCGCCGGAACATGTTCCGAAAGAACCGGAACATGTTCCGGAAGCGCCGGAACATGTTCCAGAAGGGCCGGAACATGTTTCGGAAGGACCGGAACATGTTCCGAAAGAACCGGAACATGTTCCAGAAGCGCCGGAACATGTTCCGGAAGCCCCGGAACATATTCCGGAAGGACCGGAACATGTTCCGGAAGCACCGGAACATGTTCCGGAGGCACCGGAACATGTTCCGGAAGGACCGGAACATGTTCCGAAAGAACCGGGACATGTTCCAGAGGCGCCGGAACATGTTCCGGAAGCGCCGGAACATGTTCCGGAAGGGCCGGAACATGTTCCGGAAGGACCGGAACATGTTCTGGAAGGACCGGAACATGTTCCGGAAGCACCGGAACATGTTCTGAAAGCACCGGAACATGTTTCGGAAGCGCCGGAACATGTTCCGGAAGCGCCGGAACATGTTCCGGAAGCACCGGAACATCTTCCGGAAGCACCGGAACATCTTCTGGAAGCACCGGAACATGTTCCCGGAAGCGCCGGAACATGTTCCCGGAAGCGCCGGAACATGTTCTGGAAGCACCGGAAAATGTTCCGGAAGCACCGGAACATGTTCCGGAAGCACCGGAACATGTTACGGAAGCACCGGAACATGTTCCGGAAGGACCGGAACATGTTCTGGAAGAACCGGAACATGTTTCGGAAGCGCCGGAACATGTTCCGGAAGCACCGGAACATGTTTCGGAAGGACCGGAACATGTTCCGGAAGCACCGGACCATGTTCCGGAAGCACCGGAACATGTTCCGGAAGCGCCGGATCATGTTCCGGAAGCGCCGGAACATGTTCCGGAAGCACCGGAACATGTTCCGGAGGCGCCGGAACATGTTCTGGAAGCGCCGGAACATGTTCCGGAAGCGCCGGAACATGTTCCGGAAGGACCGGAACGTGTTCCGGAAGCACCGGAACATGTTCCGGAAGCGTCGGAACATGTTCCGGAAGCGCCAGAACATGCTCCGGAAGGACCGGAGCATGTTCCGGAAGGACCGGAACATGTTCCGGAAGCACCGGAACATGATCCGGAAGCGCCGGAACATGTTCCGGAAGCGCCGGAACATGTTCTGGAAGCGCCAGAACATGTTCCGGAAGGACCCGAACATGTTCCGGAGGCACCGGAACATGTTCCGGAAGCACCGGAACATGTTCCTGAAGCAGCGGAACATGTTCTGGAAGCGCCGAAACATGTTCCGGAAGCGCCGAAACATGTTCCGGAAGGACCGGAACATGTTCCGGAAGCACCGGAACATGTTCCGGAAGGACCGGAACATGTTCGGGAAGAACCGGAACATGTTTCGGAAGCGCCGGAACATGTTCCGGAAGCACCGGAACATGTTCCGGAAGGACCGGAACATGTTCCGGAAGCACCGGAACATCTTCCGGAAGCGCCGGAACATGTTCCGGAAGCACCGGAACATGTTCCGGAAGCGCCGGATCATGTTCCGGAAGCGCCGGAACATGTTCCGGAAGCACCGAAACATGTTCCGGAGGCGCCGGAACATGTTCCGGAAGCGCCGGAACATGTTCCGGAAGCACCGGAACATGTTTCGGAAGGACCGGAACATGTTCCGGAAGCACCGGACCATGTTCCGGAAGCACCGGAACATGTTCCGGAAGCGCCGGATCATGTTCCGGAAGCGCCGGAACATGTTCCGGAAGCACCGGAACATGTTCCGGAGGCGCCGGAACATGTTCTGGAAGCGCCGGAACATGTTCCGGAAGCGCCGGAACATGTTCCGGAAGGACCGGAACATGTTCCGGAAGCACCGGAACATGTTCCCGAAGCGTCGGAACATGTTCCGGAAGCGCCAGAACATGCTCCGGAAGGACCGGAGCATGTTCCGGAAGGACCGGAACATGATCCGGAAGCACCGGAACATGATCCGGAAGCGCCGGAACATGTTCCGGAAGCGCCGGAACATGTTCTGGAAGCGCCAGAACATGTTCCGGAAGGACCCGAACATGTTCCGGAGGCACCGGAACATGTTCCGGAAGCACCGGAACATGTTCCTGAAGCAGCGGAACATGTTCTGGAAGCGCCGAAACATGTTCCGGAAGCGCCGAAACATGTTCCGGAAGGACCGGAACATGTTCCGGAAGCACCGGAACATGTTCCGGAAGGACCGGAACATGTTCGGGAAGAACCGGAACATGTTTCGGAAGCGCCGGAACATGTTCCGGAAGCACCGGAACATGTTCCGGAAGGACCGGAACATGTTCCGGAAGCACCGGAACATCTTCCGGAAGCGCCGGAACATGTTCCGGAAGCACCGGAACATGTTCCGGAAGCGCCGGATCATGTTCCGGAAGCGCCGGAACATGTTCCGGAAGCACCGAAACATGTTCCGGAGGCGCCGGAACATGTTCCGGAAGCGCCGGAACATGTTCCGGAAGCACCGGAACATGTTCCGGAAGCACCGGGACATGTTACGGAAGCGCCGGAACATGTTCCGGAAGCGTCGGAACATGTTCCGGAAGCGCCAGAACATGCTCCGGAAGGACCGGAACATGTTCCGGAAGGACCGGAACATGATCCGGAAGCGCCGAAACATGTTCCGGAAGAACCGGAACATGTTCCGGAAGCACCGGAACATGTTCCGGAAGGACCGGAACATGTTCCGGAAGCAGCGGAACATCTTCCGGATGCGTCGGAACATGTTCCGGAAGGACCGGAACATGTTCCCGGAAGCGCCGGAACATGTTCCCGGAAGCGCCGGAACATGTTCTGGAAGCACCGGAAAATGTTCCGGAAGCGCTGGAACATGTTCCGGAAGCACCGGAACATGTTCCGGAAGAACCGGAACATGTTATGGAAGCGCCGGAACACCTTCCGGAAGCACCGGAACATGTTCCGGAAGCACCGGAACATGTTCCTGAAGCACCGGAACATGTTCCGCAAGCACCGGATCATGTTCCGGAAGCGCCGGAACATGTTCCGGAAGCACCGGAACATGTTCCGGAGGCGCCGGAACATGTTCTGGAAGCGCCGGAACATGTTCCGGAAGGACCGGAACATGTTCCGGAAGCACCGGAACCTGTTCCGGAAGCACCGGAACGTGTTCCGGAAGCGCCGGAACATGTTCCGGAAGCGCCGGAACATGTTCTGGAAGCACCGGAACATGTTACGGAAGCGCCGGAACATGTTCCGGAAGCGTCGGAACATGTTCCGGAAGCGCCAGAACATGCTCCGGAAGGACCGGAACATGTTCCGGAAGGACCGGAACATGATCCGGAAGCGCCGGAACATGTTCCGGAAGCGCCAGAACATGTTCCGGAAGGACCCGAACATGTTCCGGAGGCACCGGACCGGAACATGTTCCGGAAGCGCCGGAACATGTTCTGGAAGCACCGGAACATGTTCCGGAAGGACCGGAACATGTTCCGGAAGCACCGGAACATGTTCCGGAAGCGCCGGAACATGTTCCGGAAGCACCGGAACATGTTCCGGAAGCGCCGGATCATGTTCCGGAAGCGCTGGAACATGTTCCGGAAGCACCGGAACATGTTCTGGAGGCGCCGGAACATGTTCTGGAAGCGCCGGAACATGTTCCGGAAGCACCGGAACATGTTCCGGAAGCACCGGAACATGTTACGGAAGCGCCGGAACATGTTCCGGAAGCGTCGGAACATGTTCCGGAAGCGCCAGAACATGCTCCGGAAGGACCGGAACATGTTCCGGAAGGACCGGAACATGATCCGGAAGCGCCGGAACATGTTCCGGAAGCGCCGGAACATGTTCTGGAAGCGCCGGAACATGTTCCGGAAGGACCCGAACATGTTCCGGAGGCACCGGAACATGTTCCGGAAGCACCAGAACATGTTCCGGAAGCAGCGGAACATGTTCCGGAAGCGCCGAAACATGTTCCGGAAGCGCCGAAACATGTTCCGGAAGGACCGGAACATGTTCCGGAAGCACCGGAACATGTTCCGGAAGGACCGGAACATGTTCCGGAAGCGCCGGAACATGTTCCGGAAGGACAGGAACATGTTCCGGAAGCACCGGAACATGTTCCGGAAGCACCGGAACATGTTCCGGAAGCGCCGGAACATGTTCCGGACGCACCGGAACATGTTCCGGAAGGACCGGAACATGTTCCGATGCTTCCGGAACATGTTCCGAAAGCACCGGAACATGTTCCGAAAGAACCGGAACATGTTCCGGAAGCGCCGGAACATGTTCCGGAAGGGCCGGAACATGTTCCGGAAGGACCGGAACATGTTCCGGAAGGACCGGAACATGTTCCGGAAGCACCGGAACATGTTCCGGAAGCGCCGGAACATGTTCCGGAAGCGCCGGAACATGTTCCGAAAGCACCGGAACATGTTTCGGAAGCACCGGAACATGTTCCGGAAGAACCGGAACATGTTCCGGAAGCGCCGGAACATGTTCCGGAAGCACCGGAACATGTTCCCGGAAGCGCCGGAACATGTTCCGGAAGCACCGGAACGTGTTCCGGAGGCGCCGGAACATGTTCCGGAAGCACCGGAACATGTTCCCGGAAGCGCCGGAACATGTTCCGGAAGCACCGGAACGTGTTCCGGAGGCGCCGGAACATGTTCCGGAAGCACCGGAACATGTTCCGGAAGCACCGGAACATGTTCCGGAAGGACCGGAACATGTTCCGGCGCTTCCGGAACATGTTCCGGAAGAACCGGAACATTTTCCGGAAGCGCCGGAACATGTTCCGGAAGCACCGGAACATGTTCCGGAAGGACCGGAACATGTTCCGGAAGCACCGGAACATGTTCCGGAAGCGCCGGAACATGTTCGGGAAGCACCAGAACATGTTCCGGAAGCGCCGGATCATGTTCCGGAAGCGCCGGAACATGTTCCGGAAGCACCGGAACATGTTCCGGAGGCGCCGGAACATGTTCCGGAAGCGCCGTAACATGTTCCGGAAGCACCGGAACATGTTCCGGAAGCGCCGGAACATGTTCCGGAAGCGCCGGAACATGTTCTGGAAGCAGCGGAACATGTTACCGAAGCGCCGGAACATGTTTCGGAAGCGTCAGAACATGTTCCGGAAGCGCCAGAACATGCTCCGGAAGGACCGGAACATGTTCCGGAAGGACCGGAACATGTTCCGGAAGGACCGGAACATGATCCGGAAGCGCCGGAACATGTTCCGCAAGCGCCGGAACATGTTCCGGAAGCGCCGGAACATGTTCCGGAAGGACCAGAACATTTTCCGGAGGCACCGGAACATATTCCGGAAGCACCGGAACATGTTCCGGAAGCAGCGGAACATGTTCCGGAAGCGCCGAAACATGTTCCGGAAGCGCGGAAACATGTTCCGGAAGGACCGGAACATGTTCCGGAAGCGCCGGAACATGTTCCGGAAGGACAGGAACATGTTCCGGAAGCACCGGAACATGTTCCGGAAGCACCGGAACATGTTCCGGAAGCGCCGGAACATGTTCCGGACGCGCCGGAACATGTTCGGAAGCACCGGAACATGTTCCGGAAGGACCGGAACATGTTCCGATGCTTCCGGAACATGTTCCGAAAGCACCGGAACATGTTCCGGAAGCACCGGAACATCTTCCGGAAGCGCCGGAACATGTTCCGGAAGGACCGGAACATGTTCCGGAAGGACCGGAACATGTGTCGGAAGCGCCGGAACATGTTCCGGAAGCGCCGGAACATGTTCCGGAAGCGCCGGAACATGTTCCGGAAGGACCGGAACATGTTCCGGGAGGACCGGAACATGTGTCGGAAGCGCCGGAACATGTTCAGGAAGCGCCGGAACATGTTCCGGAAGCACCGGAACATGTTCCGGAAGCGTCGGAACATGTTCCGGAAGCGCCAGAACATGCTCCGGAAGGACCGGAACATGTTCCGGAAGGACCGGAACATGTTCCGGAAGGACCGGAACATGATCCGGAAGCGCCGGAACATGTTCCGCAAGCGCCGGAACATGTTCCGGAAGCGCCGGAACATGTTCCGGAAGGACCCGAACATGTTCCGGAGGCACCGGAACATGTTCCGGAAGCACCGGAACATGTTCCGGAAGCAGCGGAACATGTTCCGGAAGCGCCGGAACATGTTCCGGAAGGACCCGAACATGTTCCGGAGGCACCGGAACATGTTCCGGAAGCACCGGAACATGTTCCGGAAGCAGCGGAACATGTTCCGGAAGCGCCGAAACATGTTCCGGAAGCGCCGAAACATGTTCCGGAAGGACCGGAACATGTTCCGGAAGCACCGGAACATGTTCCGGAAGGACAGGAACAGGTTCCGGAAGCACCGGAACATGTTCCGGAAGCACCGGAACATGTTCCGGAAGCGCCGGAACATGTTCCGGACGCGCCGGAACATGTTCCGGAAGCGCCGGAACATGTTCCGGAAGCGCCGGAACATGTTCCGGAAGGACCGGAACATGTTCCGGAAGGACCGGAACATGTGTCAGAAGCGCCGGAACATGTTCCGGAAGCGCCGGAACATGTTCCGGAAGCACCGGAACATGGTCTGGAAGCACCGGAACATGTTCCGGAAGCGCCGGAACATGTTCCGGAAGCGCCGGAACATGTTCCGGAAGGACCGAAACATGTTCCGGAAGGACCGGAACATGTGTCGGAAGCGCCAGAACATGTTCCGGAAGCGCCGGAACATGTTACGGAAGCACCGGAATATGTTCCGGAAGCACCGGAACATGTTCCGGAAGCGCCGGAACATGTTCCGGAAACGCCGGAACATGTTCCGGAAGGACCGGAACATGTTCCGGGAGGACCGGAACATGTGTCGGAAGCGCCGGAACATGTTCAGGAAGCGCCGGGAAATGTTCCGGAAGCACCGGAACATGTTCCGGAAGCGCCGGAACATGTTCCGGAAGCACCGGAACATGTTCCGGAAGCACCGGAACATGTTCCGGAAGCGCCGAAACATGTTCCGGAAGCACCGGAACATGTTCCGGAAGCACCGGAGCATGTTCTGGAAGCGCCGGAACATGTTCCGGAAGCACCGGAACATGTTCCGGAAGCGCCGGAACATGTTCCGGAAGCGCCGGAACATGTTCCCGAAGCACCGGAACATGTTCCGGAAGCGCCGGAACATGTTCTGAAAGCACCGGAACATGTTACGGAAGCGCCGGAACATGTTCCGGAAGCGTCGGAACATGTTCCGGAAGCGCCAGAACATGCTCCGGAAGGACCGGAACATGTACCGGAAGGACCGGAACATGTTCCGGAAGCGCCGGAACATGTTCCGGAAGGACCGGAACATGTTCCGGAAGGACCGGAACATGTTCCGGAAGCGCCGCAACATGTTCCGGAAGGACCCGAACATGTTCCGGAGGCACCGGAACATGTTCCGGAAGCACCGGAACATGTTCCGGAATCACCAGAACATGTTCCGGAAGCACCCGAACATGTTCCGGAAGCACCGGAACATGTTCCGGAAGCGCTGGAACATGTTCCGGAAGCGCTGAAACATGTTCCGGAAGCGCCGAAACATGTTCTGGAAGGACCCGAACATGTTCCGGAAGGACCGGAACATGTTCCGGAAGCACCGGAACATGTTCCGGAAGGACCGGAACATGTTCCGGAAGCGCCGGAACATGTTCCGGAAGGACCCGAACATGTTCCGGAAGGACCGGAACATGTTCCGGAAGCACCGGAACATGTTCCGGAAGCACCGGAACATGTTCCGGAAGCGCCGGAACATGTTCCGGAAGCACCGGAACATGTTCTGGAAGCGCCGGAACATGTTCTGAAAGCACCGGAACATGTTACGGAAGCGCCGGAACATGTTCCGGAAGCGTCGGAACATGTTCCGGAAGCGCCAGAACATGCTCCGGAAGGACCGGAACATGTTCCGGAAGGACCGGAACATGTTCCGGAAGGACCGGAACATGATCCGGAAGCGCCGGAACATGTTCCTGTCCTTCCGGAACATGTTCCGGTGCTTCCGGAACATGTTCCGGTCCTTCCGGAACATGTCTCGGCGCTTCCGGAACATATTTCTGCGCTTCCGGAACATGTTCCGCTGCTTCCGGAACATGTTCCGGTGCTTCCGGAACATGTTCCGGTGCCTCCGGAACATGTTCGGGTCCTTCCTGAACATGTTCCGGCGCTTCCGGAACATGTGCCGGAAGCGCCGAAATATGTTCCGGAAGCGCCGAGACATGTTCCGGAAGCACCGGAACATGTTCCGGAAGCACCGGAACATGTTCCGGAAGGACAGGAACATGTTCCGGAAGCACCGGAACATGTTCCGGAAGCGCCGGAACATGTTCCGGACGCGCCGGAACATGTCCCGGAAGCACCGGAACTCTACGGAAGGACCAGAACATGTTCCGATGCTTCCGGAACATGTTCCGAAAGCACCGGAACATGTTCCGGAAGCGCCGGAACATGTTCCGGAAGCGCCGGAACATGTTCCGGAAGGACCGGAACATGTTCCGGAAGGACCGGAACATGTGTCGGAAGCGCCGGAACATGTTCCGGAAGCACCGGAACATGTTCCGGAAGCACCGGAACATGTTCCGGAAGCACCGGAACATGTTCCGGAAGCGCCGGAACATGTTCCGGAAGCGCCGGAACATGTTCCGGAAGGACCGGAACATGTGTCGGAAGCGCCGGAACATGTTCCGGAAGCGCCGGAACATGTTCCGGAAGCACCGGAACATGTTCCGGAAGCACCGGAACATGTTCCGGAAGCGCCGAAACATGTTCCGGAAGGACCGGAACATGTTCCGGAAGGACCGGAACATGTGTCGGAAGCGCCGGAACATGTTCCGGAAGCGCCGGAACATGTTCCGGAAGCACCGGAACATGTTCCGGAAGCACCGGAACATGTTCCGGAAGCGCCGGAACATGTTCCGGAAGCGCCGGAACATGTTCCGGAAGCACCGGAACATGTTCCGGAAGCACCGGAACATGTTCCGGAAGCGCCCGAACATGTTCCGGAAGCACCGGAACATGTTTCGGAAGCACCGGAACATGTTCCGGAAGCGCCGGAACATGTTCCGGAAGCGCCGGAACATGTTCCCGAAGCACCGGAACATGTTCTGGAAGCGCCGGAACACGTTCCGGAAGCACCGGAACATGTTCCGGAAGCACCGGAACATGTTCCGGAAGCACCGGAACATGTTCCTGTCCTTCCGGAACATGTTCCGGTGCTTCCGGAACATGTTCCGGTCCTTCCGGAACATGTCTCGGCGCTTCCGGAACATATTTCTGCGCTTCCGGAACATGTTCCGCTGCTTCCGGAACATGTTCCGGTGCTTCCGGAACATGTTCCGGTGCCTCCGGAACATGTTCGGGTCCTTCCGGAACATGTTCCGGCGCTTCCGGAACATGTTCCGGAAGCGCCGAAATATGTTCCGGAAGCGCCGAGACATGTTCCGGAAGGACCGGAACATGTTCCGGAAGCACCGGAACATGTTCCGGAAGGACAGGAACATGTTCCGGAAGCACCGGAACATGTTCCGGAAGCGCCGGAACATGTTCCGGACGCGCCGGAACATGTTCCGGAAGCACCGGAACTCTACGGAAGGACCAGAACATGTTCCGATGCTTCCGGAACATGTTCCGGCGCTTCCGGAACATGTTCCGGAAGGACCGGAACATGTGTCGGAAGCGCCGGAACATGTTCCGGAAGCGCCGGAACATGTTCCGGAAGCACCGGAACATGTTCCGGAAGCACCGGAACATGTTCCGGAAGCGCCGGAACATGTTCCGGAAGCGCCGGAACATGTTCCGGAAGGACCGGAACATGTGTCGGAAGCGCCGGAACATGTTCCGGAAGCGCCGGAACATGTTCCGGAAGCACCGGAACATGTTCCGGAAGCACCGGAACATGTTCCGGAAGCGCCGGAACATGTTCCGGAAGCGCCGAAACATGTTCCGGAAGGACCGGAACATGTTCCGGAAGGACCGGAACATGTGTCGGAAGCGCCGGAACATGTGTCGGAAGCGCCGGAACATGTTCCGGAAGCGCCGGAACATGTTCCGGAAGCACCGGAACATGTTCCGGAAGCACCGGAACATGTTCCGGAAGCGCCGGAACATGTTCCGGAAGCGCCGGAACATGTTCCGGAAGCACCGGAACATGTTCCGGAAGCACCGGAACATGTTCCGGAAGCGCCGAAACATGTTCCGGAAGCACCGGAACATGTTCCGGAAGCGCCGGAACATGTTCCCGAAGCACCGGAACATGTTCTGGAAGCGCCGGAACACGTTCCGGAAGCACCGGAACATGTTCCGGAAGCACCGGAACATGTTCCGGAAGCACCGGAACATGTTCCGGAAGTGCTGAAACATGTTCCGGAAGCGCCGAAACATGTTCCGGAAGGACCCGAACATGTTCCGGAAGGACCGGAACATGTTCCGGAAGCACCAGAACATGTTCCGGAAGGACCGGAACATGTTCCGGAAGCGCCGGAACATGTTCCGGAAGGACCCGAACATGTTCCGGAAGGACCGGAACATGTTCCGGAAGCACCGGAACATGTTCCGGAAGGACCGGAACATGTTCCGGAAGCGCCGGAACATGTTCCGGAAGGACCCGAACATGTTCCGGAAGGACCGGAACATGTTCCCGAAGCACCGGAACATGTTCCGGAAGGACCGGAACATGTTCCGGAAGGACCGGAACATGTTCGGGAAGCGCCGGAACATGTTCCGGAAGGACCGGAACGTGTTCCGGAAGCACCGGAACATGTTCCTGAAGCACCGGAACATGTTCCGGAAGCGCCGGAACATGTTCCGGAAGCGCCGGAACATGTTCCGGAAGCACCGGAACATGTTCCGGAAGGACCGGAACATGTTCTGATGCTTCCGGAACATGTTCCGAAAGCACCGGAACATGTTCCGGAAGCGCCGGAACATGTTCCGGAAGCACCGGAACATGTTCCGGAAGGACCGGAACATGTTCCGGAAGCGCCGGAACATGTTCCGGAAGCACCGGAACATGTTCTGGAAGCGCCGGAACACGTTCCGGAAGCACCGGAACATGTTCCGGAAGCACCGGAACATGTTCCGGAAGCACCGGAACATGTTCCGGAAGCGCTGAAACATGTTCCGGAAGCGCCGAAACATGTTCCGGAAGGACCCGAACATGTTCCGGAAGGACCGGAACATGTTCCGGAAGCACCAGAACATGTTCCGGAAGGACCGGAACATGTTCCGGAAGCGCCGGAACATGTTCCGGAAGGACCCGAACATGTTCCGGAAGGACCGGAACATGTTCCGGAAGCACCGGAACATGTTCCGGAAGGACCGGAACATGTTCCGGAAGGACCGGAACATGTTCGGGAAGCGCCGGAACATGTTCCGGAAGGACCGGAACGTGTTCCGGAAGCACCGGAACATGTTCCTGAAGCACCGGAACATGTTCCGGAAGCGCCGGAACATGTTCCGGAAGCACCGGAACATGTTCCGGAAGCACCGGAACATGTTCCGGAAGGACCGGAACATGTTCTGATGCTTCCGGAACATGTTCCGAAAGCACCGGAACATGTTCCGGAAGCGCCGGAACATGTTCCGGAAGCACCGGAACATGTTCCGGAAGGACCGGAACATGTTCCGGAAGCGCCGGAACATGTTCCGGAAGCACCGGAACATGTTCCGGAAGCACCGGAACATGTTCCGGAAGCACCGGAACATGTTCCGGAAGCACCGGAACATGTTCCGGAAGGACCGGAACATGTTCTGGAAGCGCTGAAACATGTTCCGGAAGCGCCGAAACATGTTCCGGAAGGACCCGAACATGTTCCGGAAGGACCGGAACATGTTCCGGAAGCACCGAAACATGTTCCCGAAGGACCGGAACATGTTCCGGAAGCGCCGGAAAATGTTCCGGAAGGACCCGAACATGTTCCGGAAGGACCGGAACATGTTCCGAAAGCACCGGAACATGTTCCGGAAGCGCCGAAACATGTTCCGGAAGCGCCGGAACATGTTCCGGGAGCGCCGGAACATGTTCCGGAAGGACCGGAACATGTTCCGGAAGCGCCGGAACATGTTCCGGAAGGACCGGAACATGTTCCGGAAGCGCCGGAACATGTTCCGGAAACACCGGAACATGTTCCGGAAGCGCCGGAACATGTTCCGGAAGGACCAGAACATGTTCTGGAAGCGCCGGAACATGTTCCGGAAGGACCGGAACATGTTCCGGAGGGACCGGAACATGTTCCGGAAGCGCCGGAACATGTTCCGGAAGGACCGGAACATGTTCCGGAAGCGCCGAAACATGTTCCGGAAGCACCGGAACATGTTCTGGAAGCACCGGAACATGTTCCGGAAGCGCCGGAACATGTTCCGGAAGGACCGGAACATGTTCTGGAAGCGCCGGAACATGTTCAGGAAGCGCCGGAACATGTTCCGGAAGCACCGGAACATGTTCTGGAAGCACCGGAACATGTTACGGAAGCGCTGGAACATGTTCCGGCAGGACCGGAACATGTTCCGAAAGAACCGGAACATGTTCCGGAAGCGCCGGAACATGTTCCGGAAGGGCCGGAACATGTTCCGGAAGGGCCGGAACATGTTCCGGAAGGACCGGAACATGTTCCGGAAGGGCCGGAACATGTTCCAGAAGCGCCGGAACATGTTCCGGAAGCGCCGGAACATGTTCCAGAAGGGCCGGAACATGTTCCGGAAGGACCGGAACATGTTCTGGAAGGACCGGAACATGTTCCGGAAGCGCCGGAACATGTTCCGGAAGCGGCGGAACATGTTCCGAAAGCACCGGAACATGTTTCGGAAGCGCCGGAACATGTTCCGGAAGCACCGGAACATCTTCCGGAAGCACCGGAACATCTTCCGGAAGCGTCGGAACATGTTCCGGATGCACCGGAACATGTTCCCGGAAGCGCCGGAACATGTTCCCGGAATCGCCGGAACATGTTCTGGAAGCACCGGAAAATGTTCCGGAAGCGCTGGAACATGTTCCGGAAGCACCGGAACATGTTCCGGAAGAACCGGAACATGTTCCGGAAGCGCCGGAACATGTTCCGGAAGCGCCGGAACATGTTCCCGAAGCACCGGAACATGTTCTGGAAGCGCCGGAACATGTTCCGGAAGGACCGGAACGTGTTCCGGAAGAACCGGAACATGTTTCGGAAGCGCCGGAACATGTTCCGGAAGCACCGGAACATGTTCCGGAAGCACCGGAACATGTTCCGGAAGCACCGGAACATGTTCCGGAAGCAGCGGAACATGTTCCGGAAGCGCCGAAACATGTTCCGGAAGCGCCGAAACATGTTCCGGAAGGACCGGAACATGTTCCGGAAGCGCCGGAACATGTTCCGGAAGGACAGGAACATGTTCCGGAAGCACCGGAACATGTTTCGGAAGCGCCGGAACATGTTCCGGAAGCACCGGAACATGTTCCGGAAGGACCGGAACATGTTCCGGAAGCACCGGAACATGTTCCGGAAGCACCGGAACATGTTCCGGAAGCGCCGGAACATGTTCCGGAAGCACCGGAACATGTTCCGGAAGAACCGGAACATGTTTCGGAAGCGCCGGAACATGTTCCGGAAGCACCGGAACATGTTCCGGAAGGACCGGAACATGTTCCGGAAGCACCGGAACATGTTCCGGAAGCAGCGGAACATGTTCCGGAAGCGCCGGAACATGTTCCGGAAGGACCGGAACATGTTCCGGAAGGACCGGAACATGTGTCAGAAGCGCCGGAACATGTTCCGGAAGCGCCGGAACATGTTCCGGAAGCACCAGAACATGTTCCGGAAGCACCAGAACATGTTCCGGAAGCGCCGGAACATGCTCCGGAAGGACCGGAACATGTTCCGGAAGGACCGGAACATGTGTCGGAAGCGCCGGAAACTTGTTCCGGAAGCGCCGGAACATGTTACGGAAGCACCGGAATATGTTCCGGAAGCACCGGAACATGTTCCGGTAGCGCCGGAACATGTTCCGGAAGCGCCGGAACATGTTCCGGAAGGACCGGAACATGTTCCGGGAGGACCGGAACATGTGTCGGAAGCGCCGGAACATGTTCAGGAAGCGCCGGAACATGTTCCGGAAGCACCGGAACATGTTCCGGAAGCACCGGAACATGTTCCGGAAGCGCCGGAACATGTTCCGGAAGCACCGGAACATGTTCCGGAAGCACCGGAACATGTTCCGGAAGCGCCGAAACATGTTCCGGAAGCACCGGAACATGTTCCGGAAGCTCCGGAACATGTTCTGGAAGCGCCGGAACATGTTCCGGAAGCACCGGAACATGTTCCGGAAGCGCCGGAACATGTTCCGGAAGCGCCGGAACATGTTGCCAAAGCACCGGAACATGTTCTGGAAGCGCCGGAACATGTTCTGAAAGCACCGGAACATGTTACGGAAGCGCCGGAACATGTTCCGGAAGCGTCGGAACATGTTCCGGAAGCGCCAGAACATGCTCCGGAAGGACCGGAACATGTACCGGAAGGACCGGAACATGTTCCGGAAGGACCGGAACATGTTCCGGAGGCACCGGAACATTTTCCGGAAGCACCGGAACATGTTCCGGAATCACCAGAACATGTTCCGGAAGCACCGGAACATGTTCCGGAAGCACCGGAACATGTTCCGGAAGCGCCGGAACATGTTCTGGAAGCGCTGAGACATGTTCCGGAAGCGCCGAAACATGTTCTGGAAGGACCCGAACATGTTCCGGAAGGACCGGAACATGTTCCGGAAGCACCGGAACATGTTCCGGAAGCGCCGGAACATGTTCCGGAAGGACCCGAACATGTTCCGGAAGCACCGGAAGATGTTCCGGAAGCACCGGAACATGTTCCGGAAGCACCGGAACATGTTCCGGAAGCGCCGGAACATGTTCCGGAAGCGCCGGAACATGTTCCGGAAGCACCGGAACATGTTCCGGAAGGACCGGAACATGTTACGGAAGCGCCGGAACATGTTCCGGAAGCGTCGGAACATGTTCCGGAAGCGCCAGAACATGCTCCGGAAGGACCGGAACATGTTCCGGAAGGACCGGAACATGTTCCGGAAGGACCGGAACATGATCCGGAAGCGCCGGAACATGTTCCGGAAGCGCCGGAACATGTTCCGGAAGCGCCGGAACATGTTCCGGAAGGACCCGAACATGTTCCGGAGGCACCGGAACATGTTCCGGAAGCACCGGAACATGTTCCGGAAGCAGCGGAACATGTTCCGGAAGCGCCGAAATATGTTCCGGAAGCGCCGAGACATGTTCCGGAAGGACCGGAACATGTTCCGGAAGCACCGGAACATGTTCCGGAAGGACAGGAACATGTTCCGGAAGCACCGGAACATGTTCCGGGAGCGCCGGAACATGTTCCGGACGCGCCGGAACATGTTCCGGAAGCACCGGAACATGTTCCGGAAGCACCGGAACATGTTCCGGAAGCGCCGGAACATGTTCCGGAAGGACCGGAACATGTTCCGGAAGGACCGGAACATGTGTCGGAAGCGCCGGAACATGTTCCGGAAGCGCCGGAACATGTTACGGAAGCACCGGAATATGTTCCGGAAGCACCGGAACATGTTCCGGTAGCGCCGGAACATGTTCCGGAAGCGCCGGAACATGTTCCGGAAGGACCGGAACATGTTCCGGGAGGACCGGAACATGTGTCGGAAGCGCCGGAACATGTTCAGGAAGCGCCGGAACATGTTCCGGAAGCACCGGAACATGTTCCGGAAGCACCGGAACATGTTCCGGAAGCGCCGGAACATGTTCCGGAAGCACCGGAACATGTTCCGGAAGCACCGGAACATGTTCCGGAAGCGCCGAAACATGTTCCGGAAGCACCGGAACATGTTCCGGAAGCTCCGGACCATGTTCTGGAAGCGCCGGAACATGTTCTGGAAGCACCGGAACATGTTCCGGAAGCGCCGGAAGCGCCGGAACATGTTGCCGAAGCACCGGAACATGTTCTGGAAGCGCCGGAACATGTTCTGAAAGCACCGGAACATGTTACGGAAGCGCCGGAACATGTTCCGGAAGCGTCGGAACATGTTCCGGAAGCGCCAGAACATGCTCCGGAAGGACCGGAACATGTACCGGAAGGACCGGAACATGTTCCGGAAGGACCGGAACATGTTCCGGAGGCACCGGAACATTTTCCGGAAGCACCGGAACATGTTCCGGAATCACCAGAACATGTTCCGGAAGCACCGGAACATGTTCCGGAAGCACCGGAACATGTTCCGGAAGCGCCGGAACATGTTCTGGAAGCGCTGAGACATGTTCCGGAAGCGCCGAAACATGTTCTGGAAGGACCCGAACATGTTCCGGAAGGACCGGAACATGTTCCGGAAGCACCGGAACATGTTCCGGAAGCGCCGGAACATGTTCCGGAAGGACCCGAACATGTTCCGGAAGCACCGGAAGATGTTCCGGAAGCACCGGAACATGTTCCGGAAGCACCGGAACATGTTCCGGAAGCGCCGGAACATGTTCCGGAAGCACCGGAACATGTTCCGGAAGGACCGGAACATGTTACGGAAGCGCCGGAACATGTTCCGGAAGCGTCGGAACATGTTCCGGAAGCGCCAGAACATGCTCCGGAAGGACCGGAACATGTTCCGGAAGGACCGGAACATGATCCAGAAGGACCGGAACATGATCCGGAAGCGCCGGAACATGTTCCGGAAGCGCCGGAACATGTTCCGGAAGCGCCGGAACATGTTCCGGAAGGACCCGAACATGTTCCGGAGGCACCGGAACATGTTCCGGAAGCACCGGAACATGTTCCGGAAGCAGCGGAACATGTTCCGGAAGCGCCGAAATATGTTCCGGAAGCGCCGAGACATGTTCCGGAAGGACCGGAACATGTTCCGGAAGCACCGGAATATGTTCCGGAAGGACAGGAACATGTTCCGGAAGCACCGGAACATGTTCCGGAAGCGCCGGAACATGTTCCGGACGCGCCGGAACATGTTCCGGAAGCACCGGAACTCTACGGAAGGACCAGAACATGTTCCGATGCTTCCGGAACATGTTCCGAAAGCACCGGAACATGTTCCGGAAGCGCCGGAACATGTTCCGGAAGCGCCGGAACATGTTCCGGAAGGACCGGAACATGTTCCGGAAGGACCGGAACATGTGTCGGAAGCGCCGGAACATGTTCCGGAAGCGCCGGAACATGTTCCGGAAGCACCGGAACATGTTCCGGAAGCACCGGAAAATGTTCCGGAAGCGCCGGAACATGTTCCGGAAGCGCCGGAACATGTTCCGGAAGGACCGGAACATGTGTCGGAAGCGCCGGAACATGTTCCGGAAGCGCCGGAACATGTTCCGGAAGCACCGGAACATGTTCCGGAAGCACCGGAACATGTTCTGGAAGCGCCGGAACATGTTCCGGAAGCGCCGAAACATGTTCCGGAAGGACCGGAACATGTTCCGGAAGGACCGGAACATGTTCCGGCGCTTCCGGAACATGTTCCGGCGCTTCCGGAACATGTTCCGGTGCTTCCGGAACATGTTCTGGTGCTTCCGGAACATGTTCCGGCGCTTCCGGAACATGTTCCGGCGCTTCCGACACATGTTCCGGTCCTTCCGGAACATGTTCCGGTCCTTCCGGAACATGTTCCGGCGCTTCCGGAACATGTTCCGGCGCTTCCGGAACATGTTCCGGTGCTTTCGGAACATGTTCCGGAAGCATCGGAACATGTTCTGGTCCTTCCGTAGAGTTCCGGTGCTTCCGGAACATGTTCCGGCGCGTCCGGAACATGTTCCGGCGCTTCCGGAACATGTTCCGGTGCTTCCGGAACATGTTCCTGTCCTTCCGGAACATGTTCCGGTGCTTCCGGAACATGTTCCGGTCCTTCCGGAACATGTCTCGGCGCTTCCGGAACATATTTCGGCGCTTCCGGAACATGTTCCGCTGCTTCCGGAACATGTTCCGGTGCTTCCGGAACATGTTCCGGTGCCTCCGGAACATGTTCGGGTCCTTCCGGAACATGTTCCGGCGCTTCCGGAACATGTTCCGGCCCTTTCGGAACATGTTCCGGCGCTTCCGGATCATGTTCCGGTCCTTCCGGAACATGTTCCGGTCCTTCCGGAACATGTTCTGGTCCTTCCGGAGCATGTTCTGGCGCTTCCGGAACATGTTCCGACGCTTCCGGAACATGTTCCGGCGCTTCCGTAACATGTTCCGGTCCTTCCGGAACATGTTCCGGTGCTTCCGGAACATGTTCCGGCGCTTCCGGAACATGTTCCGGCGCTTCCGGAACATGTTCCGGTGCTTCCGGAACATGTTCCGGTGCTTCCGGAACATCTTCCGGTGCTTCCGGAACATGTTCGGGTCCTTCCGGAACATGTTCCGGCGCTTCCGGAACATGTTCCGGTCCTTCCGGAACATGTTCGGGTCCTTCCAGAACATGTTTCGGCGCTTCCGGAACATGTCTCAGCGCTTCCAGAACATGTTCCGGCGCTTCCGGAACATGTTCCGGTGCTTCCGGAACATGTTCCGGTGCTTCCGGAACATGTTCTGGTGATTCCGGAACATGTTCCGGTGCTTCCGGAAAATGTTCCGGTGCCTCCGGAACATGTTCCGGTCCTTCCGGAACATGTTCCGGTCCTTCCGGTAAATGTTCCGGTCCTTCCGGAGCATGTTCTGGCGCTTCCGGAACATGTTCCGACGCTTCCGGAACATGTTCCGGCGCTTCCGTAACATGTTCCGGTGCTTTCAGAACATGTTCCGGCGCTTCCAGAACATGTTCCGGTGCTTCGGCAACATGTTCCGGCGCTTCCGGAACATGTTCCGGCGCTTCCGGAACATGTTCCGGTGCTTCCGGAACATGTTGCGGCGCTTCCAGAACATGTTCCGGAGCTTCCGGAACATGTTCCGGCGCTTCCGGAACATGTTTCGGCGCTTCCGGAACATGTTCCGGTGCTTCCGGAACATGTTCCGGTGCTTCCGGAACATGTTCCGGCGCTTCCGGAACATGTTCCGGTGCTTCCGGAACATGTTCCGGTGCTTCCGGAACATGTTCCGGCGCTTCCTGAACATGTTCCGGCGCTTCCGACACATGTTCCGGTCCTCCCGGAACATGTTCCGGTCCTTCCGGAACATGTTCCGGCGCTTCCGGAACATGTTCCGGCGCTACCGGAACATGTTCCGGTGCTTCCGGAACATATTCCGGTGCTTCCGTAACATGTTCCGGCGCTTCCGGAACATGTTCCGGCGCTTCCGACACATGTTCCGGTCCTTCCGGAACATGTTCCGGCGCTTCCGGAACATGTTCCGGTGCTTCCGGAACATGTTCCGGTGCTTCCGGAACATGTTCCGGCGCTTCCGGAACATGTTCCGGCGCTTCTGACACATGTTCCGGTCCTTCCGGAACATGTTCCGGTCCTTCCGGAACATGTTCCGGCGCTTCCGGAACATGTTCCGCTGCTTCCGGAACATGTTCCGGTGCTTCCGGAACATGTTCCGGCGCTTCCGAAACATGTTCCGGTTCTTCCGGAACATGTTCCGGTGCTTCCGGAACATGTTCCGGTGCTTCCGGAACATGTTCCGGTCCTTCCGGAACATGTTCCGGTGCTTCCGGAACATGTTCCGGCGCTTCCGAAACATGTTCCGGTGCTTCCGGAACATGTTCCTGTCCTTCCGGAACATGTTCCGGCGCTTCCGGAACATGTTCCGGTCCTTCCGGAACATGTTTCGGCGCTTCCGGAACATGTTTCGGCGCTTCCGGAACATGTTCCGCTGCTTCCGGAACATGTTCCGGTGCTTCCGGAACATGTTCCGGTGCTTCCGGAACATGTTCCGGTGCTTCCGGAACATGTTCCGGCGCTTCCGAAACATGTTCCGGCGCTTCCGGAACACGTTCCGGTCCTTCCGGAACATGTTCCGGCGCTTCCAGAACATGTTCCGGTGCTTCGGGAACATGTTCCGGCGCTTCCGGAACACGTTCCGGCGCTTCCGGAACATGTTCCGGTTCTTCCGGAACATGTTCCGGTGCTTCCGGAACATGTTCCAGCGCTTCCGGAACATTTTCCGGTGCTTCCAGAACATGTTCCGGCGATTCCGGGAACATGTTCCGGCGCTTCCGGGAACATGTTCCGGTGCATCCGGAACATGTTCCGACGCTTCCGGAAGATGTTCCGGTGCTTCCGGAAGATGTTCCGGTGCTTCCGGAACATGTTCCGGCGCTTCCGAAACATGTTCCGGTGCTTTCGGAACATGTTCCGGCGCTTCCGGAACATGTTCCGGCGCTTCCGGAACATGTTCCGGTCCTTCCAGAACATGTTCCGGTCCTTCCGGAACATGTTCCGGCCCTTCTGGAACATGTTCCGGCGCTTCCGGAACATGTTCCGGCGCTTCTGGAACATGTTCCGGCCCTTCCGGAACATGTTCCGGCGCTTCCGGAACATGTTCCGGCGCTTCTGGAACATGTTCCGGTTCTTTCGGAACATGTTCCGGTCCTTCCGGAACATGTTCCGGCCCTTCCGGAACATGTTCCGGCGCTTCCGGAACATGTTCCGGTTCTTTCGGAACATGTTCCGGTCCTGCCGGAACATGTTGCAGCGCTTCCGTAACATGTTCCGGTGCTTCCAGAACATGTTCCGGTGCTTCCGGAACATGTTCCGGCGCTTCCTGAACATGTTCCGGCGCTTCCAGAACATGTTCCGGTCCTTCCGGAACATGTTCCGGCGCTTCCGGAACATGTTCCGGTGCTTCCAGAACATGTTCCGGTGCTTCCGGAACATGTTTCGGCGCTTCCGGAACATGTTCCGGTCCTTCCGGAACATGTTCCGGTGCTTCCAGAACATGTTCCGGTGCTTCCGGAACATGTTCCGGTGCTTCCGGAACATGTTCTGGTGATTCCGGAACATGTTCCGGTGCTTCCGGAAAATGTTCCGGTGCCTCCGGAACATGTTCCGGTCCTTCCGGAACATGTTCCGGTCCTTCCGGTAAATGTTCCGGTCCTTCCGGAGCATGTTCTGGCGCTTCCGGAACATGTTCCGACGCTTCCGGAACATGTTCCGGCGCTTCCGTAACATGTTCCGGTGCTTTCAGAACATGTTCCGGCGCTTCCAGAACATGTTCCGGTGCTTCGGCAACATGTTCCGGCGCTTCCGGAACATGTTCCGGCGCTTCCGGAACATGTTCCGGTGCTTCCGGAACATGTTGCGGCGCTTCCAGAACATGTTCCGGAGCTTCCGGAACATGTTCCGGCGCTTCCGGAACATGTTTCGGCGCTTCCGGAACATGTTCCGGTGCTTCCGGAACATGTTCCGGTGCTTCCGGAACATGTTCCGGCGCTTCCGGAACATGTTCCGGTGCTTCCGGAACATGTTCCGGTGCTTCCGGAACATGTTCCGGCGCTTCCTGAACATGTTCCGGCGCTTCCGACACATGTTCCGGTCCTCCCGGAACATGTTCCGGTCCTTCCGGAACATGTTCCGGCGCTTCCGGAACATGTTCCGGCGCTACCGGAACATGTTCCGGTGCTTCCGGAACATATTCCGGTGCTTCCGTAACATGTTCCGGCGCTTCCGGAACATGTTCCGGCGCTTCCGACACATGTTCCGGTCCTTCCGGAACATGTTCCGGCGCTTCCGGAACATGTTCCGGTGCTTCCGGAACATGTTCCGGTGCTTCCGGAACATGTTCCGGCGCTTCCGGAACATGTTCCGGCGCTTCTGACACATGTTCCGGTCCTTCCGGAACATGTTCCGGTCCTTCCGGAACATGTTCCGGCGCTTCCGGAACATGTTCCGCTGCTTCCGGAACATGTTCCGGTGCTTCCGGAACATGTTCCGGCGCTTCCGAAACATGTTCCGGTTCTTCCGGAACATGTTCCGGTGCTTCCGGAACATGTTCCGGTGCTTCCGGAACATGTTCCGGTCCTTCCGGAACATGTTCCGGTGCTTCCGGAACATGTTCCGGCGCTTCCGAAACATGTTCCGGTGCTTCCGGAACATGTTCCTGTCCTTCCGGAACATGTTCCGGCGCTTCCGGAACATGTTCCGGTCCTTCCGGAACATGTTTCGGCGCTTCCGGAACATGTTTCGGCGCTTCCGGAACATGTTCCGCTGCTTCCGGAACATGTTCCGGTGCTTCCGGAACATGTTCCGGTGCTTCCGGAACATGTTCCGGTGCTTCCGGAACATGTTCCGGCGCTTCCGAAACATGTTCCGGCGCTTCCGGAACACGTTCCGGTCCTTCCGGAACATGTTCCGGCGCTTCCAGAACATGTTCCGGTGCTTCGGGAACATGTTCCGGCGCTTCCGGAACACGTTCCGGCGCTTCCGGAACATGTTCCGGTTCTTCCGGAACATGTTCCGGTGCTTCCGGAACATGTTCCAGCGCTTCCGGAACATTTTCCGGTGCTTCCAGAACATGTTCCGGCGATTCCGGGAACATGTTCCGGCGCTTCCGGGAACATGTTCCGGTGCATCCGGAACATGTTCCGACGCTTCCGGAAGATGTTCCGGTGCTTCCGGAAGATGTTCCGGTGCTTCCGGAACATGTTCCGGCGCTTCCGAAACATGTTCCGGTGCTTTCGGAACATGTTCCGGCGCTTCCGGAACATGTTCCGGCGCTTCCGGAACATGTTCCGGTCCTTCCAGAACATGTTCCGGTCCTTCCGGAACATGTTCCGGCCCTTCTGGAACATGTTCCGGCGCTTCCGGAACATGTTCCGGCGCTTCTGGAACATGTTCCGGCCCTTCCGGAACATGTTCCGGCGCTTCCGGAACATGTTCCGGCGCTTCTGGAACATGTTCCGGTTCTTTCGGAACATGTTCCGGTCCTTCCGGAACATGTTCCGGCCCTTCCGGAACATGTTCCGGCGCTTCCGGAACATGTTCCGGTTCTTTCGGAACATGTTCCGGTCCTGCCGGAACATGTTGCAGCGCTTCCGTAACATGTTCCGGTGCTTCCAGAACATGTTCCGGTGCTTCCGGAACATGTTCCGGCGCTTCCTGAACATGTTCCGGCGCTTCCAGAACATGTTCCGGTCCTTCCGGAACATGTTCCGGCGCTTCCGGAACATGTTCCGGTGCTTCCAGAACATGTTCCGGTGCTTCCGGAACATGTTTCGGCGCTTCCGGAACATGTTCCGGTCCTTCCGGAACATGTTCCGGCGCTTCCGGAACATGTTCCGGTCCTTCCGGAACATGTTCCGGTCCTTCCGGAACATGTTCCGGCGCTTCCAGAACATGTTCTGGTCCTTCCGGAACATGTTCCGGCGCTTCCGGAACATGTTCCGGTCCTTCCGGAACATGTTCCGGCGCTCCCGGAACATGTTCCGGCGCTTCCGGAACATGTTCCGGCGCTTCCGGAACATGTTCCGGTGCTTTCGGAACATGTTCCGGTCCTTCCGGAACATGTTCGGGTCCTTCCGGAACATTTTCCGGCGCTTCCGGAACATGTTCCGGTCCTTCGGGAACATGTTTCGGTGCTTCCGGAACATGTTCCGGTCCTTCCGGAACATGTTCGGGTCCTTCCGGAACATGTTTCGGCGCTTCCGGAACATGTTTCAGCGCTTCCAGAACATGTTCCGGTCCTTCCGGAACATGTTCCGGTGCTTCCGGAACATGTTCCGGTGCTTCCGGAACATGTTCCGGTGCTTCCGGAACATGTTCCGGTGCTTCCGGAACATGTTCCGGCGCTTCCGGAACATGTTCCGGTCCTTCCGGAACATGTTCCGGTGCTTCCGGAACATGTTCCGGCGCTTCCGGAACATGTTCCGGTGCTTTCGGAACATGTTCCGGAAGCATCAGAACATGGTCCGGTCCTTCCGGAACATGTTCCGGTGCTTCCGGAACATGTTCCGGCGCTTCCGGAACATGTTCCTGAAGCACCGGAACATGTTCCGGCGCTTCCCGAACATGTTCCGGTCCTTCCGGAACATGTTCCGGTCCTTCCGGAACATGTTCCGGTGCTTCCGGAACATGTTCCGGTCCTTCCGGAACATGTTCGGGTCCTTCCGGAACATGTTCCGGCGCTTCCGGAACATGTTCCGGTCCTTCCGGAACATGTTCTGGTGCTTCCGGAACATGTTCCGGTCCTTCCGGAACATGTTCGGGTCCTTCCGGAACATGTTTCGGCGCTTCCGGAACATGTTTCAGCGCTTCCGGAACATGTTCCGGTGCTTCCGGAACATGTTCCGGTGCTTCCGGAACATGTTCCGGTGCTTCCGGAACGTGTTCCGGCGCTTCCAGAACATGTTCCGGTGCTTCGGGAACATGTTCCGGCGCTTCCGGAACATGTTCCGGCGCTTCCGGAACATGTTCCGGTGCTTCCGAAACATGTTCCGGTGCTTCCGGAACATGTTCCGGCGCTTCCGGAACATGTTCCGGTGCTTCCGGAACATGTTCCGGTGCTTCCGGAACATGTTTCGGCGCTTCCGGAACATGTTCCGGTGCTTCCGGAACATGTTCCGGTGCTTCCGGAACATGTTCCGGCGCTTCTGGAACATGTTCCGGCGCTTCCGGAACATGTTCCGGTGCTTCCGGAACATGTTCCGGTCCTTCCGGAACATGTTCTGGTGCTTCAGGAACATGTTCCGGTGCTTCCGGAACACGTTCCGGTCCTTCCGGAACATGTTCCGGCGCTTCCCGAACATGTTCCGGTCCTTCCGGAACATGTTCCGGTCCTTCCGGAACATGTTCCGGTGCTTCCGGAACATGTTCCGGTCCTTCCGGAACATGTTCGGGTCCTTCCGGAACATGTTCCGGCGCTTCCGGAACATGTTCCGGTCCTTCCGGAACATGTTCTGGTGCTTCCGGAACATGTTCCGGTCCTTCCGGAACATGTTCGGGTCCTTCCGGAACATGTTTCGGCGCTTCCGGAACATGTTTCAGCGCTTCCGGAACATGTTCCGGTGCTTCCGGAACATGTTCCGGTGCTTCCGGAACGTGTTCCGGCGCTTCCAGAACATGTTCCGGTGCTTCGGGAACATGTTCCGGCGCTTCCGGAACATGTTCCGGCGCTTCCGGAACATGTTCCGGTGCTTCCGAAACATGTTCCGGTGCTTCCGGAACATGTTCCGGCGCTTCCGGAACATGTTCCGGTGCTTCCGGAACATGTTCCGGTGCTTCCGGAACATGTTCCGGCGCTTCCGGAACATGTTCCGGTGCTTCCGGAACATGTTCCGGCGCTTCCGGAACATGTTCCGGCGCTTCCGGAACATGTTCCGGCGCTTCCGGAACATGTTCCGGTGCTTCCGGAACATGTTCCGGAAGCGCCGGAACATGTTCCCGAAGCACCGGAACATGTTCCGGCGCTTCCGACACATGTTCCGGCGCTTCCGACACATGTTCCGGTCCTTCCGGAACATGTTCCGGTCCTTCCGGAACATGTTTCGGCGCTTCCGGAACATGTTCCGGTGCTTCCGGAACATGTTCCGGTGCTTCCGGAACATGTTCCGGCGCTTCCGGAACATGTTCCGGCGCTTCCGACACATGTTCCGGTCCTTCCGGAACATGTTCCGGCGCTTCCGGAACATGTTCCGGCGCTTCCGGAACATGTTCCGGTGCTTCCGGAACATGTTCCGGTGCTTCCGGAACATGTTCCGGCGCTTCCGGAACATGTTCCGGCGCTTCCGACACATGTTCCGGTCCTTCCGGAACATGTTCCGGTCCTTCCGGAACATGTTCCGGCGCTTCCGGAACATGTTCCGGCGCTTCCGGAACATGTTCCGGTGCTTTCGGAACATGTTCCGGAAGCATCGGAACATGTTCTGGTCCTTCCGTAGAGTTCCGGTGCTTCCGGAACATGTTCCGGCGCGTCCGGAACATGTTCCGGCGCTTCCGGAACATGTTCCGGTGCTTCCGGAACATGTTCCTGTCCTTCCGGAACATGTTCCGGTGCTTCCGGAACATGTTCCGGTCCTTCCGGAACATGTCTCGGCGCTTCCGGAACATATTTCGGCGCTTCCGGAACATGTTCCGGAAGCGCCGGAACATGTTCCGGAAGGACCCGAACATGTTCCGGAGGCACCGGAACATGTTCCGGAAGCACCGGAACATGTTCCGGAAGCAGCGGAACATGTTCCGGAAGCGCAGAAATATGTTCCGGAAGCGCCGAGACATGTTCCGGAAGGACCGGAACATGTTCCGGAAGCACCGGAACATGTTCCGGAAGGACAGGAACATGTTCCGGCGCTTCCGGATCATGTTCCGGTCCTTCCGGAACATGTTCCGGTCCTTCCGGAACATGTTCCGGTCCTTCCGGAGCATGTTCTGGCGCTTCCGGAACATGTTCCGACGCTTCCGTAACATGTTCCGGTGCTTCCGTAACATGTTCCGGCGCTTCCGGAACATGTTCCGGTGCTTCTGGAACATGTTCCGGCGCTTCCGGAACATGTTCCGGTGCTTCCGGAACATGTTCCGGTGCTTCCGGAACATGTTCGGGTCCTTCCGGAACATGTTCGGGTCCTTCCGGAACATGTTCCGGCGCTTCCGGAACATGTTCCGGTCCTTCCGGAACATGTTCCGGTGCTTCCGGAACATGTTCCGGTCCTTGCGGAACATGTTCGGGTCCTTCCAGAACATGTTTCGGCGCTTCCGGAACATGTTTCAGCGCTTCCGGAACATGTTCCAGCGCTTCCGGAACATGTTCCGGTGCTTCCGGAACATGTTCGGGTGCTTCCGGAACATGTTCTGGTGATTCCGGAACATGTTCCGGTGCTTCCGGAACATGTTCCGGTGCCTCCGGAACATGTTCGGGTCCTTCCGGAACATGTTGCGGCGCTTCCGGAACATGTTCCGGTCCTTCCGGAACATGTTCCGGTCCTTCCGGAACATGTTCCGGCGCTTCCGGAACATGTTCCGGTCCTTCCGGTACATGTTCCGGTCCTTCCGGAGCATGTTCTGGCGATTCCGGAACATGTTCCGACGCTTCCGGAACATGTTCCGGCGCTTCCGTAACATGTTCCGGTGCTTTCAGAACATGTTCCGGCGCTTCCGGAACATGTTCCGGTGCTTCGGGAACATGTTCCGGCGCTTCCGGAACATGTTCCGGCGCTTCCGGAACATGTTCCGGTGCTTCTGGAACATGTTCCGGCGCTTCCAGAACATGCTCCGGTGCTTCCGGAACATGTTCCGGTGCTTCCGGAACATGTTTCGGCGCTTCCGGAACATGTTCCGGTGCTTCCGGAACATGTTCCGGTGCTTCCGGAACATGTTCCGGCGCTTCCGGAACATGTTCCGGTGCGTCCGGAACATGTTCCGGTGCTTCCGGAACATGTTCCGGCGCTTCCTGAACATGTTCCGGCGCTTCCGACACATGTTCCGGTCCTCCCGGAACATGTTCCGGTCCTTCCGGAACATGTTCCGCCGTTTCCGGAACATGTTCCGGCGCTTCCGGAACATGTTCTGGCGCTTCCGACACATGTTCCGGTCCTTCCGGAACATGTTCCGGTCCTTCCGGAACATGTTCCGGCGCTTCCGGAACATGTTCCGGCGCTTCCGGAACATGTTCCGGTGCTTCCAGACCATGTTCCGGTGCTTCCGGAACATGTTCCGGCGCTTCCGGAACATGTTCCGGCGCTTCTGACACATGTTCCGGTCCTTCCGGAACATGTTCCGGTCCTTCCGGAACATGTTCCGGCGCTTCCGGAACATGTTCCGGCGCTTCCGGAACATGTTCCGGTGCTTTCGGAACATGTTCCGGAAGCATCGGAACATGTTCCGGTCCTTCCGGAACATGTCCCGGTCCTTCCGGAACATGTTCCGGCGCGTCCGGAACATGTTCCGGCGCTTCCGGAACATGTTCCGGTGCTTCCGGAACATGTTCCGGTGCTTCCGGAACCTGTTCCTGTCCTTCCGGAACATGTTCCGGTGCTTCCGGAACATTTTCCGGTCCTTCCGGAACATGTTTCGGCGCTTCCGGAACATGTTTCGGCGCTTCCGGAACATGATCCGCTGCTTCCGGAACATGTTCCGGTGCTTCCGGAACATGTTCCGGTGCCTCCGGAACATGTTCGGGTCCTTCCGGAACATGTTCCGGCGCTTCCGGAACATGTTCCGCTGCTTCCGGAACATGTTCCGGTGCTTCCGGAACATGTTCCGGTGCCTCCGGAACATGTTCGGGTCCTTCCGGAACATGTTCCGGTGCGTCCCGAACATGTTCCGGCGCTTCCGGAACATGTTCCGGTGCTTCCGGAACATGTTCCTGTCCTTCCGGAACATGTTCCGGCGCTTCCCGAACATGTTCCGGTCCTTCCGGAACATGTTCCGGTGCTTCCGGAACATGTTCCGGTCCTTCCGGAACATGTTTCGGCGCTTCCGGAACATGTTCCGGCGCTTCCGGAACATGTTCCGCTGCTTCCGGAACATGTTCTGGTGCTTCCGGAACATGTTCCGGTGCCTCCGGAACATGTTCGGGTCCTTCCGGAACATGTTCCGGCGCTTCCAGAACATGTTCCGGCGCTTCCGGAACATGTTCCGGCGCTTCCGGATCATGTTCCGGTCCTTCCGGAACATGTTCCGGTCCTTCCGGAGCATGTTCTGGCGCTTCCGGAACATGTTCCGACGCTTCCGGAACATGTTCCGGTGCTTCCGGAACATGTTCCGGCGCTTCCTGAACATGTTCCGGCGCTTCCGACACATGTTCCGGTCCTCCCGGAACATGTTCCGGTCCTTCCGGAACATGTTCCGGCGCTTCCGGAACATGTTCCGGCGCTTCCGGAACATGTTCCGGCGCTTCCGGAACATGTTCCTGTGCTTCCGGAACATGTTCCGGTGCTTCCAGAACATGTTCCTGTCCTTCCGGAACATGTTCCGGCGCTTCCGGAACATGTTCCGCTGCTTCCGGAACATGTTCCGGTGCTTCCGGAATATGTTCCGGTGCCTCCGGAAAATGTTCTGGTCCTTCCGGAACATGTTCCGGCGCTTCCGGAACATGTTCCGGCGCTTGCGGAACATGTTCCGGCGCTTCCGGATCATGTTCCGGTCCTTCCGGAACATGTTCCGGTCCTTCCGGAACATGTTCCGGTCCTTCCGGAGCATGTTCTGGCGCTTCCGGAACATGTTCTGACGCTTCCGAAACATGTTCCGGCGCTTCGGTAACATGTTCCGCTGCTTCCAGAACATGTTCCGGCGCTTCCGGAACATGTTCCGGCGCTTCCGGAACATGTTCCGGTGCTTCCGGAACATGTTCCGGTGCTTCCGGAACATGTTACGGCGCTTCCAGAACATGTTCCGGCGCCTCCGGAACACGTTCCGGTGCTTCCGGAACATGTTCCGGCGCTTCCGGGAACATGTTCCGGTGCTTCCGGAACATGTTCCGGCGCTTCCGGAACATGTTCCGGTTCTTCCGGAACATGTTCCGGTGCTTCCGAAACATGTTCCGGTGCTTTCGGAACATGTTCCGGCGCTTCCGGAACATGTTCCGGCGCTTCCGGAACATGTTCCGCTGCTTCCGGAACATGTTCCGGTCCTTCCAGAACATGTTCCGGTCCTTCCGGAACATGTTCCGGCCCTTCCGGAACATGTTCCGGCGCTTCCGGAACATGTTCCGGTTCTTTCGGAACATGTTCCGGTGCTTTCGGAACATGTTCCGGAAGCATCGGAACATGTTCCGGTCCTTCCGGAACATGTTCCGGTGCGTCCGGAACATGTTCCGGCGCTTCCGGAACATGTTCCTGTCCTTCCGGAACATGTTCCGGTGCTTCCGGAACATGTTCCTGTCCTTCCGGAACATGTTCCGGTGCTTCCGGAACATGTTCCTGTCCTTCCGGAACATGTTCCGGCGCTTCCGGAACATGTTCCGGTCCTTCCGGAACATGTTCCGGTGCTTCCGGAACATGTTCCGGTCCTTCCGGAACATGTTTCGGCGCTTCCGGAACATGTTTCGGCGCTTCCGGAACATGTTCCGCTGCTTCCGGAACATGTTCTGGTGCTTCCGGAACATGTTCCGGTGCCTCCGGAACATGTTCGGGTCCTTCCGGAACATGTTCCGGCGCTTCCAGAACATGTTCCGGCGCTTCCGGAACATGTTCCGGCGCTTCCGGATCATGTTCCGGTCCTTCCGGAACATGTTCCGGTCCTTCCGGAGCATGTTCTGGCGCTTCCGGAACATGTTCCGACGCTTCCGGAACATGTTCCGGCGCTTCCGTAACATGTTCCGGTGCTTCCGGAACATGTTCCGGTGCTTCCGGAACATGTTCCGGCGCTTCCAGAACATGTTCCGGCGCTTCCGGAACATGTTCCGGTGCTTCCGGAACATGTTCCGGCGCTTCCGGAACATGTTCCGGTGCTTCCGGAACATGTTCCGGTCCTTCCGGAACATGTTCCGGTGCTTCCGGAACATGTTCCGGCGCTTCCGGAACATGTTCCGGTCCGGTGCCTCCGGAACATGTTCGGGTCCTTCCGGAACATGTTCTGGCGCTTCCGGAACATGTTCCGGCGCTTCCGGATCATGTTCCGGTCCTTCCGGAACATGTTCCGGTCCTTCCGGAACATGTTCCGGTCCTTCCGGAGCATGTTCTGGCGCTTTCGGAACATGTTCCGACGCTTCCGGAACATGTTCCGGCGCTTCCGTAACATGTTCCGGTGCTTCCAGAACATGTTCCGGCGCTTCCGGAACATGTTCCGGCGCTTCCGGAACACGTTCCGGTGCTTCTGGAACAGGTTCCGGTGCTTCCGGAACATGTTCCGGTCCTTCCGGAACATGTTCCGGCGCTTCCAGAACATGTTCTGGCGCCTCCGGAACATGTTCCGGTGCTTCCGGAACATGTTCCGGCGCTTCCGGAACATGATCCGGTGCTTGCGGAACATGTTCCGGTGCTTCAGGAACATGTTCCGGTGCTTCCGGAATATGTTCCAGCGCTTCCGGAACATTTTCCGGTGCTTCCAGAACATGTTCCGGCGCTTCCGGGAACATGTTCCGGCGCTTCCGGGAACATGTTCCGGTCCTTCCGGAACATGTTCCGACGCATCCGGAAGATGTTCCGCTGCTTCTGGAACATGTTCCGGTCCTTCCGGAACATGTTCCGGTGCTTCCGGAACATGTTCCGGTTCTTCCGGAACATGTTTCGGCGCTTCCGGATCATGTTCCGGTCCTTCCGGAACATGTTCCGGTCCTTCCGGAGCATGTTCTGGCGCTTCCGGAACATGTTCCGACGCTTCCGGAACATGTTCCGGCGCTTCCGTAACATGTTCCGGTGCTTCCGGAACATGTTCCGGTGCTTCCGGAACATGTTCCGGCGCTTCCGGAACATGTTCCGGCGCCTCCGGAACATGTTTCGGTGCTTCCGGAACATGTTCCGGCGCTTCCGGAACATGATCCGGCGCTTCCGGAACATGTTCCGGTGCTTCCGGAACATGTTCCGGCGCTTCCGGAAGACGTTCCGGTGCTTCCGGAACATGTTCCGGTCCTTCCGGAACATGTTCCGGTGCTTCCGGAACATGTTCCGGCGCTTCCGAAACATGTTCCGGTTCTTCCAGAACATGTTCCGGTCCTTCCGGAACATGTTCCGGTGCTTCCGGAACATGTTCCGGTCCTTCCGGAACATGTTTCGGCGCTTCCGGAACATGTGTCGGCGCTTCCAGAACATGTTCCGCTGCTTCCGGAACATGTTCCGGTGCTTCCGGAACATGTTCCGGTGCCTCCGGAACATGTTCGGGTCCTTCCGGAACATGTTCTGGCGCTTCCGGAACATGTTCCGGCGCTTCCGGAACATGTTCCGGCGCTTCCGGATCATGTTCCGGTGCTTCCGGAACATGTTCCGGTCCTTCCAGAACATGCTCCGGTCCTTCCGGAGCATGTTCTGGCGCTTCCGGAACATGTTCCGACGCTTCCGGAACATGTTCCGGTGCTTCCGGAACATGTTCCGGTCCTTCCGGAACATGTTCCGGCGCTTCCGGAACATGTTCCGGTGCTTCCAGAACATGTTCCGGCGCCTCCGGAACATGTTCCGGTGCTTCCGGAACATGTTCCGGCGCTTCCGGAACATGATCCGGCGCTTCCGGAACATGTTCCGGTGCTTTCGGAACATGGTCCGGTGCTTCCGGAACATGTTCCGGTCCTTCCTAAACATGTTCCGGTGCTTCCGGAACATGTTCCGGCGCTTCCGAAACATGTTCCGGGTATTCCAGAACATGTTCCGGTCCTTCCGGAACATGTTCCGGTGCTTCCGTAACATGTTCCGGTGCTTCCGGAACATGTTCCGGTTCTTCCAGAACATGTTCCGGTCCTTCCGGAACATGTTCCGGTGCTTCCGTAACATGTTCCGGCGCCTCCGGAACATGTTCCGGTGCTTCCGGAACATGTTCCGGCGCTTCCGGAACATGATCCGGCGCTTCCGGAACATGTTCCGGTGCTTCCGGAACATGGTCCGGTGCTTCCGGAACATGTTCCGGTCCTTCCGAAACATGTTCCGGTGCTTCCGGAACATGTTCCGGCGCTTCCGAAACATGTTCCGGTTCTTCCAGAACATGTTCCGGTCCTTCCGGAACATGTTCCGGTGCTTCCGTAACATGTTCCGGTGCTTCCGGAACATGTTCCGGTGCTTCAGGAACATGTTCCAGCGCTTCCGGAACATTTTCCGGTGCTTCCAGAACATGTTCCGGCGCTTCCGGGAACATGTTCCGGCGCTTCCGGGAACATGTTCCGGTCCTTCCGGAACATGTTCCGACGCTTCCAGAAGATGTTCCGGTGCTTCCGGAAGATGTTCCGGTGCTTCCGGAACATGTTCCGGCGCTTCCGAAACATGTTCCGGTGCTTTCAGAACATGTTCCGGCGCTTCCGGAACATGTTCCGGTGCTTCCGGAACATGTTCCGGTCCTTCCAGAACATGTTCCGGTCCTTCCGGAACATGTTCCGGCCCTTCCGGAACATGTTCCGGCGCTTCCGGAACATGTTCCGGCGCCTCTGGAACATGTCCCGGTTCTTTCGGAACATGTTCCGGTCCTTCCGGAACATGTTCCGGTGCCTCCGGAACATGTTCCGGTCCTTCCGGAACATGTTTCGGCGCTTCCGGAACATGTTTCGGTGCTTCCGGAACATGTTCCGGTCCTTCCGGAATATGTTCCGGGGCTTCCGGAACATGTTCCGGCGCTTCTGGAACATGTTCCGGTTCTTTCGGAACATGTTCCGGTCCTTCCGGAACATGTTCCGGCCCTTCTGGAACATGTTCCGGCGCTTCCGGAACATGTTCCGCACCTTCCGGAACATGTTCCGGCGCTTCCGGAACATGTTCCGGTCCTTCCCGAACATGTTCCGGTGCTCCCGGAACATGTTCCGGTGCGTCCGGAACATGTTCCGGCGCTTCCGGAACATGTTCCGGTGCTTCCGGAACATGTTCCGGTGCTTCCGGAACATGTTCCGGCGCTTCCGGAACATGTTCCGGCGCCTCCGGAACATGTTTCGGTGCTTCCGGAACATGTTCCGGCGCTTCCGGAACATGATCCGGCGCTTCCGGAACATGTTCCGGTGCTTCCGGAACATGTTCCGGCGCTTCCGGAAGACGTTCCGGTGCTTCCGGAACATGTTCCGGTCCTTCCGGAACATGTTCCGGTGCTTCCGGAACATGTTCCGGCGCTTCCGAAACATGTTCCGGTTCTTCCCGAACATGTTCCGGTCCTTCCGGAACATGTTCCGGTGCTTCCGGAACATGTTCCGGTCCTTCCGGAACATGTTTCGGCGCTTCCGGAACATGTTTCGGCGCTTCCAGAACATGTTCCGCTGCTTCCGGAACATGTTCCGGTGCTTCCGGAACATGTTCCGGTGCCTCCGGAACATGTTCGGGTCCTTCCGGAACATGTTCTGGCGCTTCCGGAACATGTTCCGGCGCTTCCGGAACATGTTCCGGCGCTTCCGGATCATGTTCCGGTGCTTCCGGAACATGTTCCGGTCCTTCCGGAACATGCTCCGGTCCTTCCGGAGCATGTTCTGGCGCTTCCGGAACATGTTCCGACGCTTCCGGAACATGTTCCGGTGCTTCCGGAACATGTTCCGGTCCTTCCGGAACATGTTCCGGCGCTTCCGGAACATGTTCCGGCGCTTCCAGAACATGTTCCGGCGCCTCCGGAACATGTTCCGGTGCTTCCGGAACATGTTCCGGCGCTTCCGGAACATGATCCGGCGCTTCCGGAACATGTTCCGGTGCTTTCGGAACATGGTCCGGTGCTTCCGGAACATGTTCCGGTCCTTCCGAAACATGTTCCGGTGCTTCCGGAACATGTTCCGGCGCTTCCGAAACATGTTCCGGGTATTCCAGAACATGTTCCGGTCCTTCCGGAACATGTTCCGGTGCTTCCGTAACATGTTCCGGTGCGTCCGGAACATGTTCCGGTTCTTCCAGAACATGTTCCGGTCCTTCCGGAACATGTTCCGGTGCTTCCGTAACATGTTCCGGCGCCTCCGGAACATGTTCCGGTGCTTCCGGAACATGTTCCGGCGCTTCCGGAACATGATCCGGCGCTTCCGGAACATGTTCCGGTGCTTCCGGAACATGGTCCGGTGCTTCCGGAACATGTTCCGGTCCTTCCGAAACATGTTCCGGTGCTTCCGGAACATGTTCCGGCGCTTCCGAAACATGTTCCGGTTCTTCCAGAACATGTTCCGGTCCTTCCGGAACATGTTCCGGTGCTTCCGTAACATGTTCCGGTGCTTCCGGAACATGTTCCGGTGCTTCCGGAACATGTTCCAGCGCTTCCGGAACATTTTCCGGTGCTTCCAGAACATGTTCCGGCGCTTCCGGGAAGATGTTCCGGCGCTTCCGGGAACATGTTCCGGTCCTTCCGGAACATGTTCCGACGCTTCCAGAAGATGTTCCGGTGCTTCCGGAAGATGTTCCGGTGCTTCCGGAACATGTTCCGGCGCTTCCGAAACATGTTCCGGTGCTTTCAGAACATGTTCCGGCGCTTCCGGAACATGTTCCGGTGCTTCCGGAACATGTTCCGGTCCTTCCAGAACATGTTCCGGTCCTTCCGGAACATGTTCCGGCCCTTCCGGAACATGTTCCGGCGCTTCCGGAACATGTTCCGGCGCCTCTGGAACATGTCCCGGTTCTTTCGGAACATGTTCCGGTCCTTCCGGAACATGTTCCGGTGCCTCCGGAACATGTTCCGGTCCTTCCGGAACATGTTTCGGCGCTTCCGGAACATGTTTCGGTGCTTCCGGAACATGTTCCGGTCCTTCCGGAATATGTTCCGGGGCTTCCGGAACATGTTCCGGCGCTTCTGGAACATGTTCCGGTTCTTTCGGAACATGTTCCGGTCCTTCCGGAACATGTTCCGGCCCTTCTGGAACATGTTCCGGCGCTTCCGGAACATGTTCCGGTTCTTTCGGAACATGTTCCGGCGCTTCCGGAACATGTTCCGGTCCTTCCCGAACATGTTCCGGTGCTCCCGGAACATGTTCCGGTGCGTCCGGAACATGTTCCGGCGCTTCCGGAACATGTTCCGGTGCTTCCGGAACATGTTCCGGTGCTTCCGGAACATGTTCCTGTCCTTCCGGAACATGTTCCGGCGCTTCCGGAACATGTTCCGGTCCTTCCGGAACATGTTCCGGTGCTTCCGGAACATGTTTCGGCGCTTCCGGAACATGTTCCGGTGCTTCCGGAACATGTTCCGGTCCTTCCGGAACATGTTCCGGTCCTTCCGGAACATGTTTCGGCGCTTCCGGAACATGTTTCGGCGCTTCCGGAACATGTTCCGCTGCTTCCGGAACATGTTCCGGTGCTTCCGGAACATGTTCCGGCGCCTCCGGAACATGTTCGGGTCCTTCGGGAACATCTTCCGGCGCTTCCGGAACATGTTCCGGCGCTTCCGGAACATGTTCCGGCGCTTCCGGATCATGTTCCGGTCCTTCCGGAACATGTTCCGGTCCTTCCGGAGCATGTTCTGGCGCTTCCGGAACATGTTCCGACGCTTCCGGAACATGTTCCGGCGCTTCCGTAACATTTTCCGGTGCTTCCAGAACATGTTCCGGCGCTTCCGGAACATGTTCCGGCGCTTCCCGAACATGTTCCGGTGCTTCCGGAACATGTTCCCGTGCTTCCGGAACATGTTCCGGTCCTTCCCGAACATTTTCCGGTGCTTCCAGAACATGTTCCGGTGCTTCCAGAACATGTTCCGGCGCTTCCGGAACATGTTCCGGCGCTTCCCGAACATGTTCCGGCGCTTCCGGAACATGATCCGGCGCTTCCGGAACATGCTCCGGTGCTTCCGGAACATGTTCCGGTCCTTCCGGAACATGTTCCGGTGCTTCCGGAACATTTTCTGGCGCTTCCGAAACATGTTCCGGTCCTTCCGGAACATGATCCGGCGCTTCCGGAACATGTTCCGGCGCTTCCGGAACATGTTTCGGCGCTTCCGGAACATGTTTCGGCGCTTCCGGAACATGTTCCGCTGCTTCCGGAACATGTTCCGGTGCTTCCGGAACATGTTCCGGTCCTTCCGGAACATGTTCCGGTGCTTCCGGAACATGTTCCGGCGCTTCCGAAACATGTTCCGGTTCTTCCGGAACATGTTCCCGTGCTTCCGGAACATGTTCCGGCGCTTCCGGAACATGTTCCGGTGCTTCCGGAACATGTTCCGGTGCTTCCGGAACATGTTCCGGTCCTTCCGGAACATGTTCCGGTGCTTCCGGAACATGTTCCGGCGCTTCCGAAACATGTTCCGGTGCTTCCGGAACATGTTCCTGTCCTTCCGGAACATGTTCCGGCGCTTCCGGAACATGTTCCGCACCTTCCGGAACATGTTTCGGCGCTTCCGGAACATGTTCCGCTGCTTCCGGAACATGTTCCGGTGCTTCCGGAACATGTTCCGGTCCTTCCGGAACATGTTCCGGTGCTTCCGGAACATGTTCCGGCGCTTCCGAAACATGTTCCGGTTCTTCCGGAACATGTTCCGGTTCTTCCGGAACATGTTCCGGTGCTTCCGGAACATGTTCCGGCGCTTCCGGAACATGTTCCGGTGCTTCCGGAACATGTTCCGGCGCTTCCGGAACATGTTCCGGTTCTTCCGGAACATGTTCCGGTGCTTCCGGAACATGTTCCAGCGCTTCCGAAACATTTTCCGGTGCTTCCAGAACATGTTCCGGCGATTCCGGGAACATGTTTCGGCGCTTCCGGAACATGTTTCGGCGCTTCCGGAACATGTTCCGCTGCTTCCGGAACATGTTCCGGTGCTTCCGGAACATGTTCCGGCGCCTCCGGAACATGTTCTGGTCCTTCGGGAACATGTTCCGGCGCTTCCGGAACATGTTCCGGCGCTTCCGGAACATGTTCCGGCGCTTCCGGATCATGTTCCGGTCTTTCCGGAACATGTTCCGGTCCTTCCGGAACATGTTCCGGTCCTTCCGGAGCATGTTCTGGCGCTTCCGGAACATGTTCCGACGCTTCCGGAACATGTTCCGGCGCTTCCGTAACATGTTCCGGTGCTTCCAGAACATGTTCCGGCGCTTCCGGAACTTGTTCCGGCGCTTCCCGAACATGTTCCGGTGCTTCCGGAACATGTTCCCGTGCTTCCGGAACATGTTCCGGTCCTTCCCGAACATGTTCCGGCGCTTCCAGAACATGTTCCGGCGCCTCCGGAACATGTTCCGGTGCTTCCGGAACATGTTCCGGCGCTTCCGGAACATGATCCGGCGCTTCCGGAACATGCTCCGGTGCTTCCGGAACATGATCCGGTCCTTCCGGAACATGTTCCGGTGCTTCCGGAACATTTTCTGGCGCTTCCGAAACATGTTCCGGTCCTTCCGGAACATGATCCGGCGCTTCCGGAACATGTTCCGGCGCTTCCGGAACATGTTTCGGCGCTTCCGGAACATGTTTCGGCGCTTCCGGAACATGTTCCGCTGCTTCCGGAACATGTTCCGGTGCTTCCGGAACATGTTCCGGTCCTTCCGGAACATGTTCCGGTGCTTCCGGAACATGTTCCGGCGCTTCCGAAACATGTTCCGGTTCTTCCGGAACATGTTCCCGTGCTTCCGGAACATGTTCCGGCGCTTCCGGAACATGTTCCGGTGCTTCCGGAACATGTTCCGGTGCTTCCGGAACATGTTCCGGTCCTTCCGGAACATGTTCCGGTGCTTCCGGAACATGTTCCGGCGCTTCCGAAACATGTTCCGGTGCTTCCGGAACATGTTCCTGTCCTTCCGGAACATGTTCCGGCGCTTCCGGAACATGTTCCGCACCTTCCGGAACATGTTTCGGCGCTTCCGGAACATGTTCCGCTGCTTCCGGAACATGTTCCGGTGCTTCCGGAACATGTTCCGGTCCTTCCGGAACATGTTCCGGTGCTTCCGGAACATGTTCCGGCGCTTCCGAAACATGTTCCGGTTCTTCCGGAACATGTTCCGGTTCTTCCGGAACATGTTCCGGTGCTTCCGGAACATGTTCCGGCGCTTCCGGAACATGTTCCGGTGCTTCCGGAACATGTTCCGGCGCTTCCGGAACATGTTCCGGTTCTTCCGGAACATGTTCCGGTGCTTCCGGAACATGTTCCAGCGCTTCCGGAACATTTTCCGGTGCTTCCAGAACATGTTCCGGCGATTCCGGGAACATGTTCCGGCGCTTCCGGGAACATGTTCCGGTCCTTCCGGAACATGTTCTGACGCTTCCGGAAGATGTTCCGGTGCTTCCGGAACATGTTCCGGTGCTTCCGGAACATGTTCGGCGCTTCCGAAACATGTTCCGGTGCTTTCGGAACATGTTCCGGCGCTTCCGGAACATGTTCCGGCGCTTCCGGAACATGTTCCGGTGCTTCCGGAACATGTTCCGGTCCTTCCAGAACATGTTCGGGTCCTTCGGGAACATGTTCCGGCCCTTCTGGAACATGTTCCGGCGTTTCCGGAACATGTTCCGGCGCTTCTGGAAAATGTTCCGGTTCTTTCGGAACATGTTCCGCTCCTTCCGGAACATGTTCCGGTGCTTCCGGAACATGTTCCGGCCCTTCTGGAACATGTTCCGGCGCTTCCGGAACATGTTCCGGCGCTTCTGGAACATGTTCCGGTTCTTTCGGAACATGTTCCGGTCCTTCCGGAACATGTTCCGGCGCTTCCGGAACATGTTCCGGCGCTTCCGGAACATGTTCCGGTTCTTTCGGAACATGTTGCGGTCCTTCCGGAACATGTTCCGGCGCTTCCGGAACATGTTCCGGTCCTTCCGGAACATGTTCCGGTCCTTCCGGAACATGTTTCGGCGCTTCCGGAACATGTTTCGGCGCTTCCGGAACATGTTCCGCTGCTTCCGGAACATGTTCCGGTGCTTCCGGAACATGTTCCGGTGCTTCCGGAACATGTTCCGGTGCCTCAGGAACATGTTCCGGCGCTTCCGGAACATGTTCCGGCGCTTCCGGAACATGTTCCGGCGCTTCCGGATCATGTTCCGGTCCTTCCGGAACATGTTCCGGTCCTTCCGGAACATGTTCCGGTCCTTCCGGAGCATGTTCTGGCGCTTCCGGAACATGTTCCGACGCTTCCGGAACATGTTCCGGCGCTTCCGTAACATGTTCCGGTGCTTCCAGAACATGTTCCGGCGCTTCCGGAACATGTTCCGGCGCTTCCGGAACACGTTCCGGTGCTTCCGGAACATGTTCCGGTGCTTCCGGAACATGTTCCGGTCCTTCCGGAACATGTTTCGGCGCTTCCGGAACATGTTTCGGCGCTTCCAGAACATGTTCCGCTGCTTCCGGAACATGTTCCGGTGCTTCCGGAACATGTTCCGGTGCCTCCGGAACATGTTCGGGTCCTTCCGGAACATGTTCTGGCGCTTCCGGAACATGTTCCGGCGCTTCCGGTACATGTTCCGGCGCTTCCGGATCATGTTCCGGTCCTTCCGGAACATGTTCCGGTCCTTCCGGAACATGTTCCGGTCCTTCCGGAGCGTGTTCTGGCGCTTCCGGAACATGTTCCGACGCTTCCGGAACATGTTCCGGCGCTTCCGTAACATGTTCCGGTGCTTCCAGAACATGTTCCCGTGCTTCCGGAACATGTTCCGGTCCTTCCCGAACATGTTCCGGCGCTTTCAGAACATGTTCCGGCGCCTCCGGAACATGTTCCGGTGCTTCCGGAACATGTTCCGGCGCTTCCGGAACATGATCCGGCGCTTCCGGAACATGTTCCGGTGCTTCCGGAACATGTTCCGGTCCTTCCGGAACATGTTCCGGTGCTTCCGGAACATGTTCCGGCGCTTCCGAAACATGTTCCGGTTCTTCCGGAACATGATCCGGCGCTTCCGGAACATGTTCCGGTGCTTCCGGAACATGTTCCGGTGCTTCCGGAACATGTTCCGGTCCTTCCGGAACATGTTTCGGCGCTTCCGGAACATGTTTCGGCGCTTCCGGAATATGTTCCGCTGCTTCCAGAACATGTTCCGGTGCTTCCGGAACATGTTCCGGTCCTTCCGGAACATGTTCCGGTGCTTCCGGAACATGTTCCGGCGCTTCCGGAACATGTTCCGGTGCTTCCGGAACATGTTCCGGTGCTTCCGGAACATGTTCCGGCGCTTCCGGAACATGTTCCGGTTCTTCCGGAACATGTTCCGGTGCTTCCGGAACATGTTCCAGCGCTTCCGGAACATTTTCCGGTGCTTCCGGAACATGTTCCGGCGATTCCGGGAACATGTTCCGGCGCTTCCGGGAACATGTTCCGGTCCTTCCGGAACATGTTCCGACGCTTCCGGAAGATGTTCCGGTGCTTCCGGAAGATGTTCCGGTGCTTCCGGAACATGTTCCGGTGCTTCCGGAACATGTTCCGGTCCTTCCAGAACATGTTCCGGTCCTTCCGGAACATGTTCCGGCCCTACCGGAACATGTTCCGGAAGCGCCGGAACATGTTCCGGCGCTTCCGGAACATGTTCCGGCGCTTCTGGAACATGTTCCGGTTCTTTCGGAACATGTTCCGCTCCTTCCGGAACATGTTCCGGTGCTTCCGGAACATGTTCCGGCCCTTCCGGAACATGTTCCGGCGCTTCCGGAACATGTTCCGGCGCTTCTGGAACATGTTCCGGTTCTTTCGGAACATGTTCCGGTCCTTCCGGAACATGTTCCGGCCCTTCCGGAACATGTTCCGGCCCTTGCGGAACATGTTCCGGCGCTTCCGGAACACGTTCCGGTTCTTTCGGAACATGTTCCGGTGCTTTCGGAACATGTTCCGGAAGCATCGGAACATGTTCCGGTCCTTCCCGAACATGTTCCGGTGCTTCCGGAACATGTTCCGGTGCGTCCGGAACATGTTCCGGCGCTTCCGGAACATGTTCCGGTGCTTCCGGAACATGTTCCGGTGCTTCCGGAACATGTTCCGGTGCCTCCAGAAAATGTTCCGGCGCTTCCGGAACATGTTCCGGCGCTTCCGGAACATGTTCCGGCGCTTCCGGATCATGTTCCGGTCCTTCCGGAACATGTTCCGGTCCTTCCGGAACATGTTCCGGTCCTTCCGGAGCATGTTCTGGCGCTTCCGGAACATGTTCCGACGCTTCTGGAACATGTTCCGGCGCTTCCGTAACATGTTCCGGTGCTTCCAGAACATGTTCCGGCGCTTCCGGAACATGTTCCGGCGCTTCCGGAACACGTTCCGGTGCTTCCGGAACGTGTTCCGGTGCTTCCGGAACATGTTCCGGTCCTTCCGGAACATGTTCCGGCGCTTCCGGAACATGTTCCGGCGCCTCCGGAACATGTTCCGGTGCTTCCGGAACATGTTCCGGCGCTTCCGGAACATGATCCGGCTCTTCCGGAACATGTTCCGGTGCTTCCGGAACATGTTCCGGCGCTTCCGGAACATGTTCCGGTGCTTCCGGAACATGTTCCGGTGCTTCCGGAACATGTTCCGGTGCTTCCGGAACATGTTCCGGCGCTTCCGAAACATGTTCCGGTTCTTCCGGAACATGTTCCGGTGCTTCCGGAACATGTTCCGGTGCTTCCGGAACATGTTCCGGTGCTTCCGGAACATGTTCTGGTCCTTCCGGAACATGTTTCGGCGCTTCCGGAACATGTTTCGGCGCTTCCGGAACATGTTCCGGTGCTTCCGGAACATGTTCCGGCGCTTCCGAAACATGTTCCGGTTCTTCCGGAACATGTTCCGGTGCTTCCGGAACATGTTCCGGTGCTTCCGGAACATGTTCGGGTCCTTCCGGAACATGTTCTGGCGCTTCCGGAACATGTTCCGGCGCTTCCGGAACATGATCCGGTCCTTCCGGATCATATTCCGGTCCTTCCGGAACATGTTCCGGTCCTTCCGGAGCATGTTCTGGCGCTTCCGGAACATGTTCCGACGCTTCCGGAACATGTTCCGGCGCTTCCGTAACATGTTCCGGTGCTTGCAGAACATGTTCCGGCGCTTCCGGAACATGTTCCGGCGCTTCCGGAACACGTTCCGGTGTTTCCGGAACATGTTCCGGTGCTTCCGGAACATGTTCCGGTCCTTCCGGAACATGTTCCGGCGCTTCCAGAACATGTTCCGGCGCCTCCGGAACATGTTCCGGTGCTTCCGGAACATGTTCCGGCGCTTCCGGAACATGATCCGGCGCTTCCGGAACATGTTCCGGTGCTTCCGGAACATGTTCAGGCGCTTCCGGAACATGTTCCGGTGCTTCCGGAACATGTTTCGGTCCTTCCGGAACATGTTCCGGTCCTTCCGGAACATGTTCCGGCGCTTCCGAAACATGTTCCGGTTCTTCCGGAACATGTTCCGGTCCTTCCGGAACATGTTCCGGCGCTTCCGGAACATGTTCCGGTGCTTCCGGAACATGTTCCAGGGCTTCCGGAACATTTTCCGGTGCTTCCGGAACATGTTCCTGCGCTTCCGGGAACATGTTCCGGCGCTTCCGGGAACATGTTCCGGTCCTTCCGGAACATGTTCCGACGCTTCCGGAAGATGTTCCGGTGCTTCCGGAACATGTTCCGGTGCTTCCGGAGCATGTTCCGGCGCTTCCGAAACATGTTCCGGTGCTTTCGGAACATGTTCCGGCGCTTCCGGAACATGTTCCGGCGCTTCTGGAACATGTTCCGGTGCTTCCGGAACATGTTCCGGTCCTTCCAGAACATGTTCCGGTCCTTCCGGAACCTGTTCCAGCCCTTCCGGAACATGTTCCGGCGCTTCCGGAACATGTTCCGGCGCTTCTGGAACATGTTCCGGTTCTTTCGGAACATGTTCCGGTCCTTCCGGAACATGTTCCGGTGCTTCCGGAACATGTTCTGGTGCTTCCGGAACATGTTCCGGTGCTGCCGGAACATGTTCCGGTGCTTGCGGAACATGTTCCGGTGCTTCCGGAACATGTTCTGGTGCTTCCGGAACATGTTCCGGCGCTTCCGGAACATGTTCCGGCGCTTCCGGAACATGTTCCGGCGCTTCCGGGAACATGTTCCGGCGCATCCGGGAACATGTTCCGGTCCTTCCGGAACATGTTCCGGTGCTTCCGGAACATGTTCCGGTGCTTCCGGATCATGTTGCGGTGCTTCCGGAACATGTTCCGGTGCTTCCGGAACATGTTCCGGCGCTTCCGGAACATGTTCCGGTGCTTCCGAAACATGTTCCGGTGCTTCCGGAACATGTTGTTCCGGCGCTTCCGGAACATGTTCCGGCGCTTCCGGAACATGTGCCGGCGCTTCCGGAACATGTGCCGGCGCTTCCGGAACATGTGCCGGCGCTTCCGGAACATGTGCAGGTCCTTCCGGAACATGTTCCGGTGCTTCCGGAACATGTTCCGGCGCTTCCGGAATATGTGCCGGCGCTTCCGGAACATGTTCCGGGGCTTCCGGAACATGTTCCGGGACTTCCGGAACATGTTCCGGTCCTTCCGGAACATGTTCCGTGGCTTCCGGAACATGTTCCGGGGCTTCCTAAACATGTTCCGGCGCTTCCTGAACATGTTCCGGCGCTTCCGGAACATGTTCCGGTCCTTGCGGAACATGTTCCGGTCCTTGCGGAACATGTTCCGGTCCTTCCGGAACATGTTCTGGCGCTTCCGGAACATGTTCCGACGCTTCCGGAACATGTTCCGGCGCTTCCGTAACATGTTCCGGTGCTTCCAGAACATGTTCCGGCGCTTCCGGAACATGTTCCGGCGCTTCCCGAACACGTTCCGGTGCTTCCGGAACATGTTCCCGTGCTTCCGAAACATGTTCCGGTCCTTCCCGAACATGTTCCGGCGCTTCAAGAACATGTTCCGGCGCCTCCGGAACATGTTCCGGTGCTTCCGGAACATGTTCCGGCGCTTCCGGAACATGATCCGGCGCTTCCGGAACATGTTCCGGTGCTTCCGGAACATGTTCCGGTCCTTCCGGAACATGTTCCGGTGCTTCCGGAACATGTTCCGGCGCTTCCGAAACATGTTCCGGTTCTTCCGGAACATGATCCGGCGCTTCCGGAACATGTTCCGGTGCTTCCGGAACATGTTCCGGTCCTTTCGGAACATGTTTCGGCGCTTCCGGAACATGTTCCGGCGCTTCCGGAACATGTTCCGCTGCTTCCAGAACATGTTCCGGCGCTTCCGAAACATGTTCCGGTTCTTCTGGAACATGTTCCGGTGCTTCCGGAACATGTTCCGGCGCTTCCGGAACATGTTCCGGTGCTTCCGGAACATGTTCCGGTGCTTCCGGAACATGTTCCGGCGCTTCCGAAACATGTTCCGGTGCTTCCAGAACATGTTCCGGCGCTTCCGGAACATGTTCCGGCGCTTCCGGAACATGTTCCGGTGCTTCCGGAACATGTTCCGGCGCTTCCGGAACATGTTCCGGTTCTTCCGGAACATGTTCCGGTGCTTCCGGAACATGTTCCAGCGCTTCCGGAACATTTTCCAGTGCTTCCGGAACATGTTCCGGCGATTCCGGGAACATGTTCCGGCGCTTCCGGGAACATGTTCCGGTCCTTCCGGAACATGTTCCGACGCTTCCGGAAGATGTTCCGGTGCTTCCGGAAGATGTTCCGGTGCTTCCGGAACATGTTCCGGCGCTTCCGAAACATGTTCCGGTGCTTCCAGAACATGTTCCGGCGCTTCCGGAACATGTTCCGGCGCTTCCGGAACATGTTCCGGTGCTTCCGGAACATGTTCCGGTCCTTCCAGAACATGTTCCGGTCCTTCCGGAACATGTTCCGGCCCTACCGGAACATGTTCCGCTCCTTCCGGAACATGTTCCGGTGCTTCCGGAACATGTTCTGGCCCTTCCGGAACATGTTCCGGCGCTTCCGGAACATGTTCCGGTTCTTTCGGAACATGTTCCGGTCCTTCCGGAACATGTTCCGGCCCTTCCGGAACATGTTCCGGCCCTTCCGGAACATGTTCCGGCGGTTCCGGAACATGTTCCGGTTCTTTCGGAACATGTTCCGGTGCTTTCGGAACATGTTCCGGAAGCATCGGAACATGTTCCGGTCCTTCCCGAACATGTTCCGGTGCTTCCGGAACATGTTCCGGTGCGTCCGGAACATGTTCCGGCGCTTCCGGAACATGTTCCGGTGCTTCCGGAACATGTTCCGGTGCTTCCGGAACATGTTCCTGTCCTTCCGGAACATGTTCCGGCGCTTCCGGAACATGTTCCGGTCCTTCTGGAACATGTTCCGGTGCCTCCGGAACATGTTCCGGCGCTTCCGGAACATGTTCCGGTCCTTCCGGAACATGTTCCGGTCCTTCCGGAGCATGTTCTGGCGCTTCCGGAACATGTTCCGACGCTTCCGGAACATGTTCCGGCGCTTCCGTAACATGTTCCGGTGCTTCCAGAACATGTTCCGGCGCTTCCGGAACACGTTCCGGTGCTTCCGGAACATGTTCCGGTGCTTCCGGAACATGTTCCGGTCCTTCCGGAACATGTTCCGGCGCTTCCGGAACATGTTCCGGCGCCTCCGGAACATGTTCCGGTGCTTCCGGAACATATTCCGGCGCTTCCGGAACATGATCCCGCTCTTCCGGAACATGTTCCGGTGCTTCCGGAACATGTTCCGGCGCTTCCGGAACATGTTCCGGTGCTTCCGGAACATGTTCCGGTGCTTCCGGAACATGTTCCGGTGCTTCCGGAACATGTTCCGGCGCTTCCGAAACATGTTCCGGTTCTTCCGGAACATGTTCCGGTCCTTCCGGAACATGTTCCGGTGCTTCCGGAACATGTTCCGGTCCTTCCGGAACATGTTTCGGCGCTTCCGGAACATGTTTCGGCGCTTCCGGAACATGTTCCGGTTCTTCCGGAACATGTTCCGGTCCTTCCGGAACATGTTCCGGTGCCTCCGGAACATGTTCGGGTCCTTCCGGAACATGTTCTGGCGCTTCCGGAACATGTTCCGGCGCTTCCGGAACATGTTCCGGCGCTTCCGGATCATATTCCGGTCCTTCCGGAACATGTTCCGGTCCTTCCGGAGCATGTTCTGGCGCTTCCAGAATATGTTCCGACGCTTCCGGAACATGTTCCGGCGCTTCCGTAACATGTTCCGGTGCTTCCAGAACATGTTCCGGCGCTTCCGGAACATGTTCCGGCGCTTCCGGAACACGTTCCGGTGCTTCCGGAACATGTTCCGGTGCTTCCGGAACATGTTCCGGTCCTTCCGGAACATGTTCCGGCGCTTCCAGAACATGTTCCGGCGCCTCCGGAACATGTTCCGGTGCTTCCGGAACATGTTCCGGCGCTTCCGGAACATGATCCGGCGCTTCCGGAACATGTTCCGGTGCTTCCGGAACATGTTCAGGCGCTTCCGGAACATGTTCCGGTGCTTCCGGAACATGTTTCGGTCCTTCCGGAACATGTTCCGGTGCTTCCGGAACATGTTCCGGCGCTTCCGAAACATGTTCCGGTTCTTCCGGAACATGTTCCGGTCCTTCCGGAACATGTTCCGGCGCTTCCGGAACATGTTCCGGTTCTTCCGGAACATGTTCCGGTGCTTCCGGAACATGTTCCAGCGCTTCCGGAACATTTTCCGGTGCTTTCGGAACATGTTCCGGTGCTTCCGGAACATGTTCCGGCGCTTCCGGGAACATGTTCCGGTCCTTCCGGAACATGTTCCGACGCTTCCGGAAGATGTTCCGGTGCTTCCGGAACATGTTCCGGTGCTTCCGGAACATGTTCCGGCGCTTCCGAAACATGTTCCGGTGCTTTCGGAACATGTTCCGGCGCTTCCGGAACATGTTCCGGTCCTTCCGGAACATGTTCCGACGCTTCCGGAAGATGTTCCGGTGCTTCCGGAACATGTTCCGGTGCTTCCGGAACATGTTCCGGCGCTTCCGGAACATGTTCCGGCGCTTCCGGAACATGTTCCGATTCTTCCGGAACATGTTCCGGTGCTTCCGGAACATGTTCCGGCGCTTCCGGAACATGTTCCGATGCTTCCGGAACATGTTCCGGCGCTTCCGGGAACATGTTCCGGCGCTTCCGGGAACATGTTCCGGTCCTTCCGGAACATGTTCCGACACTTCCGGAAGATGTTCCGGAAGCGCCGGAACATGTTCCGGTGCTTCCGGAACATGTTCCGGCGCTTCCGAACCTGTTCCGGTCCTTCCGGAACATGTTCCGGCCCTTCTGGAACATGTTCCGGCGCTTCCGGAACATGTTCCGGCGCTTCCGGAACATGTTCCGGTTCTTTCGGAACATGTTCCGGTGCTTCCGGAACATGTTCCGGTGCTTCCGGAACATGTTCCGGTGCTTCCGGAACATGTTCCGGTGCTTCCGGAACATGTTCCAGTGCTTCCGGAACATGTTCCGGTCCTTTCGGAACATGTTCCGGCGCTTCCGGAACATGTGCCGGTTCTTCCGGAACATGTTCCGGTCCTTCCGGAACATGTTCCGGTGCTTCCGGAACATGTTCCGGCGCTTCCGGAACATGTTCCGGCGCTTCCGGAACATGCTCCGGCGCTTCCGGGAACATGTTCCGGCGCTTCCGGGAACATGTTCCCGTCCTTCCGGAACATGTTCCAGTGCTTCCGGAACATGTTCCGGTGCTTCCGGAACATGTTCCGGTGCTTCCGAAACATGTTCCGGCGCTTCCGGAACATGTTCCGGTCCTTCCGAAACACGTTCCGGTGCTTCCCAACCAGGTTGTTCCGGTGCTTCCGGAACATGTTCCGGCGCTTCCGGAACATGTGCCGGCGCTTCCGGAACATGTGCCGGCGCTTCCGGAACATGTGCCGGCGCTTCCGGAACATGTGCAGGTCCTTCCGGAACATGTTCCGGTGCTTCCGGAACATGTTGCGGCGGTTCCGGAACATGTGCCGGCGCTTCCGGAACATGTTCCGGGGCTTCCGGAACATGTTCCGGTGCTTTCGGAACATGTTCCGGTGCTTCCGGAACATGTTCCGGCGCTTCCAGAACATGTTCCGGCGCCTCCGGAACATGTTCCGGCGCTTCCGACACATGTTCCGGTCCTTCCGGAACATGTTCCGGCGCTTCCGGAACATGTTCCGGTGCTTCCGGAACATGTTCCGGCGCTTCCGGAACATGTTCCGACGCTTCCGGAACATGATCCGGCGCTTCCGGAACATGATCCGGCGCTTCTGGAACATGTTCCGGTGCTTCCGGAACATGTTCCGGTGCTTCCGGAACATGTTCCGGCGCTTCCGGAACATGTTCCGGCGCTTCCGGAACATGTTTCGGTGCTTCCGGAACATGTTCCGGTCCTTCCTGAACATGTTCCGGTCCTTCCGGAACATGTTCCAGCCCTTCTGGAACATGTTCCGGCGCTTCCGGAACATGTTCCGGCGCTTCCGGAACATGTTCCAGTTCTTTCGGAACATGTTCCGGTCCTTCCGGAACATGTTCCGGTGCTTCCGGAACATGTTCCGGTCCTTTCGGAACATGTTCCGGCGCTTCCGGAACATGTTCCGGTTCTTCCGGAACATGTTCCGGTGCTTGCGGAACATGTTCCGGTGCTTCCGGAACATGTTCCGGTGCTTCCGGAACATGTTCCGGCGCTTCCGGAACATGTTCCGCCGCTTCCGGAACATGCTCCGGCGCTTCCGGGAACATGTTCCGGCGCTTCCGGGAACATGTTCCGGTGCTTCCGGAACATGTTCCGGTGCTTCCGGAACATGTTCCGGTGCTTCCGGAACATGTTCCGGTGCTTCCGGAACATGATCCGGCGCTTCCGGAACATGTTCCGGTGCTTCCGAAACATGTTCCGGGGCTTCCGGAACATGTTCCGGGGCTTCCGGAACATGGTCCGGTGCTTTCAGAACATGTTCCGGTGCTTCCGGAACATGCTCCGGCGCTTCCAGAACATGTTCCGGCGCCTCCAGAACATGTTCCGGCGCTTCCGACACATGTTCCGGTCCTTCCGGAACATGTTCCGGCGCTTCCGGAACATGTTCCGGTGCTTCCGGAACATGTTCCGGCGCTTCCGGAACATGTTCCGACGCTTCCGGAACATGTTCCGGCGCTTCCGGAACATGATCCGGCGCTTCTGGAACATGTTCCGGTGCTTCCGGAACATGTTCCGGCGCTTCCGGAACATGTTGCGGCGCTTCCGGAACATGTTCCGGTGCTTCCGGAACATGTTCCGGTGCTTCCGGAACATGTTCCGGTCCTTCCGGAACATGTTCCGGTCCTTCCGGAACATGTTGCGGCGCTTCCGGGAACATGCTCCGGCGCTTCCGGGAACATGTTCCGGTCCTTCCGGAACATGTTCCGACGCTTCCGGAACATGTTCCGGTGCTTCCAGAACATGTTCCGGTGCTTCCGGAACATGTTCCGGTGCTTCCAGAACATGTTCCGGCGCTTCCGGAACATGTTCCGGTGCTTCCGAAACATGTTCCGGTGCTTCCGGAACATGTTGTTCCGGTGCTTCCGGAACATGTTCCGGCGCTTCGGAACATGTGCCGGCGCTTCCGGATCATGTGCCGGCGCTTCCGGAACATGTGCCGGCGCTTCCGGAACATGTTCCGGGGCTTCCGGAACATGTTCTGGGGCTTCCGGAACATGTTCCGGGGCTTCCGGAACATGTTCCGGTGCTTCCGGAACATGTTCCGGCGCTTCCGGAACATGTTCCGGTGCTTGTGCCTCCGGAACATGTTCCCGGGATTCCGGAACATGTTCCGGGGCTTCCGGAACATGTTCCGGCGCTTCCGGAAGATGTTCCGGCGCTTCTGGAAGATGTTCCGGCGCTTCCGGAAGATGTTCCGGCGCTTCCGGAAGATGTTCCGGTCCTTCCGGAAGATGTTCCGGTGCTTCCGGAACTTGTTCCGGAAGGACCGGAAGATGTTCCGGCGCTTCCCGGAACATGTTCCGGTGCTTCCGGAACATGTTCCGGCGCTTCCGGAACATGTTCCGGCGCTTCCGGGAACATGTTCCGGTCCTTCCGGAACATGTTCCGACGCTTCCGGAAGATGTTCCGGTGCTTCCGGAACATGTTCCGGTGCTTCCGGAACATGTTCCGGCGCTTCCGAAACATGTTCCGGTGCTTCCGGAACATGTTCCGAAAGCGCCGGAACATGTTCCGGAAGCGCCGGAACATGTTCCGGTGCTTCCGGAACATGTTCCGGTCCTTCCAGAACATGTTCCGGTCCTTCCGGAACATGTTCCGGCCCTTCTGGAACATGTTCCGGCGCTTCCGGAACATGTTCCGGCGCTTCCGGAACATGTTCCGGTTCTTTCGGAACATGTTCCGGTCCTTCCGGAACATGTTCCGGCGCTTCCGGAACATGTTCCGGTGCCTCCGGAACATGTTCCGGTCCTTCCGGAACATGTTCCGGTCCTTCCGGAACATGTTCCGGCGCTTCCGGAACATGTTCCGGTGCTTCCGGAACATGTTCCTGTCCTCCCGGAACATGTTCCGGCTCTTCCGGAACATGTTCCGGCGCTTCCGGAACATGTTCCGGTGCTTGCGGAACATGCTCCGGTGCTTCCGGAACATGTTCCGGTGCTTCCGGAACATGTTCCGGTGCTTCCGGAACATTTTCCGGTGCTTCCGGAACATGTTCCGGTGCTTCCGGAACATGTTCCGGCGCTTCCGGAACATGTTCCGGGGCTTCCGGGAACATGTTCCGGCGCTTCCGGAACATGTTCCGGTCCTTCCGGAACATGTTCCGACGCTTCCGGAAGATGTTCCGGCGCTTCCGGAAGATGTTCCGGCGCTTCCGGAAGATGTTCCGGCGCTTCCGGAAGATGTTCCGGCGCTTCCGGAACATGTTCCGGCGCTTCCGGAAGATGTTCCGGTGCTTCCGGAAGATGTTCCGGCGCTTCCGGAACATGTTCCGGCGCTTCCGGAAGATGTTCCAGTCCTTCCGGAACATGTTCCGGTGCCTCCGGAACATGTTCCGGTGCTTCCGGAACATGTTCCGGTGCTTCCGGAACATGTTCCGGCGCTTACGGAACATGTTCCGGTTCTTCCGGAACATGTTCCGGTGCTTCCGGAACATGCTCCTGTGCTTCCGGAACATTTTCCGGTGCTTCCGGAACATGTTCCGGTGCTTCCGGAACATGTTCCGGCGCTTCCGGAACATGTTCCGGTGCTTCCGGAACATGTTCCGGCGCTTCCGGGAACATGTTCCGGCGCTTCCGGGAACATGTTCCGGTCCTTCCCGAACACGTTCCGACGCTTCCGGAAGATGTTCCGGTCCTTCCGGAACATGTTCCGGCGCTTCCGGAACATGTTCCGGTGCTTCCGGAACATGTTCCGGTCCTTCCGGAACATGTTCCGGCCCTTCCGGAACATGTTCCGGTCCTTCCGGAACATGTTCCGGCCCTTCCGGAACATGTTCCGGCGCTTCCGGAACATGTTCTGGGGCTTCCGGAACATGTTCCGGGGCTTCCGGAACATGTTCCGGTGCTTCCGGAACATGTTCCGGCGCTTCCGACACATGTTCCGGTCCTTCCGGAACATGTTCCGAACCTTCCAGAAATTTTCCGACGCTTCCGGAACATGTTCCGGCGCTTCCGGAACATGTTCCGGTGCTTGTGCCTCCGGAACATGTTCCGGCGCTTCCGGAACATGTTCCGGGGCTTCCGGAACATGTTCCGGCGCTTCCGGAAGATGTTCCGGCGCTTCTGGAAGATGTTCCGGCGCTTCCGGAACATGTTCCGGCGCTTCCGGAAGATGTTCCGGTCCTTCCGGAAGATGTTCCGGTGCTTCCGGAACATGTTCCGGAAGGACCGGAACATGTTCCGGCGCTTCCGGAACATGTTCCGGTGCTTCCGGAACATGTTCCGGAAGGACCGGAACATGTTCCGGAAGCACCGGAACATGTTCCGGTCCTTCCGAAACATGTTCCGGCGCTTCCGGAACATGTTCCGGTGCTTCCGGAACATGTTCCGGTGCTTCCGGAACATGTTCCGGCGCTTCCGGAACATGTTCCGGCGCTTCCGGAACATGTTCCGGTTCTTCCGGAACATGTTCCTGTCCTCCCGGAACATGTTCCGGCTCTTCCGGAACATGTTCCGGCGCTTCCGGAACATGTTCCGGTGCTTCCGGAACATGTTCCGGTGCTTCCGGAACATGCTCCGGTGCTTCCGGAACATGTTCCGGCGCTTCCGGAACATGTTCCGGCGCTTCCGGAACATGTTCCGGCGCTTCCGGGAACATGTACCGGCGCTTCCGGGAACATCTTCCGGTCCTTCCGCGACATGTTCCGACGCTTCCGGAAGATGTTCCGGTGCTTCCGGAACATGTTCTGGTGCTTCCGGAAGATGTTCCGGCGCTTCCGGAAGATGTTCCGGCGCTTCCGGAACATGTTCCGGCGCTTCCGGAACATGTTCCGGCGCTTCTGGAACATGTTCCGGTTCTTCCGGAACATGTTCCGGTCCTTCCGGAACATGTTCCGGTGCTTCCGGAACATGTTCCGGTGCTTCCGGAACATGTTCCGGTGCTTCCGGAACATGTTCCGGTGCTTCCGGAACATGTTCCGGCGCTTCCGGAACATGTTCCGGTTCTTCCGGAACATGTTCCGGTGCTTCCGGAACATGTTCCGGCGCTTCCGGAACATGTTCCGGCGCTTCCGGAACATGTTCTGGTGCTTCCGGAAGTTGTTCTGGCGCTTCCGGAAGTTGTTCCGGCGCTTCCGGAACATGTTCCGGCGCTTCCGGAACATGTTCCGGTTCTTCCGGAACATGTTCCGGTCCTTCCGGAACATGTTCCGGTGGTTCCGGAACATGTTCCGGTGGTTCCGGAACATGTTCCGGCGCTTCCGGAACATGTTCCGGCGCTTCCGGAACATGTTCCGGTTCTTCCGGAACATGTTCCGGTGCTTCCGGAACATGTTCCTGTCCTCCCGGAACATGTTCCGGCTCTTCCGGAACATGTTCTGGTGCTTCCGGAACATGCTCCGGTGCTTCCGGAACATGTTCCGGTGCTTCCGGAACATGTTCCGGTGCTTCCGGAACATGTTCCGGGGCTTCCGGAACATGTTCCGGTGCTTCCGGAACATGTTCCGGCGCTTCCGGAACATGTTCCGAACCTTCCGGAACATGTTCCGACGCTTCCGGAACATGTTCCGGCGCTTCCGGAACATGTTCCGGTGCTTGTGCCTCCGGAACATGTTCCGGCGCTTCCGGAACATGTTCCGGGGCTTCCGGAACATGTTCCGGCGCTTCCGGAAGATGTTCCGGCGCTTCCGGAACATGTTCCGGCGCTTCCGGAAGATGTTCCGGTCCTTTCGGAAGATGTTCCGGTGCTTCCGGAACATGTTCCGGAAGGACCGGAACATGTTCCGGCGCTTCCGGAACATGTTCCGGCGCTTCCGGAACATGTTCCGGTGCTTCCGGAACATGTTCCGGTCCTTCCGGAACATGTTCCGGTGCCTCCGGAACATGTTCCGGTGCCTCCGGAACATGTTCCGGCGCTTCCGGAACATGTTCCGGTGCCTCCGGAACATGTTCCGGACCTTCCGGAACATGTTCCGGTGCTTCCGGAACATGTTCCTGTCCTCCCGGAACATGTTCCGGCTCTTCCGGAACATGTTCCGGTGCTTCCGGAACATGTTCCGGCGCTTCCGGAACATGTTCCGGTTCTTCCGGAACATGCTCCGGTGCTTCCGGAACATGCTCCGGTGCTTCCGGAACATTTTCCGGTGCTTCCGGAACATGTTCCGGCGCTTCCGGAACATGTTCCGGCGCTTCCGGAACATGTTCCGGCGCTTCCGGGAACATGTTCCGGCGCTTCCGGGAACATGTTCCGGTCCTTCCGGGACATGTTCCGACGCTTCCGGAAGATGTTCCGGTGCTTCCGGAACATGTTCTGGTGCTTCCGGAAGATGTTCCGGCGCTTCCGGAAGATGTTCCGGCGCTTCCGGAACATGTTCCGGCGCTTCTGGAACATGTTCCGGTTCTTCCGGAACATGTTCCGGTCCTTCCGGAACATGTTCCGGTGGTTCCGGAACATGTTCCGGTGCTTCCGGAACATGTTCCGGTGCTTCCGGAACATGTTCCGGTTCTTCCGGAACATGTTCCGGTGCTTCCGGAACATGTTCCGGCGCTTCAGGAACATGTTCCGGCGCTTCCGGAACATGTTCTGGTGCTTCCGGAAGATGTTCCGGCGCTTCCGGAAGATGTTCCGGCGCTTCTGGAACATGTTCCGGTGCTTCCGGAACATGTTCCGGCGCTTCCGGAACATGTTCCGGTTCTTCCGGAACATGTTCCGGTGCTTCCGGAACATGTTCCTGTCCTCCCGGAACATGTTCCGGCTCTTCCGGAACATGTTCCGGCGCTTCCGGAACATGTTCCGGTGCTTCCGGAACATGCTCCGGTGCTTCCGGAACATTTTCCGGTGCTTCCGGAACATGTTCCGGTGCTTCCGGAACATGTTCCGGCGCTTCCGGAACATGTTCCGGTGCTTCCGGAACATGTTCCGGCGCTTCCGGGAACATGTTCCGGCGCTTCCGGGAACATGTTCCGGTCCTTCCGGAACATGTTCCGGCGCTTCCGGAACATGTTCCGGTTCTTCCGGAACATGCTCCGGTGCTTCCGGAACATGCTCCGGTGCTTCCGGAACATTTTCCGGTGCTTCCGGAACATGTTCCGGCGCTTCCGGAACATGTTCCGGCGCTTCCGGAACATGTTCCGGCGCTTCCGGGAACATGTTCCGGCGCTTCCGGGAACATGTTCCGGTCCTTCCGGGACATGTTCCGACGCTTCCGGAAGATGTTCCGGTGCTTCCGGAACATGTTCTGGTGCTTCCGGAAGATGTTCCGGCGCTTCCGGAAGATGTTCCGGCGCTTCCGGAACATGTTCCGGCGCTTCCGGAACATGTTCCGGCGCTTCTGGAACATGTTCCGGTTCTTCCGGAACATGTTCCGGTCCTTCCGGAACATGTTCCGGTGGTTCCGGAACATGTTCCGGTGCTTCCGGAACATGTTCCGGTGCTTCCGGAACATGTTCCGGTTCTTCCGGAACATGTTCCGGCGCTTCAGGAACATGTTCCGGCGCTTCCGGAACATGTTCTGGTGCCTCCGGAAGATGTTCCGGCGCTTCCGGAAGATGTTCCGGCGCTTCTGGAACATGTTCCGGTGCTTCCGGAACATGTTCCGGCGCTTCCGGAACATGTTCCGGTTCTTCCGGAACATGTTCCGGTGCTTCCGGAACATGTTCCTGTCCTCCCAGAACATGTTCCGGCTCTTCCGGAACATGTTCCGGCGCTTCCGGAACATGTTCCGGTGCTTCCGGAACATGCTCCGGTGCTTCCGGAACATGTTCCGGTGCTTCCGGAACATGTTCCGGTGCTTCCGGAACATTTTCCGGTGCTTCCGGAACATGTTCCGGTGCTTCCGGAACATGTTCCGGCGCTTCCGGAACATGTTCCGGTGCTTCCGGAACATGTTCCGGCGCTTCCGGGAACATGTTCCGGCGCTTCCGGGAACATGTTCCGGTCCTTCCGGAACATGTTCCGACGCTTCCGGAAGATGTTCCGGTGCTTCCGGAACATGTTCCGGTGCTTCCGGAACATGTTCCGGCGCTTCCGGAAGATGTTCCGGCGCTTCCGGAAGATGTTCCGGCGCTTCCAGAACATGTTCCGGCGCTTCCGGAAGATGTTCCGGTGCTTCCGGAAGATGTTCCGGCGCTTCCGGAACATGTTCCGGCGCTTCCGGAAGATGTTCCAGTCCTTCCGGAACATGTTCCGGTGCCTCCGGAACATGTTCCGGTGCTTCCGGAACATGTTCCTGTCCTCCCGGAACATGTTCCGGCTCTTCCGGAACATGTTCCGGTGCTTCCGGAACATGTTCCGGCGCTTACGGAACATGTTCCGGTTCTTCCGGAACATGTTCCGGTGCTTCCGGATCATGCTCCGGTGCTTCCGGAACATTTTCCGGTGCTTCCGGAACATGTTCCGGTGCTTCCGAAACATGTTCCGGCGCTTCCGGAACATGTTCCGGTGCTTCCGGAACATGTTCCGGCGCTTCCGGGAACATGTTCCGGCGCTTCCGGGAACATGTTCCGGTCCTTCCGGAACATGTTCCGACGCTTCTGAAAGATGTTCCGGTGCTTCCGGAACATGTTCTGGTGCTTCCGGAACATGTTCCGGCGCTTCCGGAAGATGTTCCGGCGCTTCCGGAAGATGTTCCGGCGCTTCCGGAACATGTTCCGGCGCTTCCGGAAGATGTTCCGGTGCTTCCGGAAGATGTTCCGGTGCCTCCGGAACATGTTCCGGTGCCTCCGGAACATGTTCCGGCGCTTCCGGAACATGTTCCGGTGCCTCCGGAACATGTTCCGGACCTTCCGGAACATGTTCCGGTCCTTCCGGAACATGTTCCGGTGCTTCCGGGAACATGTTCCGGCGCTTCCGGGAACATGTTCCGGTCCTTCCGGAACATGTTCCGACGCTTCCGGAAGATGTTCCGGTGCTTCCGGAACATGTTCCGGTGCTTCCGGAACATGTTCCGGCGCTTCCGGAAGATGTTCCGGCGCTTCCGGAAGATGTTCCGGCGCTTCCGGAACATGTTCCGGCGCTTCCGGAAGATGTTCCGGTGCTTCCGGAAGATGTTCCGGCGCTTCCGGAAGATGTTCCAGTCCTTCCGGAACATGTTCCGGTGCCTCCGGAACATGTTCCGGTGCTTCCGGAACATGTTCCTGTCCTCCCGGAACATGTTCCGGCTCTTCCGGAACATGTTCCGGCGCTTCCGGAACATGTTCCGGCGCTTACGGAACATGTTCCGGTTCTTCCGGAACATGTTCCGGTGCTTCCGGATCATGCTCCGGTGCTTCCGGAACATTTTCCGGTGCTTCCGGAACATGTTCCGGTGCTTCCGAAACATGTTCCGGCGCTTCCGGAACATGTTCCGGTGCTTCCGGAACATGTTCCGGCGCTTCCGGGAACATGTTCCGGCGCTTCCGGGAACATGTTCCGGTCCTTCCGGAACATGTTCCGACGCTTCTGAAAGATGTTCCGGTGCTTCCGGAACATGTTCTGGTGCTTCCTGAACATGTTCCGGCGCTTCCGGAAGATGTTCCGGCGCTTCCGGAAGATGTTCCGGCGCTTCCGGAACATGTTCCGGCGCTTCCGGAAGATGTTCCGGTGCTTCCGGAAGATGTTCCGGTGCCTCCGGAACATGTTCCGGTGCCTCCGGAACATGTTCCGGCGCTTCCGGAACATGTTCCGGTGCCTCCGGAACATGTTCCGGACCTTCCGGAACATGTTCCGGTCCTTCCGGAACATGTTCCTGTCCTCCCGGAACATGTTCCGGCTCTTCCGGAACATGTTCCGGTGCTTCCGGAACATGTTCCGGCGCTTCCGGAACATGTTCCGGTTCTTCCGGAACATGCTCCGGTGCTTCCGGAACATGCTCCGGTGCTTCCGGAACATTTTCCGGTGCTTCCGGAACATGTTCCGGCGCTTCCGGAACATGTTCCGGCGCTTCCGGAACATGTTCCGGCGCTTCCGGGAACATGTTCCGGTCCTTCCGGGAACATGTTCCGGTCCTTCCGGGACATGTTCCGACGCTTCCGGAAGATGTTCCGGTGCTTCCGGAACATGTTCTGGTGCTTCCGGAAGATGTTCCGGCGCTTCCGGAAGATGTTCCGGCGCTTCCGGAACATCTTCCGGCGCTTCCGGAACATGTTCCGGCGCTTCTGGAACATGTTCCGGTTCTTCCGGAACATGTTCCGGTCCTTCCGGAACATGTTCCGGAAGCACCGGAACATGTTCCGGTGCTTCCGGAACATGTTCCGGTTCTTCCGGAACATGTTCCGGTGCTTCCGGAACATGTTCCGGCGCTTCAGGAACATGTTCCGGCGCTTCCGGAACATGTTCTGGTGCTTCCGGAAGATGTTCCGGCGCTTCCGGAAGATGTTCCGGCGCTTCTGGAACATGTTCCGGTGCTTCCGGAACATGTTCCGGCGCTTCCGGAACATGTTCCGGTTCTTCCGGAACATGTTCCGGTGCTTCCGGAACATGTTCCTGTCCTCCCGGAACATGTTCCGGCTCTTCCGGAACATGTTCCGGCGCTTCCGGAACATGTTCCGGTGCTTCCGGAGCATGCTCCGGTGCTTCCGGAACATGTTCCGGTGCTTCCGGAACATGCTCCGGTGCTTCCGGAACATTTTCCGGTGCTTCCGGACCATGTTCCGGTGCTTCCGGAACATGTTCCGGCGCTTCCGGAACATGTTCCGGTGCTTCCGGAACATGTTCCGGCGCTTCCGGGAACATGTTCCGGCGCTTCCGGGAACATGTTCCGGTCCTTCCGGAAGATGTTCCGACGCTTCCGGAAGATGTTCCGGTGCTTCCGGAACATGTTCCGGTGCTTCCGGAACATGTTCCGGCGCTTCCGGAAGATGTTCCGGCGCTTCCGGAAGATGTTCCGGCGCTTCCGGAACATGTTCCGGCGCTTCCGGAAGATGTTCCGGTGCTTCCGGAAGATGTTCCGGCGCTTCCGGAACATGTTCCGGCGCTTCCGGAAGATGTTCCGGCGCTTCCGGAACATGTTCCGGTGCTTCCGGAACATGTTCCGGCGCTTCCGGGAACATGTTCCGGCGCTTCCGGGAACATGTTCCGGTCCTTCCGGAACATGTTCCGACGCTTCTGAAAGATGTTCCGGTGCTTCCGGAACATGTTCTGGTGCTTCCGGAACATGTTCCGGCGCTTCCGGAAGATGTTCCGGCGCTTCCGGAAGATGTTCCGGCGCTTCCGGAACATGTTCCGGCGCTTCCGGAAGATGTTCCGGTGCTTCCGGAAGATGTTCCGGTGCTTCCGGAACATGTTCCGGTCCTTCCGGAACATGTTCCGGCGCTTCCGGAACATGTTCCGGTGCCTCCGGAACATGTTCCGGCGATTCCGGAACATGTTCCGGCGCTTCCGGAACATGTTCCGGTGCCTCCGGAACATGTTCCGGTCCTTCCGGAACATGTTCCGCTCCTTCCGAAACATGTTCCGGCGCTTCCGGAACATGTTCCGGTGCTTCCGGAACATGTTCCGGTCCTTCCGGAACATGTTCCGGCGCTTCCGGAACATGTTCCGGCGCTTCTGGAACATGTTCCGGTTCTTCCGGAACATGTTCCGGTCCTTCCGGAACATGTTCCGGTGCTTCCGGAACATGTGCCGGCGCTTCCGGAACATGTGCCGGCGCTTCCGGAACATGTGCCGGCGCTTCCGGAACATGTGCCGGCGCTTCCGGAACATGTTCTGGGGCTTCCGGAACATGTTCCGGGGCTTCCGGAACATGTTCCGGTGCTTCCGGAACATGTTCCGGCGCTTCCGACACATGTTCCGGTCCTTCCGGAACATGTTCCGAACCTTCCGGAACATGTTCCGACGCTTCCGGAACATGTTCCGGTGCTTGTGCCTCCGGAACATGTTCCGGCGCTTCCGGAACATGTTCCGGGGCTTCCGGAACATGTTCCGGCGCTTCCGGAAGATGTTCCGGCGCTTCTGGAAAGATGTTCCGGCGCTTCCGGAACATGTTCCTGTCCTCCCGGAACATGTTCCGGCTCTTTCGGAACATGTTCCGGTGCTTCCGGAACATGTTCCGGCGCTTCCGGAACATGTTCCGGCGCTTCCGGAACATGTTCCGGTTCTTCCGGAACATGCTCCGGTGCTTCCGGAACATGCTCCGGTGCTTCCGGAACATTTTCCGGTGCTTCCGCAACATGTTCCGGCGCTTCCGGAACATGTTCCGGCGCTTCCGGGAACATGTTCCGGCGCTTCCGGGAACATGTTCCGGCGCTTCCGGGAACATGTTCCGGTCCTTCCGGGACATGTTCCGACGCTTCCGGAAGATGTTCCGGTGCTTCCGGAACATGTTCTGGTGCTTCCGGAAGATGTTCCGGCGCTTCCGGAAGATGTTCCGGCGCTTCCGGAACATGTTCCGGCGCTTCCGGAACATGTTCCGGCGCTTCTGGAACATGTTCCGGTTCTTCCGGAACATGTTCCGGTCCTTCCGGAACATGTTCCGGTGGTTCCGGAACATGTTCCGGTGGTTCCGGAACATGTTCCGGTGCTTCCGGAACATGTTCCGGTGCTTCCGGAACATGTTCCGGTGCTTCCGGAACATGTTCCGGTTCTTCCGGAACATGTTCCGGTGCTTCCGGAACATGTTCCGGCGCTTCCGGAACATGTTCTGGCGCTTCCGGAACATTTTCCGGTGCTTCCGGAACATGTTCCGGTGCTTCCGGAACATGTTCCGGTGCTTCCGGAACATGTTCCGGCCCTTCCGGAACATGTTCCGGCGCTTCTGGAACATGTTCCGGTTCTTCCGGAACATGTTCCGGTCCTTCCGGAACATGTTCCGGTGGTTCCGGAACATGTTCCGGTGCTTCCGGAACATGTTCCGGTGCTTCCGGAACATGTTCCGGTGCTTCCGGAACATGTTCCGGCGCAACCGGAACATGTTCCGGTTCTTCCGGAACATGTTCCGGTGCTTCCGGAACATGTTCCGGCGCTTCCGGAACATGTTCTGGCGCTTCCGGAACATTTTCCGGTGCTTCCGGAACATGTTCCGGTGCTTCCGGAACATGTTCCAGCGCTTCCGGAACATGTTCCGGTGCTTCCGGAACATGTTCCGGCGCTTCCGGGAACATGTTCCGGCGCTTCCGGGAACATGTTCCGGTCCTTCCGGAACATGTTCCGACGCTTCCGGAAGATGTTCCGGTGCTTCCGGAACATGTTCTGGTGCTTCCGGAACATGTTCCGGCGCTTCCGGAAGATGTTCCGGCGCTTCCGGAAGATGTTCCGGCGCTTCCGGAACATGTTCCGGCGCTTCCGGAAGATGTTCCGGTGCTTCCGGAAGATGTTCCGGCGCTTCCGGAACATGTTCCGGCGCTTCCGGAAGATGTTCCAGTCCTTCCGGAACATGTTCCGGAAGGACCGGAACATGTGCCGGCGCTTCCGGAACATGTGCCGGTCCTTCCGGAACATGTTCCGGTTCTTCCGGAACATGTTCCGGTGCTTCCGGAACATGTTCCGGTGCTTCCGGAACATGTTCCGGCCCTTCCGGAACATGTTCCGGCGCTTCCGGGACATGTTCCGGCGCTTCTGGAACATGTGCTGGCGCTTCCGGAACATGTTCCGGTGCTTCCGGAACATGTTCCGGTGCTTCCGGAACATGTTCCGGCGCTTCCGGAACATGTTCTGGTGCCTCCGGAACATGTTCCGGCGATTCCGGAACATGTTCCGGCGCTTCCGGAACATGTTCCGGTGCCTCCGGAACATGTTCCGGTCCTTCCGGAAGATGTTCCGGTGCTTCCGGAACATGTTCCGGCGCTTCCGGAACATGTTCCGGTGCTTGCGGAACATGTTCCGGTCCTTCCGGAACATGTTCCGGTCCTCCCGGAACATGTTCCGGCTCTTCCGGAACATGTTCCGGTGCTTCCGGAACATGTTCCGGCGCTTCCGGAACATGTTCCGGCGCTTCCGGAACATGTTCCAGTTCTTCCGGAACATGCTCCGGTGCTTCCGGAACATGCTCCGGTGCTTCCGGAACATTTTCCGGTGCTTCCGGAACATGTTCCGGCGCTTCCGGAACATGTTCCGGCGCTTCCGGAACATGTTCCGGCGCTTCCGGGAACATGTTCCGGCGCTTCCGGGAACATGTTCCGGTCCTTCCGGGACATGTTCCGACGCTTCCGGAAGATGTTCCGGTGCTTCCGGAACATGTTCTGGTGCTTCCGGAAGATGTTCCGGCGCTTCCGGAAGATGTTCCGGCGCTTCCGGAACATGTTCCGGCGCTTCCGGAACATGTTCCGGCGCTTCTGGAACATGTTCCGGTTCTTCCGGAACATGTTCCGGTCCTTCCGGAACATGTTCCGGTGGTTCCGGAACATGTTCCGGTGGTTCCGGAACATGTTCCGGTGGTTCCGGAACATGTTCCGGTTCTTCCGGAACATGTTCCAGTGCTTCCGGAACATGTTCCGGCGCTTCAGGAACATGTTCCGGCGCTTCCGGAACATGTTCTGGTGCTTCCGGAAGATGTTCCGGCGCTTCCGGAAGATGTTCCGGCGCTTCCGGAACATGTTCCGGTGCTTCCGGAACATGTTCCGGCGCTTCCGGAACATGTTCCGGTTCTTCCGGAACATGTTCCGGTGCTTCCGGAACATGTTCCCGTCCTCCCGGAACATGTTCCGGCTCTTCCGGAACATGTTCCGGCACTTCCGGAACATGTTCCGGTGCTTCCGGAACATGCTCCGGTGCTTCCGGAACATGTTCCGGTGCTTCCGGAACATGCTCCGGTGCTTCCGGAACATTTTCCGGTGCTTCCGGAACATGTTCCGGTGCTTCCGGAACATGTTCCGGCGCTTCCGGAACATGTTCCGGTGCTTCCAGAACATGTTCCGGGGCTTCCGGGAACATGTTCCGGCGCTTCCGGGAACATGTTCCGGTCCTTCCGGAACATGTTCCGACGCTTCCGGAAGATGTTCCGGTGCTTCCGGAACATGTTCCGGTGCTTCCGGAACATGTTCCGGCGCTTCCGGAAGATGTTCCGGCGCTTCCGGAAGATGTTCCGGCGCTTCCGGAACATGTTCTGGCGCTTCCGGAAGATGTTCCGGTGCTTCCGGAAGATGTTCCGGCGCTTCCGGAACATGTTCCGGCGCTTCCGGAAGATGTTCCAGTCCTTCCGGAACATGTTCCGGTGCCTCCGGAACATGTTCCGGTGCTTCCGGAACATGTTCCTGTCCTCCCGGAACATGTTCCGGCTCTTCCGGAACATGTTCCGGCGCTTCCGGAACATGTTCCGGCGCTTACGGAACATGTTCCGGTTCTTGTGGAACATGTTCGGGTGCTTCCGGATCATGCTCCGGTGCTTCCGAAACATTTTCCGGTGCTTCCGGAACATGTTCCGGTGCTTCCGAAACATGTTCCGGCGCTTCCGGAACATGTTCCGGTGCTTCCGGAATCATGTTCCGGCGCTTCCGGGAACATGTTCCGGCGCTTCCGGGAACATGTTCCGGTCCTTCCGGAACATGCTCCGACGCTTCTGAAAGATGTTCCGGTGCTTCCGGAACATGTTCCGGTGCTTCCGGAACATGTTCCGGCGCTTCCGGAAGATGTTCCGGCGCTTCCGGAAGATGTTCCGGCGCTTCCGGAAGATGTTCCGGCGCTTCCGGAACATGTTCCGGCGCTTCCGGAAGATGTTCCGGTGCTTCCGGAAGATGTTCCGGTGCTTCCGGAACATGTTCCGGTCCTTCCGGAACATGTTCCGGCGCTTCCGGAACATGTTCCGGTGCCTCCGGAACATGTTCCGGCGATTCCGGAACATGTTCCGGCGCTTCCGGAACATGTTCCGGTGCCTCCGGAACATGTTCCGGTCCTTCCGGAACATGTTCCGCTCCTTCCGGAACATGTTCCGGCGCTTCCGGAACATGTTCCGGTGCTTCCGCAACATGTTCCGGTCCTTCCGGAACATGTTCCGGCCCTTCCGGAACATGTTCCGGCGCTTCTGGAACATGTTCCGGTTCTTCCGGAACATGTTCCGGTCCTTCCGGAACATGTTCCGGTGCTTCCGGAACATGTTCCGGGGCTTCCGGAACATGTGCCGGCGCTTCCGGAACATGTTCTGGGGCTTCCGGAACATGTTCCGGGGCTTCCGGAACATGTTCCGGTGCTTCCGGGACATGTTCCGGCGCTTCCGACACATGTTCCGGTCCTTCCGGAACATGTTCCGAACCTTCCGGAACATGTTCCGACGCTTCCGGAACATGTTCCGGTGCTTGTGCCTCCGGAACATGTTCCGGCGCTTCCGGAACATGTTCCGGGGCTTCCGGAACATGTTCCGGCGCTTCCGGAAGATGTTCCGGCGCTTCTGGAAGATGTTCCGGCGCTTCCGGAACATGTTCCGGCGCTTCCGGAAGATGTTCCGGTCTTTCCGGAAGATGTTCCGGTGCTTCCGGAACATGTTCCGGAAGGACCGGAACATGTTCCGGCGCTTCCGGAACATGTTCCGGTGCTTCCGGAACATGTTCCGGCGCTTCCGGAACATGTTCCGGCGCTTCCGGAACATGTTCCGGTTCTTCCGGAACATGCTCCGGTGCTTCCGGAACATGCTCCGGTGCTTCCGGAACATTTTCCGGTGCTTCCGGAACATGTTCCGGCGCTTCCGGAACATGTTCCGGCGCTTCCGGGAACATGTTCCGGCGCTTCCGGGAACATGTTCCGGTCCTTCCGGGACATGTTCCGACGCTTCCGGAAGATGTTCCGGTGCTTCCAGAACATGTTCTGGTGCTTCCGGAAGATGTTCCGGCGCTTCCGGAAGATGTTCCGGCGCTTCCGGAACATGTTCCGGCGCTTCCGGAACATGTTCCGGCGCTTCTGGAACATGTTCCGGTGGTTCCGGAACATGTTCCGGTGCTTCCGGAACATGTTCCGGTGCTTCCGGAACATGTTCCGGTGCTTCCGGAACATGTTCCGGTTCTTCCGGAACATGTTCCGGTGCTTCCGGAACATGTTCCGGCGCTTCCGGAACATGTTCTGGCGCTTCCGGAACATTTTCCGGTGCTTCCGGAACATGTTCCGGGGCTTCCGGAACATGTTCCGGTCCTTCCGGAACATGTTCCGGCCCTTCCGGAACATGTTCCGGCGCTTCCGGAACATGTGCCGGCGCTTCTGGAACATGTTCTGGTTCTTCCGGAACATGTTCCGGTCCTTCTGGAAGATGTTCCGGTGCTTCTGGAAGATGTTCCGGTGGTTCCGGAACATGTTCCGGTGCTTCCGGAACATGTTCCGGTGGTTCCGGAACATGTTCCGGTGCTTCCGGAACATGTTCCGGTTCTTCCGGAACATGTTCCGGTGCTTCCGGAACATGTTCCGGCGCTTCCGGAACATGTTCTGGCGCTTCCGGAACATTTTCCGGTGCTTCCGGAACATGTTCCGGTGCTTCCGGAACATGTTCCAGCGCTTCCGGAACATGTTCCGGTGCTTCCGGAACATGTTCCGGCGCTTCCGGGAACATGTTCCGGCGCTTCCGGGAACATGTTCCGGTCCTTCCGGAACATGTTCCGACGCTTCCGGAAGATGTTCCGGTGCTTCCAGAACATGTTCTGGTGCTTCCGGAACATGTTCCGGCGCTTCCGGAACATGTTCCGGCGCTTCCGGAAGATGTTCCGGCGCTTCCGGAAGATGTTCCGGCGCTCCCGGAACATGTTCCGGCGCTTCCGGAAGATGTTCCGGTGCTTCCGGAACATGTTCCGGCGCTTCCGGAACATGTTCCGGCGCTTCCGGAAGATGTTCCAGTCCTTCCGGAACATGTTCCGGTGCTTCCGGAACATGTTCCGGTCCTTCCGGAAGATGTTCCGGCCCTTCCGGAACATGTTCCGGCGCTTCCGGGACATGTTCCGGCGCTTCTCGAACATGTGCTGGCGCTTCCGGAACATGTTCCGGTGCTTCCGGAACATGTTCCGGTGCTTCCGGAACATGTTCCGGTGCTTCCGGAACATGTTCCGGCGCTTCCGGAACATGTTCTGGTGCCTCCGGAACATGTTCCGGCGATTCCGGAACATGTTCCGGCGCTTCTGGAACATGTTCCGGTGCCTCCGGAACATGTTCCGGTCCTTCCGGAACATGTTCCGGTGCTTCCGGAACATGTTCCGGTTCTTCCGGAACATGTTCCGGTGCTTGCGGAACATGTTCCGGTCCTTCCGGAACATGTTCCGGCCCTTCCGGAACATGTTCCGGCGCTTCCGGAACACGTTCCGGCGCTTCTGGAACATGTTCCGGTTCTTCCGGAACATGTTCCGGTCCTTCCAGAACATGTTCCGGTGGTTCCGGAACATGTTCCGGTGCTTCCGGAACATGTTCCGGCGCTTCCGGAACATGTGCCGGCGCTTCCGGAACATGTGCCGGCGCTTCCGGAACATGTGCCGGTCCTTCCGGAACATGTTCCGGGGCTTCCGGAACATGTTCCGGCGCTTCCGGAACATGTTCCGGGGCTTCCGGAACATGTTCCGGGGCTTCCGGAGCATGTTCCGGGGCTTCTGGAACATGTTCCGGCGGTTCCGGAACATGTTCCGGTGCTTCCGGAACATGTTCCGGCGCTTCCCAAACATGTTCCGGCGCTTCCGGAACATGTTCCGGTGCTTCCAGAACATGTTCCGGTGCCTCCGGAACATGTTCCGGTGCTTCCGGAACATGTTCCGGCGCTTCCGGAACATGTTCCGGCGCTTCCGGAACATGTTCCGGTGCTTCCGAAACATGTTCCGGTGCTTCCGGAACATGTTCCGGCGCTTCCGGAACATGTGCCGGCGCTTCCGGAACATGTGCCGGTCCTTCCGGAACATGTTCCGGTTCTTCCGGAACATGTTGCGGTGCTTCCGGAAGATGTTCCGGCGCTTCCGGAACATGTTCCGGTTCTTCCGGAACATGTTCCGGTGCTTCTGGAACATGCTCCGGTGCTTCCGGAACATTTTCCAGTGCTTCCGGAACATGTTCCGGTGCTTCCGGAACATGTTCCAGCGCTTCCGGAACATGTTCCGGTGCTTCCGGAACATGTTCCGGCGCTTCCGGGAACATGTTCCGGCGCTTCCGGGAACATGTTCCGGTCCTTCCGGAACATGTTCCGACGCTTCCGGAAGATGTTCCGGTGCTTCCGGAACATGTTTTGGTGCCTCCGGAACATGTTCCGGCGCTTCCGGAACATGTTCCGGTCCTTCCGGAACATGTTCCGGTGCTCCCGGAAGATGTTCCGGCGCTTCCGGAACATGTTCCGGTTCTTCCGGAACATGTTCCGGTGCTTCTGGAACATGCTCCGGTGCTTCCGGAACATTTTCCGGTGCTTCCGGAACATGTTCCGGTGCTTCCGGAACATGTTCCAGCGCTTCCGGAACATGTTCCGGTGCTTCTGGAACATGTTCCGGCGCTTCCGGGAACATGTTCCGGCGCTTCCGGGAACATGTTCCGGTCTTTCCGGAACATGTTCCGACGCTTCCGGAAGATGTTCCGGTGCTTCCGGAACATGTTCTGGTGCCTCCGGAACATGTTCCGGCGCTTCCGGAACATGTTCCGGCGCTTCCGGAAGATGTTCCGGCGCTTCCGGAAGATGTTCCGGTGCTTCCGGAAGATGTTCCGGCGCTTCCGGAACATGTTCCGGCCCTTCCGGAACATGTTCCGGCGCTTCTGGAACATGTTCCGGTTCTTCCGGAACATGTTCCGGTCCGTCCGGAACATGTTCCGGTGCTTCCGGAACATGTGCCGGCGCTTCCGGAACATGCGCCGGCGCTTCCGGAACATGTGCCGGCGCTTCCGGAACATGTGCCGGCGCTTCCGGAACATGTTCTTGGGCTTCCGGAACATGTTCCGGGGCTTCCGGAACATGTTCCGGTGCTTCCGGAACATGTTCCGAACCTTCCGGAACATGTTCCGACGCTTCCGGAACATGTTCCGGTGCTTGTGCCTCCGGAACATGTTCCGGCGCTTCCGGAACATGTTCCGGGGCTTCCGGAACATGTTCCGGCGCTTCCGGAAGATGTTCCGGCGCTTCTGGAAGATGTTCCGGCGCTTCCGGAACATGTTCCGGCGCTTCCGGAAGATGTTCCGGTCCTTCCGGAACATGTTCCGGCGCTTTCGGAACATGTTCCGGCGCTTCCGGGAACATGTTCCGGCGCTTCCGGGAACATGTTCCGGTCCTTCCGGGACATGTTCCGACGCTTCCGGAAGATGTTCCGGTGCTTCCGGAACATGTTCTGGTGCTTCCGGAAGATGTTCCGGCGCTTCCGGAAGATGTTCCGGCGCTTCCGGAACATGTTCCGGCGCTTCCGGAACATGTTCCGGCGCTTCTGGAACATGTTCCGGTTCTTCCGGAACATGTTCCGGTCCTTCGGGAACATGTTCCGGTGCTTCCGGAACATGTTCCGGTGCTTCCGGAACATGTTCCGGTGCTTCCGGAACATGTTCCGGTTCTTCCGGAACATGTTCCGGCGCTTCCCGAACATGTTCTGGCGCTTCCGGAACATTTTCCGGTGCTTCCGGAACATGTTCCGGTGCTTCCGGAACATGTTCCGGTCCTTCCGGAACATGTTCCGGCCCTTCCGGAACACGTTCCGGCGCTTCCGGAACATGTGCCGGCGCTTCTGGAACATGTTCCGGTTCTTCCGGAACATGTTCCGGTGCTTCCGGAACGTGTTCCGGTGCTTCCGGAACATGTTCCGGTGCTTCCGGAACATGTTCCGGTGCTTCCGGAACATGTTCCGGCGCTTCCGGAACATGTTCTGGCGCTTCCGGAACATTTTCCGGTGCTTCCGGAACATGTTCCGGTGCTTCCGGAACATGTTCCAGCGCTTCCGGAACATGTTCCGGTGCTTCCGGAACATGTTCCGGCGCTTCCGGGAACATGTTCCGGCGCTTCCGGGAACATGTTCCGACGCTTCCGGAAGATGTTCCGGTGCTTCCGCAACATGTTCTGGTGCTTCCGGAACATGTTCCGGCGCTTCCGGAAGATGTTCCGGCGCTTCCGGAAGATGTTCCGGCGCTTCCGGAAGATGTTCCGGCGCTTCCGGAACATGTTCCGGCGCTTCCGGAAGATGTTCCGGTGCTTCCGGAAGATGTTCCGGCGCTTCCGGAACATGTTCCGGCGCTTCCGGAAGATTTTCCAGTCCTTCCGGAACATGTTCCGGAAGGACCGGAACATGTGCCGGCGCTTCCGGAACATGTGCCGGTCCTTCCGGAACATGTTCCGGTTCTTCCGGAACATGTTCCGGTGCTTCCGGAACATGTTCCGGTCCTTCCGGAACATGTTCCGGCGCTTCCGGAACATGTTCCGGTGCTTCCGGAACATGTTCCGGTCCTTCCGGAACATGTTCCGGCCCTTCCGGAACATGTTCCGGCGCTTCCGGGACATGTTCCGGCGCTTCTGGAACATGTGCTGGCGCTTCCGGAACATGTTCCGGTGCTTCCGGAACATGTTCCGGTGCTTCCGGAACATGTTCCGGCGCTTCCGGAACATGTTCTGGTGCCTCCGGAACATGTTCCGGCGATTCCGGAACATGTTCCGGCGCTTCCGGAACATGTTCCGGTGCCTCCGGAACATGTTCCGGTCCTTCCGGAACATGTTCCGGTGCTTCCGGAACATGTTCCGGTTCTTCCGGAACATGTTCCGGTGCTTGCGGAACATGTTCCGGCCCTTCCGGAACATGTTCCGGCGCTTCCGGAACACGTTCCGGCGCTTCTGGAACATGTTCCGGTTCTTCCGGAACATGTTCCGGTCCTTCCAGAACATGTTCCGGTGGTTCCGGAACATGTTCCGGTGCTTCCGGAACATGTTCCGGCGCTTCCGGAACATGTGCCGGCGCTTCCGGAACATGTGCCGGCGCTTCCGGAACATGTTCCGGTCCTTCCGGAACATGTTCCGGGGCTTCCGGAACATGTTCCGGCGCTTCCGGAACATGTTCCGGGGCTTCCGGAACATGTTCCGGCGCTTCCGGAACATGTTCCGGGGCTTCTGGAACATGTTCCGGCGGTTCCGGAACATGTTCCGGTGCTTCCGGAACATGTTCCGGCGCTTCCCAAACATGTTCCGGCGCTTCCGGAACATGTTCCGGTGCTTCCGGAACATGTTCCGGTGCCTCCGGAACATGTTCCGGTGCTTCCGGAACATGTTCCGGCGCTTCCGGAACATGTTCCGGCGCTTCCGGAACATGTTCCGGTGCTTCCGAAACATGTTCCGGTGCTTCCGGAACATGTTCCGGCGCTTCCGGAACATGTTCCGGCGCTTCCGGAACACGTTCCGGCGCTTCTGGAACATGTTCCGGTTCTTCCGGAATATGTTCCGGTCCTTCCAGAACATGTTCCGGTGGTTCCGGAACATGTTCCGGTGCTTCCGGAACATGTTCCGGCGCTTCCGGAACATGTGCCGGCGCTTCCGGAACATGTGCCGGCGCTTCCGGAACATGTGCCGGTCCTTCCGGAACATGTTCCGGGGCTTCCGGAACATGTTCCGGCGCTTCCGGAACATGTTCCGGGGCTTCCGGAACATGTTCCGGGGCTTCTGGAACATGTTCCGGCGGTTCCGGAACATGTTCCGGTGCTTCCGGAACATGTTCCGGCGCTTCCCAAACATTTTCCGGCGCTTCCGGAACATGTTCCGGTGCTTCCGGAACATGTTCCGGTGCCTCCGGAACATGTTCCGGTGCTTCCGGAACATGTTCCGGCGCTTCCGGAACATGTTCCGGCGCTTCCGGAACATGTTCCGGTGCTTCCGAAACATGTTCCGGTGCTTCCGGAACATGTTCCGGCGCTTCCGGAACATGTGCCGGCGCTTCCGGAACATGTGCCGGTCCTTCCGGAACATGTTCCGGTTCTTCCGGAACATGTTCCGGTCCTTCCGGAACATGTTCCGGTGCTTCCGGAAGATGTTCCGGCGCTTCCGGAACATGTTCCGGTTCTTCCGGAACATGTTCCGGTGCTTCTGGAACATGCTCCGGTGCTTCCGGAACATTTTCCAGTGCTTCCGGAACATGTTCCGGTCCTTCCGGAACATGTTCCGACGCTTCCGGAAGATGTTCCTGTGCTTCCGGAACATGTTCTGGTGCCTCCGGAACATGTTCCGGCGCTTCCGGAACATGTTCCGGTCCTTCCGGAACATGTTCCGGTGCTTCCGGAAGATGTTCCGGCGCTTCCGGAACATGTTCCGGTTCTTCCGGAACATGTTCCGGTGCTTCTGGAACATGCTCCGGTGCTTCCGGAACATTTTCCGGTGCTTCCGGAACATGTTCCGGTGCTTCCGGAACATGTTCCAGCGCTTCCGGAACATGTTCCGGTGCTTCTCGAACATGTTCCGGCGCTTCCGGGAACATGTTCCGGCGCTTCCGGGAACATGTTCCGGTCCTTCCGGAACATGTTCCGACGCTTCCGGAAGATGTTCCGGTGCTTCCGGAACATGTTCTGGTGCCTCCGGAACATGTTCCGGCGCTAGCGGAACATGTTCCGGCGCTTCCGGAAGATGTTCCGGCGCTTCCGGAAGATGTTCCGGCGCTTCCGGAACATGTTCCGGCGCTTCCGGAAGATGTGCCGGTGCTTCCGGAAGATGTTCCGGCGCTTCCGGAACATGTTCCGGCGCTTCCTAAAAATGTTCCGGTTCTTCCGGAACATGTTCCGGTGCTTCCGGAACATGTTCCGGTCCTTCCGGAACATGTTCCGGCGCTTCCCGAACATGTTCCGGTGCCTCCGGAACATGTTCCGGCGATTCCGGAACATGTTCCGGCGCTTCCGGAACATGTTCCGGTGCCTCCGGAACATGTTCCGGTCCTTCCGGAACATGTTCCGGTCCTTCCAGAAAATGTTCCGGCGCTTCCGGAACATGTTCCGGTGCTTCCGGAACATGTTCCGGTCCTTCCGGAACATGTTCCGGCGCTTCCGGAACATGTTCCGGCGCTTCCGGGACATGTTCCGGCGCTTCTGGAACATGTTCCGGTTCTTCCGGAACATGTTCCGGTCCGTCCGGAACATGTTCCGGTGCTTCCGGAACATGTTCCGGCGCTTCCGGAACATGTTCCGGTTCTTCCGGAATATGTTCCGGTGCTTCCGGAACATGTTCCGGCGCTTCCGGAACATGTTCCGGCGCTTCCGGAACATGTTCCGGTGCTTCCGGAACATGTTCCGGCGCTTCCGGAACATGTGCCGGCGCTTCCGGAATATGTGCCGGCGCTTCCGGAACATGTGCCGGTCCTTCCGGAACATGTTCCGGGGCTTCCGGAACATGTTCCGGGGCTTCCGGAACATGTTCCGGCGCTTCCGGAACATGTTCCGGGGCTTCTGGAACATGTTCCGGTGCTTCCGGAACATGTTCCGGCGCTTCCCAAACATGTTCCGGCGCTTCCGGAACATGTTCCGGTGCTTCCGGAACATGTTCCGGTGCCTTCGGAACATGTTCCGGCGCTTCCGGAACATGTGCCGGCGCTTCCGGAACATGTGCCGGTCCTTCCGGAACATGTTCCGGTTCTTCCGGAACATGTTCCGGTCCTTCCGGAACATGTTCCGGTCCTTCCGGAACATGTTCCGGTGCTTCCGGAACATGTTACGGCGCTTCCGGAACATGTTCCGGTGCTTCCGGAACATGTTCCGGTGCTTCCGGAACATGTTCCGGTGCTTCCGGAACATGTTACGGTGCTTCCGGAACATGTTCCGGAAGCGCCGGAACATGTTCCGGCGCTTCCGGGAACATGTTCCGGTCTTTCCGGAACATGTTCCGACGCTTCCGGAAGATGTTCCGGTGCTTCCGGAAGCTGTTCCGGTGCTTCCGGAACATGTTCCGGCGCTTCCGGAACATGTTCCGGCGCTTCCGGAAGAAGTTCCGGCGCTTCCGGAAGATGTTCCGGCGCTTCCGGAACATGTTCCGGCGCTTCCGGAAGATGTTCCGGTGCTTCCGGAAGATGTTCCGGTGCTTCCGGAACATGTTCCGGCGCTTCCGGAAGATGTTCCGGTCCTTCCGGAACATGTTCCGGAAGGACCGGAACATGTTCTGGCGCTTCCGGAACATGTTCCGGTGCTTCCGGAACATAGTTCCGGTGCTTCCCGAACATGTGCCGGCGCTTCCGGAACATGTGCCGGTCCTTCCGGAACATGTTCCGGTCCTTCAGGAACATGTTCCGGCGCTTCCGGAACATGTTCCGGCGCTTCCGGAACATGTTCCGGTGCTTCCGGAACATGTTCCGGGGCTTCCGGAACATGTTCCGGCGCTTCCGGAACATGTTCCGGTGCTTCCGGAACATGTTCCGGTGCCTTCGGAACATGTTCCGGCGCTTCCGGAACATGTTCCGGTGCTTCCGGAACATGTTCCGGTGCTTCCGGAACATGTTCCGGTGCTTCCGGAACATGTTACGGTGCTTCCGGAACATGTGCCGGCGCTTCCGGAACATGTGCCGGCGCTTCCGGAACATGTGCCGGTCCTTCCGGAACATGTTCCGGGGCTTCCGGAACATGTTCCGGCGCTTCCGGAACATGTTCCGGGGCTTCCGGAACATGTTCCGGTGCTTCCGGAACATGTTCCGGCGCTTCCGGAACATGTTCCGCGGCTTCCGGAACATGTTCCGGTGCTTCCGGAACATGTTCCGGCGCTTCCCAAACATGTTCCGGCGCTTCCGGAACATGTTCCGGTGCTTCCGGAACATGTTCCGGCGCTTCTGGAACATGTTCCGGCGCTTCCGGAACATGTTCCGGTGCTTCCGAAACATGTTCCGGTGCTTCCGGAACATGTTCTGGCGCTTCCGGAACATGTGCCGGCGCTTCCGGAACATGTGCTGGTCCTTCCGAAACATGTTCCGGTTCTTCCGGAACATGTTCAGGTCCTTCCGGAACATGTTCCGGTCCTTCAGGAACATGTTCCGGCGCTTCCGGAACATGTTCCGGTGCTTCCGGAACATGTTCCGGTGCTTCCGGAACATGTTCCGGTGCTTCCGGAACATGTTCCGGCGCTTCTGGAACATGTTCCGGTCCTTCCGGAACATGTTCCGGTCCTTCCGGAACATGTGCCGGCGCTTCCGGAACATGTTCCGGGGCTTCCGGAAAATGTTCCGGGGCTTCCGGAACATGTTCCGGTCCTTCCGGAACATGTTCCGGCGCTTCCGGAACATGTTCCGGTGCTTCCGGAACATGTTCCGGTCCCTCCGGAACATGTTCCGGTCCTTCCGGAACATGTTCCGGCGCTTCCGGCACATGTACCGGTCCTTCTGGAACATGTTCCGGTCCTTCCGGAACATGTTCCGGCGCTTCCGGAACATGTTCCGGCGCTTCCGGGAACATGTTCCGGCGCTTCCGGGAACATGTTCCGGTCTTTCCGGAAGATGTTCCGGTGCTTCCGGAAGATGTTCCGGTGCTTCCGGAACATGTTCCGGTGCTTCCGGAACATGTTCCGGCGCTTCCGGAACATGTTCCGGCGCTTCCGGAAGATGTTCCGGCGCTTCCGGAAGATGTTCCGGCGCTTCCGGAAGATGTTCCGGCGCTTCCGGAAGATGTTCCGGTGCTTCCGGAAGATGTTCCGGCGCTTCCGGAACATGTTCCGGCGCTTCCGGAAGATGTTCCGGTCCTTCCGGAACATGTTCCGGAAGGACCGGAACATGTTCTGGCGCTTCCGGAACATGTTCCGGCGCTTCCGGAACATGTTCCGGCGCTTCCGGAACATGTTCCGGTCCTTCCGGAACATGTTCCGGTCCTTCCGGAACATGTTCCGGCCCTTCCGGAACATGTTCCGGCGCTTCCGGAACATGTTCCGGCGCTTCTGGAACATGTTCCGGTTCTTCCGAATCATGTTCCGGTCCTTCCGGAACATGTTCCGGTGCTTCCGGAACATGTTCCGGCGCTTCCGGAACATGTTCCGGCGCTTCCGGAACATGTGCCGGTTATTCCGGAACATGTTCCGGCGCTTCCGGAACATGTTCCGGTGCTTCCGGAACATGTTCCGGCGCTTCCGGAACATGTGCCGGCGCTTCCGGAACATGTGCCGGTCCTTCCGGACCATGTTCCGGTCCTTCCGGAACATGTTCCGGGGCTTCCGGAACATGTTCCGGGGCTTCCGGAACATGTTCCGGGGCTTCCGGAACATGTTCCGGTCCTTCCGGAAACATGTTCCGGTCCTTCCGGAACATGTTCCGGCGCTTCCCAAACATGTTCCGGCGCTTCCGGAACATGTTCCGGTGCCTCCGGAACATGTTCCGGCGCTTCCGGAACATGTTCCGGCGCTTCCGGAACATGTTCCGGTGCTTCCGAAACATGTTCCGGTGCTTCCAGAACATGTTCCGGCGCTTCCGGAACATGTGCCGGCGCTTCCGGAACATGTTCCGGCGCTTCCGGAACATGTTCCGGCGCTTCCGGAACATGTTCCGGTGCTTCCGGAACATGTTCCGGCGCTTCCGGAACATGTTCCGGCGCTTCCGGAACATGTTCGGGCGCTTCCGGAACATGTTCCGGTGCTTCCGGAACATGTTCCGGCGCTTCCGGAACATGTGCCGGCGCTTCCGGAACATGTGCCGGTCCTTCCGGAACATGTTCCGGTCCTTCCGTAACATGTTCCGGGGCTTCCGGAACATGTTCCGGTCCTTCCGGAACATGTTCCGGGGCTTCCGGAACATGTTCCGGTCCTTCCAGAAACATGTTCCGGTCCTTCCGGAACATGTTCCGGCGCTTCCCAAACATGTTCCGGCGCTTCCGGAACATGTTCCGGTGCCTCCGGAACATGTTCCGGCGCTTCCGGAACATGTTCCGGTGCTTCCCAAACATGTTCCGGTGCTTCCAGAACATGTTCCGGCGCTTCCGGAACATGTGCCGGCGCTTCCGGAACATGTGCCGGCGCTTCCGGAACATGTGCCGGTCCTTCCGGAACATGTTCCGGCGCTTCCGGAACATGTTCCGGTGCTTCCGGAACATGTTCCGGTGCTTCCGGAACATGTTCCGGTGCTTCCGGAACATGTTACGGCGCTTCCGGAACATGTTCCGGTGCTTCCGGAACATGTTCCGGTGCTTCCGGAACATGTTCTGGTGCCTCCGGAACATGTTCCGGTGCTTCCGGAACATGTTCCGGCGCTTCCGGAACATGTTCCGGTGCCTCCGGAACATGTTCCGGCGATTCCGGAACATGTTCCGGCGCTTCCGGAACATGTTCCGGTGCCTCTGGAACATGTTCCGGTTCCTCCGGAACATGTTCTGGTCCTTCCGGAACATGTTCCGGCGCTTCCGGAACATGTTCCGGTCCTTCCGGAACATGTTCCGGCCCTTGCGGAACATGTTCCGGCCCTTGCGGAACATGTTCCGGCGCTTCCGAAACATGTTCCGGTTCTTCCGAATCATGTTCCGGTCCTTCCGGAACATGTTCCGGTGCTTCCGGAACATGTTCCGGCGCTTCCGGAACATGTTCCGGGGCTTCCGGAACATGTTCCGGGGCTTCCGGAACATGTTCCGGGGCTTCCGGAACATGTTCCGGTCCTTCCGGAAACATGTTCCGGTCCTTCCGGAACATGTTCCGGCGCTTCCCAAACATGTTCCGGCGCTTCCGGAACATGTTCCGGTGCCTCCGGAACATGTTCCGGCGCTTCCGGAACATGTTCCGGCGCTTCCGGAACATGTTCCGGTGCTTCCGAAACATGTTCCGGTGCTTCCAGAACATGTTCCGGCGCTTCCGGAACATGTGCCGGCGCTTCCGGAACATGTTCCGGCGCTTCCGGAACATGTTCCGGCGCTTCCGGAACATGTTCCGGTGCTTCCGGAACATGTTCCGGCGCTTCCGGAACATGTTCCGGCGCTTCCGGAACATGTTCGGGCGCTTCCGGAACATGTTCCGGTGCTTCCGGAACATGTTCCGGCGCTTCCGGAACATGTGCCGGCGCTTCCGGAACATGTGCCGGTCCTTCCGGAACATGTTCCGGTCCTTCCGGAACATGTTCCGGGGCTTCCGGAACATGTTCCGGTCCTTCCGGAACATGTTCCGTGGCTTCCGGAACATGTTCCGGGGCTTCCGGAACATGTTCCGGTCCTTCCAGAAACATGTTCCGGTCCTTCCGGAACATGTTCCGGCGCTTCCCAAACATGTTCCGGCGCTTCCGGAACATGTTCCGGTGCCTCCGGAACATGTTCCGGCGCTTCCGGAACATGTTCCGGTGCTTCCCAAACATGTTCCGGTGCTTCCAGAACATGTTCCGGCGCTTCCGGAACATGTGCCGGCGCTTCCGGAACATGTGCCGGCGCTTCCGGAACATGTGCCGGTCCTTTCGGAACATGTTCCGGCGCTTCCGGAACATGTTCCGGTGCTTCCGGAACATGTTCCGGTGCTTCCGGAACATGTTCCGGTGCTTCCGGAACATGTTACGGCGCTTCCGGAACATGTTCCGGTGCTTCCGGAACATGTTCCGGTGCTTCCGGAACATGTTCTGGTGCCTCCGGAACATGTTCCGGTGCTTCCGGAACATGTTCCGGCGCTTCCGGAACATGTTCCGGTGCCTCCGGAACATGTTCCGGCGATTCCGGAACATGTTCCGGCGCTTCCGGAACATGTTCCGGTGCCTCCGGAACATGTTCCGGTTCCTCCGGAACATGTTCTGGTCCTTCCGGAACATGTTCCGGCGCTTCCGGAACATGTTCCGGTCCTTCCGGAACATGTTCCGGCCCTTGCGGAACATGTTCCGGCCCTTGCGGAACATGTTCCGGCGCTTCCGGAACATGTTCCGGTTCTTCCGAATCATGTTCCGGTCCTTCCGGAACATGTTCCGGTGCTTCCGGAACATGTTCCGGCGCTTCCGGAACATGTTCCGGCGCTTCCGGAACATGTTCCGGTTCTTCCGGAACATGTTCCGGTCCTTCCGGAACATGTTCCGGCCCTTCCGGAACATGTTCCGGCGCTTCCGGAACATGTTCCCGGGCTTCCGGAACATGTGCCGGCGCTTCCGGAACATGTGCCGGTCCTTCCGGAACATGTTCCGGTGCTTCCGGAACATGTTCCGGGGCTTCCGGAACATGTTCCGGTCCTTCCGGAAACATGTTCCGGTCCTTCCGGAACATGTTCCGGTGCCTCCGGAACATGTTCCGGTGCTTCCGAAACATGTTCCGGTGCTTCCAGAACATGTTCCGGCGCTTCCGGAACATGTGCCGGCGCTTCCGGAACATGTTCCGGCGCTTCCGGAACATGTTCCGGCGCTTCCGGAACATGTTCCGGTGCTTCCGGAACATGTTCCGGCGCTTCCGGAACATGTTCCGGCGCTTCCGGAACATGTTCCGGTGCTTCCGGAACATGTTCCGGCGCTTCCGGAACATGTGCCGGCGCTTCCGGAACATGTGCCGGTCCTTCCGGAACATGTTCCGGTCCTTCCGGAACATGTTCCGGGGCTTCCGGAACATGTTCCGGGGCTTCCAGAACATGTTCCGGGGCTTCCGGAACATGTTCCGGGGCTTCCGCAACATGTTCCGGTCCTTCCGGAAACATGTTCCGGTCCTTCCGGAACATGTTCCGGTCCTTCCGGAACATGTTCCGGCCCTTCCGGAACATGTTCCGGCGCTTCCGGAACATGTTCCGGCGCTTCTGGAACATGTTCCGGTTCTTCCGAATCATGTTCCGGTCCTTCCGGAACATGTTCCGGTCCTTCCGGAACATGTTCCGGCCCTTCCGGAACATGTTCCGGCGCTTCCGGAACATGTTCCCGGGCTTCCGGAACATGTGCCGGCGCTTCCGGAACATGTGCCGGTCCTTCCGGAACATGTTCCGGTCCTTCCGGAACATGTTCCGGGGCTTCCGGAACATGTTCCGGGGCTTCCGGAACATGTTCCGGTCCTTCCGGAAACATGTTCCGGTCCTTCCGGAACATGTTCCGGCGCTTCCGGAACATGTTCCGGCGCTTCCGGAACATGTTCCGGTGCTTCCGAAACATGTTCCGGTGCTTCCAGAACATGTTCCGGCGCTTCCGGAACATGTGCCGGCGCTTCCGGAACATGTTCCGGCGCTTCCGGAACATGTTCCGGCGCTTCCGGAACATGTTCCGGTGCTTCCGGAACATGTTCCGGCGCTTCCGAACATGTTCTGGCGCTTCCGGAACATGTTCCGGTGCTTCCGGAACATGTTCCGGCGCTTCCGGAACATGTGCCGGCGCTTCCGGAACATGTGCCGGTCCTTCCGGAACATGTTCCGGTCCTTCCGGAACATGTTCCGGGGCTTCCGGAACATGTTCCGGGGCTTCCAGAACATGTTCCGGGGCTTCCGGAACATGTTCCGGGGCTTCCGCAACATGTTCCGGTCCTTCCGGAAACATGTTCCGGTCCTTCCGGAACATGTTCCGGTCCTTCCGGAACATGTTCCGTCCCTTCCGGAACATGTTCCGGCGCTTCCGGAACATGTTCCGGCGCTTCTGGAACATGTTCCGGTTCTTCCGAATCATGTTCCGGTCCTTCCGGAACATGTTCCGGTCCTTGCGGAACATGTTCCGGTGCTTCCGGAACATGTTCCGGTGCTTCCGGAACATGTTCCGGCGCTTCCGGAACATGTTCCGGCGCTTCCGGAACATGTTCCGGTTCTTCCGGAACATGTTCCGGTGCTTCCGGAACATGTTCCGGTGCTTCCGGAACATGTTCCGGGGCTTCCGGAACATGTGCCGGCGCTTCCGGAACATGTGCCGGTCCTTCCGGAACATGTTCCGGTCCTTCCGGAACATGTTCCGGGGCTTCCGGAACATGTTCCGGGGCTTCCGGAACATGTTCCGGGGCTTCCGGAACATGTTCCGGGGCTTCCGGAACATGTTCCGGGGCTTCCGGAACATGTTCCGGTCCTTCCGGAAACATGTTCCGGTCCTTCCGGAACATGTTCCGGCGCTTCCCAAACATGTTCCGGCGCTTCCGGAACATGTTCCGGTGCCTCCGGAACATGTTCCGGCGCTTCCGGAACATCTTCCGGCGCTTCCGGAACATGTTCCGGTGCTTCCGAAACATGTTCCGGTGCTTCCAGAACATGTTCCGGCGCTTCCGGAACATGTGCCGGCGCTTCCGGAACATGTTCCGGCGCTTCCGGAACATGTTCCGGCGCTTCCGGAACATGTTCCGGTGCTTCCGGAACATGTTCCGGCGCTTCCGGAACATGTTCCGGCGCTTCCGGAACATGTTCGGGCGCTTCCGGAACATGTTCCGGTGCTTCCGGAACATGTTCCGGCGCTTCCGGAACATGTGCCGGCGCTTCCGGAACATGTGCCGGTCCTTCCGGAACATGTTCCGGTCCTTCCGGAACATGTTCCGGGGCTTCCGGAACATGTTCCGGTCCTTCCGGAACATATTCCGGGGCTTCCGGAACATGTTCCGGTCCTTCCAGAAACATGTTCCGGTCCTTCCGGAACATGTTCCGGCGCTTCCCAAACATGTTCCGGCGCTTCCGGAACATGTTCCGGTGCCTCCGGAACATGTTCCGGCGCTTCCGGAACATGTTCCGGCGCTTCCGGAACATGTTCCGGTGCTTCCCAAACATGTTCCGGTGCTTCCAGAACATGTTCCGGCGCTTCCGGAACATGTGCCGGCGCTTCCGGAACATGTGCCGGCGCTTCCGGAACATGTGCCGGTCCTTCCGGAACATGTTCGGGCGCTTCCGGAACATGTTCCGGTGCTTCCGGAACATGTTCCGGTGCTTCCGGAACATGTTCCGGTGCTTCCGGAACATGTTACGGCGCTTCCGGAACATGTTCCGGTGCTTCCGGAACATGTTCCGGTGCTTCCGGAACATGTTCTGGTGCCTCCGGAACATGTTCCGGTGCTTCCGGAACATGTTCCGGCGCTTCCGGAACATGTTCCGGTGCCTCCGGAACATGTTCCGGCGATTCCGGAACATTTTCCGGCGCTTCCGGAACATGTTCCGGTGCCTCCGGAACATGTTCCGGTTCCTCCGGAACATGTTATGGTCCTTCCGGAACATGTTCCGGCGCTTCCGGAACATGTTCCGGTCCTTCCGGAACATGTTCCGGCCCTTGCGGAACATGTTCCGGCCCTTGCGGAACATGTTCCGGCGCTTCCGGAACATGTTCCGGTTCTTCCGAATCATGTTCCGGTCCTTCCGGAACATGTTCCGGTGCTTCCGGAACATGTTCCGGCGCTTCCGGAACATGTTCCGGCGCTTCCGGAACATGTTCCGGTTCTTCCGGAACATGTTCCGGTCCTTCCGGAACATGTTCCGGCCCTTCCGGAACATGTTCCGGGGCTTCCGGAACATGTTCCGGGGCTTCCGGAACATGTGCCGGCGCTTCCGGAACATGTGCCGGTCCTTCCGGAACATGTTCCGGTCCTTCCGGAACATGTTCCGGGGCTTCCGGAACATGTTCCGGGGCTTCCGGAACATGTTCCGGGGCTTCCGGAACATGTTCCGGTCCTTCCGGAAACATGTTCCGGTCCTTCCGGAACATGTTCCGGCGCTTCCCAAACATGTTCCGGCGCTTCCGGAACATGTTCCGGTGCCTCCGGAACATGTTCCGGCGCTTCCGGAACATGTTCCGGCGCTTCCGGAACATGTTCCGGTGCTTCCGAAACATGTTCCGGTGCTTCCAGAACATGTTCCGGCGCTTCCGGAACATGTGCCGGCGCTTCCGGAACATGTTCCGGCGCTTCCGGAACATGTTCCGGCGCTTCCGGAACATGTTCCGGTGCTTCCGGAACATGTTCCGGCGCTTCCGGAACATGTGCCGGCGCTTCCGGAACATGTTCCGGCGCTTCCGGAACATGTTCCGGTGCTTCCGGAACATGTTCCGGCGCTTCCGGAACATGTGCCGGCGCTTCCGGAACATGTGCCGGCGCTTCCGGAACATGTGCCGGTCCTTCCGGAACATGTTCCGGTCCTTCCGGAACATGTTCCGGGGCTTCCAGAACATGTTCCGGGGCTTCCGGAACATGTTCCGGGGCTTCCGCAACATGTTCCGGTCCTTCCGGAAACATGTTCCGGTCCTTCCGGAACATGTTCCGGCGCTTCCCAAACATGTTCCGGCGCTTCCGGAACATGTTCCGGCGCTTCCGGAACATGTTCCGGCGCTTCCGGAACATGTTCCGGTGCTTCCGAAACATGTTCCGGTGCTTCCAGAACATGTTCCGGCGCTTCCGGAACATGTGCCGGCGCTTCCGGAACATGTGCCGGCGCTTCCGGAACATGTTCTGGTCCTTCCGGAACATGTTCCGGCGCTTCCGGAACATGTTCCGGTCCTTCCGGAACATGTTCCGGTCCTTCCGGAACATGTTCCGGTGCTTCCGGAACATGTTCCGGCGCTTCCGGAACATGTTCCGGTTCTTCCGGAACATGTTCCGGCGCTTCCGGAACATGTTCCGGCGCTTCCGGAACATGTTCCGGCGCTTCCGGAACATGTGCCGGCGCTTCCGGAACATGTGCCGGCGCTTCCGGAACATGTGCCGGTGCTTCCGGAACATGTTCCGGTCCTTCCGGAACATGTTCCGGCGCTTCCGGAACATGTTCCGGGGCTTCCGGAACATGTTCCGGTCCTTCCGGAAACATGTTCCGGTCCTTCCGGAACATGTTCCGGCGCTTCCCAAACATGTTCCGGCGCTTCCGGAACATGTTCCGGTGCTTCCGGAACATGTTCCGGTGCCTCCGGAACATGTGCCGGCGCTTCTGGAACATGTGCCGGCGCTTCCGGAACATGTGCCGGTCCTTCCGGAACATGTTCCGGTTCTTCCGGAACATGTTCCGGTCCTTCCGGCACATGTTCCGGTCATTCCGGAACATGTTCCGGCGCTTCCGGAACATGTTCCGGTGCTTCCGGAACATGTTCCGGTGCTTCCGGAACATGTTCCGGGGCTTCCGGAACATGTTCCGGGGCTTCCGGAACATGTTCCGGGGCTTCCGGAACATGTTCCGGTCCTTCCGGAAACATGTTCCGGTCCTTCCGGAACATGTTCCGGCGCTTCCCAAACATGTTCCGGCGCTTCCGGAACATGTTCCGGTGCCTCCGGAACATGTTCCGGCGCTTCCGGAATATGTTCCGGTGCTTCCAGAACATGTTCCGGCGCTTCCGGAACATGTGCCGGCGCTTCCGGAACATGTGCCGGCGCTTCCGGAACATGTGCCGGTCCTTCCGGAACATGTTCCGGTTCATTCGGAACATGTTCCGGTCCTTCCGGAACATGTTCCGGTGCCTCCGGAACATGTTCCGGTCCTTCCGGAACATGTTCCGGTCCTTCCAGAACATGTTCCGGCGCTTCCGGAACATGTTCCGGTTCTTCCGAATCATGTTCCGGTCCTTCCGGAACATGTTCCGGTCCTTCCGGAACATGTTCCGGCGCTTCCGGAACATGTTCCGGCGCTTCCGGAACATGTGCCGGCGCTTCCGGAACATGTGCCGGCGCTTCCGGAACATGTGCCGGCGCTTCCGGAACATGTGCCGGTCCTTCCGGAACATGTTCCGGTCCTTCCGGAACATGTTCCGGGGCTTCCGGAACATGTTCCGGCGCTTCCGGAACATGTTCCGGGGCTTCCAGAACATGTTCCGGGGCTTCCGGAACATGTTCCGGTCCTTCCGGAAACATGTTCCGGTCCTTCCGGAACATGTTCCGGCGCTTCCCAAACATGTTCCGGCGCTTCCGGAACATGTTCCGGTGCTTCCGGAACATGTTCCGGTGCCTCCGGAACATGTTCCGGCGCTCCCGGAACATGTTCCGGCGCTTCCGGAACATGTTCCGGTGCTTCCGAAACATGTTCCGGTGCTTCCGGAACATGTTCCAGCGCTTCCGGAACATGTTCCGGTCCTTCCGGAACATGTTCCGGTCCTTCCGGAACATGTTCCGGTGCTTCCGGAACATGTTACGGCGCTTCCGGGACATGTTCCGGTGCTTCCGGAACATGTTACGGTGCTTCCGGAACATGTTCCGGTGCTTCCGGAACATGTTACGGTGCTTCCGGAACATGTTCCGGCGCTTCCGGAACATGTTCCGGTCCTTCCGGAACATGTTCCGGTCCTTCCGGAACATGTGCCGGCGCTTCCGGAACATGTGCCGGCGCTTCCGGAACATGTTCCGGGGCTTCCGGAACATGTTCCGGCGCTTCCGGAACGTGTTATGGTGCTTCCGGAACATGTTCCGGTGCCTCCGGAACATGTTCCGGTGCTTCCGGAACATGTTCCGGTCCTTCCGGAACATGTATCGGCGCTTCCCAAACATGTTCCGGCGCTTCCGGAACATGTTCCGGTGCCTCCGGAACATGTTCCGGCGCTTCCGGAACATGTTCCGGTGCTTCCGAAACATGTTCCTGTGCTTCCAGAACATGTTCCGGCGCTTCCGGAACATGTGCCGGCGCTTCCGGAACATGTGCCGGCGCTTCCGGAACATGTGCCGGTCCTTCCGGAACATTTTCCGGTTCTTCCGGAACATGTTCCGGTCCTTCCGGAACATGTTCCGGTGCCTCCGGAACATGTTCCGGTCCTTCCGGAACATGTTCCGGTCCTTCCAGAAAATGTTCCGGCGCTTCCGGAACATGTTCCGGTTCTTCCGAATCATGTTCCGGTCCTTCCGGAACATGTTCCGGTCCTTCCGGAACATGTTCCGGCGCTTCCGGAACATGTTCCGGCGCTTCCGGAACATGTGCCGGCGCTTCCGGAACATGTGCCGGCGCTTCCGGAACATGTGCCGGCGCTTCCGGAACATGTGCCGGTCCTTCCGGAACATGTTCCGGTCCTTCCGGAACATGTTCCGGGGCTTCCGGAACATGTTCCGGCGCTTCCGGAACATGTTCCGGTGCTTCCAGAACATGTTCCGGGGCCTCCGGAACATGTTCCGGTCCTTCCGGAAACATGTTCCGGTCCTTCCGGAACATGTTCCGGCGCTTCCCAAACATGTTCCGGCGCTTCCGGAACATGTTCCGGTGCTTCCGGAACATGTGCCGGTCCTTCCGGAACATGTGCCGGTCCTTCCGGAACATGTTCCGGTTCTTCCGGAACATGTTCCGGTCCTTCCGGAACATGTTCCGGTGCCTCCGGAACATGTTCCGGTCCTTCCGGAACATGTTCCGGTCCTTCCAGAACATGTTCCGGCGCTTCCGGAACATGTGCCGGTCCTTCCGGAACATGTTCCGGTTCTTCCGGAACATGTTCCGGTCCTTCCGGAACATGTTCCGGTCCTTCCGGAACATGTTCCGGCGCTTCCCAAACATGTTCCGGCGCTTCCGGAACATGTTCCGGTGCCTCCGGAACATGTTCCGGCGCTTCCGGAACATGTTCCGGTGCTTCCAGAACATGTTCCGGCGCTTCCGGAACATGTGCCGGCGCTTCCGGAACATGTGCCGGCGCTTCCGGAACATGTGCCGGTCCTTCCGGAACATGTTCCGGTTCTTCCGGAACATGTTCCGGTCCTTCCGGAACATGTTCCGGTGCCTCCGGAACATGTTCCGGTCCTTCCGGAACATGTTCCGGTCCTTCCAGAACATGTTCCGGCGCTTCCGGAACATGTTCCGGTTCTTCCGAATCATGTTCCGGTCCTTCCGGAACATGTTCCGGTCCTTCCGGAACATGTTCCGGCGCTTCCGGAACATGTGCCGGCGCTTCCGGAACATGTGCCGGCGCTTCCGGAACATGTGCCGGCGCTTCCGGAACATGTGCCGGCGCTTCCGGAACATGTGCCGGTCCTTCCGGAACATGTTCCGGTCCTTCCGGAACATGTTCCGGGGCTTCCGGAACATGTTCCGGCGCTTCCGGAACATGTTCCGGGGCTTCCAGAACATGTTCCGGGGCTTCCGGAACATGTTCTGGTCCTTCCGGAACATGTTCCGGTGCCTCCGGAACATGTTCCGGCGCTCCCGGAACATGTTCCGGCGCTTCCGGAACATGTTCCGGTGCTTCCGAAACATGTTCCGGTGCTTCCGGAACATGTTCCGGCGCTTCCGGAACATGTTCCGGTCCTTCCGGAACATGTTCCGGTCCTTCCGGAACATGTTCCGGTGCTTCCGGAACATGTTACGGCGCTTCCGGGACATGTTCCGGTGCTTCCGGATCATGTTCCGGTGCTTCCGGAACATGTTCCGGTGCTTCCGGAACATGTTACGGTGCTTCCGGAACATGTTCCGGCGCTTCCGGAACATGTTCCGGTCCTTCCGGAACATGTTCCGGTCCTTCCGGAACATGTGCCGGCGCTTCCGGAACATGTGCCGGCGCTTCCGGAACATGTTCCGGGGCTTCCGGAACATGTTCCGGCGCTTCCGGAACGTGTTCTGGTGCCTCCGGAACATGTTCCGGTGCTTCCGGAACATGTTACGGTGCTTCCGGAACATGTTCCGGTCCTTCCGGAACATGTTCCGGCGCTTCCGGAACATGTTCCGGCGCTTCCGGAACATGTGCCGGCGCTTCCGGAACATGTGCCGGCGCTTCCGGAACATGTGCCGGCGCTTCCGGAACATGTGCCGGTCCTTCCGGAACATGTTCCGGTCCTTCCGGAACATGTTCCGGGGCTTCCGGAACATGTTCCGGCGCTTCCGGAACATGTTCCGGGGCTTCCAGAACATGTTCCGGGGCTTCCGGAACATGTTCCGGTCCTTCCGGAAACATGTTCCGGTCCTTCCGGAACATGTTCCGGCGCTTCCCAAACATGTTCCGGCGCTTCCGGAACATGTTCCGGTGCTTCCGGAACATGTTCCGGTGCCTCCGGAACATGTTCCGGCGCTTCCGGAACATGTTCCGGCGCTTCCGGAACATGTTCCGGTGCTTCCGAAACATGTTCCGGTGCTTCCGGAACATGTTCCGGCGCTTCCGGAACATGTGCCGGCGCTTCTGGAACATGTGCCGGCGCTTCCGGAACATGTGCCGGTCCTTCCGGAACATGTTCCGGTTCTTCCGGAACATGTTCCGGTCCTTCCGGAACATGTTCCGGTCCTTCCGGAACATGTTCCGGTGCTTCCGGAACATGTTCCGGTGCTTCCGGAACATGTTCCGGTGCTTCCGGAACATGTTACAGTGCTTCCGGAACATGTTCCGGCGCTTCCGGAACATGTTCCGGTCCTTCCGGAACATGTTCCGGTGCTTCCGGAACATGTGCCGGCGCTTCCGGAACATGTGCCGGCGCTTCCGGAACATGTTCCGGGGCTTCCGGAACATGTTCCGGCGCTTCCGGAACGTGTTATGGTGCTTCCGGAACATGTTCCGGTGCCTCCGGAACATGTTCCGGTGCTTCCGGAACATGTTCCGGTCCTTCCGGAACATGTTCCGGTCCTTCCGGAACATGTTCCGGCGCTTCCCAAACATGTTCCGGCGCTTCCGGAACATGTTCCGGTGCCTCCGGAACATGTTCCGGCGCTTCCGGAACATGTTCCGGTGCTTCCGAAACATGTTCCGGTGCTTCCAGAACATGTTCCGGCGCTTCCGGAACATGTGCCGGCGCTTCCGGAACATGTGCCGGCGCTTCCGGAACATGTTCCGGTTCTTCCGGAACATGTTCCGGTCCTTCCGGAACATGTTCCGGTGCCTCCGGAACATGTTCCGGTCCTTCCGGAACATGTTCCGGTCCTTCCAGAACATGTTCCGACGCTTCCGGAACATGTTCCGGTTCTTCCGAATCATGTTCCGGTCCTTCCGGAACATGTTGCGGTCCTTCTGGAACATGTTCCGGCGCTTCCGGAACATGTGCCGGCGCTTCCGGAACATGTGCCGGCGCTTCCGGAACATGTGCCGGTCCTTCCGGAACATGTTCCGGTCCTTCCGGAACATGTTCCGGGGCTTCCGGAACATGTTCCGGCGCTTCCGGAACATGTTCCGGGGCTTCCAGAACATGTTCTGGCGGTTCCGGAACATGTTCCGGTCCTTCCGGAAACATGTTCCGGTCCTTCCGGAACATGTTCCGGCGCTTCCCAAACATGTTCCGGCGCTTCCGGAACATGTTCCGGTGCTTCCGGAACATGTTCCGGTGCCTCCGGAACATGTTCCGGCGCTTCCGGAACATGTTCCGGCGCTTCCGGAACATGTTCCGGTGCTTCCGAAACATGTTCCGGTGCTTCCGGAACATGTTCCGGCGCTTCCGGAACATGTGCCGGCGCTTCTGGAACATGTGCCGGCGCTTCCGGAACATGTGCCGGTCCTTCCGGAAAATCTTCCGGTTCTTCCGGAACATGTTCCGGTCCTTCCGGAACATGTTCCGGTCCTTCCGGAACATGTTCCGGCGCTTCCGGAACATGTTCCGGTCCTTCCGGAACATGTTCCGGTCCTTCCGGAACATGTTCCGGTGCTTCCGGAACATGTTACGGCGCTTCCGGGACATGTTCCGGTGCTTCCGGAACATGTTCCGGGGCTTCCGGAACATGTTCCGGTGCTTCCGGAACATGTTACGGTGCTTCCGGAACATGTTCCGGCGCTTCCGGAACATGTTCCGGTCCTTCCGGAACATGTTCCGGTCCTTCCGGAACATGTGCCGGCGCTTCCGGAACATGTGCCGGCGCTTCCGGAACATGTTCCGGGGCTTCCGGAACATGTTCCGGCGCTTCCGGAACGTGTTATGGTGCTTCCGGAACATGTTCCGGTGCCTCCGGAACATGTTCCGGTGCTTCCGGAACATGTTCCGGTCCTTCCGGAACATGTTCCGGTCCTTCCGGAACATGTTCCGGCGCTTCCGCAACATGTTCCGGCGCTTCCGGCACATGTTCCGGTCCTTCCGGAACATGTTCCGGTCCTTCCGGAACATGTTCCGGCGCTTCCGGAACATGTTCCGGGGCTTCCGGAACATGTTCCGGTCCTTCCAGAACATGTTACGGCGCTTGCGGAACATGTTCCGGTGCTTCCGGAACATGTTCCGGTGCTTCCGGAACATGTTCCGGTGCTTCCAGAACATGTTCCGGCGCTTCCGGAACATGTTCCGGTGCCTCCGGAACATGTTCCGGCGATTCCGGAACATATTCCGGCGCTTCCGGAACATGTTCCGGTGCCTCCGGAACATGTTCCGGTCCTTCTGGAACATGTTCCGGTCCTTCCGAAACATGTTCCGGCGCTTCCGGAACATGTTCCGGTGCTTCCGGAACATGTTCCGGTCCTTATGGAACATGTTCCGGCCCTTGCGGAACATGTTCCGGCGCTTCCGGAACATGTTCCGGCGCTTCTGGAACATGATCCGGTTCTTCCGAATCATGTTCCGGTCCTTCCGGAACATGTCCCGGTCCTTCCGGAACATGTTCCGGTGCTTCCGGAACATGTTCCGGTGCTTCCGGAACATGTTCCGGCGCTTCCGGAACATGATCCGGTTCTTCCGGAACATGTTCCGGTGCTTCCGGAACATGTTCCGGTGCCTCCGGAACATGTTCCGGTCCTTCCGGAACATGTTCCGGCGCTTCCGGAACATGTTCCGGCGCTTCCGGAACATGTTCCGGTGCTTCCGGAACATGTTCCGGCGCTTCCGGAACATGTGCCGGCGCTTCCGGAACATGTGCCGGCGCTTCCGGAACATGTGCCGGCGCTTCCGGAACATGTGCCGGTCCTTCCGGAACATGTTCCGGTCCTTCCGGAACATGTTCTGGGGCTTCCGGAACATGTTCTGGCGCTTCGGGAACATGTTCCGGCGCTTTCGGAACATGTTCCGGGGCTTCCGGAACATGTTCCGGTCCTTCCGGAACATGTTCCGGCGCTTCCAGAACATGTGCCGGCGCTTCCGGAACATGTTCCGGCGCTTCCGGCACATGTTCCGGTCCTTCCGGAACATGTTCCGGTCCTTCCGGAACATGTTCCGGCGCTTCCGGAACATGTTCCGGCGCTTCCGGAACATGTTCAGGCGCTTCCGGAACATGTTCCGGTCCTTCCAGAACATGTTCCGGCGCTGCCGGAACATGTTCCGGTCCTTCCGGAACAGGTTCCGGTGCTTCCGGAACAGGTTCCGGTGCTTCCGGAACAGCTTCCGGTGCTTCCGGAACATGTTCCGGTGCTTCCGGAACATGTTCCGGCGCTTCCGGAACATGTTCCGGTCCTTCCGGAAGATGTTCCGGCGCTTCCGGAACATGTGCGGGCGCTTCCGGAACAAGGTGCCGGTCCTTCCGGAACACGTTCCGGTCCTTCAGGAACATGTTCCGGTCCTTCCGGAACATGGTCCGGCGCTTCCGGAACATGTTCCGGTGCTTTCGGAATATGTTCCGGAAGCATCAGAACATGTTCCGATCCTTCCGGAACATGTTCCGGTGCTTCCGGAACATGTTCCGGTCCTTCCGGAACATGTTCCAGCGCTTCCGGAACATGTTCCGGTGCTTCCGGAACATTTTCCGGTGCTTCCGGAACATGTTCCGGTGCCTCCGGAACATGTTCCGGTCCTTCCGGAACATGTTCCGGTCCTTCCGGAACATTTTCCGGTGCTTCCGGAACATGTTCCGGTGCCTCCGGAACATGTTCCGGTCCTTCCGGAACATGTTCCGGTCCTTCCGGAACATGTTCCGGCGCTTCCGGAACATGTTCTGGCGCTTCCGGAACATGTTCCGGTCCTTCCGGAACATGTTCCGGCGCTTCCAGGAACATGTTCCGGTGCCTCCGGAACATGTTCCGGTGCTTCCGCAACATGTTCCGGTCCTTCCGGAACATGTTCCGGTGCTTCCGGAACATGTTCAGGTGCCTCCGGAACATGTTCCGGTGCTTCCGCAACATGTTCCGGTCCTTCCGGAACATGTTCCGGTCCTTCTGGAACATGTTCCGGCGCTTCCGGAACATGTTCCGGTGCCTCCGGAACATGTTCCGGTCCTTCAGGAACATGTTCCGGTCCTTCCGGAACATGTTCCAGCGCTTCCGGAACACGTTCCGGTGCTTCCGGAACATGTTCCGGTGCCTCCGGAACATGTTCCGGTGTTCCCGGAACATGTTCCGGTCCTTCCGGAACATGTTCCGGCGCTTCCGGAACATGTTCCGGCGCTTCCGGCACATGTTCCGGTCCTTCCGGAACATGTTCCGGTCCTTCCGGAAGATGTTCCGGCGCTTCCGGAACATGTGCGGGCGCTTCCGGAACAAGGTGCCGGTCCTTCCGGAACACGTTCCGGTCCTTCAGGAACATGTTCCGGTCCTTCCGGAACATGGTCCGGCGCTTCCGGAACATGTTCCGGTCCTTCCGGAACATGTTCCGGTCCTTCCGGAACATGTTCCAGCGCTTCCGGAACATGTTCCGGTCCTTCCGGAACAGGTTCCGCTGCCTCCGGAACATGTTCCGGTCCTTCCGGAACATGTTCCGGCGCTTCCGGAACATGTTCCGGCGCTTCCGGAACATGTTCCGGTCCTTCCGGAACATGTTCCGGTCCTTCCGGAACATGTTCCGGTGCCTCCGGAACATGTTCCGGTCCTTCCGGAACGTGTTCCGGCCCTTCCAGAACATGTTCCGGCGCTTCTGGAACATGTTCCGGCGCTTCCGGCACATGTTCCGGTCCTTCCGGAACATGTGCCGGTCCTTCCGGAACATGTTCCGGCGCTTCCGGAACATGTTCCGGCGCTTCCGGAACATGTTCAGGCGCTTCCGGAACATGTTCCGGTCCTTCCGGAACATGTTCCAGACCTTCAGGAACATGTTCCGGTGTTCCCGGAACATGTTCCGGCGCTTCCGGCACATGTTCCGGTCCTTCCGGAACATGTTCCGGTCCTTCCGGAAGATGTTCTGGCGCTTCCGGAACATGTGCGGGCGCTTCCGGAACAAGGTGCCGGTCCTTCCGGAACACGTTCCGGTCCTTCAGGAACATGTTCCGGTCCTTCCGGAACATGGTCCGGCGCTTCCGGAACATGTTCCGGTGCTTCCGGAACATGTTCCGGTCCTTCCGGAACATGTTCCAGCGCTTCCGGAACATGTTCCGGTCCTTCCGGAACAGGTTCCGGTGCCTCCGGAACATGTTCCGGTCCTTCCGGAACATGTTCCGGTCCTTCCGGAACACGTTCCGGCGCTTCCGGAACATGTTCCGGCGCTTCCGGAACATGTTCCGGTCCTTCCGGAACATGTTCCGGTGCTTCCGGAACATGTTCCGGTGCCTCCGGAACATGTTCCGGTGCCTCCGGAACATGTTCCGGTCCTTCCGGAACATGTTCCGGCCCTTCCAGAACATGTTCCGGCGCTTCCGGAACATGTTCCGGCGCTTCCGGCACATGTTCCGGTCCTTCCGGAACATGTTCCGGTCCTTCCGGAAAATGTTCCGGCGCTTCCGGAACATGTTCCGGCGCTTCCGGAACATGTTCAGGCGCTTCCGGAACAGGTTCCGGGGCTTCCGGAACATGTTCCGGCGCTTCCGGAACATGTTCCGGCGCTTCCGGAACATGTTCGGGTGCTTCCGGAACATGTTCCGGTGCCTCCAGAACTTGTTCCGGTGCTTCCGGAACATGTTCCGGTCCTTCCGGAACATGTTCCGGCGCTTCAGGAACATGTTCCAGCGCTTCCGGAACATGTTCCGGTGCTTCCGGAACATGTTCCGGTCCCTCCGGAACATGTTCCGGTGCCTCCGGAACATGTTCCGGTCCTTCCGGAACATGTTCCGGTCCTTCCGGAACATGTTCCGGTGCTTCCGGAACATGTTCCGGTCCTTCCAGAACATGTTCCGGTTCTTCTGGAACATGTTCTGGTGCTTGCGGAACATGTTCCGGTGCTTCCGGAACATGTTCCGGCGCATCCGGAACATGTTCCGGTCCTTCCGGAATATGTTCCGGTCCTTCCGGAAGATGTCCCGGCGCTTCCGGAACATGTGCCGGCGCTTCCGGAACATGTGCCGGTCCTTCCGGAACATGGTCCGGTCCTTCCGGAACATGTTCCGGCGCTTCCAGAACATGTTCCGGGGCTTCCGGAACATGTTCCGGGGCTTCCGGAACATGTTCCGGCGCTTCCGGAACATGTTCCGGTGCTTTCGGAATATGTTCCGGTGCTTCCGGAACATGTTCCGGTCCTTCCGGAACATGTTCTGGTCCTTCCGGAACGTGTTCCAGCGCTTCCGGAACATGTTCCGGTGCTTCCGGAACATGTTCCGGTGCTTCCGGAACATGTTCCGGTGCCCCCGGAACATGTTCCGGTGCCTCCGGAACATGTTCCGCTGCCTCCGGAACATGATCCGGTGCTTCCGGAAAATGTTCCGGTGCTTCCGGAACATGTTCCGGTGCCTCCGGAACATGTTCCGGTCCTTCCGGAACATGTTCCGGTCCTTCCGGAACAGGTTCCGGTGCTTCCAGAACAGGTTCCGGTGCTTCCGGAACATGTTCCGGCGCTTCCGGAACATGTTCCGGTCCTTCCGGAAGATGTTCCGGCGCTTCCGGAACATGTTCCGGGGCTTCCGGAACATGTTCCGGCGCTTCCGGAACATGTTCCGGTGCTTTCGGAATATGTTCCGGAAGCATCGGAACATGTTCCGGTGCCTCCGGAACATGTTCCGGTCCTTCCGGAACATGTTCCGGTCCTTCCGGAACAGGTTCCGGTGCTTCCAGAACAGGTTCCGGTGCTTCCGGAACATGTTCCGGCGCTTCCGGAACATGTTCCGGTCCTTCCGGAAGATGTTCCGGCGCTTCCGGAACATGTTCCGGGGCTTCCGGAACATGTTCCGGCGCTTCCGGAACATGTTCCGGCGCTTCCGGAACATGTTCAGGCGCTTCCGGAACAGGTTCCGGGGCTTCCGGAACATGTTCCGGCGCTTCCGGAACATGTTCCGGCGCTTCCGGAACATGTTCGGGTGCTTCCGGAACATGTTCCGGTGCCTCCAGAACTTGTTCCGGTGCTTCCGGAACATGTTCCGGTCCTTCCGGAACATGTTCCGGCGCTTCAGGAACATGTTCCAGCGCTTCCGGAACATGTTCCGGTGCTTCCGGAACATGTTCCGGTCCCTCCGGAACATGTTCCGGTGCCTCCGGAACATGTTCCGGTCCTTCCGGAACATGTTCCGGTGCTTCCGGAACATGTTCCGGTGCTTCCGGAACATGTTCCGGTCCTTCCAGAACATGTTCCGGTTCTTCTGGAACATGTTCTGGTGCTTGCGGAACATGTTCCGGTGCTTCCGGAACATGTTCCGGCGCATCCGGAACATGTTCCGGTCCTTCCGGAATATGTTCCGGTCCTTCCGGAAGATGTCCCGGCGCTTCCGGAACATGTGCCGGCGCTTCCGGAACATGTGCCGGTCCTTCCGGAACATGGTCCGGTCCTTCCGGAACATGTTCCGGCGCTTCCAGAACATGTTCCGGGGCTTCCGGAACATGTTCCGGCGCTTCCGGAACATGTTCCGGCGCTTCCGGAACATGTTCCGGTGCTTTCGGAATATGTTCCGGTGCTTCCGGAACATGTTCCGGTCCTTCCGGAACATGTTCTGGTCCTTCCGGAACGTGTTCCAGCGCTTCCGGAACATGTTCCGGTGCTTCCGGAACATGTTCCGGTGCTTCCGGAACATGTTCCGGTGCCCCCGGAACATGTTCCGGTGCCTCCGGAACATGTTCCGCTGCCTCCGGAACATGATCCGGTGCTTCCGGAAAATGTTCCGGTGCTTCCGGAACATGTTCCGGTGCCTCCGGAACATGTTCCGGTCCTTCCGGAACATGTTCCGGTCCTTCCGGAACAGGTTCCGGTGCTTCCAGAACAGGTTCCGGTGCTTCCGGAACATGTTCCGGCGCTTCCGGAACATGTTCCGGTCCTTCCGGAAGATGTTCCGGCGCTTCCGGAACATGTTCCGGGGCTTCCGGAACATGTTCCGGCGCTTCCGGAACATGTTCCGGTGCTTTCGGAATATGTTCCGGAAGCATCGGAACATGTTCCGATCCTTCCGGAACATGTTCCGGTGCTTCCAGATATGTTCCGGTCCTTCCGGAACATGTCCCGGTCCTTCCGGAACATTTTCCGGAGGCACCGGAACATGTTCCGGTCCTTCCGGAACATGTTCCGGTGCCTCCGGAACATGTTCCGGTGCTTCCGCAACATGTTCCGGTCCTTCCAGAACATGTTCCGGTCCTTCCGGAACATGTTCCGGCGCTTCCGGAACATGTTCCGGTGCTTCCGGAACATGTTCCGGTGCCTCCGGAACATGTTTCGGTCCTTCCGGAACATGTTCCGGCGCTTCCGGGAACATGTTCCGGTGCCTCAGGAACATGTTCCGGTGCTTCCGGGAACATGTTCCGGTGCCTCCGCAACATGTTCCGGTCCTTCCGGAACATGTTCCGGCGCTTCCGGAACATGTTCCGGCGCTTCCGGAACATGTTCCGGCGCTTCCGGAACATGTTCCGGTGCTTCCGGAACATGTTCCGGTGCTTCCGGAACATGTTCCGGTGCCTCCGGAACATGTTCCGGTGCTTCCGCAACATGTTCCGGTCCTTCCGGAACATGTTCCGGCGCTTCCGGAACATGTTCCGGTCCTTCCGGAACATGTTCCGGTGCTTCCGGAACATGTTCCGGTGCCTCCGGAACATGTTCCGGTCCTTCCGGAACATGTTCCGGCGCTTCCGGGAACATGTTCCGGTGCCTCCGGAACATGTTCCGGTGCTTCCGCAACATGTTCCGGTCCTTCCGGAACATGTTCCGGTCCTTCCGGAACAGGTTCCGGTGCTTCCAGAACAGGTTCCGGTGCTTCCGGAACATGTTCCGGCGCTTCCGGAACATGTTCCGGTCCTTCCGGAAGATGTTCCGGCGCTTCCGGAACATGTTCCGGGGCTTCCGGAACTTCCGGAACATGTTCCGGGGCTTCCGGAACATGTTCCGGCGCTTCCGGAACATGTTCCGGTGCTTTCGGAATATGTTCCGGAAGCATCGGAACATGTTCCGATCCTTCCGGAACATGTTCCGGTGCTTCCAGATATGTTCCGGTCCTTCCGGAACATGTCCCGGTCCTTCCGGAACATTTTCCGGAGGCACCGGAACATGTTCCGGTCCTTCCGGAACATGTTCCGGTGCCTCCGGAACATGTTCCGGTGCTTCCGCAACATGTTCCGGTCCTTCCAGAACATGTTCCGGTCCTTCCGGAACATGTTCCGGCGCTTCCGGAACATGTTCCGGTGCTTCCGGAACATGTTCCGGTGCCTCCGGAACATGTTTCGGTCCTTCCGGAACATGTTCCGGCGCTTCCGGGAACATGTTCCGGTGCCTCAGGAACATGTTCCGGTGCTTCCGGGAACATGTTCCGGTGCCTCCGCAACATGTTCCGGTCCTTCCGGAACATGTTCCGGCGCTTCCGGAACATGTTCCGGCGCTTCCGGAACATGTTCCGGCGCTTCCGGAACATGTTCCGGTGCTTCCGGAACATGTTCCGGTGCTTCCGGAACATGTTCCGGTGCCTCCGGAACATGTTCCGGTGCTTCCGCAACATGTTCCGGTCCTTCCGGAACATGTTCCGGCGCTTCCGGAACATGTTCCGGTCCTTCCGGAACATGTTCCGGTGCTTCCGGAACATGTTCCGGTGCCTCCGGAACATGTTCCGGTCCTTCCGGAACATGTTCCGGCGCTTCCGGGAACATGTTCCGGTGCCTCCGGAACATGTTCCGGTGCTTCCGCAACATGTTCCGGTCCTTCCGGAACATGTTCCGGCGCTTCCGGAACATGTGCCGGTCCTTCCGGAACATGGTCCGGTCCTTCCGGAACATGTTCCGGCGCTTCCAGAACATGTTCCGGGGCTTCCGGAACATGTTCCGGGGCTTCCGGAACATGTTCCGGCGCTTCCGGAACATGTTCCGGTGCTTTCGGAATATGTTCCGGTGCTTCCGGAACATGTTCCGGTCCTTCCGGAACATGTTCTGGTCCTTCCGGAACGTGTTCCAGCGCTTCCGGAACATGTTCCGGTGCTTCCGGAACATGTTCCGGTGCTTCCGGAACATGTTCCGGTGCCCCCGGAACATGTTCCGGTGCCTCCGGAACATGTTCCGCTGCCTCCGGAACATGATCCGGTGCTTCCGGAAAATGTTCCGGTGCTTCCGGAACATGTTCCGGTGCCTCCGGAACATGTTCCGGTCCTTCCGGAACATGTTCCGGTCCTTCCGGAACAGGTTCCGGTGCTTCCGGAACAGGTTCCGGTGCTTCCGGAACATGTTCCGGCGCTTCCGGAACATGTTCCGGTCCTTCCGGAAGATGTTCCGGCGCTTCCGGAACATGTTCCGGGGCTTCCGGAACATGTTCCGGCGCTTCCGGAACATGTTCCGGTGCTTTCGGAATATGTTCCGGAAGCATCGGAACATGTTCCGATCCTTCCGGAACATGTTCCGGTGCTTCCAGATATGTTCCGGTCCTTCCGGAACATGTCCCGGTCCTTCCGGAACATTTTCCGGAGGCACCGGAACATGTTCCGGTCCTTCCGGAACATGTTCCGGTGCCTCCGGAACATGTTCCGGTGCTTCCGCAACATGTTCCGGTCCTTCCAGAACATGTTCCGGTCCTTCCGGAACATGTTCCGGCGCTTCCGGAACATGTTCCGGTGCTTCCGGAACATGTTCCGGTGCCTCCGGAACATGTTTCGGTCCTTCCGGAACATGTTCCGGCGCTTCCGGGAACATGTTCCGGTGCCTCAGGAACATGTTCCGGTGCTTCCGGGAACATGTTCCGGTGCCTCCGCAACATGTTCCGGTCCTTCCGGAACATGTTCCGGCGCTTCCGGAACATGTTCCGGCGCTTCCGGAACATGTTCCGGCGCTTCCGGAACATGTTCCGGTGCTTCCGGAACATGTTCCGGTGCTTCCGGAACATGTTCCGGTGCCTCCGGAACATGTTCCGGTGCTTCCGCAACATGTTCCGGTCCTTCCGGAACATGTTCCGGCGCTTCCGGAACATGTTCCGGTCCTTCCGGAACATGTTCCGGTGCTTCCGGAACATGTTCCGGTGCCTCCGGAACATGTTCCGGTCCTTCCGGAACATGTTCCGGCGCTTCCGGGAACATGTTCCGGTGCCTCCGGAACATGTTCCGGTGCTTCCGCAACATGTTCCGGTCCTTCCGGAACATGTTCCGGCGCTTCCGGAACATGTTCCGGCGCTTCCGGAACATGTTCCGGTCCTTCCGGAACATGTTCCGGTGCTTCCGGAGCATGTTCCGGTGCCTCCGGAACATGTTCCGGTCCTTCCGGAACATGTTCCGGTCCTTCCGGAACATGTTCCGGCGCTTCCGGAACATGTTCCGGCGCTTCCGGCACACGTTCCGGTCCTTCCGGAACATGTTCCGGTCCTTCCGGAACATGTTCCGGTCCTTCCGGAACATGTTCCGGCGCTTCCGGAACATGTTCCGGCGCTTCCGGCACATGTTCCGGTCCTTCCGGATCATGTTCCGGTCCTTCCGGAACATGTTCCGGTGCCTCCGGAACATGTTCCGGTCCTTCGGGAACATGTTCCGGTCCTTCCGGAACATGTTCCAGCGCTTCCAGAACACGTTCCGGTGCTTCCGGAACATGTTCCGGCGCTTCCGGAACATGTTCCGGCGCTTCCGGAACATGTTCCGGCGCTTCCGGAACATGTTCAGGCGCTTCCGGAACATGTTCCGGCGCTTCCGGAACATGTTCCGGCGCTTCCGGAACATGTTCCGGCGCTTCCGGAACATGTTCCGGTGCTTCCGGAACATGTTCCAGTGCCTCCGGAACTTGTTCCGGTGCTTCCGGAACATGTTCCGGTCCTTCCGGAACATGTTCCGGCGCTTCAGGAACATGTTCCAGCGCTTCCGGAACATGTTCCGGTGCTTCCGGAACATGTTCCGGTCCCTCCGGAACATGTTCTGGTGCCTCCGGAACATGTTCCGGTTCTTCTGGAACATGTTCTGGTGCTTGCGAAACATGTTCCGGTCCTTCCGGAACATGTTCCGGTGCTTCCGGAACATGTTCCGGTGCTTCCGGAACATGTTCCGGTCCTTCCGGAAGATGTGCCGGTCCTTCCGGAACATGTTTCGGCGCTTCCGGAACATGGTCCGGTCCTTCCGGAACATGTTCCGGGGCTTCCGGAACATGTTCCGGCGCTTCCGGAACATGTTCCGGTGCTTCCGGAACATGTTCTGGTGCTTCCGGAACATGTTCCGGTCCTTCCAGAACATGTTCCGGTTCTTCTGGAACATGTTCTGGTGCTTGCGGAACATGTTCCGGTGCTTCCGGAACATGTTCCGGCGCATCCGGAACATGTTCCGGTCCTTCCGGAACATGTTCCGGTCCTTCCGGAAGATGTCCCGTCGCTTCCGGAACATGTTCCGGTGCTTCCGGAACATGTTCCGGTCCTTCCAGAACATGTTCCGGTTCTTCTGGAACATGTTCTGGTGCTTGCGGAACATGTTCCGGTGCTTCCGGAACATGTTCCGGCGCTTCCGGAACATGTTCCGGTCCTTCCGGAAGATGTTCCGGCGCTTCCGGAACATGTTCCGGGGCTTCCGGAACATGTTCCGGCGCTTCCGGAACATGTTCCGGTGCTTTCGGAATATGTTCCGGAAGCATCGGAACATGTTCCGATCCTTCCGGAACATGTTCCGGTGCTTCCAGATATGTTCCGGTCCTTCCGGAACATGTCCCGGTCCTTCCGGAACATTTTCCGGAGGCACCGGAACATGTTCCGGTCCTTCCGGAACATGTTCCGGTGCCTCCGGAACATGTTCCGGTGCTTCCGCAACATGTTCCGGTCCTTCCAGAACATGTTCCGGTCCTTCTGGAACATGTTCCGGCGCTTCCGGAACATGTTCCGGTGCTTCCGGAACATGTTCCGGTGCCTCCGGAACATGTTCTGGTCCTTCCGGAACATGTTCCGGTCCTTCCGGAACATGTTCCGGCGCTTCCGGAACATGTTCCGGCGCTTCCGGAACATGTTCCGGCGCTTCCGGGAACATGTTCCGGTGCCTCCGGAACATGTTCCGGTGCTTCCGGGAACATGTTCCGGTGCCTCCGCAACATGTTCCGGTCCTTCCGGAACATGTTCCGGCGCTTCCGGAACATGTTCCGGCGCTTCCGGAACATGTTCCGGCGCTTCCGGAACATGTTCCGGTCCTTCCGGAACATGTTCCGGTGCTTCCGGAACATGTTCCGGTGCCTCCGGAACATGTTCCGGTGCTTCCGCAACATGTTCCGGTCCTTCCGGAACATGTTCCGGCGCTTCCGGAACATGTTCCGGTCCTTCCGGAACATGTTCCGGTGCTTCCGGAACATGTTCCGGTGCCTCCGGAACATGTTCCGGTCCTTCCGGAACATGTTCCGGCGCTTCCGGGAACATGTTCCGGTGCCTCCGGAACATGTTCCGGTGCTTCCGCAACATGTTCCGGTCCTTCCGGAACATGTTCCGGCGCTTCCGGAACATGTTCCAGCGCTTCCGGAACATGTTCCGGTCCTTCCGGAACATGTTCCGGTGCTTCCGGAACATGTTCCGGTGCCTCCGGAACATGTTCCGGTCCTTCCGGAACATGTTCCGGCGCTTCCGGAACATGTTCCGGTGCCTCCGGAACATGTTCCGGTCCTTCGGGAACATGTTCCGGTCCTTCCGGAACATGTTACAGCGCTTCCAGAACACGTTCCGGTGCTTCCGGAACATGTTCCGGGGCCTCCGGAACATGTTCCGGTGCCTCCGGAACATGTTCCGGTGTTTCCGGAACATGTTCCGGTCCTTCGGGAACATGTTCCGGTCCTTCCGGAACATGTTACAGCGCTTCCAGAACACGTTCCGGTGCTTCCGGAACATGTTCCGGGGCCTCCGGAACATGTTCCGGTGCCTCCGGAACATGTTCCGGTGTTTCCGGAACATGTTCTGGTCCTTCCGGAACATGTTCCGGCGCTTCCGGAACATGTTCCGGCGCTTCCGGCACATGTTCCGGTCCTTCCGGAACATGTTCCGGTCCTTCCGGAACATGTTCCGGTGCCTCCGGAACATGTTCCGGTCCTTCGGGAACATGTTCCGGTCCTTCCGGAACATGTTCCAGCGCTTCCAGAACACGTTCCGGTGCTTCCGGAACATGTTCCGGCGCTTCCGGAACATGTTCCGGCGCTTCCGGAACATGTTCCGGCGCTTCCGGAACATGTTCCGGCGCTTCCGGAACATGTTCCGGTGCTTCCGGAACATGTTCCGGTGCCTCCGGAACTTTTTCCGGTGCTTCCGGAACATGTTCCGGTCCTTCCGGAACATGTTCCGGTGCTTCCGGAACATGTTCCGGCGCTTCCGGAACATGTTCCAGCGCTTCCAGAACACGTTCCGGTGCTTCCGGAACATGTTCCGGCGCTTCCGGAACATGTTCCGGCGCTTCCGGAACATGTTCCGGCGCTTCCGGAACATGTTCCGGCGCTTCCGGAACATGTTCCGGCGCTTCCGGAACATGTTCCGGCGCTTCCGGAACATGTTCCGGTGCCTCCGGAACATGTTCCAGCGCTTCCGGAACATGTTCCGGTGCTTCCGGAACATGTTCCGGTCCCTCCGGAACATGTTCCGGTGCCTCCGGAATATGTTCCGGTCCTTCCGGAACATGTTCCGGTGCTTCCGGAACATGTTCCGGTGCTTCCGGAACATGTTCCGGTCCTTCCGGAACATGTTCCGGTTCTTCTGGAACATGTTCTGGTGCTTGCGGAACATGTTCCGGTGCTTCCGGAACATGTTCCGGCGCATCCGGACCATGTTCCGGTCCTTCCGGAAGATGTCCCGGCGCTTCCGGAACATGTGCCGGCGCTTCCGGAACATGTGCCGGTCCTTCCGGAACATGGTCCGGTCCTTCCGGAACATGTTCCGGGGCTTCCGGAACATGTTCCGGCGCTTCCGGAACATGTTCCGGTGCTTCCGGAACATGTTCCGGTGCTTCCGGAACATGTTCCGGTCCTTCCAGAACATGTTCCGGTTCTTCTGGAACATGTTCTGGTGCTTGCGGAACATGTTCCGGTGCTTCCGGAACATGTTCCGGCGCATCCGGAACATGTTCCGGTCCTTCCGGAACATGTTCCTGTCCTTCTGGAACATGTGCCGGCGCTTCCGGAACATGTGCCGGTCCTTCCGGAACATGGTCCGGTCCTTCCGGAACATGTTCCGGGGCTTCCGGAACATGTTCCGGCGCTTCGGGAACATGTTCCGGTGCTTTCGGAATATGTTCCGGTGCTTCCGGAACATGTTCCGGTCCTTCCGGAACATGTTCTGGTCCTTCCGGAACATGTTCCGGCGCTTCCGGAACATGTTCCGGTGCTTCCGGAACATGTTCCGGTGCTTCCGGAACATGTTCCGGTGCTTCCGGAACATATTCCGGTGCTTCCGGAACATGTTCCGGCGCTTCCAGAACATGTTCCGGTGCCTCCGGAACATGTTCCGGTCCTTCCGGAACATGTTCCGGTCCTTCCGGAACATGTTCCGGTTCTTCCGGAACATGTTCCGGTCCTTCCGGAACAGGTTCCGGTGCTTCCAGAACAGGTTCCGGTGCTTCCGGAACATGTTCCGGTGCTTCCGGAACATGTTCCGGTGCTTCCAGAACATGTTCCGGCGCTTCCGGAACATGTTCCGGTCCTTCCGGAAGATGTTCCGGCGCTTCCGGAACATGTTCCGGGGCTTCCGGAACATGTTCCGGCGCTTCCGGAACATGTTCCGGTCCTTCCGGAAGGTGTTCCGGTCCTTCCGGAACATGTCCCGGTCCTTCCGGAACATTTTCCGGAGGCACCGGAACATGTTCCGGTCCTTCCGGAACATGTTCCGGTCCTTCCGGAACATGTTCCGGTGCCTCCGGAACATGTTCCGGTGCTTCCGCAACATGTTCCGGTCCTTCCGGAACATGTTCCGGTCCTTCTGGAACATGTTCCGGCGCTTCCGGAACATGTTCCGGTGCTTCCGGAACATGTTCCGGTCCTTCGGGAACATGTTCCGGTGCTTCCGGACCATGTTCCAGCGCTTCCGGAACACGTTCCGGTGCTTCCGGAACATGGTCCGGTGCCTCCGGAACATGTTCCGGTGCCTCCGGACCATGTTCCGGTCCTTCCGGAACATGTTCCGGTCCTTCCGGAACATGTGCCGGCGCTTCCGGAACATGTGCCGGCGCTTCCGGAACATGTGCCGGTCCTTCCGGAACATGTTCCGGTCCTTCCGGAACATGTTCCGGTCCTTCCGGAACATGTTCCGGCGCTTCCAGAACATGTTCCGGGGCTTCCGGAACATGTTCCGGTGCTTTCGGAACATGTTCCGGTCCTTCCGGAACATGTTCCGGCGCTTCCGGAACATGTTCCGGTGCCTCTGGAACATGTTCCGGTGCTTCCGGAACATGTTCCGGTCCTTCCAGAACATGTTCCGGCGCTTCCGGAACATGTTCCGGTGCTTCCGGAACATGTTCCGGTCCTTCCAGAACATGTTCCGGTCCTTCCAGAACATGTTCCGGCGCTTCCGGAACATGTTCCGGTCCTTCCGGAACATGTTCCGGTGCTTTCCGGAACATGTTCCGGCGCTTCCGGAACATGTTCCGGTCCTTCCGGAACATGTTCCGGCGCTTCCGGAACATGTTCCGGCGCTTCCGGAACATGTTCCGGCGCTTCCGGGAACATGTTCCGGCGCTTCCGAAACATGTTCCGGTGCTTCCGGAACATGTACCGGGGCTTCCGGAACATGTGCCGGCGCTTCGGGAACATGTGCCGGCGCTTCCGGAACATGTGCCGGTCCTTCCGGAACATGTTCCGGTCCTTCCGGAACATGTTCCGGCGCTTCCGGAACATGTTCCGGCGCTTCCGGAACATGTTCCGCTGCTTCCGGAACACGTTCCGGGGCTTCCGGAACATGTTCCGGTGCTTTCGGAACATGTTCCGGTGCTTCCGGAACATGTTCCGGTGCTTCCGGAACATGTTCCGGCGCTTCCGGAACATGTTCCGGTCCTTCCGGAACATGTGCCGGTCCTTTCGGAACACGTTCCGGTCCTTCCGGAACATGTTCCGGTCCTTCCGGAAGATGTTCCGGCGCTTCCGGAACATGTGCCGGCGCTTCCGGAACATGTGCCGGCGCTTCCGGAACATGTGCCGGTCCTTCCGGAACACGTTCATGCGCTTCCGGAACATGTTCCGGCGCTTCCGGAACATGTTCCGGTGCTTCCGGAACATGTTCCGGTGCTTCCGGAACATGTTCCGGCGCTTCCGGAACATGTTCCGGCGCTTCCGGAACATGTTCCGGTTCTTCCGGAAGATGTTCCGGTCCTTCCGGAACATGTTCCGGTGCTTCCGGAACATGTTCCGGCGCTTCCGGAACATGTTCCGGTGCTTCCGGAACATGTTCCGTTGCTTCCGGAACATGTTCCGGCGCTCCCGGAACATGTTCCGGCGCTTCCGGAACATGTTCCGGTGCTTCCGGAACATGTTCCGGTGCTTCCGGAACATGTTCCGGTCCTTCCGGAACATGTTCTGGCGCTTCCGGAACATGTTCCGGTCCTTCCGGAACACGTTCCGGTCCTTCCGGAACATGTGCCGGCGCTTCCGGAACATGTGCCGGCGCTTCCGGAACATGTGCCGGCGCTTTTGGAACATGTGCCGGTCCTTCCGGAATATGTTCCGGTCCTTCCGGAACATGTTCCGGTGCTTCCGGAACATGTTCCGGCGCTTCCGGAACATGTTCCGGTCCTTCCGGAACATGTGCCGGTCCTTCCGGAACATGTGCCGGTCCTTCCGGAACACGTTCCGGTCCTTCCGGAACATGTTCCGGTGCTTCCGGAACATGTTCCGGCGCTTCCGGAACATGTTCCGCTCCTTCCAGAACACGTTCCGGTCCTTCCGGAACATGTTCCGGTGCTTCCGGAACATGTTCCGGCGCTTCCGGAACATGTTCCGGTTCTTCCGGAAGATGTTCCGGTCCTTCCGGAACATGTTCCGGTGCTTCCGGAACTTGTTCCGGCGCTTCCGGAACATGTTCCGGTGCTTCCGGAACATGTTCCGTTGCTTCCGGAACATGTTCCGGTGCTTCCGGAACATGTTCCGGTGCTTCCGGAACATGTTCCGGTCCTTCCGGAACATGATCCGGCGCTTCCGGAACATGTTCCGGTCCTTCCGGAACACGTTCCGGTCCTTCCGGAACATGTGCCGGCGCTTCCGGAACATGTGCCGGCGCTTCCGGAACATGTGCCGGCGCTTTTGGAACATGTGCCGGTCCTTCCGGAACATGTGCCGGTCCTTCCGGAACATGTGCCGGTCCTTCCGGAACACGTTCCGGTCCTTCCGGAACATGTTCCGGTCCTTCCGGAAGATGTTCCGGCGCTTCCGGAACATGTGCCGGCGCTTCCGGAACATGTGCCGGCGCTTCCGGAACATGTGCTGGTCCTTCCGGAACACGTTCCGGTCCTTCCGGAACATGTTCCGGCGCTTCCGGAACATGTTCCGGTGCCTCCAAAACATGTTCCGGTCCTTCCGGAACATGTTCCGGCGCTTCCGGAACATGTTCCGGAAGCACCGGAACATGTTCCGTTGCTTCCGGAACATGTTTCGGTGCTTCCAGAACATGTTCCGGTGCTTCCGGAACATGTTCCGGCGCTTCCGGAACATGTTCCGCTCCTTCCAGAACACGTTCCGGTCCTTCCGGAACATGTTCCGGTGCTTCCGGAACATGTTCCGGCGCTTCCGGAACATGTTCCGGTCCTTCCGGAAGATGTGCCGGTCCTTCCGGAACATGTTTCGGCGCTTCCGGAACATGTTTCGGCGTTTCCGGAACATGTTCCGCTGCTTCCGGAACATGTTCCGGTGCTTCCGGAACATGTTCCGGTGCCTCCGGAACATGTTCGGGTCCTTCCGGAACATGTTCCGGCGCTTCCGGAACATGTTCCGGCGCTTCCGGATCATGTTCCGGTCCTTCCGGAACATGTTCCGGTCCTTCCGGAACATGTTCCGGTCCTTCCGGAGCATGTTCTGGCGCTTCCGGAACATGTTCCGGCGCTTCCGGAACATGATCCGGCGCTTCCGGAACATGTTCCGGTGCTTCCGGAACATGTTCCGGTCCTTCCGGAACATGTTCCGGTGCTTCCGGAACATGTTCCGGCGCTTCCGAAATATGTTCCGGTTCTTCCGGAACATGTTCCGGTCCTTCCGGAACATGTTCCGGTGCTTCCGGAACATGTTCCGGCGCTTCCGGAACATGTTCCGGTTCTTCCGGAACATGTTCCGGTGCTTCCGGAACATGTTCCAGCGCTTCCGGAACATTTTCCGGTGCTTCCAGAACATGTTCCGGCGCTTCCGGGAACATGTTCCGGCGCTTCCGGGAACATGTTCCGGTCCTTCCGGAACATGTTCCGACGCTTCCGGAAGATGTTCCGGTGCTTCCGGAAGATGTTCCGGCGCTTCCGGAACATGTTCCGGCGCTTCCGAAACATGTTCCGGTGCTTTCGGAACATGTTCCGGCGCTTCCGGAACATGTTCCGGCGCTTCCGGAACATGTTCCGGTGCTTCCGGAACATGTTCCGGTCCTTCCAGAACATGTTCCGGTCCTTCCGGAACATGTTCCGGCGCTTCCGGAACATGTTCCGGCCCTTCCGGAACATGTTCCGGTGCCTCCGGAACATGTTCCGGTGCTTCCGGAACATGTTCTGGCCCTTCCGGAACATGTTCCGGTTCTTTCGGAACATGTTCCGGCGCTTCCGGAACATGTTCCGGTCCTTCCCGAACATGTTCCGGTTCTTTCGGAACATGTCCCGGTCCTTCCGGAACATGTTCCGGTCCTTCCGGAACATGTTCCGGCGCTTCCGGAACATGTTCCGGTTCTTTCGGAACATGTTCCGGCGCTTCCGGAACATGTTCCGGTCCTTCCCGAACATGTTCCGGTGCTACCGGAACATGTTCCGGTGCGTCCGGAACATGTTCCGGCGCTTCCGGAACATGTTCCGGTGCTTCCGGAACATGTTCCGGTGCTTCCGGAACATGTTCCTGTCCTTCCGGAACATGTTCCGGCGCTTCCGGAACATGTTCCGGTCCTTCCGGAACATGTTCCGGTGCTTCCGGAACATGTTCCGGTCCTTCCGGAACATGTTTCGGCGCTTCCGGAACATGTTTCGGCGCTTCCGGAACATGTTCCGCTGCTTCCGGAACATGTTCCGGTGCTTCCGGAACATGTTCCGGTGCCTCCGGAACATGTTCGGGTCCTTCCAGAACATGTTCCGGCGCTTCCGGAACATGTTCCGTTGCTTCCGGAACATGTTCCGGCGCTTCCGGATCATGTTCCGGTCCTTCCGGAACATGTTCCGGTCCTTCCGGAACATGTTCCGGTCCTTCCGGAGCATGTTCTGGCGCTTCCGGAACATGTTCCGACGCTTCCGGAACATGTTCCGGCGCTTCCGTAACGTGTTCCGGTGCTTCCAGAACATGTTCCGGCGCTTCCGGAACATGTTCCGGCGCTTCCCGAACACGTTCCGGTGCTTCCGGAACATGTTCCCGTGCTTCCGGAACATGTTCCGGTCCTTCCCGAACATGTTCCGGCGCTTCCAGAACATGTTCCGGCGCCTCCAGAACATGTTCCGGTGCTTCCGGAACATGTTCCGGCGCTTCCGGAACATGATCCGGCGCTTCCGGAACATGTTCCGGTGCTTCCAGAACATGTTCCGGTCCTTCAGGAACATGTTCCGGTGCTTCCGGAACATGTTCCGGCGCTTCCGAAACATGTTCCGGTCCTTCAGGAACATGTTCCGGTGCTTCCAGAACATGTTCCGGTCCTTCAGGAACATGTTCCGGTGCTTCCGGAACATGTTCCGGCGCTTCCGGAACATGTTTCGGCGCTTCCGGAACATGTTTCGGCGCTTCCGGAACATGTTTCGGCGCTTCCGGAACATGTTCTGCTGCTTCCGGAACATGTTCCGGTGCTTCCGGAACATGTTCCGGTCCTTCTGGAACATGTTCCGACGCTTCCGGAAGATGTTCCGGTGCTTCCGGAAGATGTTCCGGTGCTTCCGGAACATGTTCCGGCGCTTCCGAAACATGTTCCGGTGCTTTCGGAACATGTTCCGGCGCTTCCGGAACATGTTCCGGCGCTTCCGGAACATGTTCCGGTGCTTCCGGGACATGTTCCGGTCCTTCCAGAACATGTTCCGGTCCTTCCGGAACATGTTCCGGCCCTTCTGGAACATGTTCTGGCGCTTCCGGAACATGTTCCGGTTCTTTCGGAACATGTTCCGCTCCTTCCGGAACATGTTCCGGTGCTTCCGGAACATGTTCCGGCCCTTCCGGAACATGTTCCGGCGCTTCCGGAACATGTTCCGGCGCTTCTGGAACATGTTGCGGTTCTTTCGGAACATGTTCCGGTCCTTCCGGAACATGTTCCGGCCCTTCCGAAACATGTTCCGGCGCTTCCGGAACATGTTCCGGCGCTTCCGGAACATGTTCCGGTTCTTTCGGAACATGTTCCGGTCCTTCCGGAACATGTTCCAGCGCTTCCGTAACATGTTCCGGTGCTTCCGGAACATGTTCCGGTGCTTCCGGAACATGTTCCGGCGCTTCCTGAACATGTTCCGGCGCTTCCAGAACATGTTCCGGTCCTTCCGGAACATGTTCCGGCGCTTCCGGAACATGTTCCAGTCCTTCCGGAACATGTTCCGGCGCTTCCGGAACATGTTCCGGTCCCTCCGGAACATGTTCCGGTCCTTCCGGAACATGTTCCGGTCCTTCCGGAACATGTTCCGGCGCTTCCAGAACATGTTCCGGTGTTTCCGGAACATGTTCCGGCGCTTCCGGAACATGTTCCGGTCCTTCCGGAACATGTTCCGGCGCTCCCGGAACATGTTCCGGCGCTTCCGGAACATGTTCCGGCGCTTCCGGAACATGTTCCGGTGCTTTCGGAACATGTTCCGGTCCTTCCGGAACATGTTCGGGTCCTTCCGGAACATTTTCCGGCGCTTCCGGAACATGTTCCGGTCCTTCCGGAACATGTTTCGGTGCTTCCGGAACATGTTCCGGTCCTTCCGGAACATGTTCGGGTCCTTCCGGAACATGTTTCGGCGCTTCCGGAACATGTTTCAGCGCTTCCAGAACATGTTCCGGTCCTTCCGGAACATGTTCCGGTGCTTCCGGAACATGTTCCGGTGCTTCCGGAACATGTTCCGGTCCTTCCGGAACATGTTCGGGTCCTTCCGGAACATGTTCCGGCGCTTCCGGAACATGTTCCGGTCCTTCCGGAACATGTTCTGGTGCTTCCGCAACATGTTCCGGTCCTTCCGGAACATGTTCGGGTCCTTCCGGAACATGTTTCGGCGCTTCCGGAACATGTTTCAGCGCTTCCGGAACATGTTCCGGTGCTTCCGGAACATGTTCCGGTGCTTCCGGAACATGTTCCGGCGCTTCCAGAACATGTTCCGGTGCTTCGGGAACATGTTCCGGCGCTTCCGGAACATGTTCTGGCGCTTCCGGAACATGTTCCAGTGCTTCCGGAACATGTTCCGGTGCTTCCGGAACATGTTCCGGCGCTTCCGGAACATGTTCCGGTGCTTCCGGAACATGTTCCGGTGCTTCCGGAACATGTTTCGGCGCTTCCGGAACATGTTCCGGTGCTTCCGGAACATGTTCCGGCGCTTCCGGAACATGTTGCGGCGCTTCCGGAACATGTTCCGGTGCTTCCGGAACATGTTCCGGTGCTTCCGGAACATGTTCCGGCGCTTCCGGAACATGTTCCGGCGCTTCCGACACATGTTCCGGTCCTTCCGGAACATGTTCCGGTCCTTCCGGAACATGTTTCGGCGCTTCCGGAACCTGTTCCGGCGCTTCCATGGAAGGACCGGAACATGTTCCGGAAGGACCGGAACATGTGTCGGAAGCGCCGGAACATGTTCCGGAAGCGCCGGAACATGTTACGGAAGCACCGGAATATGTTTCGGAAGCACCGGAACATGTTCCGGTAGCGCCGGAACATGTTCCGGAAGCGCCGGAACATGTTCCGGAAGGACCGGAACATGTTCCGGGAGGACCGGAACATGTGTCGGAAGCGCCGGAACATGTTCAGGAAGCGCCGGAACATGTTCCGGAAGCACCGGAACATGTTCCGGAAGCGCCGGAACATGTTCCGGAAGCACCGGAACATGTTCCGGAAGCACCGGAACATGTTCCGGAAGCGCCGGAACATGTTCCGGAAGCACCGGAACATGTTCCGGAAGCACCGGAACATGTTCCGGAAGCGCCGAAACATGTTCCGGCAGCACCGGAACATGTTCCGGAAGCTCCGGAACATGTTCTGGAAGCGCCGGAACATGTTCCGGAAGCACCGGAACATGTTCCGGAAGCGCCGGAACATGTTCCGGAAGCGCCGGAACATGTTGCCGAAGCACCGGAACATGTTCTGGAAGCGCCGGAACATGTTCTGAAAGCACCGGAACATGTTACGGAAGCGCCGGAACATGTTCCGGAAGCGCCAGAACATGCTCCGGAAGGACCGGAACATGTACCGGAAGGACCGGAACATGTTCCGGAAGGACCGGAACATGTTCCGGAGGCACCGGAACATTTTCCGGAAGCACCGGAACATGTTCCGGAATCACCAGAACATGTTCCGGAAGCACCGGAACATGTTCCGGAAGCACCGGAACATGTTCCGGAAGCGCCGGAACATGTTCTGGAAGCGCCGAGACATGTTCCGGAAGCGCCGAAACATGTTCTGGAAGGACCCGAACATGTTCCGGAAGGACCGGAACATGTTCCGGAAGCACCGGAACATGTTCCGGAAGGACCGGAACATGTTCCGGAAGCGCCGGAACATGTTCCGGAAGGACCCGAACATGTTCCGGAAGCACCGGAAGATGTTCCGGAAGCACCGGAACATGTTCCGGAAGCACCGGAACATGTTCCGGAAGCGCCGGAACATGTTCCGGAAGCGCCGGAACATGTTCCGGAAGCACCGGAACATGTTCCGGAAGGACCGGAACATGTTACGGAAGCGCCGGAACATGTTCCGGAAGCGTCGGAACATGTTCCGGAAGCGCCAGAACATGCTCCGGAAGGACCGGAACATGTTCCGGAAGGACCGAAACATGTTCCGGAAGGACCGGAACATGATCCGGAAGCGCCGGAACATGTTCCGGAAGCGCCGGAACATGTTCTGGAAGGACCCGAACATGTTCCGGAGGCACCGGAACATGTTCCGGAAGCACCGGAACATGTTCCGGAAGCAGCGGAACATGTTCCGGAAGCGCCGAAATATGTTCCGGAAGCGCCGAGACATGTTCCGGAAGCACCGGAACATGTTCCGGAAGCACCGGAACATGTTCCGGAAGGACAGGAACATGTTCCGGAAGCACCGGAACATGTTCCGGAGGCACCGGAACATTTTCCGGAAGCACCGGAACATGTTCCGGAATCACCAGAACATGTTCCGGAAGCACCGGAACATGTTCCGGAAGCACCGGAACATGTTCCGGAAGCGCCGGAACATGTTCTGGAAGCGCCGAGACATGTTCCGGAAGCGCCGAAACATGTTCTGGAAGGACCCGAACATGTTCCGGAAGGACCGGAACATGTTCCGGAAGCACCGGAACATGTTCCAGAAGGACCGGAACATGTTCCGGAAGCGCCGGAACATGTTCCGGAAGGACCCGAACATGTTCCGGAAGCACCGGAAGATGTTCCGGAAGCACCGGAACATGTTCCGGAAGCACCGGAACATGTTCCGGAAGCGCCGGAACATGTTCCGGAAGCGCCGGAACATGTTCCGGAAGCACCGGAACATGTTCCGGAAGGACCGGAACATGTTACGGAAGCGCCGGAACATGTTCCGGAAGCGTCGGAACATGTTCCGGAAGCGCCAGAACATGCTCCGGAAGGACCGGAACATGTTCCGGAAGGACCGGAACATGTTCCGGAAGGACCGGAACATGATCCGGAAGCGCCGGAACATGTTCCGGAAGCGCCGGAACATGTTCCGGAAGGACCCGAACATGTTCCGGAGGCACCGGAACATGTTCCGGAAGCACCGGAACATGTTCCGGAAGCAGCGGAACATGTTCCGGAAGCGCCGAAATATGTTCCGGAAGCGCCGAGACATGTTCCGGAAGCACCGGAACATGTTCCGGAAGCACCGGAACATGTTCCGGAAGGACAGGAACATGTTCCGGAAGCACCGGAACATGTTCCGGAAGCGCCGGAACATGTTCCGGACGCGCCGGAACATGTTCCGGAAGCACCGGAACTCTACGGAAGGACCAGAACATGTTCCGACGCTTCCGGAACATGTTCCGAAAGCACCGGAACATGTTCCGGAAGCGCCGGAACATGTTCCGGAAGCGCCGGAACATGTTCCGGAAGGACCGGAACATGTTCCGGAAGGACCGGAACATGTGTCGGAAGCGCCGGAACATGTTCCGGAAGCGCCGGAACATGTTCCGGAAGCACCGGAACATGTTCCGGAAGCACCGGAACATGTTCCGGAAGCGCCGGAACATGTTCCGGAAGCGCCGGAACATGTTCCGGAAGGACCGGAACATGTGTCGGAAGCGCCGGAACATGTTCCGGAAGCACCGGAACATGTTCCGGAAGCACCGGAACATGTTCTGGAAGCGCCGGAACATGTTCCGGAAGCGCCGAAACATGTTCCGGAAGGACCGGAACATGTTCCGGAAGGACCGGAACATGTGTCGGAAGCGCCGGAACATGTTCCGGAAGCGCCGGAACATGTTCCGGAAGCGCCGGAACATGTTCCGGAAGCGCCGGAACATGTTCCGGAAGCACCGGAACATGTTCCGGAAGCGCCGAAACATGTTCCGGAAGCACCGGAACATGTTCCGGAAGCACCGGAACATGTTCCGGAAGCGCCGGAACATGTTCCGGAAGCACCGGAACATGTTCCGGAAGCACCGGAACATGTTCCGGAAGCGCCGGAACATGTTCCGGAAGCGCCGGAACATGTTCCGGAAGCACCGGAACATGTTCCAGAAGGACCGGAACATGTTCCGGAAGCGCCGGAACATGTTCCGGAAGGACCCGAACATGTTCCGGAAGCACCGGAAGATGTTCCGGAAGCACCGGAACATGTTCCGGAAGCACCGGAACATGTTCCGGAAGCGCCGGAACATGTTCCGGAAGCGCCGGAACATGTTCCGGAAGCACCGGAACATGTTCCGGAAGGACCGGAACATGTTACGGAAGCGCCGGAACATGTTCCGGAAGCGTCGGAACATGTTCCGGAAGCGCCAGAACATGCTCCGGAAGGACCGGAACATGTTCCGGAAGGACCGGAACATGTTCCGGAAGGACCGGAACATGATCCGGAAGCGCCGGAACATGTTCCGGAAGCGCCGGAACATGTTCCGGAAGGACCCGAACATGTTCCGGAGGCACCGGAACATGTTCCGGAAGCACCGGAACATGTTCCGGAAGCAGCGGAACATGTTCCGGAAGCGCCGAAATATGTTCCGGAAGCGCCGAGACATGTTCCGGAAGCACCGGAACATGTTCCGGAAGCACCGGAACATGTTCCGGAAGGACAGGAACATGTTCCGGAAGCACCGGAACATGTTCCGGAAGCGCCGGAACATGTTCCGGACGCGCCGGAACATGTTCCGGAAGCACCGGAACTCTACGGAAGGACCAGAACATGTTCCGACGCTTCCGGAACATGTTCCGAAAGCACCGGAACATGTTCCGGAAGCGCCGGAACATGTTCCGGAAGCGCCGGAACATGTTCCGGAAGGACCGGAACATGTTCCGGAAGGACCGGAACATGTGTCGGAAGCGCCGGAACATGTTCCGGAAGCGCTGGAACATGTTCCGGAAGCACCGGAACATGTTCCGGAAGCACCGGAACATGTTCCGGAAGCGCCGGAACATGTTCCGGAAGCGCCGGAACATGTTCCGGAAGGACCGGAACATGTGTCGGAAGCGCCGGAACATGTTCCGGAAGCACCGGAACATGTTCCGGAAGCACCGGAACATGTTCTGGAAGCGCCGGAACATGTTCCGGAAGCGCCGAAACATGTTCCGGAAGGACCGGAACATGTTCCGGAAGGACCGGAACATGTTCTGGAAGCGCCGGAACATGTTCCGGAAGCGCCGAAACATGTTCCGGAAGGACCGGAACATGTTCCGGAAGGACCGGAACATGTGTCGGAAGCGCCGGAACATGTTCCGGAAGCGCCGGAACATGTTCCGGAAGCGCCGGAACATGTTCCGGAAGCGCCGGAACATGTTCCGGAAGCACCGGAACATGTTCCGGAAGCGCCGAAACATGTTCCGGAAGCACCGGAACATGTTCCGGAAGCACCGGAACATGTTCCGGAAGCGCCGGAACATGTTCCGGAAGCACCGGAACATGTTCCGGAAGCACCGGAACATGTTCCGGAAGCGCCGGAACATGTTCCGGAAGCGCCGGAACATGTTCCCGAAGCACCGGAACATGTTCTGGAAGCGCCGGAACATGTTCCGGAAGCGCCGGAACATGTTCCGGAGGACCCGAACATGTTCCGGAAGGACCGGAACATGTTCCGGAAGCACCAGAACATGTTCCGGAAGGACCGGAACATGTTCCGGAAGCGCCGGAACATGTTCCGGAAGGACCCGAACATGTTCCGGAAGGACCGGAACATGTTCCGGAAGCACCGGAACATGTTCCGGAAGCACCGGAACATGTTCCGGAAGGACCGGAACATGTTCTGGAAGCGCTGAAACATGTTCCGGAAGCGCCGAAACATGTTCCGGAAGGACCCGAACATGTTCCGGAAGGACCGGAACATGTTCCGGAAGCACCGAAACATGTTCCGGAAGGACCGGAACATGTTCCGGAAGCGCCGGAAAATGTTCCGGAAGGACCCGAACATGTTCCGGAAGGACCGGAACATGTTCCGAAAGCACCGGAACATGTTCCGGAAGCGCCGGAACATGTTCCGGAAGCGCCGGAACATGTTCCGGGAGCGCCGGAACATGTTCCGGAAGGACCGGAACATGTTCCGGAAGCGCCGGAACATGTTCCGGAAACACCGGAACATGTTCCGGAAGCGCCGGAACATGTTCCGGAAGGACCAGAACATGTTCTGGAAGCGCCGGAACATGTTCCGGAAGGACCGGAACATGTTCCGGAAGGACCGGAACATGTTCCGGAGGGACCGGAACATGTTCCGGAAGCGCCGGAACATGTTCCGGAAGGACCGGAACATGTTCCGGAAGCGCCGGAACATGTTCCGGAAGGACCGGAACATGTTCTGGAAGCGCCGGAACATGTTCAGGAAGCGCCGGAACATGTTCCGGAAGCACCGGAACATGTTCCGGAAGCACCGGAACATGTTACGGAAGCGCTGGAACATGTTCCGGAAGGACCGGAACATGTTCCGAAAGAACCGGAACATGTTCCGGAAGCGCCGGAACATGTTCCGGAAGCGCCGGAACATGTTTCGGAAGGGCCGGAACATGTTCCGGAAGGACCGGAACATGTTCCGAAAGAACCGCAACATGTTCCAGAAGCGCCGGAACATGTTCCGGAAGGGCCGGAACATGTTCCGGAAGGGCCGGAACATGTTCCGGAAGCACCGGAACATGTTCCGGAAGGAGCGGAACATGTTCCGAAAGAACCGGAACATGTTCCGGAAGGGCCAGAACATGTTCCAGAAGGGCCGGAACATGTTCCGGAAGGACCGGAACATGTTCTGGAAGGACCGGAACATGTCCCGGAAGCACCGGAACATGTTCCGGAAGCGCCCGAACATGTTCCGGAAGCGCCGGAACATGTTCCGAAAGCACCGGAACATGTTTCGGAAGCGCCGGAACATGTTCCGGAAGCGCCGGAACATCTTCCGGAAGCACCGGAACATCTTCCGGAAGCGTCGGAACATGTTCCGGAAGGACCGGAACATGTTCCCGGAAGCGCCGGAACATGTTCCCGGAATCGCCGGAACATGTTCTGGAAGCACCGGAAAATGTTCCGGAAGCGCTGGAACATGTTCCGGAAGCGCCGGAACATGTTCCGGAAGCACCGGAACATGTTCTGGAAGCACCGGAACATGTTCCGGAAGCGCCCGAACATGTTCCGGAAGCACCGGAACATGTTCCGGAAGCGCCGGAACATGTTCCGGAAGGACAGGAACATGTTCCGGAAGCACCGGAACATGTTTCGGAAGCGCCGGAACATGTTCCGGAAGCACCGGAACATGTTCCGGAAGGACCGGAACATGTTCCGGAAGCACCGGAACATGTTCCGGAAGCACCGGAACATGTTCCGGAAGCGCCGGAACATGTTCCGGAAGCACCGGAACATGTTTCGGAAGCGCCGGAACCTTTTCTTGGAAGCACCGGAACATGTTCCAGAAGGACCGGAACATGTTCCGGAAGCACCGGAACATGTTCCGGAAGCAGCGGAACATGTTCCGGAAGCGCCGAAACATGTTCCGGAAGCGCCGAAACATGTTCCGGAAGCGCCGAAACATGTTCCGGAAGCGCCGGAACATGTTCCGGAAGCGCCGGATCATGTTCCGGAAGAACCGGAACATGTTTCGGAAGCGCCGGAACATGTTCCGGAAGCACCGGAACATGTTCCTGAAGGACCGGAACATGTTCTGGAAGCACCGGAACATGTTCCGGAAGCGCCGGATCATGTTCCGGAAGCGCCGGAACATGTTCCGGAAGCACCGGAACATGTTCTGGAGGCGCCGGAACATGTTCTGGAAGCGCCGGAACATGTTCGGGAAGGACCGGAACATGTTCCGGAAGCACGGGAACATGTTCCGGAAGCACCGGAACGTGTTCGGGAAGCGCCGGAACATGTTCCGGAAGCGCCGGAACATGTTCTGGAAGCACCGGAACACGTTACGGAAGCGCCGGAACATGTTCCGGAAGCGCCAGAACATGCTCCGGAAGGACCGGAACATGTTCCGGAAGGACCGGAACATGTTCCGGAAGGACCGGAACATGATCCGGAAGCGCCGGAACATGTTCCGGAAGCAACGGAACATGTTCCGGAAGCGCCGGAACATGTTCTGGAAGGACCCGAACATGTTCCGGAGGCACCGGAACATGTTCCGGAAGCACCGGAACATGTTCCGGAAGCAGCGGAACATGTTCCGGAAGCGCCGAAACATGTTCCGGAAGCGCCGAAACATGTTCCGGAAGGAGTGGAACATGTTCCGGAAGCACCGGAACATGTTCCGGAAGGACCGGAACATGTTCCGGAAGCGCCGGAACATGTTCCGGAAGGACAGGAACATGTTCCGGAAGCACCGGAACATGTTCCGGAAGCACCGGAACATGTTCGGGAAGGACCGGAACATGTTCCGGAAGCGCCGGAACATGTTCCGAAAGAACCGGAACATGTTCCGGAAGCGCCGGAACATGTTCCGGTAGCACCGGAACATGTTCGGGAAGGACCGGAACATGTTCCGGAAGCGCCGGAACATGTTCCGAAAGAACCGGAACATGTTCCGGAAGCGCCGGAACATGTTCCGGAAGGACCGGAACATGTTCCGGAAGGACCGGAACATGTTCCGAAAGAACCGGAACATGTTCGGGAAGGACCGGAACATGTTCCGGAAGCGCCGGAACATGTTCCGAAAGAACCGGAACATGTTCCGGAAGCGCCGGAACATGTTCCGGAAGCACCGGAACATGTTCCGGAAGCGCCGGAACATGTTCCGGAAGCGCCGGAACATGTTCCGAAAGCACCGGAACATGTTTCGGAAGCGCCGGAACATGTTCCGGAAGCACCGGAACATCTTCCGGAAGCACCGGAACATCTTCCGGAAGCGTCGGAACATGTTCCGGAAGGACCGGAACATGTTCCCGGAAGCGCCGGAACATGTTCCCGGAAGCGCCGGAACATGTTCTGGAAGCACCGGAAAATGTTCCGGAAGCGCTGGAACATGTTCCGGAAGCACCGGAACATGTTCCGGAAGAACCGGAACATGTTCCGGAAGCGCTGGAACATGTTCCGGAAGCGCCGGAACATGTTCCGAAAGAACCGGAACATGTTCCGGAAGCGCCGGAACATGTTCCGGAAGGACCGGAACATGTTCCGGAAGGACCGGAACATGTTCCGGAGGCACCGGAACATGTTCCGGAAGGGCCGGAACATGTTCCGGAAGCGCCGGAACATGTTCCGGACGCGCCGGAACATGTTCTGGAAGGACCGGAACATGTTCCGGAAGCACCGGAACATGTTCCGGAAGCGCCGGAACATGTTCCGGAAGCGCCGGAACATGTTCCGAAAGCACCGGAACATGTTTCGGAAGCGCCGGAACATGTTCCGGAAGCACCGGAACATCTTCCGGAAGCACCGGAACATCTTCCGGAAGCGTCGGAACATGTTCCGGAAGGACCGGAACATGTTCCCGGAAGCGCCGGAACATGTTCCCGGAAGCGCCGGAACATGTTCTGGAAGCACCGGAAAATGTTCCGGAAGCGCTGGAACATGTTCCGGAAGCACCGGAACATGTTCCGGAAGAACCGGAACATGTTCCGGAAGCGCCGGAACATGTTCCGGAAGCACCGGAACATGTTCCGGAAGCACCGGAACATGTTCCGGAAGGACCGGAACATGTTCCGGAAGAACCGGAACATGTTTCGGAAGCGCCGGAACATGTTCCGGAAGCACCGGAACATGTTCCGGAAGGACCGGAACATGTTCCGGAAGCACCGGAACATGTTCCGGAAGCGCCGGATCATGTTCCGGAAGCGCCGGAACATGTTCCGGAAGCGCCAGAACATGCTCCGGAAGGACCGGAACATGTTCCGGAAGGACCGGAACATGTTCCGGAAGGACCGGAACATGATCCGGAAGCGCCGGAACATGTTCCGGAAGCGCCGGAACATGTTCCGGAAGCGCCGGAACATGTTCCGGAAGGACCCGAACATGTTCCGGAGGCACCGGAACATGTTCCGGAAGCACCGGAACATGTTCCGGAAGCAGCGGAACATGTTCCGGAAGCGCCGGAACATGTTCCGGAAGCGCCAGAACATGCTCCGGAAGGACCGGAACATGTTCCGGAAGGACCGGAACATGTTCCGGAAGGACCGGAACATGATCCGGAAGCGCCGGAACATGTTCCGGAAGCGCCGGAACATGTTCCGGAAGCGCCGGAACATGTTCCGGAAGGACCCGAACATGTTCCGGAGGCACCGGAACATGTTCCGGAAGCACCGGAACATGTTCCGGAAGCAGCGGAACATGTTCCGGAAGCGCCGAAACATGTTCCGGAAGCGCCGAAACATGTTCCGGAAGGACCGGAACATGTTCCGGAAGCGCCGGAACATGTTCCGGAAGGACCGGAACATGTTCTGGAAGCGCCGGAACATGTTCAGGAAGCGCCGGAACATGTTCCGGAAGCACCGGAACATGTTCCGGAAGCACCGGAACATGTTACGGAAGCGCTGGAACATGTTCCGGAAGGACCGGAACATGTTCCGAAAGAACCGGAACATGTTCCGGAAGCGCCGGAACATGTTCCGGAAGCGCCGGAACATGTTTCGGAAGGGCCGGAACATGTTCCGGAAGGACCGGAACATGTTCCGAAAGAACCGCAACATGTTCCAGAAGCGCCGGAACATGTTCCGGAAGCGCCGGAACATGTTCCGGAAGGGCCGGAACATGTTCCGGAAGCACCGGAACATGTTCCGGAAGGAGCGGAACATGTTCCGAAAGAACCGGAACATGTTCCGGAAGGGCCAGAACATGTTCCAGAAGGGCCGGAACATGTTCCGGAAGGACCGGAACATGTTCTGGAAGGACCGGAACATGTCCCGGAAGCACCGGAACATGTTCCGGAAGCGCCCGAACATGTTCCGGAAGCGCCGGAACATGTTCCGAAAGCACCGGAACATGTTTCGGAAGCGCCGGAACATGTTCCGGAAGCGCCGGAACATCTTCCGGAAGCACCGGAACATCTTCCGGAAGCGTCGGAACATGTTCCGGAAGGACCGGAACATGTTCCCGGAAGCGCCGGAACATGTTCCCGGAATCGCCGGAACATGTTCTGGAAGCACCGGAAAATGTTCCGGAAGCGCTGGAACATGTTCCGGAAGCGCCGGAACATGTTCCGGAAGCACCGGAACATGTTCTGGAAGCACCGGAACATGTTCCGGAAGCGCCCGAACATGTTCCGGAAGCACCGGAACATGTTCCGGAAGCGCCGGAACATGTTCCGGAAGGACAGGAACATGTTCCGGAAGCACCGGAACATGTTTCGGAAGCGCCGGAACATGTTCCGGAAGCACCGGAACATGTTCCGGAAGGACCGGAACATGTTCCGGAAGGACCGGAACATGTTCCGGAAGCACCGGAACATGTTCCGGAAGCGCCGGAACATGTTCCGGAAGCACCGGAACATGTTCCGGAAGAACCGGAACATGTTTCGGAAGCGCCGGAACCTTTTCTTGGAAGCACCGGAACATGTTCCAGAAGGACCGGAACATGTTCCGGAAGCACCGGAACATGTTCCGGAAGCAGCGGAACATGTTCCGGAAGCGCCGAAACATGTTCCGGAAGCGCCGAAACATGTTCCGGAAGCGCCGAAACATGTTCCGGAAGCGCCGGAACATGTTCCGGAAGCGCCGGATCATGTTCCGGAAGAACCGGAACATGTTTCGGAAGCGCCGGAACATGTTCCGGAAGCACCGGAACATGTTCCTGAAGGACCGGAACATGTTCTGGAAGCACCGGAACATGTTCCGGAAGCGCCGGATCATGTTCCGGAAGCGCCGGAACATGTTCCGGAAGCACCGGAACATGTTCTGGAGGCGCCGGAACATGTTCTGGAAGCGCCGGAACATGTTCGGGAAGGACCGGAACATGTTCCGGAAGCACGGGAACATGTTCCGGAAGCACCGGAACGTGTTCGGGAAGCGCCGGAACATGTTCCGGAAGCGCCGGAACATGTTCTGGAAGCACCGGAACACGTTACGGAAGCGCCGGAACATGTTCCGGAAGCGCCAGAACATGCTCCGGAAGGACCGGAACATGTTCCGGAAGGACCGGAACATGTTCCGGAAGGACCGGAACATGATCCGGAAGCGCCGGAACATGTTCCGGAAGCAACGGAACATGTTCCGGAAGCGCCGGAACATGTTCTGGAAGGACCCGAACATGTTCCGGAGGCACCGGAACATGTTCCGGAAGCACCGGAACATGTTCCGGAAGCAGCGGAACATGTTCCGGAAGCGCCGAAACATGTTCCGGAAGCGCCGAAACATGTTCCGGAAGGAGTGGAACATGTTCCGGAAGCACCGGAACATGTTCCGGAAGGACCGGAACATGTTCCGGAAGCGCCGGAACATGTTCCGGAAGGACAGGAACATGTTCCGGAAGCACCGGAACATGTTCCGGAAGCACCGGAACATGTTCGGGAAGGACCGGAACATGTTCCGGAAGCGCCGGAACATGTTCCGAAAGAACCGGAACATGTTCCGGAAGCGCCGGAACATGTTCCGGTAGCACCGGAACATGTTCGGGAAGGACCGGAACATGTTCCGGAAGCGCCGGAACATGTTCCGAAAGAACCGGAACATGTTCCGGAAGCGCCGGAACATGTTCCGGAAGGACCGGAACATGTTCCGGAAGGACCGGAACATGTTCCGAAAGAACCGGAACATGTTCGGGAAGGACCGGAACATGTTCCGGAAGCGCCGGAACATGTTCCGAAAGAACCGGAACATGTTCCGGAAGCGCCGGAACATGTTCCGGAAGCACCGGAACATGTTCCGGAAGCGCCGGAACATGTTCCGGAAGCGCCGGAACATGTTCCGAAAGCACCGGAACATGTTTCGGAAGCGCCGGAACATGTTCCGGAAGCACCGGAACATCTTCCGGAAGCACCGGAACATCTTCCGGAAGCGTCGGAACATGTTCCGGAAGGACCGGAACATGTTCCCGGAAGCGCCGGAACATGTTCCCGGAAGCGCCGGAACATGTTCTGGAAGCACCGGAAAATGTTCCGGAAGCGCTGGAACATGTTCCGGAAGCACCGGAACATGTTCCGGAAGAACCGGAACATGTTCCGGAAGCGCTGGAACATGTTCCGGAAGCGCCGGAACATGTTCCGAAAGAACCGGAACATGTTCCGGAAGCGCCGGAACATGTTCCGGAAGGACCGGAACATGTTCCGGAAGGACCGGAACATGTTCCGGAGGCACCGGAACATGTTCCGGAAGGGCCGGAACATGTTCCGGAAGCGCCGGAACATGTTCCGGACGCGCCGGAACATGTTCTGGAAGGACCGGAACATGTTCCGGAAGCACCGGAACATGTTCCGGAAGCGCCGGAACATGTTCCGGAAGCGCCGGAACATGTTCCGAAAGCACCGGAACATGTTTCGGAAGCGCCGGAACATGTTCCGGAAGCACCGGAACATCTTCCGGAAGCACCGGAACATCTTCCGGAAGCGTCGGAACATGTTCCGGAAGGACCGGAACATGTTCCCGGAAGCGCCGGAACATGTTCCCGGAAGCGCCGGAACATGTTCTGGAAGCACCGGAAAATGTTCCGGAAGCGCTGGAACATGTTCCGGAAGCACCGGAACATGTTCCGGAAGAACCGGAACATGTTCCGGAAGCGCCGGAACATGTTCCGGAAGCACCGGAACATGTTCCGGAAGCACCGGAACATGTTCCGGAAGGACCGGAACATGTTCCGGAAGAACCGGAACATGTTTCGGAAGCGCCGGAACATGTTCCGGAAGCACCGGAACATGTTCCGGAAGGACCGGAACATGTTCCGGAAGCACCGGAACATGTTCCGGAAGCGCCGGATCATGTTCCGGAAGCGCCGGAACATGTTCCGGAAGCGCCAGAACATGCTCCGGAAGGACCGGAACATGTTCCGGAAGGACCGGAACATGTTCCGGAAGGACCGGAACATGATCCGGAAGCGCCGGAACATGTTCCGGAAGCGCCGGAACATGTTCCGGAAGCGCCGGAACATGTTCCGGAAGGACCCGAACATGTTCCGGAGGCACCGGAACATGTTCCGGAAGCACCGGAACATGTTCCGGAAGCAGCGGAACATGTTCCGGAAGCGCCGAAACATGTTCCGGAAGCGCCGAAACATGTTCCGGAAGGACCGGAACATGTTCCGGAAGCACCGGAACATGTTCCGGAAGGACCGGAACATGTTCCGGAAGCGCCGGAACATGTTCCGGCAGGACAGGAACATGTTCCGGAAGCACCGGAACATGTTCCGGAAGCACCGGAACATGTTCCGGAAGCGCCGGAACATGTTCCGGACGCACCGGAACATGTTCCGGAAGCACCGGAACATGTTCGGGAAGGACCGGAACATGTTCCGATGCTTCCGGAACATGTTCCGAAAGCACCGGAACATGTTCCGAAAGAACCGGAACATGTTCCGGAAGCGCCGGAACATGTTCCGGAAGGGCCGGAACATGTTCCGGAAGGGCCGGAACATGTTCCGGAAGCACCGGAACATGTTCCGGAAGCACCGGAACATGTTCGGGAAGGACCGGAACATGTTCCGAAAGAACCGGAACATGTTCCGGAGGCGCCGGAACATGTTCCGGAAGCGCCGGAACATGTTCCGGAAGGACCGGAACATGTTCTGGAAGGACCGGAACATGTTCCGGAAGCACCGGAACATGTTCCGGAAGCGCCGGAACATGTTCCGGAAGCACCGGAACATCTTCCGGAAGCACCGGAACATCTTCCGGAAGCGTCGGAACATGTTCCGGAAGGACCGGAACATGTTCCCGGAAGCGCCGGAACATGTTCTGGAAGCACCGGAAAATGTTCCGGAAGCGCTGGAACATGTTCCGGAAGCACCGGAACATGTTGCGGAAGAACCGGAACATGTTCCGGAAGCGCCGGAACACCTTCCGGAAGCACCGGAACATGTTCCGGAAGCACCGGAACATGTTCCGGAAGGACCGGAACATGTTCCGGAAGAACCGGAACATGTTTCGGAAGCGCCGGAACATGTTCCGGAAGCACCGGAACATGTTCCGGAAGGACCGGAACATGTTCCGGAAGCGCCGGAACATGTTCCGGAAGCACCGGAACATGTTCCGGAGGCGCCGGAACATGTTCTGGAAGCGCCGGAACATGTTCCGGAAGGACCGGAACATGTTCCGGAAGCGCCGGAACACCTTCCGGAAGCACCGGAACATGTTCCGGAAGCACCGGAACATGTTCCGGAAGGACCGGAACATGTTCCGGAAGAACCGGAACATGTTTCGGAAGCGCCGGAACATGTTCCGGAAGCACCGGAACATGTTCCGGAAGGACCGGAACGTGTTCCGGAAGCGCCGGAACATGTTCCGGAAGCGCCGGAACATGTTCTGGAAGCACCGGAACATGTTACGGAAGCGCCGGAACATGTTCCGGAAGCGTCGGAACATGTTCCGGAAGCGCCAGAACATGCTCCGGAAGGACCGGAACATGTTCCGGAAGGACCGGAACATGATCCGGAAGCGCCGGAACATGTTCCGGAAGCGCCGGAACATGTTCCGGAAGCGCCGGAACATGTTCCGGAAGGACCCGAACATGTTCCGGAGGCACCGGAACATGTTCCGGAAGCACCGGAACATGTTCCGGAAGCAGCGGAACATGTTCCGGAAGCGCCGAAACATGTTCCGGAAGCGCCGAAACATGTTCCGGAACGACCGGAACATGTTCCGGAAGCCCCGGAACATGTTCCGGAAGCGCCGGAACATGTTCCGGAAGCACCGGAACATGGTCCGGAAGGACCGGAACATGTTCCGGAAGCACCGGAACATGTTCCGGAAGCGCCGGAACATGTTCCGGAAGCACCGGAACATGTTCCGGAAGCGCCGGATCATGTTCCGGAAGCGCCGGAACATGTTCCGGAAGCACCGGAACATGTTCCGGAGGCGCCGGAACATGTTCTGGAAGCGCCGGAACATGTTCCGGAAGCACCGGAACATGTTCCGGAAGCACCGGAACATGTTCCGGAAGCGCCGGAACATGTTCCGGAAGCGCCGGAACATGTTCCGGAAGCACCGGAACATGTTCCCGGAAGCGCCGGAACATGTTCCGGAAGCACCGGAACGTGTTCCGGAGGCGCCGGAACATGTTCTGGAAGCGCCGTAACATGTTCCGGAAGCACCGGAACATGTTCCGGAAGCACCGGAACATGTTCCGGAAGGACCGGAACATGTTCCGGCGCTTCCGGAACATGTTCCGGAAGAACCGGAACATTTTCCGGAAGGACCGGAACATGTTCCGGAAGGACCGGAACATGATCCGGAAGCGCCGGAACATGTTCCGGAAGCGCCGGAACATGTTCCGGAAGCGCCAGAACATGTTCCGGAAGGACCCGAACATGTTCCGGAGGCACCGGAACATGTTCCGGAAGCACCGGAACATGTTCCGGAAGCAGCGGAACATGTTCCGGAAGCGCCGAAACATGTTCCGGAAGCGCCGAAACATGTTCCGGAAGGACCGGAACATGTTCCGGAAGGACCGGAACATGTTCCGGAAGCGCCGGAACATGTTCCGGAAGCACCGGAACATGTTCCGGAAGGACCGGAACATGTTCCGGAAGCACTGGAACATGTTCCGGAAGCGCCGGAACATGTTCCGGAAGCACCGGAACATGTTCCGGAAGCGCCGGATCATGTTCCGGAAGCGCCGGAACATGTTCCGGAAGCACCGGAACATGTTCCGGAGGCGCCGGAACATGTTCTGGAAGCGCCGGAACATGTTCCGGAAGCACCGGAACATGTTCCGGAAGCACCGGAACATGTTACGGAAGCGCCGGAACATGTTCCGGAAGCGCCGGAACATGTTCCGGAAGCACCGGAACATGTTCCCGGAAGCGCCGGAACATGTTCCGGAAGCACCGGAACGTGTTCCGGAGGCGCCGGAACATGTTCTGGAAGCGCCGGAACATGTTCCGGAAGCACCGGAACATGTTCCGGAAGCACCGGAACATGTTCCGGAAGGACCGGAACATGTTCCGGCGCTTCCGGAACATGTTCCAGAAGAACCGGAACATTTTCCGGAAGCGCCGGAACATGTTCCGGAAGGACCGGAACATGTTCCGGAAGGACCGGAACATGTTCCGGAAGCACCGGAACATGTTCCGGAAGCGCCGGAACATGTTCCGGAAGCACCGGAACATGTTCCGGAAGCGCCGGATCATGTTCCGGAAGCGCCGGAACATGTTCCGGAAGCACCGGAACATGTTCCGGAGGCGCCGGAACATGTTCCGGAAGCGCCGTAACATGTTCCGGAAGCACCGGAACATGTTCCGGAAGCGCCGGAACATGTTCTGGAAGCGCCGGAACATGTTCTGGAAGCAGCGGAACATGTTACGGAAGCGCCGGAACATGTTCCGGAAGCGTCAGAACATGTTCCGGAAGCGCCAGAACATGCTCCGGAAGGACCGGAACATGATCCGGAAGCGCCGGAACATGTTCCGCAAGCGCCGGAACATGTTCCGGAAGGACCCGAACATGTTCCGGAGGCACCGGAACATATTCCGGAAGCACCGGAACATGTTCCGGAAGCAGCGGAACATGTTCCGGAAGCGCCGAAACATGTTCCGGAAGCGCCGAAACATGTTCCGGAAGGACCGGAACATGTTCCGGAAGCGCCGGAACATGTTCCGGAAGGACAGGAACATGTTCCGGAAGGACCGGAACATGTTCCGGAAGCGCCGGAACATGTTCCGGAAGGACAGGAACATGTTCCGGAAGCACCGGAACATGTTCCGGAAGCACCGGAACATGTTCCGGAAGCGCCGGAACATGTTCCGGAAGCACCGGAACATGTTCCGGAAGCACCGGAACATGTTCCGGAAGGACCGGAACATGTTCCGGAAGGACAGGAACATGTTCCGGAAGCACCGGAACATGTTCCGGAAGGACCGGAACATGTTCCGAAAGCACCGGAACATGTTCCGGAAGCGCCGGAACATGTTCCGGAAGCGCCGGAACATGTTCCGGAAGGACAGGAACATGTTCCGGAAGCACCGGAACATGTTCCGGAAGGACCGGAACATGTTCCGGAAGGACCGGAACATGTTCCGAAAGCACCGGAACATGTTCCGGAAGCGCCGGAACATGTTCCGGAAGCGCCGGAACATGTTCCGGAAGGACCGGAACATGTTCCGGAAGGACCGGAACATGTGTCGGAAGCGCCGGAACATGTTCCGGAAGCGCCGGAACATGTTCCGGAAGCGCCGGAACATGTTCCGGAAGGACCGGAACATGTTCCGGGAGGACCGGAACATGTGTCGGAAGCGCCGGAACATGTTCAGGAAGCGCCGGAACATGTTCCGGAAGCACCGGAACATGTTACGGAAGCGTCGGAACATGTTCCGGAAGCGCCAGAACATGCTCCGGAATCCCCGGAACATGTTCCGGAGCCACCGGAACATGTTCCGGAGCCACCGGAACATGTTCCGGAAGGACCGGAACATGATCCGGAAGCGCCGGAACATCTTCCGCAAGCGCCGGAACATGTTCCGGAAGCGCCGGAACATGTTCCGGAAGGACCCGAACATGTTCCGGAGGCACCGGAACATGTTCCGGAAGCACCGGAACATGTTCCGGAAGCAGCGGAACATGTTCCGGAAGCGCCGAAACATGTTCCGGAAGCGCCGAAACATGTTCCGGAAGGACCGGAACATGTTCCGGAAGCACCGGAACATGTTCCGGAAGGACAGGAACAGGTTCCGGAAGCACCGGAACATGTTCCGGAAGCACCGGAACATGTTCCGATGCTTCCGGAACATGTTCCGAAAGCACCGGAACATGTTCCGGAAGCGCCGGAACATGTTCCGGAAGGACCGGAACATGTTCCGGAAGGACCGGAACATGTGTCAGAAGCGCCGGAACATGTTCCGGAAGCGCCGGAACATGTTCCGGAAGCACCGGAACATGTTCCGGAAGCACCGGAACATGTTCCGGAAGCGCCGGAACATGTTCCGGAAGCGCCGGAACATGTTCCGGAAGGCACCCGAACATGTTCCGGAAGCGCCGGAACATGTTCCGGAAGCGCCGGAACATGTTCCGGAAGGACCGGAACATGTTCCGGAAGGACCGGAACATGTGTCGGAAGCGCCGGAACATGTTCCGGAAGCGCCGGCACATGTTACGGAAGCACCGGAATATGTTCCGGAAGCACCGGAACATGTTCCGGAAGTGCCGGAACATGTTCCGGAAGCGCCGGAACATGTTCCGGAAGGACCGGAACATGTTCCGGGCGGACCGGAACATGTGTCGGAAGCGCCGGAACATGTTCCGGAAGCACCGGAACATGTTCCGGAAGCGCCGGAACATGTTCCCGAAGCACCGGAACATGTTCCGGAAGCGCCGGAACATGTTCCGGAAGCACCAGAACATGTTCCGGAAGCACCGGAACACGTTCCGGAAGCACCGGAACATGTTCCGGAAGCGCTGAAACATGTTCCGGAAGCGCCGAAACATGTTCCGGAAGGACCCGAACATGTTCCGGAAGCACCAGAACATGTTCCGGAAGCACCAGAACATGTTCCGGAAGGACCGGAACATGTTCCGGAAGCGCCGGAACATGTTCCGGAAGGACCCGAACATGTTCCGGAAGGACCGGAACATGTTCCGGAAGCACCGGAACATGTTCCGGAAGGACCGGAACATGTTGTGGAAGCGCCGGAACATGTTCCGGAAGGACCGGAACGTGTTCCGGAAGCACCGGAACATGTTCCTGAAGCACCGGAACATGTTCCGGAAGCGCCGGAACATGTTCCGGAAGCGCCGGAACATGTTCCGGAAGCACCGGAACCTGTTCCGGAAGGACCGGAACATGTTCCGGAAGGACCGGAACGTGTTGTGGAAGCGCCGGAACATGTTCCGGAAGCGCCGGAACATGTTCCGGAAGGACCGGAACATGTTCCGGAAGGACCGGAACATGTGTCGGAAGCGCCGGAACATGTTCCGGAAGCGCCGGAACATGTTCCGGAAGCGCCGGAACATGTTCCGGAAGGACCGGAACATGTTCCGGAAGACCGGAACATGTGTCGGAAGCGCCGGAACATGTTCAGGAAGCGCCGGAACATGTTCCGGAAGCACCGGAACATGTTCCGGAAGCGTCGGAACATGTTCCGGAAGCGCCAGAACATGCTCCGGAAGGACCGGAACATGTTCCGGAAGGACCGGAACATGTTCCGGAAGGACCGGAACATGATCCGGAAGCGCCGGAACATCTTCCGCAAGCGCCGGAACATGTTCCGGAAGCGCCGGAACATGTTCCGGAAGGACCCGAACATGTTCCGGAGGCACCGGAACATGTTCCGGAAGCACCGGAACATGTTCCGGAAGCAGCGGAACATGTTCCGGAAGCGCCGGAACATGTTCCGGAAGGACCCGAACATGTTCCGGAGGCACCGGAACATGTTCCGGAAGCACCGGAACATGTTCCGGAAGCAGCGGAACATGTTCCGGAAGCGCCGAAACATGTTCCGGAAGGACCGGAACATGTTCCGGAAGCACCGGAACATGTTCCGGAAGGACAGGAACAGGTTCCGGAAGCACCGGAACATGTTCCGGAAGCACCGGAACATGTTCCGGAAGCGCCGGAACATGTTCCGGACGCGCCGGAACATGTTCCGGAAGGACCGGAACATGTTCCGATGCTTCCGGAACATGTTCCGATGCTTCCGGAACATGTTCCGGAAGCGCCGGAACATGTTCCGGAAGCGCCGGAACATGTTCCGGAAGGACCGGAACATGTTCCGGAAGGACCGGAACATGTGTCAGAAGCGCCGGAACATGTTCCGGAAGCGCCGGAACATGTTCCGGAAGCACCGGAACATGTTCCGGAAGCACCGGAACATGTTCCGGAAGCGCCGGAACATGTTCCGGAAGCGCCGGAACATGTTCCGGAAGGACCGGAACATGTTCCGGAAGGACCGGAACATGTGTCGGAAGCGCCGGAACATGTTCCGGAAGCGGCGGAACATGTTACGGAAGCACCGGAATATGTTCCGGAAGCACCGGAACATGTTCCGGAAGCGCCGGAACATGTTCCGGAAGCGCCGGAACATGTTCCGGAAGGACCGGAACATGTTCCGGGAGGACCGGAACATGTGTCGGAAGCGCCGGAACATGTTCCGGAAGCACCGGAACATGTTCCGGAAGCGCCGGAACATGTTCCGGAAGGACCCGAACATGTTCCGGAAGGACCGGAACATGTTCCGGAAGCACCGGAACATGTTCCGGAAGCACCGGAACATGTTCTGGAAGGACCGGAACATGTTGTGGAAGCGCCGGAACACGTTCCGGAAGGACCGGAACGTGTTCCGGAAGCACCGGAACATGTTCCTGAAGCACCGGAACATGTTCCGGAAGCGCCGGAACATGTTCCGGAAGCGCCGGAACATGTTCCGGAAGGACCGGAACATGTTCCGGAAGGACCGGAACATGTGTCGGAAGCGCCGGAACATGTTCTGGAAGCACCAGAACATGTTCCGGAAGCACCGGAACACGTTCCGGAAGCACCGGAACATGTTCCGGAAGCGCTGAAACATGTTCCGGAAGCGCCGAAACATGTTCCGGAAGGACCCGAACATGTTCCGGAAGCACCAGAACATGTTCCGGAAGCACCAGAACATGTTCCGGAAGGACCGGAACATGTTCCGGAAGCGCCGGAACATGTTCCGGAAGGACCCGAACATGTTCCGGAAGGACCGGAACATGTTCCGGAAGCGCCGGCACATGTTCCGGAAGCACCGGAACATGTTCCGGAAGGACCGGAACATGTTGTGGAAGCGCCGGAACACGTTCCGGAAGGACCGGAACGTGTTCCGGAAGCACCGGAACATGTTCCTGAAGCACCGGAACATGTTCTGGAAGCGCCGGAACATGTTCCGGAAGCGCCGGAACATGTTCCGGAAGCACCGGAACCTGTTCCGGAAGGACCGGAACATGTTCCGATGCTTCCGGAACATGTTCCGAAAGCACCGGAACATGTTCCGGAAGCGCCGGAACATGTTCCGGAAGCACCGGAACATGTTCCGGAAGCACCGGAACATGTTCCGGAAGCGCCGGAACATGTTCCAGAAGGACCCGAACATGTTCCGGAAGGACCGGAACATGTTCCGGAAGCACCGGAACATGTTCCGGAAGCACCGGAACATGTTCCGGAAGGACCGGAACATGTTCTGGAAGCGCTGAAACATGTTCCGGAAGCACCGGAACATGTTCCGGAAGCACCGGAACATGTTCCGGAAGCGCCGGAACATGTTCCGGAAGCGCCGGAACATGTTCCGGAAGCGCCGGAACATGTTCCGGGAGCGCCGGAACATGTTCCGGAAGGACCGGAACATGTTCCGGAAGCGCCGGAACATGTTCCGGATGGACCGGAACATGTTCCGGAAGCGCCGGAACATGTTCCGGAAACACCGGAACATGTTCCGGAAGCGCCGGAACATGTTCCGGAAGGACCAGAACATGTTCTGGAAGCGCCGGAACATGTTCTGGAAGGACCGGAACATGTTCCGGAAGGACCGGAACATGTTCCGGAGGGACCGGAACATGTTCCGGAAGGACCGGAACATGTTCTGGAAGCACCGGAACATGTTCCGGAAGCGCCGTAACATGTTCCGGAAGGACCGGAACATGTTCTGGAAGCGCCGGAACATGTTCCGGAAGGACCGGAACATGTTCCGGAAGGACCGGAACATGTTCCGGAGGGACCGGAACATGTTCCGGAAGGACCAGAACATGTTCCGGAAGCACCGGAACATGTTCCGGAAGGACCCGAACATGTTCCGGAAAGACCGGAACATGTTCCGGAAGCACCGGAACATGTTCCGGAAGGACCGGAACATGTTCCGGAAGGACCGGAACATGTTCTGGAAGCGCTGAAACATGTTCGGGAAGCGCCGAAACATGTTCCGGAAGGACCCGAACATGTTCCGGAAGGACCGGAACATGTTCCGGAAGCACCGGAACATGTTCCGGAAGGATCGGAACATGTTCCGGAAGCGCCGGAACATGTTCCGGAAGGACCCGAAAATGTTCCGGAAGGACCGGAACATGTTCCGGAAGCACCGGAACATGTTCCGGAAGGACAGGAACATGTTCCGGAAGCACCGGAACATGTTCCGGAAGCGCCGGAACATGTTCCGGACGCGCCGGAACATGTTCCGGAAGCACCGGAACATGTTCCGGAAGGACCGGAACATGTTCCGAAAGCACCGGAACATGTTCCGAAAGCACCGGAACATGTTCCGGAAGCGCCGGAACATGTTCCGGAAGGACCGGAACATGTTCCGGAAGGACCGGAACATGTGTCGGAAGCACCAGAACATGTTCCGGAAGCACCGGAACATGTGTCGGAAGCGCCGGAACATGTTCAGGAAGCGCCGGAACATGTTCCGGAAGCACCGGAACATGTTCCGGAAGCGCCGGAACAGGTTCCGGAAGCACCGGAACATGTTCCGGAAGCACCGGAACATGTTCCGGAAGCGCCGAAACATGTTCCGGAAGCACCGGAACATGTTCCGGAAGGACCGGAACATGTTCTGGAAGCACCGGAACATGTTACGGAAGCGCTGGAACATGTTCCGGAAGCGTCGGAACATGTTCCGGAAGCGCCAGAACATGCTCCGGAAGGACCGGAGCATGTACCGGAAGCGCCGGAACACGTTCCGGAAGGACCCGAACATGTTCCGGAGGCACCGGAACATGTTCCGGAAGCACCGGAACATGTTCCGGAAGCACTGCAACATGTTCCGAAAGCACCGGAACATGTTCCGGAAGCGCCGGAACATGTTCCGGAAGGACCGGAACATGTTCCGGAAGGACCGGAACATGTGTCGGAAGCACCAGAACATGTTCCGGAAGCACCGGAACATGTTCTGGAAGCACCGGAACATGTTACGGAAGCGCTGGAACATGTTCCGGAAGCACCGGAACATGTTCCGGAAGCGCCGGAACATGTTCCGGACGCGCCGGAACATGTTCCGGAAGCACCGGAACATGTTCCGGAAGGACCGGAACATGTTCCGAAAGCACCGGAACATGTTCCGAAAGCACCGGAACATGTTCCGGAAGCGCCGGAACATGTTCCGGAAGGACCGGAACATGTTCCGGAAGGACCGGAACATGTGTCGGAAGCACCAGAACATGTTCCGGAAGCACCGGAACATGTGTCGGAAGCGCCGGAACATGTTCAGGAAGCGCCGGAACATGTTCCGGAAGCACCGGAACATGTTCCGGAAGCGCCGGAACAGGTTCCGGAAGCACCGGAACATGTTCCGGAAGCACCGGAACATGTTCCGGAAGCGCCGAAACATGTTCCGGAAGCACCGGAACATGTTCCGGAAGGACCGGAACATGTTCTGGAAGCACCGGAACATGTTACGGAAGCGCTGGAACATGTTCCGGAAGCGTCGGAACATGTTCCGGAAGCGCCAGAACATGCTCCGGAAGGACCGGAGCATGTACCGGAAGCGCCGGAACACGTTCCGGAAGGACCCGAACATGTTCCGGAGGCACCGGAACATGTTCCGGAAGCACCGGAACATGTTCCGGAAGCACTGCAACATGTTCCGGAAGCACCGGAACATGTTCCGGAAGCACCGGAACATGTTCCGGAAGCGCTGAAACATGTTCCGGAAGCGCCGAAACATGTTCCGGAAGGACCCGAACATGTTCCGGAAGGACCGGAACATGTTCCGGAAGGACCGGAACATGTTCCGGAAGCACCAGAACATGTTCCGGAAGGACCGGAACATGTTCCGGAAGCACCGGAGCATGTTCCGGAAGCACCCGAACATGTTCCGGAAGCACCGGAACATGTTCCGGAAGCACCGGAACATGTTCCGGAAGCGCCGGAACATGTTCTGGAAGCGCCGGAACATGTTCCGGAAGCGCCGGAACATGTTCCGGAAGCACCGGAACATGTTCCGGAAGCGCCGGAACATGTTCCGGAAGCGCCGGAACATGTTCCGGAAGCACCGGAACATGTTCCGGAAAGATCGGAACATGTTCCGGAAGCGCCGGAACATGTTCCGGAAGGACCCGAAAATGTTCCGGAAGGACCGGAACATGTTCTGGAAGCACCGGAACATGTTCCGGAAGGACAGGAACATGTTCCGGAAGCACCGGAACATGTTCCGGAAGCGCCGGAACATGTTCCGGACGCGCCGGAACATGTTCCGGAAGGACCGGAACATGTTCCGGAAGGACCGGAACATGTTCCGAAAGCACCGGAACATGTTCCGAAAGCACCGGAACATGTTCCGGAAGCGCCGGAACATGTTCCGGAAGGACCGGAACATGTTCCGGAAGGACCGGAACATGTGTCGGAAGCACCAGAACATGTTCCGGAAGCACCGGAACATGTGTCGGAAGCGCCGGAACATGTTCAGGAAGCGCCGGAACATGTTCCGGAAGCACCGGAACATGTTCCGGAAGCGCCGGAACAGGTTCCGGAAGCACCGGAACATGTTCCGGAAGCACCGGAACATGTTCCGGAAGCGCCGAAACATGTTCCGGAAGCACCGGAACATGTTCCGGAAGGACCGGAACATGTTCCGGAAGCACCGGAACATGTTCCGGAAGCACCGGAACATGTTCCGGAAGCGCCCGAACATGTTCCGGACGCGCCGGAACATGTTTCCGAAGCACCGAAACATGTTCTGGAAGCACCGGAACATGTTACGGAAGCGCTGGAACATGTTCCGGAAGGACCGGAACATGTTCCGGAAGCGCCGGAACATGTTCCGGAAGCGCTCGAACATGTTCCGGAAGGACCGGAACATGTTCCGGAAGCGCCGGAACATGTTCCGGAAGGACCCGAACATGTTCCGGAGGCACCGGAACATGTTCCGGAAGCACCGGAACATGTTCCGGAAGCACCGCAACATGTTCCGGAAGCACCGGAACATGTTCCGGAAGCGCCGGAACATGTTCCGGAAGCACCGGAACATGTTCCGGAAGCGCTGAAACATGTTCCGGAAGCGCCGAAACATGTTCCGGAAGGACCCGAACATGTTCCGGAAGGACCGGAACATGTTCCGGAAGCACCAGAACATGTTCCGGAAGGACCGGAACATGTTCCGGAAGCGCCGGAACATGTTCCGGAAGGACCCGAACATGTTCCGGAAGCACCGGAACATGTTCCGGAAGCACCGGAACATGTTCCGGAAGCGCCGGAACATGTTCCGGAAGCGCCGGAACATGTTCCGGAAGCACCGGAACATGTTCCGGAAGCACCGGAACATGTTCCGGAAGCGCCGGAACATGTTCCGGAAGCACCGGAACATGTTCCGGAAGCACCGGAACATGTTCCGGAAGCACCGGAACATGTTCCGGAAGCACCGGAACATGTTCCGGAAGCACCGGAACATGTTCCGGAAGCGCCGGAACATGTTCCCGAAGCACCGGAACATGTTCCCGAAGCGCCGGAACATGTTCCGGAAGCACCGGAACATGTTACGGAAGCGCTGGAACATGTTCCGGAAGCGTCGGAACATGTTCCGGAAGCGCCAGAACATGCTCTGGAAGGACCGGAGCATGTACCGGAAGGACCGGAACATGTTCCGGAAGCACCGGAACATGTTCCGGAAGCACCGGAACATGTTCCGGAAGCGCCGAAACATGTTCCGGAAGGACCGGAACATGTTCCGGAAGCACCGGAACATGTTCTGGAAGCGCTGAAACATGTTCCGGAAGCGCCGAAACATGTTCCGGAAGGACCCGAACATGTTCCGGAAGGACCGGAACATGTTCCGGAAGCACCAGAACATGTTCCGGAAGGACCGGAACATGTTCCGGAAGCGCCGGAACATGTTCCGGAAGGACCCGAACATGTTCCGGAAGGACCGGAACATGTTCCGGAAGCACCGGAACATGTTCCGGAAGCGCCGGAACATGTTCCGGAAGCGCCGGAACATGTTCCGGAAGGACCGGAACATGTTCTGGAAGCGCCGGAACATGTTCCGGAAGGACCGGAACGTGTTCCGGAAGCACCGGAACATGTTCCGGAAGCACCGGAACATGTTCCGGAAGCGCCGGAACATGTTCCGGAAGCACCGGAACATGTTCCGGAAGGACCGGAACATGTTCCGATGCTTCCGGAACATGTTCCGAAAGCACCGGAACATGTTCCGGAAGCGCCGGAACATGTTCCGGAAGCACCGGAACATGTTCCGGAAGGACCGGAACATGTTCCGGAAGCGCCGGAACATGTTCCGGAAGGACCCGAACATGTTCCGGAAGGACCGGAACATGTTCCGGAAGCACCGGAACATGTTCCGGAAGGACCGGAACATGTTCTGGAAGCGCTGAAACATGTTCCGGAAGCGCCGAAACATGTTCCGGAAGGACCCGAACATGTTCCGGAAGCACCGGAACATGTTCCGGAAGCACCGGAACATGTTCCGGAAGGACCCGAACATGTTCCGGAAGCGCCGGAACATGTTCCGAAAGCACCGGAACATGTTCCGGAAGCGCAGGAACATGTTCCGGAAGCGCCGGAACATGTTCTGGAAGCGCCGGAACATGTTCCGGAAGGACCGGAACATGTTCCGGAAGCGCCGGAACATGTTCCGGAAGGACCCGAAAATGTTCCGGAAGCGCCGGAACATGTTCCGGAAGGACCCGAACATGTTCCGGAAGGACCGGAACATGTTCCGGAAGCACCGGAACATGTTCCGGAAGGACCGGAACATGTTCCGGAAGCACCGGAACATGTTCTGGAAGCGCTGAAACATGTTCCGGAAGCGCCGAAACATGTTCCGGAAGGACCCGAACATGTTCCGGAAGGACCGGAACATGTTCCGGAAGCACCGGAACATGTTCCGGAAGCGCCGGAACATGTTCCGGAAGAACCCGAAAATGTTCCGGAAGCGCCGGAACATGTTCCGGAAGGACCCGAACATGTTCCGGAAGGACCGGAACATGTTCCGGAAGCACCGGAACATGTTCCGGAAGGACCGGAACATGTTCCAGAAGGACCGGAACATGTTCTGGAAGCGCTGAAACATGTTCTGGAAGCGCCGAAACATGTTCCGGAAGGACCCGAACATGTTCCGGAAGGACCGGAACATGTTCCGGAAGCACCGGAACATGTTCCGGAAGCACCGGAACATGTTCCGGAAGCGCCGGAACATGTTCCGGAAGGACCCGAAAATGTTCCGGAAGGACCGGAACATGTTCTGGAAGCGCCGGAACATGTTCCGGAAGCGCCGGAACATGTTCCGGAAGGACCGGAACATGTTCCGGAAGCGCCGAAACATGTTCCGGAAGCACCGGAACATGTTCTGGAAGCGCCGGAACATGTTCCGGAAGCACCGGAACATGTTCCGGAAGCGCCGGAACATGTTCCGGAAGCATCGGACCATGTTCCGGAGGCACCGGACCATGTTCCGGAGGCGCCGGACCATGTTCCGGAGGCGCCGGACCATGTTCCGGAAGCGCCAGAACATGTTCCGGAAGCGCCGGAACATGTTCCGGAGGCACCGGAACATGTTCCGGAGGCACCGGAACATGTTCCGGAAGCGCCGGAAAATGTTCCGGAAGGACCGGAACATGTTCCGGAAGCACCGGAACGTGTTCCGGAAGCACCGGAACATGTTCCGGAAGGGCCAGAACATGTTCCGGAAGCACCGGAACATGTTCCGGAAGCGCCGGAACATGTTCCGGAATCCCTGGAACATGTTCCGGAGGCACCGGTACATGTTCCGGAAGAACCGGATCATGTTCCCGAAGCGCCAGAACATGTTCCGGAAGCGTCGGAACATGTTCCGGAAGCGCCAGAACATGCTCCGGAAGGACGGGAACATGTTCCGGAAGGACCGGAACATGTGTCGGAAGCGCCGGAACATGTTCCGGAAGCGCCGGAACGTGTTCCGGAAGCACCGGAACATGTTCCGGAAGCACCGGAACATGTTCCGGAAGCGCCGGAACATGTTCCGGAAGCACCGGAACATGATCCGGAAGCACCGGAACATGTTCCGGAAGCGCCGGAACACGTTCCGGAAGCACCGGAACATGCTCCGGAAGGACCGGAACATGTTCCGGAAGGACCGGAACATGTTCCCGAAGGACCGGAACATGTGTCGGAAGCGCCGGAACATGTTCCGGAAGCGCCGGAACATGTTCCGGAAGCGCCGGAACATGTTCCGGAAGCACCGGAACATGTTCCGGAAGCACCGGAACATGTTCCGGAAGCGCCGGAACATGTTCCGGAAGCACCGGAACATGTTCCGGAAGCACCGGAACATGTTCCGGAAGCGCCGGAACATGTTCTGGAAGCACCGGAACATGTTCCGGAAGCGCCGGAACATTTTCCGGAAGCGTCGGAACAGGTTCCGGAAGCGCCAGAACATGCTCCGGAAGGACCGGAACATGTTCCGGAAGGACCGGAACATGTTCCGGAAGGACCGGAACATGTTCCGGAAGCGCCGGAACATGTTCCGGAAGCGCCGGAACATGTTCCGGAAGGACCCGAACATGTTCCGGAAGGACCGGAACATGTTCCGGAAGCACCGGAACATGTTCCGGAAGCGCCGCAACATGTTCCGGAAGCGCCAAAACATGTTCCGGAAGCGCCGGAACATGTTCCGGAATCCCCGGAACATGTTCCGGAGGCACCGGAACATGTTCCGGAAGGACCGGAACATGTTCCGGAAAGACCGGAACATGTTCCGGAACATGTTCCGGAAGGACCGGATCATGTTCCGGAAGCGCCGGAACATGTTCCGGAAGGACCGGAACATGTTCCGGAAGCACCGGAACATGTTCCCGAAGCACCGGAACACGTTCCCGAAGCACCGGAACACGTTCTGGAAGCGCCGGAACATGTTCCGGAAGCACCGGACCATGTTCCGGAAGCACCGGAACATGTTCCGGAAGCACCGGAACATGTTCCGGAATGACCGGAACATGTTCCGGAAGGACCGGAACATGTTCCGGAAGGAACGGAACATGTTCCGGAAGCACCGGAACATGTTCCGGAAGGACCAGAACATGTTCCGGAAGGACCGGAACATGTTCCGGAAGGACCGGAACATGTTCCGGAAGCGCCTGACCATGTTCCGGAAGGACCGGAACATGTTCCGGAAGGACCGGAACATGTTCCGGAAGCGCCGGAACATGTTCCGGAAGGACCGGAACATGTTCCGGAAGGACCGGAACATGTTCCGGAAGCGCCGGAACATGTTCCGGAAGGACCCGAACATGTTCCGGAAGGACCGGAACATGTTCCGGAAGCGCCGGAACATGTTCAGGAAGCGCCGGAACATGTTCCGGAAGGAGCGGAACATGTTCCGGAAGCGCCGAAACATGTTCCGGAAGCACCGGAACATGTTCCAGAGGCACCGGAACATGTTCCGGAGGCGCCGGACCATGTTCCAGAGGCGCCGGACCATGTTCCGGAAGCGCCGGAACAAGTTCCGGAAGCGCCGGAACATGTTCCGGAAGGACCGGAACATGTTCCGGAGGCACCGGAACATGTTCCGGAAGGACCGGAACATGTTCCGGAAGGACCGGAACATGTTCCGGAAGCAGCGGAACATGTTCCGGAAGCGCCGGAACATGTTCCGGAAGCACCGGAACATGTTCCAGAGGCACCGGAACATGTTCCGGAAGGACCGGAACATGTTCCGGAAGCACCGGAACATGTTCTGGAAGCGCCGGAACATGTTCCGGAAGCACCGGAACATGTTTTGGAAGCACCGGAACATGTTCCGGAAGGGCCGCAACATGTTCCGGAAGCGCCAAAACATGTTCCGGAAGCGCCGGAACATGTTCCGGAATCCCCGGAACATGTTCCGGAGGCACCGGAACATCTTCCGAAAGGACCGGAACATGTTCCGGAAGCACCCGAACATGTTCCGGAAGCACCGGAACATGTTCCGGAAGCGCCGAAACATGTTCCGGAAGGACCGGAACATGTTCCGGAAGGACCGGAACATGTTCCGGAAGGACCGGAACATGTTCCGGAAGCGCCGGAACATGTTCCGGAAGCATGGGAACATGTTCCGGAAGGACCGGAACATGTTCCGGAAGCGCCGGAACATGTCCCGGAAGGACCCGAACATGTTCCGGAAGGACCGGAACATGTTCAGGAAGCGCCGGAACATGTTCCGGAAGCGCCGGAACATGTTCCGGAAGCGCCGGAACATGTTCCGGAAGCGCCGGAACATGTTCCAGAGGCACCGGAACATGTTCCGGAGGCGCCAGACCATGTTCCGGAGGCGCCGGACCATGTTCCGGAAGCGCCGGAACAAGTTCCGGAAGCGCCGGAACATGTTCCGGAAGCACCGGAACATGTTCCGGAAGGACCAGAACATGTTCCGGAAGCACCGGAACATGTTCCGGAAGCGCCGGAACATGTTCCGGAAGCACCGGAACATGTTCCGGAAGCGCCGGAACATGTTCCGGAAGCCCCGGAACATGTTCCGGAAGCGCCAGAACATGCTCCGGAAGGACCGGAACATGTTCCAGAAGCACCGGAACATGTTCCGGAAGCGCCGGAACATGTTCCGGAAGCACCGGAACATGTTCCGGAAGCACCGGAACATGTTCCGGAAGGACCCGAACATGTTCCGGAAGCACCGGAACATGTTCCGGAAGCACCGGAACATGTTCCGGAAGCACCGGAACATGTTCCGCAAGCGCCGAAACATGTTCCGGAAGGACCGGAACATGTTCCGGAAGGGCCGGAACATGTTCCGGAAGGACCGGAACATGTTCCGGAAGCGCCGGAACATGTTCCGGAAGGACCGAAACATGTTCCGGTCCTTCCGGAAGCACCGGAACATGTTCCGGAAGGACCGGAACATGTTCCGGAAGCGCCGGAACATGTTCCGGAAGGACCGGAACATCTTCCGGAAGGACCGGAACATGTTCCGGAAGGACCGGAACATGTTCCGGAAGCGCCGGAACATGTTCCGGAAGGACCCGAACATGTTCCGGAAGGACCCGAACATGTTCCGGAAGGACCGGAACATGTTCCGGATACGCCGGAACATGTTCAGGAAGCGCCGGAACATGTTCCGGAAGGACCGGAACAAGTTCCGGAAGCGCCGAAACATGTTCCGGAAGCACCGGAACATGTTCCAGAGGCACCGGAACATGTTCCGGAGGCGCCGGACCATGTTCCGGAGGCGCCGGACCATGTTCCGGAAGCGCCGGAAAAAGTTCCGGAAGCGCCGGAACATGTTCCGGAAGCGCCGGAACATGTTCCGGAAGGACCGGAACATGTTCCGGAGGCACCGGAACATGTTCCGGAAGCACCGGAACATGTTCCGGAAGGACCAGAACATGTTCCGGAAGCACCGGAACATGTTCCGGAAGCGCCGGAACATGTTCTGGAAGCACCGGAACATGTTCCAGAGGCACCGGAACATGTTCCGGAAGCGCTGGAACATGTTCCGGAAGCACCGGAACATGTTCCGGAAGCGCCGGAACATGTTCCGGAAGCACCGGAACATGTTCCGGAAGGACCGGAACATGTTCCGGAAGGACCGGAACATGTTCCGGAAGCGCCGGAACATGTTCCGGAAGCACCGGAACATGTTCCGGAAGCACCGGAACATGTTCCGGAAGCGCCGCAACATGTTCCGGAAGCGCCAAAACAGGTTCCGGAAGCGCCGGAACATGTTCCGGAATGCCCGGAACATGTTCTTGAGGCACCGGAACATGTTCCGAAAGGACCGGAACATGTTCCGGAAGGACCGGAACATGTTCCGGAACATGTTCTGGAAGGACCGGATCATGTTCCGGAAGCGCCGGAACATGTTCGGGAAGCGTCGGAACATGTTCCGGAAGCGCCGGAACATGTTCCCGAAGCACCGGAACATGTTCCGGAAGCACCGGAACATGTTCCCGAAGCACCGGAACACGTTCTGGAAGCGCCGGAATATGTTCCGGAAGGACCGGAACATGTTCCGGAAGCGCCAGAACGCCCTATGGAAGGACCGGAACATGTTCCGGAAGCACCGGAAGATGTTCCGGGAGCGCCGGAACATGTTCCGGAAGCACCGGAAGATGTTCCGGGAGCGCCGGAACATGTTCCGGAAGCACCGGAACATGTTCCGGAAGCACCGGAACATGTTCCGGAAGGACCGGAACATGTTCCGGAAGGACCGGAACATGTTCCGGAAGCGCCGGAACATGTTCCGGAAGGACCGGAACATGTTCCGGAAGCACCGGAACATGTTCCGGAAGGAACGGAACATGTTCCGGAAGGACCGGAACATGTTCCGGAAGCGCCGGAACATGTTCCGGAAGGACCCGAACATGTTCCGGAAGGACCGGAACATGTTCCGGAAGCGCCGGAACATGTTCCGGAAGCGCCGGAACATGTTCCGGGAGCGCCGGAACATGTTCCGGAGGCACCGGAACATGTTCCGGAAGCACCGGAACATGTTCCGGAAGGACCAGAACATGTTCCGGAAGCACCGGAACATGTTCCGGAAGCGCCGGAACATGTTCCGGGAGCACCGGAACATGTTCCAGAGGCACCGGAACATGTTCCGGAAGCACCGGAACAAGTTCCGGAAGCGCCGGAACATGTTCCGGAAGCACCGGAAGCACCGGAACATGTTCCAGAGGCACCGGAACATGTTCCGGAAGCACCGGAACATGTTCCGGAAGGACCGGAACATGTTCCGGAAGCACCGGAACATGTTCCGGAAGCGCCGGAACATGTTCCGGAAGCGCCGGAACATGTTCCGGAAGCGCGGGAACATGTTCCGGAAGGACCGGAACATGTTCCGGAAGCGCCGGAACATGTTCCGGAAGAACATGTTCCGGAAGCGCCGGAAAATGTTCCGGCAGCACCGGAACATGTTCCGGAAGCGCCGGAACATGTTCCGGAGGCACCGGAACATGTTCCGGAAGGACCGGAACATGTTCAGGAAGCGCCGGAACATGGTCCGGAAGGACCGGAACATGTTCCGGAAGCACCGGAACATGTTCCAGAGGCACCGGAACATGTTCCGGAAGGACCGGAACATCTTCTGGAAGCGCCGGAACATGTTCCGGAAGCGCCGGAACGTCTTCCGGAAGCGCCGGAACATGTTCTGGAAGCGTCGGAACATGTTCCGGAAGCGCCGGAACATGTTCCGGAAGGACCGGAACATGTGTCGGAAGCGCCGGAACATGTTCCGGAAGCGCCGGAACATGTTCCGGAAGCACCGGAACATGTTCCGGAAGCACCGGAACATGTTCCGGAAGCGCCGGAACATGTTGCGGAAGGACCGGAACATGTTCCGGAAGCACCGGAACATGTTCCGGAAGCGCCGGAACATGTTCCGGAAGCCCCGGAACATGTTCCGGAAGGACCGGAACATGTTCCGGAAGCGCCGGAACATGTTCTGGAAGCACCGGAACATGTTCCGGAAGCGCCGGAACATGTTCCGGAAGCGTCGGAACATGTTCTGGAAGCGCCAGAACATGCTCCGGAAGGACCGAAACATGTTCCGGAAGGACCGGAACATGTTCTGGAAGCGCCGGAACATGTTCCGGAAGCGCCGGAACATGTTCCGGAAGCACCGGAACATGTTCCGGAAGCGCCGGAACATGTTCCGGAAGGACCCGAACATGTTCTGGAAGGACCGGAACATGTTCTGGAAGGACCGGAACATGTTCCGGAAGCGCCGGAACATGTTCCGGAAGGACCGGAACATGTTCCCGAAGGACCGGAACATGTTCCGGAAGCACCGGAACATAATCCGGAAGGACCGGAACATGTTCCGGAAGCACCGGAACATGTTCCGGAAGGACCGAAACATGTTCCGGAAGCGCCGGAACATGTTCCGGAAGTACCGGAACATGTTCCGGAAGCGCCGGAACATAATCCGGAAGGACCGGAACATGTTCCGGAAGGACCGGAACATGTTCAGGAAGCGCCGGAACATGTTCCGGAAGGACCGGAACATGTTCCGGAAGCACCGGAACATGTTCCGGAAGGACCGGAACATCTGCCGGAATCGGCGGAACATCTTCCGGAAGCGCCGGAACATCTGCCGGAAGCGCCGGAACATGTTCCGGAAGCGCCGGAACATGTTCCAGAAGCACCGGAACATGTTCCGGAAGCGCCAGAACATGCTCCGGAATCCCCGGAACATGTTCCGGAGCCACCGGAACATGTTCCGGAAGCGCCGGAACGTCTTCCGGAAGCGCCGGAACATGTTCCAGAAGCGCCGGAACATGTTCTGGAAGCGCCGGAACATGTTCCGGAAGCGCCGGAACATGTTCCGGAAGCACCGGAACATGTTCCGGAAGCACCGGAACATGTTCCGGAAGCACCGGAACATGTTCCGGAAGCCGCGGAACATGTTCCGGAAGCCCCGGAACATGTTCCGGAAGGACCGGAACATGTTCCGGAAGCGCCGGAACATGTTCTGGAAGCACCGGAACATGTTCCGGAAGCGCCGGAACATGTTCCGGAAGCGTCGGAACATGTTCCGGAAGCGCCAGAACATGCTCCGGAAGGACCGGAACATGTTCCGGAAGGACCGGAACATGTTCCGGAAGGACCGGAACATGTTCTGGAAGCGCCGGAACATGTTCCGGAAGCGCCGGAACATGTTCCGGAAGCACCGGAACATGTTCCGGAAGCGCCGGAACATGTTCCGGAAGGACCCGAACATGTTCCGGAAGGACCGGAACATGTTCTGGAAGGACCGGAACATGTTCCGGAAGCACCGGAACATGTTCCGGAAGCGCCGGAACATGTTCCGGAAGCACCGGAACATGTTCCGGAAGGACCGGAACATGTTCCGGAAGGACCGGAACATGTTCCGGAAGCGCCGGAACATGTTCCGGAAGGACCGGAACATGTTCCCGAAGGACCGGAACATGTTCCGGAAGCACCGGAACATAATCCGGAAGGACCGGAACATGTTCCGGAAGCACCGGAACATGTTCCGGAAGGACCGAAACATGTTCCGGAAGCACCGGAACATGTTCCGGAAGCACCGGAACATCTTCTGGAAGCGCCGGAACATGTTCCGGAAGCGCCGGAACGTCTTCCGGAAGCGCCGAAAAATGTTCCGGAAGCGCCGGAACATGTTCTGGAAGCGTCGGAACATGTTCCGGAAGCGCCGGAACATGTTCCGGAAGGACAGGAACATGTGTCGGAAGCGCCGGAACATGTTCCGGAAGCGCCGGAACATGTTCCGGAAGCACCGGAACATGTTCCGGAAGCACCGGAACATGTTCCGGAAGCACCGGAACATGTTCCGGAAGCGCCGGAACATGTTCCGGAAGGACCGGAACATGTTCCGGAAGCACCGGAACATGTTCCGGAAGCGCCGGAACATGTTCCGGAAGCCCCGGAACATGTTCCGGAAGCCCCGGAACATGTTCCGGAAGCGTCGGAACATGTTCCGGAAGCGCCAGAACATGCTCCGGAAGGACCGGAACATGTTCCGGAAGGACCGGAACATGTTCCGGAAGGACCGGAACATGTTCTGGAAGCGCCGGAACATGTTCCGGAAGCGCCGGAACATGTTCCGGAAGCACCGGAACATGTTCCGGAAGCGCCGGAACATGTTCCGGAAGGACCCGAACATGTTCCGGAAGGACCGGAACATGTTCTGGAAGGACCGGAACATGTTCTGGAAGCACCGGAACATGTTCCGGAAGCGCCGGAACATGTTCCGGAAGCACCGGAACATGTTCCGGAAGGACCGGAACATGTTCCGGAAGGACCGGAACATGTTCCGGAAGCGCCGGAACATGTTCCGGAAGGACCGGAACATGTTCCGGAAGGACCGGAACAAGTTCCGGAAGCGCCGGAACATGTTCCGGAAGGACCGGAACATGTTCCCGAAGGACCGGAACATGTTCCCGAAGGACCGGAACATGTTCCGGAAGCACCGGAACATAATCCGGAAGTACCGGAACATGTTCCGGAAGCGCCCGAACATGTTCCGGAAGCACCGGAACATGTTCCGGAGGCACCGGAACATGTTCCGGAAGCGCCGGAACATGTTCCGGAAGGACCGGAACATGTTCCCGAAGGACCGGAACATGTTCCGGAAGCACCGGAACATAATCCGGAAGTACCGGAACATGTTCCGGAAGGACCGGAACATGTTCAGGAAGCGCCGGAACATGTTCCGGAAGGACCGCATCATGTTCCGGAAGCACCGGAACATGTTCCGGAAGCACCGGAACATGTTCCGGAAGGACCGGAACATCTTCCGGAAGCGCCGGAACATCTTCCGGAAGCGCCGGAACATCTTCCGGAAGCGCCGGAACATGTTCCGGAAGCGCCGGAACATGTTCCAGAAGCACCGGAACATGTTCCGGAAGCGCCAGAACATGCTCCGGAATCCCCGGAACATGTTCCGGAGCCACCGGAACATGTTCCGGAGCCACCCGAACATGTTTTGGAAGCACCGGAACATGTTCCGGAAGGACCGGAACATGTTCCGGAAGCACCGGAACATGTTCCGGAAGCGCCGGAACATGTTCCGGAAGCCCCGGAACATGTTCCGGAAGTACCGGAACATGTTCCGGAAGCGCCAGAACATGTTCTGGAAGCACCGGAACATGTTCCGGAAGCGCCGGAACATGTTCCGGAAGCGTCGGAACATGTTCCGGAAGCGCCAGAACATGCTCCGGAAGGACCGGAACATGTTCCGGAAGGACCGGAACATGTTCCGGAAGGACCGGAACATGTTCTGGAAGCGCCGGAACATGTTCCGGAAGCGCCGGAACATGTTCCGGAAGCCCCGGAACATGTTCCGGAAGGACCGGAACATGTTCCGGAAGCGCCGGAACATGTTCTGGAAGCACCGGAACATGTTCCGGAAGCGCCAGAACATGCTCCGGAATCCCCGGAACATGTTCCGGAGCCACCGGAACATGTTCCGGAGCCACCGGAACATGTTTTGGAAGCACCGGAACATGTTCCGGAAGCGCCGGAACGTCTTCCGGAAGCGCCGGAACATGTTCCGGAAGCGCCGGAACATGTTCCGGAAGCACCGGAACATGTTCCGGAAGCACCGGAACATGTTCCGGAAGCGCCGGAACATGTTCCGGAAGCCCCGGAACATGTTCCGGAAGGACCGGAACATGTTCCGGAAGCGCCGGAACATGTTCTGGAAGCACCGGAACATGTTCCGGAAGCGCCGGAACATGTTCCGGAAGCGTCGGAACATGTTCCGGAAGCGCCAGAACATGCTCCGGAAGGACCGGAACATGTTCCGGAAGGACCGGAACATGTTCCGGAAGGACCGGAACATGTTCTGGAAGCGCCGGAACATGTTCCGGAAGCGCCGGAACATGTTCCGGAAGCACCGGAACATGTTCTGGAAGCGCCGGAACATGTTCCGGAAGGACCCGAACATGTTCCGGAAGGACCGGAACATGTTCTGGAAGGACCGGAACATGTTCTGGAAGCACCGGAACATGTTCCGGAAGCGCCGGAACATGTTCCGGAAGCGCCGGAACATGTTCCGGAAGCACCGGAACATGTTCCGGAAGCACCGGAACATGTTCCGGAAGGACCGGAACATGTTCCGGAAGCGCCGGAACATGTTCCGGAAGGACCGGAACATGTTCCGGAAGCGCCGGAACATGTTCCGGAAGGACAGGAACATGTTCCCGAAGGACCGGAACGTGTTCCGGAAGCACCGGAACATAATCCGGAAGGACCGGAACATGTTCCGGAAGCACCGGAACATGTTCCGGAAGGACCGAAACATGTTCCGGAAGCGCCGGAACATGTTCCGGAAGTACCGGAACATGTTCCGGAAGCGCCCGAACATGTTCCGGAAGCACCGGAACATGTTCCGGAGGCACCGGAACATGTTCCGGAAGCGCCGGAACATGTTCCGGAAGGACCGGAACATGTTCCCGAAGGACCGGAACATGTTCCGGAAGCACCGGAACATAATCCGGAAGTACCGGAACATGTTCCGGAAGGACCGGAACATGTTCAGGAAGCGCCGGAACATGTTCCGGAAGGACCGCATCATGTTCCGGAAGCACCGGAACATGTTCCGGAAGCACCGGAACATGTTCCGGAAGGACCGGAACATCTTCCGGAAGCGCCGGAACATCTTCCGGAAGCGCCGGAACATCTTCCGGAAGCGCCGGAATATGTTCCGGAAGCGCCGGAACATGTTCCAGAAGCACCGGAACATGTTCCGGAAGCGCCAGAACATGCTCCGGAATCCCCGGAACATGTTCCGGAGCCACCGGAACATGTTCCGGAGCCACCGGAACATGTTCCGGAAGCGCCGGAACATGTTCCGGAAGCGCCGGAACATGTTCCGGAAGCACCGGAACATGTTCCGGAAGCTCCGAGACATGTTCCGGAATCGCCGGAACATGTTCCGGAAGGACCGGAACATGTTCCGGAAGCGCCGGAACACGTTTCGGAGGGACCGGACCGTGTTCCAGGCGCCGGATCATGTTCCGGAAGCACCGGAACATGTTCCGGAAGCACCGGAAAATGTTCCGGAAGAACCGGAACATGTTCCGGAAGGACCGGAACATGTTCCGGAAGCGCCGGAACGTGTTCCGGAAGCGCCGGAACATGTTCCGGAAGCGCCGGAACATGTTCCGGAAGCGCCAGAACATGTTCCGGAAGCACCGGAACATGTTCCGGAAGCACCGGAACAGGTTCCGGAAGGACCGGAACATGTTCTGGAAGGACCGGAACATGTTCCGGAAGCGCCGGAACATGTTCCGGAAGCGCCAAAACATGTTCCGGAAGCACCGGAACATGTTCCGGATGGACCGGAACATGTTCCGGAAGGACCGCAACATGTTCCGGAAGGACCGCAACATGTTCCGGAACCACCGCAACAGGTTCCGGAAGGACCGGAACATGTTCCGGAAGGACCGGAAAATGTTCCGGAAGCACCGGAACATGTTCGGGAAGGACCGGAACATGTTCCGGAAGGACCGGAACATCTTCCGGAAGCGCCGGAACATCTTCCGGAAGCGCCGGAACATCTTCCGGAAGCGCCGGAACATGTTCCGGATGCGCCGGAACATGTTCCAGAAGCACCGGAACATGTTCCGGAAGCGCCAGAACATGCTCCGGAATCCCCGGAACATGTTCCGGAGCCACCGGAACATGTTCCGGAGCCACCGGAACATGTTTTGGAAGCACCGGAACATGTTCCGGAAGCTCGGAGACATGTTCCGGAATCGCCGGAACATGTTCCGGAAGGACCGGAACATGTTCCGGAAGCGCCGGAACACGTTTCGGAGGGACCGGAACGTGTTCCAGGCGCCGGATCATGTTCCGGAAGCACCGGAACATGTTCCGGAAGCACCGGAACATGTTCCGGAAGAACCGGAACATGTTCCGGAAGGACCGGAACATGTTCCGTAAGGACCGGAACATGTTCCGGAAGCGCCGGAACATGTTCCGGAAGCACCGGAACATGTTCCGGAAGCTCCGAGACATGTTCCGGAATCGCCGGAACATGTTCCGGAAGGACCGGAACATGTTCCGGAAGCGCCGGAACACGTTTCGGAGGGACCGGACCGTGTTCCAGGCGCCGGATCATGTTCCGGAAGCACCGGAACATGTTCCGGAAGCACCGGAAAATGTTCCGGAAGAACCGGAACATGTTCCGGAAGGACCGGAACATGTTCCGGAAGCGCCGGAACGTGTTCCGGAAGCGCCGGAACATGTTCCGGAAGCGCCGGAACATGTTCCGGAAGCGCCAGAACATGTTCCGGAAGCACCGGAACATGTTCCGGAAGCACCGGAACAGGTTCCGGAAGGACCGGAACATGTTCTGGAAGGACCGGAACATGTTCCGGAAGCGCCGGAACATGTTCCGGAAGCGCCAAAACATGTTCCGGAAGCACCGGAACATGTTCCGGATGGACCGGAACATGTTCCGGAAGGACCGCAACATGTTCCGGAAGGACCGCAACATGTTCCGGAACCACCGCAACAGGTTCCGGAAGGACCGGAACATGTTCCGGAAGGACCGGAAAATGTTCCGGAAGCACCGGAACATGTTCGGGAAGGACCGGAACATGTTCCGGAAGGACCGGAACATCTTCCGGAAGCGCCGGAACATCTTCCGGAAGCGCCGGAACATCTTCCGGAAGCGCCGGAACATGTTCCGGATGCGCCGGAACATGTTCCAGAAGCACCGGAACATGTTCCGGAAGCGCCAGAACATGCTCCGGAATCCCCGGAACATGTTCCGGAGCCACCGGAACATGTTCCGGAGCCACCGGAACATGTTTTGGAAGCACCGGAACATGTTCCGGAAGCTCGGAGACATGTTCCGGAATCGCCGGAACATGTTCCGGAAGGACCGGAACATGTTCCGGAAGCGCCGGAACACGTTTCGGAGGGACCGGAACGTGTTCCAGGCGCCGGATCATGTTCCGGAAGCACCGGAACATGTTCCGGAAGCACCGGAACATGTTCCGGAAGAACCGGAACATGTTCCGGAAGGACCGGAACATGTTCCGTAAGGACCGGAACATGTTCCGGAAGCGCCGGAACGTGTTCCGGAAGCGCCGGAACATGTTCCGGAAGCGCCGGAACATGTTCCGGAAGCGCCAGAACATGTTCCGGAAGCACCGGATCATGTTCCGGAAGCGCCGGAACATGTTCCGGAAGGACCGGAACATGTTCCGGAAGAACGGGAACATGTTCCGGAAGGACCGGAACATGTTCCTGAAGCGCCGGAACATGTTCTTGAAGCGCCGGAACATGTTCCGGAAGGACCGGAACATGTTCCGGAGGCACCGGAACATGGTCCGGTGGCACCGGAACATGTTCCGGAAGCGCCGGAACATGTTCCGGAAGCACCGGAACATGTTCCGGAAGCACCGGAACATGTTCCGGAAGCACCGGAACATGTTCCGGATGGACCGGAACATGTTCCGGAAGGACCGCAACATGTTCCGGAAGGACCGCAACATGTTCGGGAAGCGCCGGAACATGTTCCGGAAGGACCAGAACATGTTCCGGAAGCGCCGGACCATGTTCCGGAAGCACCGGAACATGTTCCGGAAGGACCGGAACATGTTCCGGAAGCGCCGGTACATGTTCCGGAAGCACCGGAACATGTTCCGGAAGCACCGGAACATGTTCCGGAAGCACCGGAACATGTTCCTGAAGCGCCGGAACATGTTCCGGAAGCGCCGGAACATGTTCCGGAAGGACCGGAACATGTTCCGGAGGCACCGGAACATGGTCCGGAGGCACCGGAACATGGTCCGGAAGCGCCGGAACATGTTCGGGAAGCGCCGGAACATGTTCCGGAAGGACCGGAACATGTTCCGGAAGGACCGCAACATGTTCCGGAACCACCGCAACATGTTCCGGAAGGACCGGAACATGTTCGGGAAGCGCCGGAACATGTTCCGGAAGGACCGGAACATGTTCCGGAAGGACCGCAACATGTTCCGGAACCACCGCAACATGTTCCGGAAGGACCGGAACATGTTCCGGAAGCACCGGAACATGTTCCGGAAGCGCCGGATCATGTTCCAGAAGCACCGGAACATGTTCCGGAAGCACCGAAACATGTTCCGAAAGCGCCGGAACATGTTCCGGAAGCGCCGGAACATGTTCCGGAAGCACCGGAACATGTTCCGGAAGCACCGGAACGTGTTCCGGAAGCGCCGGAACATGTTCCGGAAGCACCGAAACATGTTCCGGAAGCGCCGGATCATGTTCCAGAAGCACCGGAACATGTTCCGGAAGCACCGAAACATGTTCCGAAAGCGCCGGAACATGTTCCGGAAGCGCCGGAACATGTTCCGGAAGCGCCGGAACATGTTCCGGAAGCACCGGAACGTGTTCCGGAAGCGCCGGAACATGTTCCGGAAGCACCGGAACATGTTCCGGAAGCACCGGAACATGTTCCGGAAGCACCGAAACATGTTCCGAAAGCGCCGGAACATGTTCCGGAAGCGCCGGAACATGTTCCGGAAGCACCGAAACATGTTCCGGAAGCGCCGGAACATGTTCCGGAAGCGCCGGAACATGTTCCGGAAGCGCCGGAACATGTTCCGGAAGCACCGGAACATGTTCCGGATGGACCGCAACATGTTCCGGAAGGACCGCAACATGTTCCGGAAGGACCGCAACATGTTCCGGAAGGACCGGAACATGTTCGGGAAGCGCCGGAACATGTTCCGGAAGGACCGGAACATGTTCCGGAAGGACCGCAACATGTTCCGGAACCACCGCAACATGTTCCGGAACCATCGCAACATGTTCCGGAAGCACCGAAAAATGTTCCGGAAGCGCCGGATCATGTTCCAGAAGCGCCGGAACATGTTCCGGAAGCGCCGGAACATGTTCCGGAAGCGCCGGAACATGTTCCGGAAGCACCGAAACATGTTCCGGAAGCGCCGGAACATGTTCCGGAAGCGCCGGAACATGTTCCGGAAGCGCCGGAACATGTTCCGGAAGCACCGGAACATGTTCCGGATGGACCGCAACATGTTCCGGAAGGACCGCAACATGTTCCGGAAGGACCGCAACATGTTCCGGAAGGACCGGAACATGTTCGGGAAGCGCCGGAACATGTTCCGGAAGGACCGGAACATGTTCCGGAAGGACCGCAACATGTTCCGGAACCACCGCAACATGTTCCGGAACCATCGCAACATGTTCCGGAAGCACCGAAAAATGTTCCGGAAGCGCCGGATCATGTTCCAGAAGCGCCGGAACATGTTCCGGAAGCGCCGGAACATGTTCCGGAAGCACTGGAACATGTTCCGGAAGCGCCGGAACATGTTCCGGAAGGACCGGAACATGTTCCGGAAGCACCGGAACATGTTCCGGAAGCACCGGAACATGTTCCGGAAGCACCGGAACATGTTCCGGATGGACCGGAACATGTTCCGGAAGGACCGCAACATGTTCCGGAAGGACCGCAACATGTTCCGGAACCACCGCAACATGTTCCGGAAGGACCGGAACATGTTCCGGAAGCGCCGGAACATGTTCCGGAAGCACCGGAACATGTTCCGGAAGCGCCGGAACATGTTCCGGAAGCGCCGGAACATGTTCCGGAAGCGCCGGAACATGTTCCGGAAGCACCGGAACATGTTCCGGAAGCACCGAAACATGTTCCGGAAGCGCCGGATCATGTTCCGGAAGCGCCGGATCATGTTCCGGAAGCGCCGGAACATGTTCCGGAGGCACCGGAACATGTTCCGGAATCGCCGGAACATGTTCCGGAAGCACCGGAACATGTTCCGGAAGCGCCGGAACATGTTCCGGAAGCACCGGAACATGTTCCGGAAGCACCGGGACATGTTCCGGAAGCACCGCAACATGTTTCGGAAGCGCCGGAACATGTTCCGGAAGCACCGGAACATGTTCCGGAAGCACCGGAACATGTTCCGGAGGCACCGCAACATGTTCCGGAATCGCTGGAACATGTTCCGGAAGCACCGGAACATGTTCCGGAAGCGCCGGAACATGTTCCGGAAGGACCGGAACATGTTCCGGAAGCGCCGGATCATGTTCCGGAAGCACCGGAACATGTTCCGGAAGCGCCGGAAAATGTTCCGGAAGGACCGGAACATGTTCCGGAAGCGCCGGAACATGTTCCGGAAGCACCGGAACATGTCCTGGAAGCGCCGGAACATGTCCCGGAAGCGCCGGAACATGTTCCGGAATCGCCGGAACATGTTCCGGAGGGACCGGAACGTGGTCCGGAAGCGCCGGAACACGTTCCGGAAGGACCGGAACATGTTCCGGAAGGACCGGAACATGTTCCGGAAGCACCGGAACATGTTCCGGAAGCGCCGGATCATGTTCCGGAAGCGCCGGAACATGTTCCGGAAGGACCGGAACGTGTTCCGGAAGCGCCGGAACATGTCCCGGAAGCGCCGGAACATGTTCCGGAATCGCCGGAACATGTTCCGGAAGGACCGGAACGTGTTCCGGAAGCGCCGGAACATGTCCCGGAAGCGCCGGAACATGTTCCGGAATCGCCGGAACACGTTCCGGAGGCACCGGAACATGTTCCGGAAGCGCCGGAACATGTTCTGGAAGCACCGGAACATGTTCCGGAAGCGCCGGAACACGTTCCGGAGGGACCGGAACGTGGTCCGGAAGCGCCGGAACACGTTCCGGAAGGACCGGAACGTGTTCCGGAAGGACCGGAACATGTTCCGGAAGCACCAGAACATGTTCCGGAAGCGCCGGATCATGTTCCGGAAGCGCCGGAACATGTTCCGGAAGCGCCGGAACATGTTCCGGAAGCACCGGAACATGTTCCGGAAGCACCGGAACATGTTCCGGAAGCACCGGAACATGTTCCGGAAGCAACGGAACATGTTCCGGAAGCGCCGGATCATGTTCCGGAAGCGCCGGAACATGTTCCGGAAGCGCCGGAACATGTTCCGGAAGCACCGGAACATGTTCCGGAAGGACCGGAACATGTTCCGGAAGCGCCGGAACATGTTCCGGAAGCACCGGAACATGTTCCGGAAGCACCGGAACGTGTTCCGGAAGCGCCGGAACATGTTCCGGAAGCACCGGAACATGTTCCGGAAGCACCGAAACATGTTCCGAAAGCGCCGGAACATGTTCCGGAAGCGCCGGAACATGTTCCGGAAGCCCCGGAACATGTTCCGGAAGCACCGGAACATGTTCCGGATGGACCGGAACATGTTCCGGAAGGACCGCAACATGTTCCGGAAGGACCGCAACATGTTCCGGAACCACCGCAACATGTTCCGGAAGGACCGGAACATGTTCGGGAAGCGCCGGAACATGTTCCGGAAGGACCGGAACATGTTCGGGAAGCGCCGGAACATGTTCCGGAAGGACCGGAACATGTTCCGGAAGGACCGCAACATGTTCCGGAACCACCGCAACATGTTCCGGAAGGACCGGAACATGTTCCGGAAGCACCGAAACGTGTTCCGGAAGCGCCGGATCATGTTCCAGAAGCGCCGGAACATGTTCCGGAAGCGCCGGAACATGTTCCGGAAGCACTGGAACATGTTCTGGAAGCGCCGGAACATGTTCCGGAAGCACCGGAACATGTTCCGGAAGCACCGGAACATGTTCCGGATGGACCGCAACATGTTCCGGAAGGACCGCAACATGTTCCGGAAGGACCGCAACATGTTCCGGAACCACCGCAACCTGTTCCGGAAGCGCCGGAACATGTTCCGGAAGCACCGGAACATGTTCCGGCGCTTCCGGGGCTTCCGGAACATGTTCCGGTGCTTCCGGAACATGTTCCGGCGCTTCCGGAACATGTTCCGGCGCTTCCGGAACATGATCCGGCGCTTCCGGAATATGTTCCGGTGCTTCCGAAACATGTTCCGGCGCTTCCGGAACACGTTCCGGTCCCTCCGGAACGTGTTCCGGCGCTTCCGGAACATGTTCCGGTCCTTCCGGAACATGTTCCGGCGCTTCCGGAACATGTTCCGGCGCTTCCGGAACATGTTCCGGTGCTTCCGGAACATGTTCCGGCGATTCCGGAACATGTTGCGGTGCCTCCAGAACATGTACCGGTGCTTCCGGAACATGTTCCGGCGCTTCCGGAACATGTTCCGGTGCTTCCGGAACATGTTCCGGCGCTTCCGGAACATGATCCGGCGCTTCCGGAACATGTTTCGGTGCTTCCGGAACATGTTCCGGTGCTTCCGGAACATGTTCCGGCGCTTCCGGAACATGTTCCGGTGCTTCCGGAACATGTTCCGGCGCTTCCGGAACATGTTCCGGCGCTTCCGGAACATGTTCCGGCGCTTCCGGAACATGTTCCGGTGCTTCCGGAACATGTTCCGGCGCTTCCGGAACATGTTCTGGCGCTTCCGGAACATGTTCCGGCACTTTCGGAACATGTTCTGGCGCTTCCGGAACATGTTCCGGTGCTTCCGGAACATGTTCCGGTCCTTCCGGAACATGTTCCCGTCCTTCCGGAACATGTTGCGGTGGTTCCGGAACATGTTGCGGTCCTTCCGGAACATGTTGCGGTCCTTCCGGAACATGTTCCGGTGCTTCCGGAACATGTTCCGGTGCTTCCGGAACATGTTCCGGCGCTTCCGGAACATGATCCGGTGCTTCCGGAACATGTTCCGGTCCTTCCGGAACATGTTGCGGTGGTTCCGGAACATGTTGCGGTCCTTCCGGAACATGTTGCGGTCCTTCCGGAACATATTCCGGTCCTTCCGGAACATGTTCCGGTCCTTGCGGAACATGTTGCGGTGGTTCCGGAACATGTTACGGTCCTTCCGGAACATGTTGCGGTCCTTCCGGAACATGTTCCGGTGCTTCCGGAACATGTTCCGGCGCTTCCGGAACATGTTCCGGCGCTTCCGGAACATGTTCCGGTCCTTCCGGAACATGTTGAGGTGGTTCCGGAACATGTTGCGGTCCTTCCGGAACATGTTGCGGTCCTTCCGGAACATGTTCCGGTCCATCCGGGACATGTTCCAGTGCTTCCCGAACATGTTCCGGTGCTTCCGGAACATGTTCCGGTGCTTCCGGAAAATGTTCCGGTCCTTCCGGAACATGTTGCGGCGCTTCCGGAACATGTTCCGGCGCTTCCGGAACATGTTCCGGTGCTTCCGGAACATGTTCCGGTCCTTCGGGAACATGTTGCGGTGGTTCCGGAATATGTTCCGGTCCTTCCGGAACATGTTCCGGCGCTTCCGGAACATGTTCCGGTGCTTCCGGAACATGTTCCGGCGATTCCGGAACATGTTGCGGTGCCTCCGGAACATGTACCGGTGCTTCCGGAACATGTTGCGGTCCTTCCGGAACGTGTTCCGGTGCTTCCGGAACATGTTCCGGTGCTTCCAGAACATGTTCCGGCGCTTCCGGAACATGTTCCGGCGCTTCCGGAACATGTTCCGGCGCTTCCGGAACATGTTCCAGCGCTTCCGGAACATGTTCCGGCGCTTCCGGAACATGTTCTGGCGCTTCCGGAACATGTTCCGGTCCTTCCGGAACATGTTCCGGTCCTTCCGGAACATGTTGCGGTCCTTCCAGAACATGTTGCGGTCCTTCCGGAACATGTTGCGGTCCTTCCGGAACATGTTCCGGTCCATCCGGAACATGTTCCGGTGCTTCCTGAACATGTTCCGGTCCATCCGGAACATGTTCCGGAAGCGCCGGAACATGTTCCGGAAGCACCGGAACATGTTCCGGAAGCACCGGAACATGTTCCGGAAGCGCCGGAACATGTTCCGGAATCGCCGGAACATGTTCCGGAAGCGCCGGAGCATGTTCCGGAAGGACCGGAACATGTTCCGGAAGGACCGGAACATGTTCCGGAAGCGCCGGAACACGTTCCGGAGGGACCGGAACGTGTTCCGGAAGCGCCGGAACATGTTCCGGAAGCGCCGGATCATGTTCCCGGAAGCACCGGAACATGTTCCGGAAGCGCCGGAACATGTTCCGGAAGCACTGGAACATGTTCCGGAAGCGCCGGAACATGTTCCGGAAGCGCCGGAACATGTTCCGGAAGCACCGGAACATGTTCCGGAAGCGCCGGATCATGTTCCGGAAGCACCGGAACATGTTTCGGAAGCGCCGGAACATGTCCCGGAAGCGCCGGAACATGTTCCCGAATCGCCGGAACATTTTCCGGAAGCACCGGAACATGTTGCGGCGCTTCCGGAACATGTTCCGGAGGCACCGGAACATGTTCCGGAAGCGCCGGAACATGTTCCGGAAGCGCTGGAACATGTTCCGGAAGCGCCGGAACATGTTCCGGAAGCGCCGGAACATATTCCGGAAGCACCGGAAGATATTCCGGAAGCACCGGAACATGTTCCGATGCTTCCGGACTATGTTCCGAAAGCACCGGAACATATTCCGGAAGCACCGGAACATGTTCCGGAAGCACCGGAACATGTTCCGGAAGCGCCGGAACATGTTCCGGAAGCGCCGGAACATGTTCCGGAAGCGCCGGAACATGTTCCGGAAGCGCCGGAACATGTTCCGGAAGCACCGGAACATGTTCCGGAAGCACCGGAACATGTTCCGGAAGCACCGGAACATGTCCCGGAAGCACCGGAACATGTTCCGGAGGCACCGGAACATGTTCTGGAAGCGCCGGAACATGTTTCGGAAGGACCGGAACATGTTCCGGAAGGACCGGAACATGTTCCGGAAGCGCCGGAACATGTTCCGGAAGCGCCAGAACAGCCGGAACATGTTCCGGAAGCACCGGAACATGTTCCGGAAGCACCGGAACATGTTCCAAAAGCACCGGAACATGTTCCGGAAGCGCCGGAACATGTTCCGGAAGGACCGGAACATGTTCCGGAAGCGCCAGAACAGCCGGAACATGTTCCGGAAGCACCGGAACATGTTCCGGAAGCACCGGAACATGTTCCAAAAGCACCGGAACATGTTCCGGAAGCGCCGGAACATGTTCCGGAAGGACCGGAACATGTTCCGGAGGCACCGGAACATGTTCCGGAAGCGCCGGAACATGTTTCGGAAGGACCGGAACATGCTCCGGAAGGACCCGAAACATGTTCCGGAACGACCGGAACATGTTCCGGAAGCGCCAGAACATGTTCCGGAAGGACCGGAACATGTTCCGGAAGCACCGGAATATGTTCCGGAAGCACCGGAACATGTTCCGGAGGGACCGGAACATGTTCCGGAAGGACCGGAACATGTTCCGGAAGCAGCGGAACATGTTCCGGAAGCGCCGGAACATGTTCCGGAAGGACCGGAACATGTTCCGGAAGGACCGGAACATATTCCGGAAGCACCGGATCATGTTCCGGAGGGACCGGAACATGTGCCGGAAGCGCCGGAACATGTTCCGGAAGGACCGGAACATGTTCCGGAAACACCGGAACATGTTCCGGAAACACCGGAACATGTTCCGGAAGCACCGGAACATGTTCCGGAAGCACCGGATCATGTTCCGGAAGCGCCGGAACATGTTCCGGAAGCGCCGGAACATGTTCCGGAAGGACCGGAACATGTTCCGGAAGCGCCGGAACATGTTCGGGAAGCGCCGGAACATGTTCCGGAAGCGCCGGAACATGTTCCGGAAGGACCGGAACATGTTCCGGAAGGACCAGAACATGTTCCGGAAGCGCCGGAACATGTTCCGGAGGGACCGGAACATGTTCCGGAAGCGCCGGAACATGTCCTGGAAGCGCCGGAACATGTTCCGGAAGGACCGGAACATGTTCCGGAAGGACCAGAACATGTTCCGGAAGCGCCGGAACATGTTCCGGAGGGACCGGAACATGTTCCGGAAGCGCCGGAACATGTCCTGGAAGCGCCGGAACATGTTCCGGAAGCACCGGAACATGTTCCACAAGCGCCGGAACATGTTCCGGAAGCACCGGAACATGTTCCGGAAGGACCAGAACATGTTCCGGAAGCGCCGGAACATGTCCTGGAAGCGCCGGAACATGTTCCCGAAGGACCGGAACATGTTCCGGAAGCGCCGGAACATGTTCCGGAAGCGCCGGAACATGTTCCGGAAGCACCGGAACATGTTCCGGAGGCACCGGAACATGTTCCGGAAGCGCCGGAACATGTTCCGCAGGCACCGGAACATGTTCCTTAATAGGCTCCCTAATAGGTTCCCTAATCGGTTCCCTAATGGGTTCCCTAATTGGTTCCCTAATTGGTTCCCTAATAGGTTCCCTAATTGGTTCCCTGATAGGTTCCCTAATAGGTTCCCTAATTGGTTCCCTAATAGGTTCCCTAATTGGTTCCCTCATTGGTTCCCTAATTGGTTCCCTAATTGGTTCCCTAATTGGTTCCCTAATTGGTTCCCTAATAGGTTCGCTAATTGGTTCCCTAATTGGTTCTCTAATTGGTTCCCTAATTGGTTCCCTAAAAGGTTCCCTAATTGGTTCCCTAATAGGTTCCCTTATTGGTTCCCTAATTGGTTCCCTAATTGGTTCCATAATTGGTTCCCTAATAGGTTCCCTAATAGGTTCCCTAATAGGTTCCCTAATTGGTTCCCTAATTGGTTCCCTAAATGGTTCCCTAATAGGTTCCCCAATTGGTTCCCAAATAGGTTCCCTAATTGGTTCCCTAATAGGTTCCCTAATTGGTTCCCTAATTGGTTCCCTAATTGGTTCCCTAATTGGTTCCCTAATTGGTTCCCTAATTGGTTCCCTAATAGGTTCCCTAATTGGTTCCCTAATTGGTTCCCTAATAGGTTCCCTAATTGGTTCCCTAAGAGGTTCCCTAATTGGTTCCCTAATTGGTTCCCTAATAGGTTCCCTAATAGGTTCCCTAATTGGTTCCCTAATAGGTTCCCTAATAGGTTCCCTAATTGGTTCCCTAATAGGTTCCCTAATAGGTTCCCTAATAGGTTCCCTAGTTGGTTCCCTAATAGGTTCCCTAATAGGTTCCCTAATTGGTTCCCTAATTGGTTCCCTAATAGGTTCCCTAATAGGTTCCCTAATTGGTTCCCTAATTGGTTCCCTAGTAGGTTCCCTAATTGGTTCCCTAATTGGTTCCCTAATAGGTTCCCTAACGAGTTCTCTAATTGGTTCCCTAATAGGTTCCCTAAAAGCTTCCCTGATTGGTTCCCTAATTGGTTCCCTAATAGGTTCCCTAATTGGTTCCCTAATTGGTTCCCTAATTGGTTCCCTAATAGGTTCCCTAATAGGTTCCCTAATTGGTTCCCTAATAGGTTCCCTAATAGGTTCCCTAATAGGTTCCCTAGTTGGTTCCCTAATAGGTTCCCTAATTGGTTCCCTAATAGGTTCCCTAATTGGTTCCCTAATTGGTTCCCTAATAGGTTCCCTAATAGGTTCCCTAATAGGTTCCCTAATTGGTTCCCTAATTGGTTCCCTAATAGGTTCCCTAATTGGTTCCCTAATTGGTTCCCTAATTGGTTCCCTAAGTGGTTCCCTAATAGGTTCCCTAATAGGTTCCCTAATAGGTTCCCTAATCGGTTCCCTAATAGGTTTCCTAATAGGTTCCCTAATTGGTTCCCTAATTGGTTCCCAAATAGGTTCCCTAATTGGTTCCCTAATTGGTTCCCTAATAGGTTCCCTAATAGGTTCCCTAATTGGTTCCCTAATAGGTTCCCTAATTGGTTCCCTAATTGGTTCCCTAATTGGTTCCCTAATTGGTTCCCTAATAGGTTCCCTAAAAGGTTCTCTAATTGGTTCCCTAATAGGTTCCCTAATAGGTTCCCTAATTGGTTCCCTAATTGGTTCCCAAATAGGTTCCCTAATTGGTTCCCTAATTGGTTCCCTAATAGGTTCCCTAATTGGTGCCCTAATTGGTTCCCTCATTGGTTCCCTAATAGGTTCCCTAATAGGTTCCCTAATTGGTTCCCTGATAGGTTCCCTAAGTGGTTCCCTAATAGGTTCCCTAATAGGTTCCCTAATTGGTTCCCTAATAGGTTCCCTAATAGGTTCCCTAATTGGTTCCCTAATTGGTTCCCTAATTGGTTCCCTAATTGGTTCCCTAATTGGTTCCCTAATAGGTTCCCTAATTGGTTCCCTAATAGGTTCCCTAATTGGTTCCCTAATTGGTTCCCTAATAGGTTCCCTAATTGGTTCCCTAATAGGTTCCCTAATTGGTTCCCTAATTGGTTCCCTAATAGGTTCCCTAATAGGTTCTCTAATTGGTTCCCTAATAGGTTCCCTAATAGGTTCCCTAATTGGTTCCCTAATTGGTTCCCTAATAGGTTCCCTAATTGGTTCCCTAATTGGTTCCCTAATTGGTTCCCTAATTGGTTCCCTAATAGGTTCCCTAATAGGTTCCCTAATAGGTTCCCTAATCGGTTCCCTAATGGTTCCCTAATAGGTTCCCTAATTGGTTCCCTAATTGGTTCCCTAATAGGTTCCCTAATAGGTTCCCTAATAGGTTCCCTAATTGGTTCCCTAATAGGTTCCCTAATTGGTTCCCTAATAGGTTCCCTAATTGGTTCCCTAATTGGTTCCCTAATAGGTTCCCTAAAAGGTTCTCTAATTGGTTCCCTAATAGGTTCCCTAATAGGTTCCCTAATTGGTTCCCTAATTGGTTCCCAAATAGGTTCCCTAATTGGTTCCCTAATAGGTTCCCTAATAGGTTCCCTAATTGGTGCCCTAATTGGTTCCCTCATTGGTTCCCTAATAGGTTCCCTAATAGGTTCCCTAATTGGTTCCCTGATAGGTTCCCTAATTGGTTCCCTAATTGGTTCCCTAATAGGTTCCCTAATTGGTTCCCTAATAGGTTCCCTAATTGGTTCCCTAATAGGTTCCCTAATAGGTTCCCTAATTGGTTCCCTAATTGGTTCCCTAATAGGTTCCCTAATAGGTTCCCTAATACGTTCCCTAATTGGTTCCCTAATTGGTTCCCTAATTGGTTCCCTAATTGGTGCCCTAATTGGTTCCCTAATAGGTTCCCTAATAGGTTCCCTAATAGGTTCCCTAATAGGTTCCCTAATTGGTGCCCTAATTGGTTCCCTAATTGGTTCCCTAATAGGTTCCCTAATAGGTTCCCTAATTGGTTCCCTGATAGGTTCCCTAATAGGTTCCCTAATTGGTTCCCTAATTGGTTCCCTAATACGTTCCCTAATAGGTTCCCTAATTGGTTCCCCAATTGGTTCCCTAATAGGTTCCCTAATAGGTTCCCTAATTGGTTCCCTAATAGGTTCCCTAATAGGTTCCCTAACTGGTTCCCTAATTGGTGCCCTAATTGGTTCCCTAATAGGTTCCCTAATAGGTTCCCTAATAGGGTCCCTAATTGGTTCCCTAATAGGTTCCCTACTTCGTTCCCTAATTGGTGCCCTAATTGGTTCCCTAATAGGTTCCCTAATAGGTTCCCTAATTGGTTCCCTAATTGGTTCCCTAATAGTTTCCCTAATAGGCTCCCTAATAGGTTCCCTAATAGGTTCCCTAATAGGTTCCCTAATAGGTTCCCTAATGGGTTCCCTAATTGGTTCCCTAATTGGTTCCCTAATAGGTTCCCTAATTGGTTCCCTAATTGGTTCCCTAATAGGTTCCCTAATAGGTTCCCTAATAGGTTCCCTAATTGGTTCCCTAATTGGTTCCCTAATAGGTTCCCTAATTGGTTCCCTAATAGGTTCCCTAATTGGTTCCCTAATTGGTTCCCTAATAGCTTCCCTAATTGGTTCCCTAATAGGTTCCCTAATTGGTTCCCTAATTGGTTCCCTAATAGGTTCCCTAATAGGTTCTCTAATTGGTTCCCTAATAGGTTCCCTAATAGGTTCCCTAATTGGTTCCCTAATTGGTTCCCTAATAGGTTCCCTAATTGGTTCCCTAATTGGTTCCCTAATTGGTTCCCTAATTGGTTCCCTAATAGGTTCCCTAATAGGTTCCCTAATAGGTTCCCTAATCGGTTCCCTAATAGGTTCCCTAATAGGTTCCCTAATTGGTTCCCTAATTGGTTCCCTAATAGGTTCCCTAATAGGTTCCCTAATAGGTTCCCTGATTGGTTCCCTAATAGGTTCCCTAATTGGTTCCCTAATAGGTTCCCTAATTGGTTCCCTAATTGGTTCCCTAATAGGTTCTCCCTAAAAGGTTCTCTAATTGGTTCCCTAATAGGTTCCCTAATAGGTTCCCTAATTGGTTCCCTAATTGGTTCCCAAATAGGTTCCCTAATTGGTTCCCTAATTGGTTCCCTAATAGGTTCCCTAATTGGTGCCCTAATTGGTTCCCTAATTGGTTCCCTAATAGGTTCCCTAATAGGTTCCCTAATTGGTTCCCTGATAGGTTCCCTAATTGGTTCCCTAATTGGTTCCCTAATAGGTTCCCTAATTGGTTCCCTAATAGGTTCCCTAATTGGTTCCCTAATAGGTTCCCTAATAGGTTCCCTAATTGGTTCCCTAATTGGTTCCCTAATAGGTTCCCTAATAGGTTCCCTAATTGGTTCCCTAATTGGTTCCCTAATTGGTTCCCTAATTGGTGCCCTAATTGGTTCCCTAATAGGTTCCCTAATAGGTTCCCTAATAGGTTCCCTAATTGGTGCCCTAATTGGTTCCCTAATTGGTTCCCTAATAGGTTCCCTAATAGGTTCCCTAATTGGTTCCCTGATAGGTTCCCTAATAGGTTCCCTAATTGGTTCCCTAATTGGTTCCCTAATACGTTCCCTAATAGGTTCCCTAATTGGTTCCCTAATTGGTTCCCTAATAGGTTCCCTAATAGATTCCCTAATTGGTTCCCTAATAGGTTCCCTAATAGGTTCCCTAATTGGTTCCCTAATTGGTGCCCTAATTGGTTCCCTAATAGGTTCCCTAATAGGTTCCCTAATAGGGTCCCTAATTGGTTCCCTAATTGGTTCCCTACTTGGTTCCCTAATTGGTGCCCTAATAGGTTCCCTAATAGGTTCCCTAATAGGTTCCCTAATTGGTTCCCTAATTGGTTCCCTAATAGGTTCCCTAATAGGGCTCCCTAATTGGTTCCCTAATAGGTTCCCTAATAGGTTCCCTAATTGGTTCCCTAATTGGTGCCCTAATTGGTTCCCTAATAGGTTCCCTAATAGGTTCCCTAATAGGGTCCCTAATTGGTTCCCTAATTGGTTCCCTACTTGGTTCCCTAATTGGTGCCCTAATTGGTTCCCTAATAGGTTCCCTAATAGGTTCCCTAATCGGTTCCCTAATAGGTTCCCTAATTGGTTCCCTAATTGGTTCCCTAATAGGTTCCCTAATAGGTTCCCTAATAGGTTCCCTAATTGGTTCCCTAATTGGTTCCCCAATTGGTTCCCTAATAGGTTCCCTAATAGGTTCCCCAATACGTTCCCTAATAGGTTCCCTAATTGGTTCCCTAATAGGTTCCCTAATAGGTTCCCTAATTGGTTCCCTAATAGGGTCCCTAATAGGTTCCCTAATTGGTTCCCAATTGGTTCCCTAATAGGTTCCCTAATAGGTTCCCTAATAGGTTCCCTAATAGGTTCCCTAATTGGTTCCCTAATTGGTTCCCTAATAGGTTCCCTAATTGGTTCCCTAAGTGGTTCCCTAATAGGTTCCCTAATAGGTTCCCTAATAGGTTCCCTAATAGGTTCCCTAATTGGTTCCCTAATAGGTTCCCTAATAGGTTCCCTAATTGGTTCCCTAATTGGTTCCCTAATTGGTTCCCTAATTGGTGCCCTATTTGGATTTTCTAATAGGTTCCCTAATAGGTTCCCTAATTGGTTCCCTAATTGGTTCCCTAATAGGTTCCCTAATAGGGCTCCCTAATTGGTTCCCTAATAGGTTCCCTAATAGGTTCCCTAATAGGTTCCCTAATTGGTGCCCTAATTGGTTCCCTAATTGGTTCCCTAATAGGTTCCCTAATAGGTTCCCTAATTGGTTCCCTGATAGGTTCCCTAATTGGTTCCCTAATTGGTTCCCTAATAGGTTCCCTAATTGGTTCCCTAATAGGTTCCCTAATTGGTTCCCTAATAGGTTCCCTAATAGGTTCCCTAATTGGTTCCCTAACTGGTTCCCTAATAGGTTCCCTAATAGGTTCCCTAATTGGTTCCCTAATTGGTTCCCTAATTGGTTCCCTAATTGGTGCCCTAATTGGTTCCCTAATAGGTTCCCTAATAGGTTCCCTAATAGGTTCCCTAATAGGTTCCCTAATTGGTGCCCTAATTGGTTCCCTAATTGGTTCCCTAATAGGTTCCCTAATAGGTTCCCTAATTGGTTCCCTGATAGGTTCCCTAAAAGGTTCCCTAATTGGTTCCCTAATTGGTTCCCTAATACGTTCCCTAATAGGTTCCCTAATTGGTTCCCTAATTGGTTCCCTAATAGGTTCCCTAATAGATTCCCTAATTGGTTCCCTAATAGGTTCCCTAATAGGTTCCCTAATTGGTTCCCTAATTGGTGCCCTAATTGGTTCCCTAATAGGTTCCCTAATAGGTTCCCTAATAGGGTCCCTAATTGGTTCCCTAATTGGTTCCCTACTTGGTTCCCTAATTGGTGCCCTAATAGGTTCCCTAATAGGTTCCCTAATAGGTTCCCTAATTGGTTCCCTAATTGGTTCCCTAATAGGTTCCCTAATAGGGCTCCCTAATTGGTTCCCTAATAGGGTCCCTAATAGGTTCCCTAATTGGTTCCCTAATTGGTGCCCTAATTGGTTCCCTAATAGGTTCCCTAATAGGTTCCCTAATAGGGTCCCTAATTGGTTCCCTAATTGGTTCCCTACTTGGTTCCCTAATTGGTGCCCTAATTGGTTCCCTAATAGGTTCCCTAATAGGTTCCCTAATCGGTTCCCTAATAGGTTCCCTAATTGGTTTTCTAATTGGTTCCCTAATAGGTTCCCTAATAGGTTCCCTAATAGGTTCCCTAATTGGTTCCCTAATTGGTTCCCCAATTGGTTCCCTAATAGGTTCCCTAATAGGTTCCCCAATACGTTCCCTAATAGGTTCCCTAATAGGTTCCCTAATAGGTTCCCTAATAGGTTCCCTAATTGGTTCCCTAATAGGGTCCCTAATAGGTTCCCTAATTGGTTCCCAATTGGTTCCCTAATAGGTTCCCTAATAGGTTCCCTAATAGGTTCCCTAATAGGTTCCCTAATTGGTTCCCTAATTGGTTCCCTAATAGGTTCCCTAATTGGTTCCCTAAGTGGTTCCCTAATAGGTTCCCTAATAGGTTCCCTAATAGCTTCCCTAATTGGTTCCCTAATTGGTTCCCTAATAGGTTCCCTAATAGGTTCCCTAATTGGTTCCCTAATTGGTTCCCTAATTGGTGCCCTATTTGGATTTTCTAATAGGTTCCCTAATAGGTTCCCTAATTGGTTCCCTAATTGGTTCCCTAATAGGTTCCCTAATAGGTTCCCTAATAGGTTCCCTAATAGGTTCCCTAATTGGTTCCCTAATAGGTTCCCTAATTGGTTCCCTAATAGGTTCCCTAATAGGTTCCCTAATTGGTTCCCTAATTGGTTCCCTAATAGGTTCCCTAATAGGTTCCCTAATTGGTTCCCTAATTGGTTCCCTAATTGGTTCCCTAATTGGTGCCCTAATTGGTTCCCTAATAGGTTCCCTAATAGGTTCCCTAATAGGTTCCCTAATAGGTTCCCTAATTGGTGCCCTAATTGGTTCCCTAATTGGTTCCCTAATAGGTTCCCTAATAGGTTCCCTAATTGGTTCCCTGATAGGTTCCCTAAAAGGTTCCCTAATTGGTTCCCTAATTGGTTCCCTAATACGTTCCCTAATAGATTCCCTAATTGGTTCCCTAATAGGTTCCCTAATAGGTTCCCTAATTGGTTCCCTAATTGGTGCCCTAATTGGTTCCCTAATAGGTTCCCTAATAGGTTCCCTAATAGGGTCCCTAATTGGTTCCCTAATTGGTTCCCTACTTGGTTCCCTAATTGGTGCCCTAATAGGTTCCCTAATAGGTTCCCTAATAGGTTCCCTAATTGGTTCCCTAATTGGTTCCCTAATAGGTTCCCTAATAGGGCTCCCTAATTGGTTCCCTAATAGGTTCCCTAATAGGTTCCCTAATTGGTTCCCTAATTGGTGCCCTAATTGGTTCCCTAATAGGTTCCCTAATAGGTTCCCTAATAGGGTCCCTAATTGGTTCCCTAATTGGTTCCCTACTTGGTTCCCTAATTGGTGCCCTAATTGGTTCCCTAATAGGTTCCCTAATAGGTTCCCTAATCGGTTCCCTAATAGGTTCCCTAATTGGTTCCCTAATTGGTTCCCTAATAGGTTCCCTAATAGGTTCCCTAATAGGTTCCCTGATTGGTTCCCTAATTGGTTCCCCAATTGGTTCCCTAATAGGTTCCCTAATAGGTTCCCCAATACGTTCCCTAATAGGTTCCCTAATAGGTTCCCTAATAGGTTCCCTAATAGGTTCCCTAATTGGTTCCCTAATAGGGTCCCTAATAGGTTCCCTAATTGGTTCCCAATTGGTTCCCTAATAGGTTCCCTAATAGGTTCCCTAATAGGTTCCCTAATAGGTTCCCTAATTGGTTCCCTAATTGGTTCCCTAATAGGTTCCCTAATTGGTTCCCTAAGTGGTTCCCTAATAGGTTCCCTAATAGGTTCCCTAATAGCTTCCCTAATTGGTTCCCTAATTGGTTCCCTAATAGGTTCCCTAATAGGTTCCCTAATTGGTTCCCTAATTGGTTCCCTAATTGGTTCCCTAATTGGTGCCCTATTTGGATTTTCTAATAGGTTCCCTAATAGGTTCCCTAATTGGTTCCCTAATTGGTTCCCTAATAGGTTCCCTAATAGGGCTCCCTAATTGGTTCCCTAATAGGTTCCCTAATAGGTTCCCTAATTGGTTCCCTAATTGGTGCCCTAATTGGTTCCCTAAAAGGTTCCCTAATAGGTTCCCTAATAGGGTCCCTAATTGGTTCCCTAATTGGTTCCCTACTTGGTTCCCTAATTGGTGCCCTAATTGGTTCCCTAATAGGTTCCCTAATAGGTTCCCTAATAGGTTCCCTAATAAGTTCCCTAATTGGTTCCCTAATTGCTTCCCTAACAGGTTCCCTAATAGGTTCCCTAATTGGTTCCCTAATTGGTTCCCAAATAGGTTCCCTAATAGGTTCCCTAATAGGTTCCCTAATAGGTTCCCTAATAGGTTCCCTAATAGGTTCCCTAATAGGTTCCCTAATAGGTTCCCTAATTGGTTCCCTAATAGGTTCACTAATTGGTTCCCTAATAGGGTCCCTAATAGGTTCCCTAATTGGTTCCCAATTGGTTCCCTAATAGGTTCCCTAATAGGTTCCCTAAGAGGTTCCCTAATAGGTTCCCTAATAGGTTCCCTAATTGGTTCCCTAATTGGTTCGCTAATAGGTTCCCTAATTGGTTCCCTAAGTTGTTCCCTAATAGGTTCCCTAATAGGTTCCCTAATAGCTTCCCTAATTGGTTCCCTAATTGGTTCCCTAATTGGTTCCCTAATTGGTTCCCTAATAGGGTCCCTAATAGGTTCCCTAATAGGTTCCCTAATTGGTTCCCTAATTGGTTCCCTAATTGGTTCCCTAATTGGTGCCCTATTTGGATTTTCTAATAGGTTCCCTAATAGGTTCCCTAATTGGTTCCCTGATTGGTTCCCTAATAGGTTCCCTAATCGGTGCCCTATTTGGATTTTCCAATAGGTTCCCTAATAGGTTCCCTAATAGGTTCCCTAATTGGTTCCCTAATAGGTTCCCTAATCGGTTCCCTAATAGGTTCCCTAATGGGTTCCCTAATTGGTTCCCTAATTGGTTCCCTAATAGGTTCCCTAATTGGTTCCCTAATAGGTTCCCTAATAGGTTCCCTAATAGGTTCCCTAATTGGTTCCCTAATTGGTTCCCTAATTGGTTCCCTAATAGGTTCCCTAATAGGGCTCCCTAATTGGTTCCCTAATAGGTTCCCTAATAGGTTCCCTAATTGGTTCCCTAATTGGTGCCCTAATTGGTTCCCTAAAAGGTTCCTTAATAGGTTCCCTAATAGGGTCCCTAATTGGTTCCCTAATTGGTTCCCTACTTGGTTCCCCAATTGGTGCCCTAATTGGTTCCCTAATTGGTTCCCTAATAGGTTCCCTAATAGGTTCCCTAATTGGTTCCCTAATTGGTTCCCAAATAGATTCCCTAATAGGTTCCCTAATAGGTTCCCTAATAGGTTCCCTAATAGGTTCCCTAATAGGTTCCCTAATAGGTTCCCTAATAGGTCCCCTAATTGGTTCCCTAATAGGTTCACTAATTGGTTCCCTAATAGGGTCCCTAATAGGTTCCCTAATTGGTTCCCAATTGGTTCCCTAATAGGTTCCCTAATAGGTTCCCTAAGAGGTTCCCTAATAGGTTCCCTAATAGGTTCCCTAATTGGTTCCCTAATTGGTTCGCTAATAGGTTCCCTAATTGGTTCCCTAAGTTGTTCCCTAATAGGTTCCCTAATAGGTTCCCTAATAGCTTCCCTAATTGGTTCCCTAATTGGTTCCCTAATTGGTTCCCTAATTGGTTCCCTAATAGGTTCCCTAATAGGTTCCCTAATAGGTTCCCTAATTGGTTCCCTAATTGGTTCCCTAATTGGTTCCCTAATTGGTGCCCTATTTGGATTTTCTAATAGGTTCCCTAATAGGTTCCCTAATTGGTTCCCTAATTGGTTCCCTAATAGGTTCCCTAATAGGTTCCCTAATAGGTTCCCTAATAGGTTCCCTAATTGGTTCCCTAATAGGTTCCCTAATTGGTTCCCTAATAGGTTCCCTAATAGGTTCCCTAATTGGTTCCCTAATTGGTTCCCTAATAGGTTCCCTAATAGGTTCCCTAATTGGTTCCCTAATTGGTTCCCTAATTGGTTCCCTAATTGGTGCCCTAATTGGTTCCCTAATAGGTTCCCTAATAGGTTCCCTAATAGGTTCCCTAATAGGTTCCCTAATTGGTGCCCTAATTGGTTCCCTAATTGGTTCCCTAATAGGTTCCCTAATAGGTTCCCTAATTGGTTCCCTGATAGGTTCCCTAAAAGGTTCCCTAATTGGTTCCCTAATTGGTTCCCTAATACGTTCCCTAATAGATTCCCTAATTGGTTCCCTAATAGGTTCCCTAATAGGTTCCCTAATTGGTTCCCTAATTGGTGCCCTAATTGGTTCCCTAATAGGTTCCCTAATAGGTTCCCTAATAGGGTCCCTAATTGGTTCCCTAATTGGTTCCCTACTTGGTTCCCTAATTGGTGCCCTAATAGGTTCCCTAATAGGTTCCCTAATAGGTTCCCTAATTGGTTCCCTAATTGGTTCCCTAATAGGTTCCCTAATAGGGCTCCCTAATTGGTTCCCTAATAGGTTCCCTAATAGGTTCCCTAATTGGTTCCCTAATTGGTGCCCTAATTGGTTCCCTAATAGGTTCCCTAATAGGTTCCCTAATAGGGTCCCTAATTGGTTCCCTAATTGGTTCCCTACTTGGTTCCCTAATTGGTGCCCTAATTGGTTCCCTAATAGGTTCCCTAATAGGTTCCCTAATCGGTTCCCTAATAGGTTCCCTAATTGGTTCCCTAATTGGTTCCCTAATAGGTTCCCTAATAGGTTCCCTAATAGGTTCCCTAATTGGTTCCCTAATTGGTTCCCCAATTGGTTCCCTAATAGGTTCCCTAATAGGTTCCCCAATACGTTCCCTAATAGGTTCCCTAATAGGTTCCCTAATAGGTTCCCTAATAGGTTCCCTAATTGGTTCCCTAATAGGGTCCCTAATAGGTTCCCTAATTGGTTCCCAATTGGTTCCCTAATAGGTTCCCTAATAGGTTCCCTAATAGGTTCCCTAATAGGTTCCCTAATTGGTTCCCTAATTGGTTCCCTAATAGGTTCCCTAATTGGTTCCCTAAGTGGTTCCCTAATAGGTTCCCTAATAGGTTCCCTAATAGCTTCCCTAATTGGTTCCCTAATTGGTTCCCTAATAGGTTCCCTAATAGGTTCCCTAATTGGTTCCCTAATTGGTTCCCTAATTGGTTCCCTAATTGGTGCCCTATTTGGATTTTCTAATAGGTTCCCTAATAGGTTCCCTAATTGGTTCCCTAATTGGTTCCCTAATAGGTTCCCTAATAGGGCTCCCTAATTGGTTCCCTAATAGGTTCCCTAATAGGTTCCCTAATTGGTTCCCTAATTGGTGCCCTAATTGGTTCCCTAAAAGGTTCCCTAATAGGTTCCCTAATAGGGTCCCTAATTGGTTCCCTAATTGGTTCCCTACTTGGTTCCCTAATTGGTGCCCTAATTGGTTCCCTAATAGGTTCCCTAATAGGTTCCCTAATAGGTTCCCTAATAAGTTCCCTAATTGGTTCCCTAATTGCTTCCCTAACAGGTTCCCTAATAGGTTCCCTAATTGGTTCCCTAATTGGTTCCCAAATAGGTTCCCTAATAGGTTCCCTAATAGGTTCCCTAATAGGTTCCCTAATAGGTTCCCTAATAGGTTCCCTAATAGGTTCCCTAATAGGTTCCCTAATTGGTTCCCTAATAGGTTCACTAATTGGTTCCCTAATAGGGTCCCTAATAGGTTCCCTAATTGGTTCCCAATTGGTTCCCTAATAGGTTCCCTAATAGGTTCCCTAAGAGGTTCCCTAATAGGTTCCCTAATAGGTTCCCTAATTGGTTCCCTAATTGGTTCGCTAATAGGTTCCCTAATTGGTTCCCTAAGTTGTTCCCTAATAGGTTCCCTAATAGGTTCCCTAATAGCTTCCCTAATTGGTTCCCTAATTGGTTCCCTAATTGGTTCCCTAATTGGTTCCCTAATAGGGTCCCTAATAGGTTCCCTAATAGGTTCCCTAATTGGTTCCCTAATTGGTTCCCTAATTGGTTCCCTAATTGGTGCCCTATTTGGATTTTCTAATAGGTTCCCTAATAGGTTCCCTAATTGGTTCCCTGATTGGTTCCCTAATAGGTTCCCTAATCGGTGCCCTATTTGGATTTTCCAATAGGTTCCCTAATAGGTTCCCTAATAGGTTCCCTAATTGGTTCCCTAATAGGTTCCCTAATCGGTTCCCTAATAGGTTCCCTAATGGGTTCCCTAATTGGTTCCCTAATTGGTTCCCTAATAGGTTCCCTAATTGGTTCCCTAATAGGTTCCCTAATAGGTTCCCTAATAGGTTCCCTAATTGGTTCCCTAATTGGTTCCCTAATTGGTTCCCTAATAGGTTCCCTAATAGGGCTCCCTAATTGGTTCCCTAATAGGTTCCCTAATAGGTTCCCTAATTGGTTCCCTAATTGGTGCCCTAATTGGTTCCCTAAAAGGTTCCTTAATAGGTTCCCTAATAGGGTCCCTAATTGGTTCCCTAATTGGTTCCCTACTTGGTTCCCCAATTGGTGCCCTAATTGGTTCCCTAATTGGTTCCCTAATAGGTTCCCTAATAGGTTCCCTAATTGGTTCCCTAATTGGTTCCCAAATAGATTCCCTAATAGGTTCCCTAATAGGTTCCCTAATAGGTTCCCTAATAGGTTCCCTAATAGGTTCCCTAATAGGTTCCCTAATAGGTCCCCTAATTGGTTCCCTAATAGGTTCACTAATTGGTTCCCTAATAGGGTCCCTAATAGGTTCCCTAATTGGTTCCCAATTGGTTCCCTAATAGGTTCCCTAATAGGTTCCCTAAGAGGTTCCCTAATAGGTTCCCTAATAGGTTCCCTAATTGGTTCCCTAATTGGTTCGCTAATAGGTTCCCTAATTGGTTCCCTAAGTTGTTCCCTAATAGGTTCCCTAATAGGTTCCCTAATAGCTTCCCTAATTGGTTCCCTAATTGGTTCCCTAATTGGTTCCCTAATTGGTTCCCTAATAGGTTCCCTAATAGGTTCCCTAATAGGTTCCCTAATTGGTTCCCTAATTGGTTCCCTAATTGGTTCCCTAATTGGTGCCCTATTTGGATTTTCTAATAGGTTCCCTAATAGGTTCCCTAATTGGTTCCCTGATTGGTTCCCTAATAGGTTCCCTAATCGGTGCCCTATTTGGATTTTCCATAGGTTCCCTAATAGGTTCCCTAATAGGTTCCCTAATTGGTTCCCTAATAGGTTCCCTAATCGGTTCCCTAATAGGTTCCCTAATGGGTTCCCTAATTGGTTCCCTAATTGGTTCCCTAATAGGTTCCCTAATTGGTTCCCTAATAGGTTCCCTAATAGGTTCCCTAATAGGTTCCCTAATAGGTTCCCTAATTGGTTCCCTACTAGGTTCCCTAATAGGTTCCCTAATTGGTTCCCTAATTCGTTCCCTAATAGGTTCCCTAATAGGTTCCCTAATTGGTTCCCTAATAGGTTCCCTAATAGGTCCCCTAATTGGTTCCCTAATTGGTTCCCTAATTGGTTCCCTAATTGGTTCCCTAATAGGTTCCCTAATAGGTTCCCTAATTGGTTCCCTAATAGGTTCCCTAATGGGTTCCCTAATTGGTTCCCTAATGGGTTCCCTAATTGGTTCCCTAATGGGTTCCCTAATTGGTTCCCTAATAGGTTCCCTAATAGGTTCCCTAATTGGTTCCCTAATAGGTTCCCTAATAGGTTCCCTAAATGGTTCCCTAATAGGTTCCCTAATTGGTTCCCTAATAGGTTCCCTAATAGGTTCCCTAATAGGTTCCCTAATAGGTTCCCTAATAGGTTCCCTAATAGGTTCCCTAATAGGTTCCCTAATTGGTTCCCTAATTGGTTCCCTAATAGGTTCCCTAATTGGTTCCCTAATCGGTTCCCTAATTGGTTCCCTAATAGGTTCCCTAATTGGTTCCCTAATTGGTTCCCTAAAAGGTTCCCTAATTGGTTCCCTAATAGGTTCCCTAATTGGTTCACTAATAGGTTCCTTAATTGGTTCCCTAATGGGTTCCCTAATAGGTTCCCAAATAGGTTCCCTAATAGGTTCCCTAATTGGTTCCCTAATTGGTTCTCTAATAGGTTCCGGAATTGGTTCCCTAATAGGTTCCCTAATTGGTTCCGTAATAGGTTCCCTAATTGGTTCCCTAATTGGTTCCCTAATAGGTTCCCTAATAGGTTCCCTAATTAGTTCCCTAATAGGTTCCCTAATAGGTTCCCTAATAGGTTCCCTAATAGGTTCCCTAATTGGTTCCCTAATTGGTTCCCTAATTGGTTCCCTAATTGGTTCCCTAATAGGTTCCCTAATAGGTTCCCTAATTGGTTCCCTAATTGGTTCCCTAATAGGTTCCCTAATAGGTTCCCTAATAGGTTCCCTAATAAGTTTCCTAATAGGTTCCCTAATTGGTCCCCTAATTGGTTCCCTAATTGGTTCCCTAATTGGTTCCCTAATTGGTGCCCTAATTGGTTCCCTAATAGGTTCCCTAATTGGTTCCCTAATAGGTTCCCTAATAGGTTCCCTAATTGGTGCCCTAATTGGTTCCCTAATTGGTTCCCTAATAGGTTCCCTAATAGGTTCCCTAATTGGTTCCCTGATAGGTTCCCTAATAGGTTCCCTAATTGGTTCCCTAATTGGTTCCCTAATACGTTCCCTAATAGGTTCCCTAATTGGTTCCCTAATTGGTTCCCCAATAGGTTCCCTAATAGGTTCCCTAATTGGTTCCCTAATAGGTTCCCTAATAGGTTCCCCAATTGGTTCCCTAATTGGTGCCCTAATTGGTTCCCTAATAGGTTCCCTAATAGGTTCCCTAATTGGTTCCCTAATAGGTTCCCTAATAGGTTCCCTAATTGGTTCCCTAATCGGTTCCCTAATTGGTTCCCTAATAGGTTCCCTAATTGGTTTCCTAATTGGTTCCCTAATGGGTTCCCTAATTGGTTCGCCAATAGGTTTCTTAATTGGTTCCCTAATGGGTTCCCTAATAGGTTCCCTAATAGGTTCCCTAATAGGTTCCCTAATTGGTTTCCTAATAGGTTCTCTAATAGGTTCCGGAATTGGTTCCCTAATAGGTTCCCTAATTGGTTCCCTAATAGGTTCCCTAATTGGTTCCCTAATTGGTTCCCTAATAGGTTCCCTAATAGGTTCCCTAATAGGTTCCCTAATAGGTTCCCTAATAGGTTCCCTAATTGGTTCCCTAATTGGTTCCCTAATTGGTTCCCTAATTGGTTCCCTAATAGGTTCCCTAATAGGTTCCCTAATTGGTTCCCTAATTGGTTCCCTAATAGGTTCCCTAATAGGTTCCCTAATAGGTTCCCTAATAAGTTTCCTAATAGGTTCCCTAATAGGTTCCCTAATAGGTTCCCTAATTGGTTCCCTAATAGGTTCCCTAATAGGTTCCCTAATTGGTTCCCTAATCGGTTCCCTAATTGGTTCCCTACTTGGTTCCCTAATTGGTTCCCTAATAGGTTCCCTAATTGGTTCCCTAATTGGTTCCCTAATTGGTTCCCTAATAGGTTTCCTAATTGGTTCCCTAATTGGTTCCCTGATCGTTTGACTAATAGGTTCCTTAATTGGTTCCCTAATTGGTTCCCTAATAGGTTCCCTAATAGGTTCCCTAATTGGTTCTCTAATAGGTTACGTAATTGGTTCCCTAATAGGTTCCCTAATTGGTTCCCTAATTGGTTCCCTAATAGGTTCCCTGATAGGTTCCCTAAGAGGCTCCCTAATAGGTTCCCTAATAGGTTCCCTAATAGGTTCCCTAATTGGTTCCCTAATAGGTTCCCTAATAGGTTCCCTAATAGGTTCCCTAATAGGTTCCCTAATTGGTTCCCTAATAAGTTCCCTAATTGGTTCCCTAATAGGTTCCCTAATAGGTTCCCTAATAGGTTCCCTAATAGGTTCCCTAATAGGTTCCGTAATTGGTTCCCTAAGAGGTCTCCTAATTGGTTCCCTAATTGGTTCCCTAATGGGTTCCCTAATTGGTTCACTAATAGGTTCCTTAATTGGTTCCCTAATTGGTTCCCTAATTGGTTCCCTAATAGGTTCCCTAATAGGTTGCCTAATTGGTTCCCTAATTGGTTCCCTAATGGGTTCCCTAATGGGTTCCCTAATTGGTTCCGGAATTGGATCCCTAATAGGTTCCCTAATGGGCTCCCTAATAGGTTCCCTAATTGGTTCCCTAATTGGTTCCCTAATAGGTTCCCTAATAGGTTCCCTAATAGGCTCCCTAATAGGCTCCCTAATAGGTTCCCTAATAGGTTCCCTAATCGGTTCCCTAATAGGTTCCCTAATAGGTTCCCTAATAGGTTCCCTAATTGGTTCCCTAATTGGTTCCCTAATTGGTTCCCTAATTGGTTCCCTAATAGGTTCCCTAATAGGTTCCCTAATCGGTTCCCTAATTGGTTCCCTAATAGGTTCCCTAATTGGTTCCCTAATTGGTTCCCTAATTGGTTCCCTAATTGGTTCCCTAATTGGTTACCTAATAGGTTCCCTAATAGGTTCCCTAATAGGTTCCCTAATTGGTTCCCTAATAGGTTCCCTAATTGGTTCCCTAATCGGTTCCCTAATTGGTTCCCTACTTGGTTCCCTAATTGGTTCCCTAATAGGTTCCCTAATTGGTTCCCTAATTGGTTCCCTAATGGGTTCCCTAATTAGGGAACCTATTAGGGAACCTATTAGGGAACCAATTAGGGAACCTATTAGGGAACCTATCAGGGAACCTATTAGGGAGCCTCTTAGGGAACCTATTAGGGAACCTATTAGGGAACCAATTAGGGAACCAATTAGGGAACCTATTAGGGAACCAATTACGTAACCTATTAGAGAACCAATTAGGGAACCAATTAGGGAACCTATTAGGGAACCTATTAGGGAACCAATTAGGGAACCAATTAAGGAACCTATTAGTGAACCAATCAGGAAACCCATTAGGGAACCAATTAGGGAACCAATTAGGAAACCTATTAGGGAACCAATTAGGGAACCAATTAGGGAACCAATTAGGGAACCTATTAGGGAACCAATTAGGGAACCAAGTAGGGAACCAATTAGGGAACCGATTAGGGAACCAATTAGGGAACCAATTAGGGAACCAATTAGGGAACCTATTAGGGAACCTATTAGGGAACCTATTAGGGAACCTATTAGGGAACCTATTAGGGAACCTATTAGGGAACCTATTAGGGAACCTATTAGGGAACCAATTAGGGAACCAATTAGGCAACCTATTAGGGAACCTATTAGGGAACCTATTAGGGAACCTATTAGGGAACCAATTAGGGAACCAATTAGGGAACCTATTAGGGAACCTATTAGGGAACCTATTAGGGAACCTATTAGGGAACCTATTAGGGAACCTATTAGGGAGCCTATTAGGGAACCAATTAGGGAACCTATTAGGGAACCAATTAGGGAACCAATTAGGGAACCTATTAGGGAACCTATTAGGGAACCTATTAGGGAACCAATTAGGGAACCAATTAGGGAACCTATTAGGGAACCTCTTAGGGAACCTATTAGGGAACCTATTAGGGAACCAATTAGGGAACCAATTAGGCAACCTATTAGGGAACCTATTAGGGAACCAATTAGGGAACCAATTAGGGAACCTATTAGGGAACCAATTAGGGAACCTATTAGGGAACCAATTAGGGAACCAATTAGGGAACCTATTAGGGAACCAATTAGGGAACCAATTAGGGAACCAATTAGGGAACCTATTAGGGAACCAATTAGGGAACCAATTAGGGCACCTATTAGGGAACCTATTAGGGAACCTATTAGGGAACCAATTCCCTAATTGGTTCCCTAATAGGTTCCCTAATTGGTTCCCTAATAGGTTCCCTAATAGGTTCCCTAATAGGTTCCCTGATTGGTTCCCTGATTGGTTCCCTAATCGGTTCCCTAATCGGTTCCCTAATCGGTTCCCTAATAGGTTCCCTAATTGGTTCCCTAATTGGTTCCCTAATAGGTTCCCTAATAGGTTCCCTAATAGGCTCCCTAATAGGTTCCCTAATAGGTTCCCTAATAGGTTCCCTAATCGGTTCCCTAATAGGTTCCCTAATAGGTTCCCTAATTGGTTCCCTAATTGGTTCCCTAATAGGTTCCCTAATTGGTTCCCTAATAGGTTCCCTAATAGGTTCCGTACTAGGTTCCCTAATAGGTTCCCTAATTGGTTCCCTAATTGGTTCCCTAATAGGTTCCCTAATAGGTTCCCTAATAGGTTCCCTAATAGGTTCCCTAATAGGTTCCCTGATAGGTTCCCTAATAGGTTCCCTAATAGGTTCCCTAATAGGTTCCCTAATTGGTTCCCTAATAGGTTCCCTAATTGGTTCCCTAATTGGTTCCCTAATCGGTTCCCTAATAGGTTCCCTAATGGGTTCCCTAATAGGTTCCCTAATTGGTTCCCTAATGGGTTCCCTAATAGGTCCCCTAATTGGTTCCCTAATTGGTTCCCTAATTGGTTCCCTAATAGGTTCCCTAATAGGTTCCCTAATAGTTTCCCTAATAGGTTCCCTAATAGGTTCCCTAATAGGTTCCCTGATAGGTTCCGTACTAGGTTCCCTAATAGGTTCCCTAATTGTTTCCTTAATTGGTTCCCTAATTGGTTCCTTAATAGGTTCCCTAATAGGTTCCCTAATAGGTTCCCTAATTGGTTCCCTAACAGGTTCCCTAATTGGTTCCCTAATAGGTTCCCTAATAGGTTCCCTAATTGATTCCCTAATTGGTTCCCTAACCGGTTCCCTAATAGGTTCCTTAATTGGTTCCCTAATTGGTTCCCTAATGGGTTCCCTAATAGGTTCCCTAATAGGTTCCCTAATAGGTTCCCTAATAGGTTCCCTAATAGGTTCCCTAATAGGTTCCCTAATAGGTTCCCTAATAGATTCCCTAATAGGTTCCCTAATTGGTTCCCTAATTGGTGCCCTAATAGGTTCCCTAATTGGTTCCCTAATAGGTTCCCTAATTGGTTCCCTAATAGGTTCCCTAATAGGTTCCCTAATAGGTTCCCTAATAGGTTCCCCAATAGGTTCCCTAATTGGTTCCCTAATAGGTTCCCTGATTGGTTCCCTAATCGGTTCCCTAATCGGTTCCCTAATCGGTTCCCTAATAGGTTCCCTAATTGGTTCCCTAATTGGTTCCCTAATAGGTTCCCTAATAGGTTCCCTAATAGGCTCCCTAATAGGTTCCCTAATAGGTTCCCTAATAGGTTCCCCAATCGGTTCCCTAATAGGTTCCCTAATAGGTTCCCTAATTGGTTCCCTAATTGGTTCCCTAATAGGTTCCCTAATAGGTTCCCTAATAGGTTCCCTAATTGGTTCCCTAATTGGTTCCCTCATAGGTTCCCTAATTGGTTCCCTAATAGGTTCCCTAATAGGTTCCCTGATAGGTTCCCTAATAGGTTCCCTAATAGGTTCCATACTAGGTTCCCTAATAGGTTCCCTAATTGGTTCCCTAATTGGTTCCCTAATAGGTTCCCTAATAGGTTCCCTAATAGGTTCCCTAATAGGTTCCCTAATTGGTTCCCTAATAGGTTCCCTAATAGGTTCCCTAATTGGTTCCCTAATTGGTTCCCTAATCGGTTCCCTAATAGGTTCCCTAATTGGTTCCCTAATAGGTTCCCTAATTGGTTCCCTAATGGGTTCCCTAATTGGTTCCCTAATAGGTTCCCTAATAGGTTCCCTGATTGGTTCCCTAATTGGTTCCCTAATAGGTTCCCTAATAGGTTCCCTAATTGGTTCCCTAATTGGTTCCCTAATAGGTTCCCTAATAGGTTCCCTGATTGGTTCCCTAATAGGTTCCCTAATAGGTTCCCTAATAGGTTCCCTAATAGGTTCCCTAATTGGTTCCCTAATAGGTTCCCTAATAGGTTCCCTAATTGGTTCCCTAATTGGTTCCCTAATAGGTTCCCTAATAGGTTCCCTAATAGGTTCCCTAATTGGTTCCCTAATAGGTTCCCTAATAGGTTCCCTAATTGGTTCCCTAATAGGTTCCCTAATAGGTTCCCTAATAGGTTCCCTAATTGGTTCCCTAATTGGTTCCTGAATTGGTTCCCTAATAGGTTCCCTAATAGGTTCCCTAATAGGTTCCCTAATTGGTTCCCTAATAGGTTCCCTAATAGGTTCCCTAATTGGTTCCCTAATAGGTTCCCTAATAGGTTCCCTAATAGGTTCCCTAATAGGTTCCCTAATTGGTTCCCTAATAGGTTCCCTAATAGGTTCCCTAATTGGTTACCTAATTGGTTCCCTAATAGGTTCCCTAATAGGTTCCCTAATTGGTTCCCTAATAGGTTCCCTAATTGGTTCCCTAATAGGTTCCCTAATCGGTTCCCTAATTGGTTCCCTAATAGGTTCCCTAATAGGTTCCCTAATTGGTTCCCTAATGGGTTCCCTAATAGGTCCCCTAATTGGTTCCCTAATTGGTTCCCTAATAGGTTGCCTAATTGGTTCCCTAATAGGTTCCCTAATTGGTTCCCTAATAGGTTCCCTAATAAGTTCCCTATTAGGTTCCCCTAATAGGTTCCGTAATAGGTTCCGTACTAGGTTCCCTAATACGTTCCCTAATTGGTTCCCCTAATAGGTTCCCTAATAGGTTCCGTACTAGGTTCCCTAATACGTTCCCTAATTGGTTCCCTAATTGGTTCCCTAATAGGTTCCCTAATAGGTTCCCTAATTGGTTCCCTAATAGGTTCCCTAATAGGTTCCCTAATAGGTTCCCTAATAGGTTCCCTAATAGGTTCCCTAATTGGTTCCCTAATTGGTTCCCTAATTGGTTCCCTAATAGGTTCCCTAATAGGTTCCCTAATTGGTTCCCTAATTGGTTCCCTAATAGGTTCCCTAATAGGTTCCCTAATTGGTTCCCTAATAGGTTCCCTAATAGGTTCCCTAATAGGTTCCCTAATAGGTTCCCTAATAGGTTCCCTAATAGGTTCCCTAATTGGTTCCCTAATGGGTTCCCTAATAGGTCCCCTAATTGGGTCCCTAATTGGTTCCCTAATTGGTTCCCTAATAGGTTCCCTAATTGGTTCCCTAATAGGTTCCCTAATAAGTTCCCTATTAGGTTCCCTAATAGGTTCCCTAATAGGTTCCGTACTAGGTTCCCTAATTGGTTCCCTAATTGGTTCCCTAATTGGTTCCCTAATAGGTTCCCTAATAGGTTCCCTAATTGGTTCCCTAATAGGTTCCCTAATAGGTTCCCTAATAGGTTCCCTAATAGGTTCCCTAATAGGTTCCCTAATAGGTTCCCTAATTGGTTCCCTAATAGGTTCCCTAATAGGTTCCCTAATTGGTTCCCTAATTGGTTCCCTAATAGGTTCCCTAATAGGTTCCCTAATAGGTTCCCTAATCGGTTCCCTAATTGGTTACCTAATTGGTTCCCTAATAGGTTCCCTAATAGGTTCCCTAATTGGTTCCCTAATAGGTTCCCTAATTGGTTCCCTAATAGGTTCCCTAATTGGTTCCCTAATTGGTTCCCTAATAGGTTCCCTAATAGGTTCCCTAATTGGTTCCCTAATGGGTTCCCTAATAGGTTCCCTAATTGGTTCCCTAATAGGTTCCCTAATAGGTTCCCTAATAGGTTCCCTAATAGGTTCCCTAATAGGTTCCCTAATAGGTTCCCTAATTGATTCCCTAATTGGTTCCCTAATCGGTTCCCTAATAGGTTCCCTAATTGGTTCCCTAATAGGTTCCCTAATTGGTTCCCTAATAGGTTCCCTAATGGGTTCCCTAATTGGTTCCCTAATGGGTTCCCTAATTGGTTCCCTAATAGGTTCCCTAATAGGTTCCCTAATAGGTTCCCTAATAGGTTCCCTAATTGCTTCCCTAAAAGGTTCCCTAATTGGTTCCCTAATTGGTTCCCTAATAGGTTCCCTAATTGGTTCCCTAATTGGATCCCTAATAGGTTCCCTAATAGGTTCCCTAATTGGTTCCCTAATAGGTTCCCTAATAGGTTCCCTAATAGGTTCCCTAATAGGTTCCCTAATAGGTTCCCTAATTGGTTCCCTAATAGGTTCCCTAATAGGTTCCCTAATTGATTCCCTAATTGGTTCCCTAATCGGTTCCCTAATAGGTTCCCTAATTGGTTCCCTAATAGGTTCCCTAATTGGTTCCCTAATAGGTTCCCTAACGGGTTCCCTAATTGGTTCCCTAATGGGTTCCCTAATTGGTTCCCTAATAGGTTCCCTAATTGATTCCCTAATAGGTTCCCTAATTGGTTCCCTAATTGGTTCCCTAATAGGTTCCCTAATAGGTTCCCTAATAGGTTCCCTAATAGGTTCCCTAATAGGTTCCCTAATAGGTTCCCTAATAGGTTCCCTAATAGGTTCCCTAATAGGTTCCCTAATAGGTTCCCTAATTGGTTCCCTAATGGGTTCCCTAATAGGTCCCCTAATTGGTTCCCTAATTGGTTCCCTAATTGGTTCCCTAATTGGTTCCCTAATAGGTTCCCTAATTGGTTCCCTAATAGGTTCCCTAATAAGTTCCCTATTAGGTTCCCTAATAGGTTCCCTAATAGGTTCCGTACTAGGTTCCCTAATAGGTTCCCTAATTGGTTCCCTAATTGGTTCCCTAATAGGTTCCCTAATAGGTTCCCTAATTGGTTCCCTAATAGGTTCCCTAATAGGTTCCCTAATAGGTTCCCTAATAGGTTCCCTAATAGGTTCCCTAATAGGTTCCCTAATTGGTTCCCTAATAGGTTCCCTAATAGGTTCCCTAATTGGTTCCCTAATTGGTTCCCTAATAGGTTCCCTAATAGGTTCCCTAATTGGTTCCCTAATAGGTTCCCTAATTGGTTACCTAATTGGTTCCCTAATAGGTTCCCTAATAGGTTCCCTAATAGGTTCCCTAATTGGTTCCCTAATAGGTTCCCTAATTGGTTCCCTAATTGGTTCCCTAATAGCTTCCCTAATAGGTTCCCTAATTGGTTCCCTAATGGGTTCCCTAATAGGTCCCCTAATTGGTTCCCTAATTGGTTCCCTAATTGGTTCCCTAATAGGTTCCCTAATAGGTTCCCTAATTGGTTCCCTAATAGGTTCCCTAATAAGTTCCCTATTAGGTTCCCTAATAGGTTCCCTAATAGGTTCCGTACTAGGTTCCCTAATAGGTTCCCTAATTGGTTCCCTAATTGGTTCCCTAATAGGTTCCCTAATAGGTTCCCTAATTGGTTCCCTAATAGGTTCCCTAATAGGTTCCCTAATAGGTTCCCTAATAGGTTCCCTAATTGGTTCCCTAATTGGTTCCCTAATTGGTTCCCTAATAGGTTCCCTAATAGGTTCCCTAATTGGTTCCCTAATTGGTTCCCTAATAGGTTCCCTAATAGGTTCCCTAATTGGTTCCCTAATAGGTTCCCTAATTGCTTCCCTAATAGGTTCCCTAATTGGTTCCCTAATTGGTTCCCTAATAGGTTCCCTAATAGGTTCCCTAATTGGATCCCTAATAGGTTCCCTAATAGGTTCCCTAATTGGTTCCCTAATAGGTTCCCTAATAGGTTCCCTAATAGGTTCCCTAATAGGTTCCCTAATAGGTTCCCTAATTGGTTCCCTAATAGGTTCCCTAATAGGTTCCCTAATTGGTTCCCTAATTGGTTCCCTAATCGGTTCCCTAATAGGTTCCCTAATTGGTTCCCTAATAGGTTCCCTAATTGGTTCCCTAATGGGTCCCCTAATAGGTCCCCTAATTGGTTCCCTAATTGGTTCCCCAATTGGTTCCCTAATAGGTTCCCTAATTGGTTCCCTAATAGGTTCCCTAATTGGTTCCCTAATAGGTTCCCTAATGGGTTCCCTAATTGGTTCCCTAATGGGTTCCCTAATTGGTTCCCTAATAGGTTCCCTAATTGATTCCCTAATAGGTTCCCTAATTGGTTCCCTAATTGGTTCCCTAATAGGTTCCCTAATAGGTTCCCTAATAGGTTCCCTAATAGGTTCCCTAATAGGTTCCCTAATAGGTTCCCTAATAGGTTCCCTAATAGGTTCCCTAATTGGTTCCCTAATGGGTTCCCTAATAGGTCCCCTAATTGGTTCCCTAATTGGTTCCCTAATTGGTTCCCTAATTGGTTCCCTAATAGGTTCCCTAATTGGTTCCCTAATAGGTTCCCTAATAAGTTCCCTATTAGGTTCCCTAATAGGTTCCCTAATAGGCTCCGTACTAGGTTCCCTAATAGGTTCCCTAATTGGTTCCCTAATTGGTTCCCTAATAGGTTCCCTAATAGGTTCCCTAATTGGTTCCCTAATAGGTTCCCTAATAGGTTCCCTAATAGGTTCCCTAATAGGTTCCCTAATAGGTTCCCTAATAGGTTCCCTAATTGGTTCCCTAATAGGTTCCCTAATAGGTTCCCTAATTGGTTCCCTAATTGGTTCCCTAATAGGTTCCCTAATAGGTTCCCTAATTGGTTCCCTAATAGGTTCCCTAATTGGTTCCCTAATAGGTTCCCTAATAGGTTCCCTAATTGGTTCCCTAATAGGTTCCCTAATAGGTTCCCTAATTGGATCCCTAATAGGTTCCCTAATAGGTTCCCTAATGGGTTCCCTAATAGGTTCCCTAATAGGTTCCCTAATAGGTTCCCTAATAGGTTCCCTAATGGGTTCCCTAATAGGTTCCGTAATTGGTTCCCTAATAGGTTCCCTAATAGGTTCCCTAATTGATTCCCTAATTGGTTCCCTAATCGGTTCCCTAATAGGTTCCCTAATAGGTTCCCTAATAGGTTCCCTAATAGGTTCCCTAATTGGTTCCCTAATAGGTTCCCTAATAGGTTCCCTAATAGGTTCCCTAATAGGTTCCCTAATTGGTTCCCTAATAGGTTCCCTAATAGGTTCCCTAACAGGTTCCCTAATGGGTCCCCTAATAGGTCCCCTAATTGGTTCCCTAATTGGTTCCCTAATTGGTTCCCTAATTGGTTCCCTAATAGGTTCCCTAATTGGTTCCCTAATAGGTTCCCTAATTGGTTCCCTAGGTTCCCTAATGGGTTCCCTAATTGGTTCCCTAATTGGTTCCCTAATAGGTTCCTTAATAGGTTCCCTAATAGGTTCCCTAATAGGTTCCCTAATAGGTTCCCTAATAGGTTCCCTAATTGGTTCCCTAATTGGTTCCCTAATTGGTTCCCTAATAGGTCCCCTAATTGGTTCCCTAATAGGTTCCCTCATTGGTTCCCAAATTGGTTCCCTAATAGGTTCCCTAATTGGTTCCCTAATAGGTTCCCTAATTGGTTCCCTAATAGGTTTCCTAATTGGTTCCCTAATTGGTTCCCTAATGGGTTCCCTAATTGGTTCACTAATAGGTTCCTTAATTGGTTCCCTAATTGGTTCCCTAATTGGTTCCCCAATAGGTGCCCTAATTGGTTCCCTAATTGGTTCCCTAATAGGTTCCCTAATTGGTTCCCTAATAGGTTCCCTAATTGGTTCCCTAATAGGCTCCCTAATAGGTTCCCTAATAGGTTCCCTAATTGGTTCCCTAGGTTCCCTAATGGGTTCCCTAATTGGTTCCCTAATTGGTTCCCTAATAGGTTCCTTAATAGGTTCCCTAATAGGTTCCCTAATAGGTTCCCTAATAGGTTCCCTAATAGGTTCCCTAATTGGTTCCCTAATTGGTTCCCGAATTGGTTCCCTAATAGGTCCCCTAATTGGTTCCCTAATAGGTTCCCTCATTGGTTCCCAAATTGGTTCCCTAATAGGTTCCCTAATTGGTTCCCTAATAGGTTCCCTAATTGGTTCCCTAATAGGTTTCCTAATTGGTTCCCTAATTGGTTCCCTAATGGGTTCCCTAATTGGTTCACTAATAGGTTCCTTAATTGGTTCCCTAATTGGTTCCCTATTTGGTTCCCCAATAGGTGCCCTAATAGGTTCCCTAATTGGTTCCCTAATTGGTTCTCTAATAGGTTCCGTAATTGGTTCCCTAATAGGTTCCCTAATTGGTTCCCTAATAGGTTCCCTAATTGGTTCCCTAATAGGCTCCCTAATAGGTTCCCTAATAGGTTCCCTAATAGGTTCCCTAATAGGTTCCCTAATAGGCTCCCTAATAGGTTCCCTAATAGGTTCCCTAATATGTTCCCTAATTGGTTCCCTAATAGGTTCCCTAATAGGTTCCCTAATAGGTTCCCTAATAGGTTCCCTAATTGGTTCCCTAATTGGTTCCCTAATAGGTTCCCTAATAGGTTCCCTAATAGGTTCCCTAATAGGTTCCCTAAAAGGTTCCCTAATAGGTTCCCTAATAGGTTCCCTAATAGGTCCCTAATGGGTTCCCTAATTGGTTCACTAATAGGTTCCTTAATTGGTTCCCTAATTGGTTCCCTAATTGGTTCCCTAATAGGTTCCCTAATTGGTTCCCTAATTGGTTCTCTAATAGGTTCCGTAATTGGTTCCCTAATTGGTTCCCTAATTGGTTCCCTAATAGGTTCCCTAATTGGTTCCCTAATAGGCTCCCTAATAGGTTCCCTAATAGGTTCCCTAATAGGTTCCCTAATAGGTTCCCTAATAGGTTCCCTAATAGGCTCCCTAATAGGTTCCCTAATAGGTTCCCTAATAGGTTCCCTAATTGGTTCCCTAATAGGTTCCCTAATCGGTTCCCTAATTGGTTCCCTAATAGGTTCCCTAATAGGTTCCCTAATTGGTTCCCTAATAGGTTCCCTAATTGGTTCCCTAATAGGTTCCCTAATTGGTTCCCTAATTGGTTCCCTAATAGGTTCCCTAATAGGTTCCCTAATTGGTTCCCTAATGGGTTCCCTAATAGGTCCCCTAATTGGTTCCCTAATTGGTTCCCTAATTGGTTCCCTAATTGGTTCCCTAATAGGTTCCCTAATTGGTTCCCTAATAGGTTCCCTGATAAGTTCCCTATTAGGTTCCCTAATAGGTTCCCTAATAGGTTCCGTACTAGGTTCCCTAATTGGTTCCCTAATAGGTTCCCTAATAGGTTCCCTAATTGGTTCCCTAATAGGTTCCCTAATAGGTTCCCTAATAGGTTCCCTAATAGGTTCCCTAATTGGTTCCCTAATTGGTTCCCTAATTGGTTCCCTAATAGGTTCCCTAATAGGTTCCCTAATAGGTTCCCTAATTGGTTCCCTAATTGGTTCCCTAATAGGTTCCCTAATAGGTTCCCTAATTGGTTCCCTAATAGGTTCCCTAATTGGTTCCCTAATAGGTTCCCTAATAGGTTCCCTAATTGGTTCCCTAATAGGTTCCCTAATAGGTTCCCTAATTGGATCCCTAATAGGTTCCCTAATAGGTTCCCTAATGGGTTCCCTAATAGGTTCCCTAATAGGTTCCCTAATAGGTTCCCTAATAGGTTCCCTAATGGGTTCCCTAATAGGTTCCGTAATTGGTTCCCTAATAGGTTCCCTAATAGGTTCCCTAATTGATTCCCTAATTGGTTCCCTAATCGGTTCCCTAATAGGTTCCCTAATAGGTTCCCTAATAGGTTCCCTAATAGGTTCCCTAATTGGTTCCCTAATAGGTTCCCTAATAGGTTCCCTAATAGGTTCCCTAATAGGTTCCCTAATTGGTTCCCTAATAGGTTCCCTAATAGGTTCCCTAACAGGTTCCCTAATGGGTCCCCTAATAGGTCCCCTAATTGGTTCCCTAATTGGTTCCCTAATTGGTTCCCTAATTGGTTCCCTAATAGGTTCCCTAATTGGTTCCCTAATAGGTTCCCTAATTGGTTCCCTAGGTTCCCTAATGGGTTCCCTAATTGGTTCCCTAATTGGTTCCCTAATAGGTTCCTTAATAGGTTCCCTAATAGGTTCCCTAATAGGTTCCCTAATAGGTTCCCTAATAGGTTCCCTAATTGGTTCCCTAATTGGTTCCCTAATTGGTTCCCTAATAGGTCCCCTAATTGGTTCCCTAATAGGTTCCCTCATTGGTTCCCAAATTGGTTCCCTAATAGGTTCCCTAATTGGTTCCCTAATAGGTTCCCTAATTGGTTCCCTAATAGGTTTCCTAATTGGTTCCCTAATTGGTTCCCTAATGGGTTCCCTAATTGGTTCACTAATAGGTTCCTTAATTGGTTCCCTAATTGGTTCCCTAATTGGTTCCCCAATAGGTGCCCTAATTGGTTCCCTAATTGGTTCCCTAATAGGTTCCCTAATTGGTTCCCTAATAGGTTCCCTAATTGGTTCCCTAATAGGCTCCCTAATAGGTTCCCTAATAGGTTCCCTAATTGGTTCCCTAGGTTCCCTAATGGGTTCCCTAATTGGTTCCCTAATTGGTTCCCTAATAGGTTCCTTAATAGGTTCCCTAATAGGTTCCCTAATAGGTTCCCTAATAGGTTCCCTAATAGGTTCCCTAATTGGTTCCCTAATTGGTTCCCTAATTGGTTCCCTAATAGGTCCCCTAATTGGTTCCCTAATAGGTTCCCTCATTGGTTCCCAAATTGGTTCCCTAATAGGTTCCCTAATTGGTTCCCTAATAGGTTCCCTAATTGGTTCCCTAATAGGTTTCCTAATTGGTTCCCTAATTGGTTCCCTAATGGGTTCCCTAATTGGTTCACTAATAGGTTCCTTAATTGGTTCCCTAATTGGTTCCCTATTTGGTTCCCCAATAGGTGCCCTAATAGGTTCCCTAATTGGTTCCCTAATTGGTTCTCTAATAGGTTCCGTAATTGGTTCCCTAATAGGTTCCCTAATTGGTTCCCTAATAGGTTCCCTAATTGGTTCCCTAATAGGCTCCCTAATAGGTTCCCTAATAGGTTCCCTAATAGGTTCCCTAATAGGTTCCCTAATAGGCTCCCTAATAGGTTCCCTAATAGGTTCCCTAATATGTTCCCTAATTGGTTCCCTAATAGGTTCCCTAATAGGTTCCCTAATAGGTTCCCTAATAGGTTCCCTAATTGGTTCCCTAATTGGTTCCCTAATAGGTTCCCTAATAGGTTCCCTAATAGGTTCCCTAATAGGTTCCCTAAAAGGTTCCCTAATAGGTTCCCTAATAGGTTCCCTAATAGGTCCCTAATGGGTTCCCTAATTGGTTCACTAATAGGTTCCTTAATTGGTTCCCTAATTGGTTCCCTAATTGGTTCCCTAATAGGTTCCCTAATTGGTTCCCTAATTGGTTCTCTAATAGGTTCCGTAATTGGTTCCCTAATTGGTTCCCTAATTGGTTCGCTAATAGGTTCCCTAATTGGTTCCCTAATAGGCTCCCTAATAGGTTCCCTAATAGGTTCCCTAATAGGTTCCCTAATAGGTTCCCTAATAGGTTCCCTAATAGGCTCCCTAATAGGTTCCCTAATAGGTTCCCTAATAGGTTCCCTAATTGGTTCCCTAATAGGTTCCCTAATCGGTTCCCTAATTGGTTCCCTAATAGGTTCCCTAATAGGTTCCCTAATTGGTTCCCTAATAGGTTCCCTAATTGGTTCCCTAATAGGTTCCCTAATTGGTTCCCTAATTGGTTCCCTAATAGGTTCCCTAATAGGTTCCCTAATTGGTTCCCTAATGGGTTCCCTAATAGGTCCCCTAATTGGTTCCCTAATTGGTTCCCTAATTGGTTCCCTAATTGGTTCCCTAATAGGTTCCCTAATTGGTTCCCTAATAGGTTCCCTGATAAGTTCCCTATTAGGTTCCCTAATAGGTTCCCTAATAGGTTCCGTACTAGGTTCCCTAATTGGTTCCCTAATAGGTTCCCTAATAGGTTCCCTAATTGGTTCCCTAATAGGTTCCCTAATAGGTTCCCTAATAGGTTCCCTAATAGGTTCCCTAATTGGTTCCCTAATTGGTTCCCTAATTGGTTCCCTAATAGGTTCCCTAATAGGTTCCCTAATTGGTTCCCTAATTGGTTCCCTAATAGGTTCCCTAATAGGTTCCCTAATTGGTTCCCTAATAGGTTCCCTAATTGGTTCCCTAATAGGTTCCCTAATTGGTTCCCCAATAGGTTCCGTAATTGGTTCCCTAATAGGTTCCCTAATTGGATCCCTAATAGGTTCCCTAATAGGTTCCCTAATTGGTTCCCTAATAGGTTCCCTAATAGGTTCCCTAATAGGTTCCCTAATAAGTTCCCTAATAGGTTCCCTAATTGGTTCCCTAATAGGTTCCCTAATAGGTTCCCTAATTGATTCCCTAATTGGTTCCCTAATCGGTTCCCTAATAGGCTCCCTAATTGGTTCCCTAATAGGTTCCCTAATTGGTTCCCTAATGGGTCCCCTAATAGGTCCCCTAATTGGTTCCCTAATTGGTTCCCCAATTGGTTCCCTAATAGGTTCCCTAATAGGTTCCCTAATTGGTTCCCTAATAGGTTCCCTAATAGGTTCCCTAATAGGTTCCCTAATAGGTTCCCTAATAGGTTCCCTAATTGGTTCCCTAATAGGTTCCCTAATAGGTTCCCTAATAGGTTCCCTAATGGGTCCCCTAATAGGTCCCCTAATTGGTTCCCTAATTGGTTCCCTAATTGGTTCCCTAATTGGTTCCCTAATAGGTTCCCTAATTGGTTCCCTAATAGGTTCCCTAATTGGTTCCCTAATAGGTTCCCTAATGGGTTCCCTAATTGGTTCCCTAATTGGTTCCCTAATAGGTTCCCTAATAGGTTCCCTAATTGGATCCCTAATAGGTTCCCTAATAGGTTCCCTAATTGGTTCCCTAATAGGTTCCCTAATTGGTTCCCTAATTGGTTCTCTAATAGGTTCCGTAATTGGTTCCCTAATTGGTTCCCTAATTGGTTCCCTAATAGGTTCCCTAATTGGTTCCCTAATAGGCTCCCTAATAGTTTCCCTATTAGGTTCCCTAATAGGTTCCCTAATTGGTTCCCTAATTGGTTCCCTAATAGGTGCCCTAATTGGTTCCCTAATAGGTTCCCTCATTGGTTCCCAAATTGGTTCCCTAATAGGTTCCCTAATTGGTTCCCTAATAGGTTCCCTAATTGGTTCCCTAATGGGTTTCCTAATTGGTTCCCGAATTGGTTCCCTAATGGGTTCCCTAATTGGTTCACTAATTGGTTCCCCAATAGGTGCCCTAATAGGTTCCTTAATTGGTTCCCTAATTGGTTCCCTAATTGGTTCCCCAATAGGTGCCCTAATAGGTTCCCTAATTGGTTCCCTAATTGGTTCTCTAATAGGTTCCGTAATTGGTTCCCTAATAGGTTCCCTAATTGGTTCCCTAATAGGTTCCCTAATTGGTTCCCTAATAGGCTCCCTAATAGGTTCCCTAATAGGTTCCCTAATAGGTTCCCTAATAGGTTCCCTAATAGGCTCCCTAATAGGTTCCCTAATAGGTTCCCTAATATGTTCCCTAATTGGTTCCCTAATAGGTTCCCTAATAGGTTCCCTAATAGGTTCCCTAATAGGTTCCCTAATTGGTTCCCTAATTGGTTCCCTAATAGGTTCCCTAATAGGTTCCCTAATAGGTTCCCTAATAGGTTCCCTAATAGGTTCCCTAATAGGTTCCCTAATAGGTTCCCTAATAGGTCCCTAATGGGTTCCCTAATTGGTTCACTAATAGGTTCCTTAATTGGTTCCCTAATTGGTTCCCTAATTGGTTCCCTAATAGGTTCTCTAATAGGTTCCCTAATTGGTTCCCTAATTGGTTCTCTAATAGGTTCCGTAATTGGTTCCCTAATTGGTTCCCTAATTGGTTCCCTAATAGGTTCCCTAATTGGTTCCCTAATAGGCTCCCTAATAGTTTCCCTAATAGGTTCCCTAATAGGTTCCCTAATAGGTTCCCTAATAGGTTCCCTAATAGGCTCCCTAATAGGTTCCCTAATAGGTTCCCTAATAGGTTCCCTAATTGGTTCCCTAATAGGTTCCCTAATCGGTTTCCTAATAGGTTCCCTAATAGGTTCCCTAATAGGTTCCCTAATTGGTTCCCTAATAGGTTCCCTAATTGGTTCCCTAATAGGTTCCCTAATTGGTTCCCTAATTGGTTCCCTAATAGGTTCCCTAATTGGTTCCCTAATCGGTTCCCTAATAGGCTCCCTAATTGGTTCCCTAATAGGTTCCCTAATTGGTTCCCTAATGGGTCCCCTAATAGGTCCCCTAATTGGTTCCCTAATTGGTTCCCCAATTGGTTCCCTAATAGGTTCCCTAATAGGTTCCCTAATTGGTTCCCTAATAGGTTCCCTAATAGGTTCCCTAATAGGTTCCCTAATAGGTTCCCTAATAGGTTCCCTAATTGGTTCCCTAATAGGTTCCCTAATAGGTTCCCTAATAGGTTCCCTAATGGGTCCCCTAATAGGTCCCCTAATTGGTTCCCTAATTGGTTCCCTAATTGGTTCCCTAATTGGTTCCCTAATAGGTTCCCTAATTGGTTCCCTAATAGGTTCCCTAATTGGTTCCCTAATAGGTTCCCTAATGGGTTCCCTAATTGGTTCCCTAATTGGTTCCCTAATAGGTTCCCTAATAGGTTCCCTAATTGGATCCCTAATAGGTTCCCTAATAGGTTCCCTAATTGGTTCCCTAATAGGTTCCCTAATTGGTTCCCTAATTGGTTCTCTAATAGGTTCCGTAATTGGTTCCCTAATTGGTTCCCTAATTGGTTCCCTAATAGGTTCCCTAATTGGTTCCCTAATAGGCTCCCTAATAGTTTCCCTATTAGGTTCCCTAATAGGTTCCCTAATTGGTTCCCTAATTGGTTCCCTAATAGGTGCCCTAATTGGTTCCCTAATAGGTTCCCTCATTGGTTCCCAAATTGGTTCCCTAATAGGTTCCCTAATTGGTTCCCTAATAGGTTCCCTAATTGGTTCCCTAATGGGTTTCCTAATTGGTTCCCGAATTGGTTCCCTAATGGGTTCCCTAATTGGTTCACTAATTGGTTCCCCAATAGGTGCCCTAATAGGTTCCTTAATTGGTTCCCTAATTGGTTCCCTAATTGGTTCCCCAATAGGTGCCCTAATAGGTTCCCTAATTGGTTCCCTAATTGGTTCTCTAATAGGTTCCGTAATTGGTTCCCTAATAGGTTCCCTAATTGGTTCCCTAATAGGTTCCCTAATTGGTTCCCTAATAGGCTCCCTAATAGGTTCCCTAATAGGTTCCCTAATAGGTTCCCTAATAGGTTCCCTAATAGGCTCCCTAATAGGTTCCCTAATAGGTTCCCTAATATGTTCCCTAATTGGTTCCCTAATAGGTTCCCTAATAGGTTCCCTAATAGGTTCCCTAATAGGTTCCCTAATTGGTTCCCTAATTGGTTCCCTAATAGGTTCCCTAATAGGTTCCCTAATAGGTTCCCTAATAGGTTCCCTAATAGGTTCCCTAATAGGTTCCCTAATAGGTTCCCTAATAGGTCCCTAATGGGTTCCCTAATTGGTTCACTAATAGGTTCCTTAATTGGTTCCCTAATTGGTTCCCTAATTGGTTCCCTAATAGGTTCTCTAATAGGTTCCCTAATTGGTTCCCTAATTGGTTCTCTAATAGGTTCCGTAATTGGTTCCCTAATTGGTTCCCTAATTGGTTCCCTAATAGGTTCCCTAATTGGTTCCCTAATAGGCTCCCTAATAGTTTCCCTAATAGGTTCCCTAATAGGTTCCCTAATAGGTTCCCTAATAGGTTCCCTAATAGGCTCCCTAATAGGTTCCCTAATAGGTTCCCTAATAGGTTCCCTAATTGGTTCCCTAATAGGTTCCCTAATCGGTTTCCTAATAGGTTCCCTAATAGGTTCCCTAATAGGTTCCCTAATTGGTTCCCTAATAGGTTCCCTAATTGGTTCCCTAATAGGTTCCCTAATTGGTTCCCTAATTGGTTCCCTAATAGGTTCCCTAATAGGTTCCCTAATTGGTTCCCTAATGGGTTCCCTAATAGGTCCCCTAATTGGTTCCCTAATTGGTTCCCTAATTGGTTCCCTAATTGGTTCCCTAATAGGTTCCCTAATTGGTTCCCTAATAGGTTCCCTGATAAGTTCCCTATTAGGTTCCCTAATAGGTTCCCTAATAGGTTCCCTAATAGGTTCCCTAATAGGTTCCCTAATTGGTTCCCTAATTGGTTCCCTAATAGGTTCCCTAATAGGTTCCCTAATTGGTTCCCTAATAGGTTCCCTAATAGGTTCCCTAATAGGTTCCCTAATAGGTTCCCTAATTGGTTCCCTAATAGGTTCCCTAATTGGTTCCCTAATAGGTTCCCTAATAGGTTCCCTAATTGGTTCCCTAATTGGTTCCCTAATAGGTTCCCTAATAGGTTCCCTAATTGGTTCCCTAATAGGTTCCCTAATAGGTTCCCTAATAGGTTCCCTAATTGGTTCCCTAATAGGTTCCGTAATTGGTTCCCTAATAGGTTCCCTAATTGGATCCCTAATAGGTTCCCTAATAGGTTCCCTAATTGGTTCCCTAATAGGTTCCCTAATAGGTTCCCTAATAGGTTCCCTAATAGGTTCCCTAATTGGTTCCCTAATAGGTTCCCTAATAGGTTCCCTAATTGATTCCCTAATTGGTTTTCTAATCGGTTCCCTAATAGGTTCCCTAATAGGTTCCCTAATGGGTCCCCTAATAGGTCCCCTAATTGGTTCCCCAATTGGTTCCCCAATTGGTTCCCTAATAGGTTCCCTAATTGGTTCCCTAATAGGTTCCCTAATTGGTTCCCTAATAGGTTCCCTAATGGGTTCCCTAATTGGTTCCCTAATGGGTTCCCTAATTGTTTCCCTAATAGGTTCCCTAATTGATTCCCTAATAGGTTCCCTAATTGGTTCCCTAATTGGTTCCCTAATAGGTTCCCTAATAGGTTCCCTAATAGGTTCCCTAATAGGTTCCCTAATAGGTTGCCTAATAGGTTCCCTAATTGGTTCCCTAATGGGTTCCCTAATAGGTCCCCTAATTGGTTCCCTAATTGGTTCCCTAATTGGTTCCCTAATTGGTTCCCTAATAGGTTCCCTAATTGGTTCCCTAATAGGTTCCCTAATAAGTTCCCTATTAGGTTCCCTAATAGGTTCCCTAATAGGTTCCGTACTAGGTTCCCTAATAGGTTCCCTAATTGGTTCCCTAATTGGTTCCCTAATAGGGTCCCTAATAGGTTCCCTAATTGGTTCCCTAATAGGTTCCCTAATAGGTTCCCTAATAGGTTCCCTAATAGGTTCCCTAATAGGTTCCCTAATAGGTTCCCTAATTGGTTCCCTAATAGGTTCCCTAATAGGTTCCCTAATTGGTTCCCTAATTGGTTCCCTAATAGGTTCCCTAATAGGTTCCCTAATTGGTTCCCTAATAGGTTCCCTAATTGGTTCCCTAATAGGTTCCCTAATTGGTTCCCTAATTGGTTCCCTAATAGGTTCCCTAATAGGTTCCCTAATTGGATCCCTAATAGGTTCCCTAATAGGTTCCCTAATTGGTTCCCTAATTGGTTCCCTAATAGGTTCCCTAATAGGTTCCCTAATGGGTTCCCTAATAGGTTCCCTAATTGATTCCCTAATTGGTTCCCTAATCGGTTCCCTAATAGGTTCCCTAATTGGTTCCCTAATAGGTTCCCTAATAGGTTCCCTAATAGGTTCCCTAATAGGTTCCCTAACAGGTTCCCTAATTGGTTCCCTAATAGGTTCCCTAATAGGTTCCCTAATAGGTTCCCTAATGGGTCCCCTAATAGGTCCCCTAATTGGTTCCCCAATTGGTTCCCTAATTGGTTCCCTAATAGGTTCCCTAAATGGTTCCCTAATAGGTTCCCTAATAGGTTCCCTATTTGGTTCCCTAATTGGTTCCCTAATGGGTTCCCTAATTGGTTCCCTAATTGGTTCCCTAATAGGTTCCCTAATAGGTTCCCTAATTGGATCCCTAATAGGTTCCCTAATAGGTTTCCTAATTGGTTCCCTAATAGGTTCCCTAATAGGTTCCCTAATAGGTTCCATAATAGGTTCCCTAATAGGTTCCCTAATTGGTTCCCTAATAGGTTCCCTAATAGGTTCCCTAATAGGTTCCCTAATAGGTTCCCTAATAGGTTCCCTAATAGGTTCCCTAATAGGTTCCCTAATTGGTTCCCTAATTGGTTCCCTAATTGGTTCCCTAATAGGTCCCCTAATTGGTTCCCTAATAGGTTCCCTCATTGGTTCCCAAATTGGTTCCCTAATAGGTTCCCTAATTGGTTCCCTAATAGGTTCCCTAATTGGTTCCCTAATAGGTTTCCTAATTGGTTCCCTAATTGGTTCCCTAATGGGTTCCCTAATTGGTTCACTAATAGGTTCCTTAATTGGTTCCCTAATTGGTTCCCTAATTGGTTCCCCAATAGGTGCCCTAATAGGTTCCCTAATTGGTTCCCTAATTGGTTCTCTAATAGGTTCCGTAATTGGTTCCCTAATAGGTTCCCTAATATGTTCCCTAATTGGTTCCCTAATAGGCTCCCTAATAGGTTCCCTAATAGGTTCCCTAATATGTTCCCTAATTGGTTCCCTAATAGGTTCCCTAATAGTTTCCCTAATAGGTTCCCTAATAGGTTCCCTAATTGGTTCCCTAATTGGTTCCCTAATAGGTTCCCTAATAGGTTCCCTAATAGGTTCCCTAATAGGTCCCTAATGGGTTCCCTAATTGGTTCACTAATATGTTCCCTAATTGGTTCCCTAATAGGTTCCCTAATAGTTTCCCTAATAGGTTCCCTAATAGGTTCCCTAATTGGTTCCCTAATTGGTTCCCTAATAGGTTCCCTAATAGGTTCCCTAATAGGTTCCCTAATAGGTCCCTAATAGGTTCCTTAATTGGTTCCCTAATTGGTTCCCTAATTGGTTCCCTAATAGGTTCCCTAATAGGTTCCCTAATTGGTTCCCTAATTGGTTCTCTAATAGGTTCCGTAATTGGTTCCCTAATTGGTTCCCTAATTGGTTCCCTAATAGGTTCCCTAATTGGTTCCCTAATAGGCTCCCTAATAGGTTCCCTAATAGGTTCCCTAATAGGTTCCCTAATAGGTTCCCTAATAGGTTCCCTAATAGGCTCCCTAATAGGTTCCCTAATAGGTTCCCTAATAGGTTCCCTAATTGGTTCCCTAATAGGTTCCCTAATCGGTTCCCTAATAGGTTCCCTAATTGGTTCCCTAATAGGTTCCCTAATAGGTTCCCTAATAGGTTCCCTAATAGGTTCCCTAATAGGTTCCCTAATAGGTTCCCTAATAGGTTCCCTAATAGGTTCCCTAATAGGTTCCCCAATAGGTTCCCTAATTGGTTCCCTAATAGGTTCCCTGATTGGTTCACTGATTGGTTCCCTAATCGGTTCCCTAATCGGTTCCCTAATCGGTTCCCTAATAGGTTCCCTAATAGGTTCCCTAATTGGTTCCCTAATAGGTTCCCTAATAGGTTCCCTAATTGGTTCCCTAATTGGTTCCCTAATAGGTTCCCTAATAGGTTCCCTAATATGTTCCCTAATTGGTTCCCTAATTGGTTCCCTAATAGGTTCCCTAAAAGGTTCCCTAATTGGTTCCCTAATCGGTTCCCTAATAGGTTCCCTAATTGGTTCCCTAATAGGTTCCCTAATTGGTTCCGTAATAGGTTCCCTAATAGGTATTCTAATTGGTTCCCCAATTGGTTCCCTAATAGGTTCCCTAATAGGTTCCCTAATTGGTTCCCTAATAGGTTCCCTAATCGGTTCCCTAATAGGTTCCCTAATAGGTTCCCTAATTGGTTCCCTAATTGGTTCCGTAATAGGTTCCCTAATAGGTTCCCTAATTGGTTCCCTAATAGGTTCCCTAATTGGTTCCGTGATAGGTTCCCTAATAGGTTCCCTAATAGATTCCCTAATTGGTTCCCTAATTGGTTCCCTAATAGGTTCCCTAATTGGTTCCCTGATTGGTTCCCTGATCGGTTCCCTAATCGGTTCCCTAATTGGTTCCCTAATAGGTTCCCTAATAGGTTCCCCAATCGGTTCCCTAATATGTTCCCTAATAGGTTCCCTAATTGGTTCCCTAATTGGTTCCCCAATAGGTTCCCTAATAGGTTCCCTAATAGATTCCCTAATTGGTTCCCTAATTGGTTCCCTAATAGGTTCCCTAATTCGTTCCCTAATCGGTTCCCTAATCGGTTCCCTAATAGGTTCCCTAATCGGTTCCATAATTGGTTCCCTAATAGGTTCCCTAATAGGTTCCCTAATTGGTTCCCTAATTGGTTCCCTAATAGGTTCCCTAATAGGTTCCCTAATAGGTTCCCTAATTGGTTCCCTAATTGGTTCCCTAATAGGTTCCCTAAAAGGTTCCCTAATTGGTTCCCTAATCGGTTCCCTAATAGGTTCCCTAATTGGTTCCCTAATAGGTTCCCTAATTGGTTCCGTAATAGGTTCCCTAATAGGTTTTCTAATAGGTTCCCTAATTGGTTCCCTAATTGGTTCCCTAATAGGTTCCCTAATAGGTTCCCTAATAGGTTCCCTAATTGGTTCCCTAATAGGTTCCCTAATTGGTTCCCTAATTGGTTCCCTAATAGGTTCCCTAATTGGTTCCCTAATTGGTTCCCTAATAGGTTCCCTAATAGGTTCCCTAATAGGTTCCCTAATTGGTTCCCTAATAGGTTCCCTAATAGGTTCCCTAATAGGTTCCCTAATAGGCTCCCTAATAGGTTCCCTAATAGGTTCCCTGATATGTTCCCTAATTGGTTCCCTAATAGGTTCCCTAATCGGTTCCCTAATCGGTTCCCTATTAGGTTCCCTAATTGGTTCCCTAATTGGTTCCCTAATAGGTTCCCTAATAGGTTCCCTAATAGGTTCCCTAATAGGTCCCTAATGGGTTCCCTAATTGGTTCACTAAAAGGTTCCTTAATTGGTTCCCTAATTGGTTCCCTAATTGGTTCCCTAATAGGTTCCCTAATAGGTTCCCTAATTGGTTCCCTAATTGGTTCTCTAATAGGTTCCGTAATTGGTTCCCTAATTGGTTCCCTAATTGGTTCCCTAATAGGTTCCCTAATTGGTTCCCTAATAGGCTCCCTAATAGGTTCCCTAATAGGTTCCCTAATAGGTTCCCTAATAGGTTCCCTAATAGGTTCCCTAATAGGCTCCCTAATAGGTTCCCTAATAGGTTCCCTAATAGGTTCCCTAATTGGTTCCCTAATAGGTTCCCTAATCGGTTCCCTAATAGGTTCCCTAATAGGTTCCCTAATTGGTTCCCTAATAGGTTCCCTAATAGGTTCCCTAATAGGTTCCCTAATAGGTTCCCTAATAGGTTCCCGAATAGGTTCCCCAATAGGTTCCCTAATTGGTTCCCTAATAGGTTCCCTGATTGGTTCACTGATTGGTTCCCTAATCGGTTCCCTAATCGGTTCCCTAATCGGTTCCCTAATAGGTTCCCTAATAGGTTCCCTAATTGGTTCCCTAATAGGTTCCCTAATAGGTTCCCTAATAGGTTCCCTAATTGGTTCCCTAATAGGTTCCCTAATAGGTTCCCTAATAGGTTCCCTAAAAGGTTCCCCAATTGGTTCCCTAATCGGTTCCCTAATCGGTTCCCTAATAGGTTCCCTAATTGGTTCCCTAATAGGTTCCCTAATTGGTTCCGTAATAGGTTCCCTAATAGGTTTTCTAATAGGTTCCCTAATTGGTTCCCTAATTGGTTCCCTAATAGGTTCCCTAATTGGTTCCCTAATAGGTTCCCTAATTGGTTCCCTAATAGGTTCCCTAATCGGTTCCCTAATAGGTTCCCTAATTGGTTCCCTAATAGGTTCCCTAATAGGTTCCCTAATAGGTTCCCTAATAGGTTCCCTAATAGGTTCCCTAATAGGTTCCCTAATAGGTTCCCTAATAGGTTCCCTAATAGGTTCCCCAATAGGTTCCCTAATTGGTTCCCTAATAGGTTCCCTGATTGGTTCACTGATTGGTTCCCTAATCGGTTCCCTAATCGGTTCCCTAATCGGTTCCCTAATAGGTTCCCTAATAGGTTCCCTAATTGGTTCCCTAATAGGTTCCCTAATAGGTTCCCTAATTGGTTCCCTAATTGGTTCCCTAATAGGTTCCCTAATAGGTTCCCTAATATGTTCCCTAATTGGTTCCCTAATTGGTTCCCTAATAGGTTCCCTAAAAGGTTCCCTAATTGGTTCCCTAATCGGTTCCCTAATAGGTTCCCTAATTGGTTCCCTAATAGGTTCCCTAATTGGTTCCGTAATAGGTTCCCTAATAGGTATTCTAATTGGTTCCCCAATTGGTTCCCTAATAGGTTCCCTAATAGGTTCCCTAATTGGTTCCCTAATAGGTTCCCTAATCGGTTCCCTAATAGGTTCCCTAATAGGTTCCCTAATTGGTTCCCTAATTGGTTCCCTAATTGGTTCCCTAATAGGTTCCGTAATAGGTTCCCTAATAGGTTCCCTAATTGGTTCCCTAATAGGTTCCCTAATTGGTTCCGTGATAGGTTCCCTAATAGGTTCCCTAATAGATTCCCTAATTGGTTCCCTAATTGGTTCCCTAATAGGTTCCCTAATTGGTTCCCTGATTGGTTCCCTGATCGGTTCCCTAATCGGTTCCCTAATTGGTTCCCTAATAGGTTCCCTAATAGGTTCCCCAATCGGTTCCCTAATAGGTTCCCTAATAGGTTCCCTAATTGGTTCCCTAATTGGTTCCCCAATAGGTTCCCTAATAGGTTCCCTAATAGATTCCCTAATTGGTTCCCTAATTGGTTCCCTAATAGGTTCCCTAATTCGTTCCCTAATCGGTTCCCTAATCGGTTCCCTAATAGGTTCCCTAATCGGTTCCCTAATTGGTTCCCTAATAGGTTCCCTAATAGGTTCCCTAATTGGTTCCCTAATTGGTTCCCTAATAGGTTCCCTAATAGGTTCCCTAATAGGTTCCCTAATCGGTTCCCTAATTGGTTCCCTAATAGGTTCCCTAAAAGGTTCCCTAATTGGTTCCCTAATCGGTTCCCTAATAGGTTCCCTAATTGGTTCCCTAATAGGTTCCCTAATTGGTTCCGTAATAGGTTCCCTAATAGGTTTTCTAATAGGTTCCCTAATTGGTTCCCTAATTGGTTCCCTAATAGGTTCCCTAATAGGTTCCCTAATAGGTTCCCTAATTGGTTCCCTAATAGGTTCCCTAATTGGTTCCCTAATTGGTTCCCTAATAGGTTCCCTAATTGGTTCCCTAATTGGTTCCCTAATAGGTTCCCTAATAGGTTCCCTAATAGGTTCCCTAATAGGTTCCCTAATTGGTTCCCTAATAGGTTCCCTAATAGGTTCCCTAATAGGTTCCCTAATAGGCTCCCTAATAGGTTCCCTAATAGGTTCCCTGATATGTTCCCTAATTGGTTCCCTAATAGGTTCCCTAATCGGTTCCCTAATCGGTTCCCTATTAGGTTCCCTAATTGGTTCCCTAATTGGTTCCCTAATAGGTTCCCTAATAGGTTCCCTAATAGGTTCCCTAATAGGTCCCTAATGGGGTCCCTAATTGGTTCACTAAAAGGTTCCTTAATTGGTTCCCTAATTGGTTCCCTAATTGGTTCCCTAATAGGTTCCCTAATAGGTTCCCTAATTGGTTCCCTAATTGGTTCTCTAATAGGTTCCGTAATTGGTTCCCTAATTGGTTCCCTAATTGGTTCCCTAATAGGTTCCCTAATTGGTTCCCTAATAGGCTTCCTAATAGGTTCCCTAATAGGTTCCCTAATAGGTTCCCTAATAGGTTCCCTAATAGGTTCCCTAATAGGCTCCCTAATAGGTTCCCTAATAGGTTCCCTAATAGGTTCCCTAATTGGTTCCCTAATAGGTTCCCTAATCGGTTCCCTAATAGGTTCCCTAATAGGTTCCCTAATTGGTTCCCTAATAGGTTCCCTAATAGGTTCCCTAATAGGTTCCCTAATAGGTTCCCTAATAGGTTCCCGAATAGGTTCCCCAATAGGTTCCCTAATTGGTTCCCTAATAGGTTCCCTGATTGGTTCACTGATTGGTTCCCTAATCGGTTCCCTAATCGGTTCCCTAATCGGTTCCCTAATAGGTTCCCTAATAGGTTCCCTAATTGGTTCCCTAATAGGTTCCCTAATAGGTTCCCTAATAGGTTCCCTAATTGGTTCCCTAATAGGTTCCCTAATAGGTTCCCTAATAGGTTCCCTAAAAGGTTCCCCAATTGGTTCCCTAATCGGTTCCCTAATCGGTTCCCTAATAGGTTCCCTAATTGGTTCCCTAATAGGTTCCCTAATTGGTTCCGTAATAGGTTCCCTAATAGGTTTTCTAATAGGTTCCCTAATTGGTTCCCTAATTGGTTCCCTAATAGGTTCCCTAATAGGTTCCCTAATAGGTTCCCTAATAGGTTCCCTAAGAGGTTCCCTAATAGGTTCCCTAATAGGTTCCCCAATTGGTTCCCTAATTGGTTCCCTAATAGGTTCCCTAATTGGTTCCCTAATAGGTTCCCTAATCGGTTCCCTAATAGGTTCCCTAATAGGTTCCCTGATTGGTTCCCTAATTGGTTCCCTAATTGGTTCCCTAATAGGTTCCGTAATAGGTTCCCTAATTGGTTCCCTGATTGGTTCCCTGATTGGTTCCCTAATCGGTTCCCTAATCGGTTCCCTAATCGGTTCCCTAATAGGTTCCCTAATAGGTTCCCCAATCGGTTCCCTAATAGGTTCCCTAATAGGTTCCCTAATTGGTTCCCTAATAGGTTCCCTAATAGGTTCCCTAATTGGTTCCCTAAAAGGTTCCCTAATTGGTTCCCTAATTGGTTCCCTAATAGGTTCCCTAATTGGTTCCCTAATCGGTTCCCTAATAGGTTCCCTAATTGGTTCCCTAATAGGTTCCCTAATTGGTTCCCTAATAGGTTCCCTAATTGGTTCCCTAATAGGCTCCCTAATAGGTTCCCTAACAGGTTCCCTAATAGGTTCCCTAATAGGTTCCCTAATAGGCTCCCTAATAGGTTCCCTAATAGGTTCCCTAATATGTTCCCTAATAGGTCCCTAATGGGTTCCCTAATTGGTTCACTAAAAGGTTCCTTAATTGGTTCCCGAATTGGTTCCCTAATTGGTTCCCTAATAGGTTCCCTAATAGGTTCCCTAATTGGTTCCCTAATTGGTTCTCTAATAGGTTCCGTAATTGGTTCCCTAATTGGTTCCCTAATTGGTTCCCTAATAGGTTCCCTAATTGGTTCCCTAATAGGCTCCCTAATAGGTTCCCTAATAGGTTCCCTAATAGGTTCCCTAATAGGTTCCCTAATAGGTTCCCTAATAGGCTCCCTAATAGGTTCCCTAATAGGTTCCCTAATAGGTTCCCTAATTGGTTCCCTAATAGGTTCCCTAATCGGTTCCCTAATAGGTTCCCTAATAGGTTCCCTAATTGGTTCCCTAATAGGTTCCCTAATAGGTTCCCTAATAGGTTCCCTAATAGGTTCCCTAATAGGTTCCCTAATAGGTTCCCTAATAGGTTCCCTAATAGGTTCCCCAATAGGTTCCCTAATAGGTTCCCTAATAGGTTCCCTGATTGGTTCACTGATTGGTTCCCTAATCGGTTCCCTAATAGGTTCCCTAATTGGTTCCCTAATAGGTTCCCTAATAGGTTCCCTAATAGGTTCCCTAATTGGTTCCCTAATTGGTTCCCTAATAGGTTCCCTGATTGGTTCACTGATTGGTTCCCTAATCGGTTCCCTAATAGGTTCCCGAATTGGTTCCCTAATTGGTTCCCTAATAGGTTCCCTAATAGGTTCCCTAATTGGTTCCCTAATTGGTTCTCTAATAGGTTCCGTAATTGGTTCCCTAATTGGTTCCCTAATTGGTTCCCTAATAGGTTCCCTAATTGGTTCCCTAATAGGCTCCCTAATAGGTTCCCTAATAGGTTCCCTAATAGGTTCCCTAATCGGTTCCCTAATAGGTTCCCTAATAGGTTCCCTAATTGGTTCCCTAATAGGTTCCCTAATAGGTTCCCTAATAGGTTCCCTAATTGGTTCCCTAATAGGTTCCCTAATAGGTTCCCTAATAGGTTCCCTAATTGGTTCCCTAATTGGTTCCCTAATCGGTTCCCTAAAAGGTTCCCTAATTGGTTCCCTAATTGGTTCCCTAATAGGTTCCCTAATTGGTTCCCTAATAGGTTCCCTAATTGGTTCCGTAATAGGTTCCCTAATAGGTTTTCTAATTGGTTCCCTAATAGGTTCCCTAATCGGTTCCCTAATTGGTTCCCTAATAGGTTCCCTAATCGGTTCCCTAATAGGTTCCCTAATAGGTTCCCTAATTGGTTCCCTAATTGGTTCCCTAATTGGTTCCCTAATAGGTTCCGTAATAGGTTCCCTAATTGGTTCCCTGATTGGTTCCCTGATCGGTTCCCTAATCGGTTCCCTAATTGGTTCCCTAATAGGTTCCCTAATAGGTTCCCCAATCGGTTCCCTAATAGGTTCCCTAATAGGTTCCCTAATTGGTTCCCTAATTGGTTCCCCAATAGGTTCCCTAATAGGTTCCCTAATAGATTCCCTAATTGGTTCCCTAATTGGTTCCCTAATAGGTTCCCTAATTCGTTCCCTAATCGGTTCCCTAATCGGTTCCCTAATCGGTTCCCTAATCGGTTCCCTAATCGGTTCCCTAATTGGTTCCCTAATAGGTTCCCTAATAGGTTCCCTAATTGGTTCCCTAATTGGTTCCCTAATAGGTTCCCTAATAGGTTCCCTAATAGGTTCCCTAATTGGTTCCCTAATTGGTTCCCTAATAGGTTCCCTAAAAGGTTCCCTAATTGGTTCCCTAATCGGTTCCCTAATCGGTTCCCTAATAGGTTCCCTAATTGGTTCCCTAATAGGTTCCCTAATTGGTTCCGTAATAGGTTCCCTAATAGGTTTTCTAATAGGTTCCTTAATTGGTTCCCTAATTGGTTCCCTAATAGGTTCCCTAATAGGTTCCCTAATAGGTTCCCTAATAGGTTCCCTAAAAGGTTCCCTAATAGGTTCCCTAATAGGTTCCCCAATTGGTTCCCTAATAGGTTCCCTAATAGGTTCCCTAATTGGTTCCCTAATAGGTTCCCTAATCGGTTCCCTAATAGGTTCCCTAATAGGTTCCCTGATTGGTTCCCTAATTGGTTCCCTAATTGGTTCCCTAATAGGTTCCGTAATAGGTTCCCTAATTGGTTCCCTGATTGGTTCCCTGATTGGTTCCCTAATCGGTTCCCTAATCGGTTCCCTAATAGGTTCCCTAATAGGTTCCCCAATCGGTTCCCTAATAGGTTCCCTAATAGGTTCCCTAATTGGTTCCCTAATTGGTTCCCTAATAGGTTCCCTAATTGGTTCCCTAATAGGTTCCCTAATTGGTTCCCTAATTGGTTCCCTAGTAGGTTCCCTAATTGGTTCCCTAATCGGTTCCCTAATAGGTTCCCTAATTGGTTCCCTAATAGGTTCCCTAATTGGTTCCCTAATAGGTTTTCTAATTGGTTCCCTAATTGGTTCCCTAATAGGTTCCCTAATAGGTTCCCTAATAGGTTCCCTAATAGGTTCCCTGATAGGTTCCCTAATTGGTTCCCTAATAGGTTCCCTAATTGGTTCCCTAATAGGTTCCCTAATAGGTTCCCTAATAGGTTCCCTAAAAGGTTCCCTAATAGCTTCCCTAATAGGTTCCCTAATTGGTTCCCTAATAGGTTCCCTAATAGGTTCCCTAATAGGTTCCCTAATAGGTTCCCTAATTGGTTCCTTAATTGGTTCCCTAATAGGTTCCCTAATTGGTTCCCTAATAGGTTCCCTAATAGGTTCCCTAATTGGTTCCCTAATTGGTTCCCTAATTGGTTCCCTAATAGGTTCCCTAATTGGTTCCCTGATTGGTTCCCTAATTGTTTCCCTAATAGGTTCCCTAATTGGTTCCCTAATAGGTTCGCTAATAGGTTCCCTAATTGGTTCCCTAATAGGTTCCCTATTAGGTTCCCTAATAGGTTCCCTAATCGGTTCCCTAATTGGTTCCCTAATAGGTTCCCTAATAGGTTCCCTAATAGGTTCCCTAATAGGTTCCCTAATTGGTTCCTTAATTGGTTCCCTAATTGGTTCCCTAATTGGTTCCCTAATAGGTTCCCTAATTGGTTCCCTGATTGGTTCCCTAATTGTTTCCCTAATAGGTTCCCTAATTGGTTCCCTAATAGGTTCCCTAATTGGTTCCCTAATTGGTTCCCTAATAGGTTCCCTAATTGGTTCCCTAATCGGTTCCCTGATCGGTTCCCTAATCGGTTCCCTGATAGGTTCCCTAATAGGTTCCCGAATTGGTTCCCTAATAGGTTCCCTAATAGGTTCCCTAATAGGTTCCCTAATTGGTTCCCTAATAGGTTCCCTAATAGGTACCCTAATGGGTTCCCTAATTGGTTCCCTAATAGGTTCCCTAATAGGTTCCCTAATAGGTTCCCTAATTGGTTCCCTAATTGGTTCCCTAATAGGTTCCCTAATTGGTTCTCTAATTGGTTCCCTAATAGGTTCCCTAATAGGTTCCCTAATAGGTACCCTAATGGGTTCCCTAATAGGTTCCCTAATAGGTTCCCTAATTGGTTCCCTAATTGGTTCCCTAATAGGTTCCCTAAAAGGTTCCCTAATTGGTTCCCTAATTGGTTCCCTAATTGGTTCCCTAATAGGTTCCGTAATTGGTTCCCTAATAGGTTCCCTAATAGGTTCCCTAATAGGTTCCCTAATAGGTTCCCTAATAGGTTCCCTAATTGGTTCCCTAATTGGTTCCCTGATCGGTTCCCTAATCGGTTCCGTAATAGGTTCCCTAATTGGTTCCCTGATTGGTTCCCTGATTTGTTCCCTAATTGGTTCCCTAATTGGTTCCCTGATCGGTTCCCTAATCGGTTCCGTAATAGGTTCCCTAATTGGTTCCCTAATAGGTTCCCTAATTGGTTCCGTAATAGGTTCCCTAATAGGTTTTCTAATTGGTTCCCCAATTGGTTCCCTAATAGGTTCCCTAATAGGTTCCCTAATTGGTTCCCTAATAGGTTCCCTAATAGGTTCCCTAACAGGTTCCCTAAATGGTTCCCTAATTGGTTCCCTAATTGGTTCCCTAATAGGTTCCGTAATAGGTTCCCTAATTGGTTCCCTGATTGGTTCCCTGATTTGTTCCCTAATTGGTTCCCTAATTGGTTCCCTAATGGGTTCCCTAATGGGTTCCATAATCGGTTCCCTAATCGGTTCCCTAATCGGTTCCCTAATAGGTTCCCTAATAGGTTCCCTAATTGGTTCCCTAATAGGTTCCCTAATTGGTTCCCTAATTGGTTCCCTAATTGGTTCCCTAATAGGTTCCCTAATAGGTTCCCTAATAGGTTCCCTAATTGGTTCCCTAATTGGTTCCCTAATAGGTTCCCTAAAAGGTTCCCTAATTGGTTCCCTAAACGGTTCCCTAATTGGTTCCCTAATAGGTTCCGTAATAGGTTCCCTAATTGGTTCCCTGATTGGTTCCCTGATTGGTTCCATAATCGGTTCCCTAATCGGTTCCCTAATCGGTTTCCTAATAGGTTCCCTAATAGGTTACCTAATTGGTTCCCTAATAGGTTCCCTAATTGGTTCCCTAATAGGTTCCCTAATAGGTTCCCTAATGGGTTCCCTAATAGGTTCCCTAATAGGTTCCCTAATTGGTTCCCTAATTGGTTCCCTAATAGGTTCCCTAAAAGGTTCCCTAATTGGTTCCCTAATTGGTTCCCTAATTGGTTCCCTAATAGGTTCCGTAATTGGTTCCCTAATAGGTTCCCTAATAGGTTCCCTAATAGGTTCCCTAATAGGTTCCCTAATAGGTTCCCTAATTGGTTCCCTAATTGGTTCCCTAATAGGTTCCCTAAAAGGTTCCCTAATTGGTTCCCTGATCGGTTCCCTAATCGGTTCCGTAATAGGTTCCCTAATTGGTTCCCTAATAGGTTCCCTAACAGGTTCCCTAAATGGTTCCCTAATTGGTTCCCTAATTGGTTCCCTAATAGGTTCCGTAATAGGTTCCCTAATTGGTTCCCTGATTGGTTCCCTGATTGGTTCCATAATCGGTTCCCTAATCGGTTCCCTAATCGGTTCCCTAATAGGTTCCCTAATAGGTTCCCTAATTGGTTCCCTAATAGGTTCCCTAATTGGTTCCCTAATTGGTTCCCTAATTGGTTCCCTAATAGGTTCCCTAATAGGTTCCCTAATAGGTTCCCTAATTGGTTCCCTAATTGGTTCCCTAATAGGTTCCCTAAAAGGTTCCCTAATTGGTTCCCTAAACGGTTCCCTAATTGGTTCCCTAATAGGTTCTCTGATAGGTTCCCTAATAGGTTCCCTAATTGGTTCCGTAATAGGTTCCCTAATAGGTTTTCTAATTGGTTCCCAAATTGGTTCCCTAATAGGTTCCCTAATTGGTTCCCTAATAGGTTCCCTAATCGGTTCCCTAATCGGTTCCCTAATAGGTTCCCTAATAGGTTCCCTAATTGGTTCCCTAATTGGTTCCCTAATTGGTTCCCTAATAGGTTCCGTAATAGGTTCCCTAATTGGTTCCCTGATTGGTTCCCTGATTGGTTCCCTAATCGGTTCCCTAATCGGTTCCCTAATCGGTTCCCTAATAGGTTCCCTAATAGGTTCCCCAATCGGTTCCCTAATTGGTTCCCTAATTGGTTCCCTAATAGGTTCCCTAATAGATTCCCTAATTGGTTCCCTAATTGGTTCTCTAATAGGTTCCCTAATTGGTTCCCTAATTGGTTCCCTAATAGGTTCCCTAATAGATTCCCTAATTGGTTCCCTAATTGGTTCTCTAATAGGTTCCCTAATTGGTTCCCTAATAGGTTCCCTAATTGGTTCCGTAATAGGTTCCCTAATAGGTTTTCTAATTGGTTCCCTAATTGGTTCCCTAATAGGTTCCCTAATAGGTTCCCTAATAGGTTCCCTAATGGGTTCCCTAATAGGTTCCCTAATAGGTTCCCTAATTGGTTCCCTAATTGGTTCCCTAATAGGTTCCCTAATAGGTTCCCTAATTGGTTCCCTAATTGGTTCCCTAATTGGTTCCCTAATAGGTTCCCTAATTGGTTCCCTAATAGGTTCCCTAATAGGTTCCCTAATAGGTTCCCTAATAGGTTCCCTAATAGGTTCCCTAATAGGTTCCCTAATAGGTTCCCTAATAGGTTCCCTAATAGGTTCCCTAATTGGTTCCCTGATTGGTTCCCTAATAGGTTCCCTAATTGGTTCTCTAACTGGTTCCCTAATTGGTTCCCTAATAGGTCCCCTAATTGGTTCCCTAATTGGTTCCCTAATTGGTTCCCTAATTGGTTCCCTAATAGGTTCCCTAATTGGTTCCCTAATAGGTTCCCTAATTGGTTCCCTAATAGGTTCCCTAATTGGTTCCCTAATTGGTTCCCTAATGGGTTCCCTAATTGGTTCACTAATAGGTTCCCTAATTAGTTCCCTAATAGGTTCCCTAATTGGTTCCCTAATAGGTTCCCTAATAGGTTCCCTAATAGGTTCCCTAATAGGTTCCCTAATAGGTTCCCTAATTGGTTCCCTAATTGGTTCCCTAATAGGTCCCCTAATTGGTTCCCTAATTGGTTCCCTAATTGGTTCCCTAATTGGTTCCCTAATAGGTTCCCTAATTAGTTCCCTAATAGGTTCCCTAATTGGTTCCCTAATAGGTTCCCTAATAGGTTCCCTAATTGGTTCCCTAATAGGTTCCCTAATAGGTTCCCTAATTGGTTCCCTAATAGGTTCCCTAATAGGGAACCAATTAAGGAACCAATTAGGGAACCTATTAGGGAACCTATTAGGGAACCTATTAGGGAACCTATTAGGCAACCAATTAGGGAACCAATTAGGGAATGGGCTGGCCAGAACTGATTTTGCCCAGGCGCGCGCGCGGCGCGGCGCGCAAAAAAGTTTCTGTTTTGACCGGGAATCGATTTGTGAGGAATCTGCATGCTTAAAAATGTAGGAAAAGATGGCTTTGAAATACTGGGTCAAACTGGGGTACCCCCGGTGACATACCCAGATTTGGCTGGAATAGCCCTAGGCTGGGCTGGCCAGAATTGATTTTGCCCAGGCGCGCGCGCGGCGCGGCGCGCAAAAAAGTTTCCGTTTTGACCGGGAATCGATTTGGGTGGAATCTGCATGCTGAAAAACGTAGGAAAAGATGGGTTTGAAATTCTGGGTCAAACTGGGGTACCCCCGGTGACATACCCAGATTTGGCTGGAATGGCCCTAGGCTGGGCTGGCCAGAACTGATTTTGCCCAGGCACGCGCGCGGCGCGGCGCGCAAAAAAGTTCCCGTTTTGACCGGGAATCGATTTGGGAGGAATCTGCATGCTTAAAAATGTAGGGAAAGATGGGTTTGAAATTCGTGGTCAAACTGGGGTACCCCCGGTGACATACCCAGATTTGGCTGGAATGGCCCTGGGCTGGGCTGGCCAGAACTGATTTTGCCCAGGCGCGCGCGCGGCGCGGCGCGCAAAAAAGTTCCCGTTGTGACCGGTAATCGATTTGCGTGGAATCGGCATGCTGAAAAACGTAGGGAAAGATGGGTTTGAAATTCTGGGTCAAACTGGGGTACCCCCGGTGACATACCCAGATTTGGCTGGAATGGCCCTGGGCTGGGCTGGCCAGAACTGATTTTGCCCAGGCGCGCGCGCGGCGCGGCGCGCAAAAAATTTTTCTGTTTTGACCGGGAATCGATTTGGGTGGAATCTGCATGCTTAAAAATGTAGGAAAAGATGGCTTTGAAATTCTGGGTCAAAGTGGGGTACCCCCGGTGACATACCCATATTTGGCTGGAATGGCCCTAGGCTGGGCTGGCCAGAACTGATTTTGCCCAGGCGCGCGCGCGGCGCGGCGCGCAAAAAAGTTTCCGTTTTGACCGGGAATCGATTTGGGTGGAATCGGCATGCTGAAAAACGTAGGGAAAGATGGGTTTGAAATTCTGGGTCAAACTGGGGTACCCCCGTTGACATACCCAGATTTGGCTGGAATGGCCCTGGGCTGGGCTGGCCAGAACTGATTTTGCCCAGGCGCGCGCGCGGCGCGGCGCGCAAAAAAGTTTCTGTTTTGACCGGGAATCGATTTGTGAGGAATCTGCATGCTTAAAAATGTAGGAAAAGATGGCTTTGAAATTCTGGGTCAAACTGGGGTACCCCCGGTGACATACCCAGATTTGGCTGGAATGGCCCTAGGCTGGGCTGGCCAGAACTGATTTTGCCCAGGCGCGCGCGCGGCGCGGCGCGCAAAAAAGTTTCCGTTTTGACCGGGAATCGATTTGGGTGAAATCTGCATGCTGAAAAACGTAGGGAAAGATGTGTTTGAAATTCTGGGTCAAACTGGGGTACCCCCGGTGACATACCCAGATTTGGCTGGAATGGCCCTGGGCTGGGCTGGCCAGAACTGATTTTGCCCAGGCGCGCGCGCGGCGCGGCGCGCAAAAAAGTTTCTGTTTTGACCGGGAATCCATTTGTGAGGAATCTGCATGCTTAAAAATGTAGGAAAAGATTGCTTTGAAATTCTGGGTCAAACTGGGGTACCCCCGGTGACATACCCAGATTTGGCTGGAATGGCCCTAGGCTGGGCTGGCCAGAACTGATTTTGCCCAGGCGCGCGCGCGGCGCGGCGCGCAAAAAAGTTTCCGTTTTGACCGGGAATCGTTTTGGGTGGAATCGGCATGCTAAAAAACGTAGGGAAAGATGGGTTTGAAATTCTGGGTCAAACTGGGGTACCCCCGTTGACATACCCAGATTTGGCTGGAATGGCCCTGGGCTGGGCTGGCCAGAACTGATTTTGCCCAGGCGCGCGCGCGGCGCGGCGCGCAAAAAATTTTCTGTTTTGACCGGGAATCGATTTGTGAGGAATCTGCATGCTTAAAAATGTAGGAAAAGATGGCTTTGAAATTCTGGGTCAAACTGGGGTACCCCCGGTGACATACCCAGATTTGGCTGGAATGGCCCTAGGCTGGGCTGGCCAGAACTGATTTTGCCCGGGCGCGCGCGCGGCGCGGCGCGCAAAAAAGTTTCCGTTTTGACCGGGAATCGTTTTGGGTGGAATCGGCATGCTAAAAAACGTAGGGAAAGATGGGTTTGAAATTCTGGGTCAAACTGGGGTACCCCCGTTGACATACCCAGATTTGGGTGGAATGGCCCTGGGCTGGGCTGGCCAGAACTGATTTTGCCCAGGCGCGCGCGCGGCGCGGCGCGCAAAAAATTTTCTGTTTTGACCGGGAATCGATTTGTGAGGAATCTGCATGCTTAAAAATGTAGGAAAAGATGGCTTTGAAATTCTGGGTCAAACTGGGGTACCCCCGGTGACATACCCAGATTTGGCTGGAATGGCCCTATGCTGGGCTGGCCAGAACTGATTTTGCCCAGGCGCGCGCGCGGCGCGGCGCGCAAAAAAGTTTCCGTTTAGACCGGGAATCGATTTGGGTGGAATCGGCATGCTGAAAAACGTAGGGAAAGATGGGTTTGAAATTCTGGGTCAAACTGGGGTACCCCCGTTGACATACCCAGACCTGGCTGGAATGGCCCTGGGCTGGGCTGGCCAGAACTGATTTTGCCCAGGCGCGCGCGCGGCGCGGCGTGCAAAAAAGTTTCTGTTTTGACCGGGAATCGATTTGTGAGGAATCTGCATGCTTAAAAATGTAGGAAAAGATGGCTTTGAAATTCTGGGTCAAACTGGGGTACCCCCGGTGACATACCCAGATTTGGCTGGAATGGCCCTAGGCTGGGCTGGCCAGAACTGATTTTGCCCAGGCGCGCGCGCGGCGCGGCGCGCAAAAAAGTTTCTGTTTTGACCGGGAATCGATTTGTGAGGAATCTGCATGCTTAAAAATGTGGGAAAAGATGGCTTTGAAATTCTGGGTCAAACTGGGGTACCCCCGGTGACATACCCACATTTCGCTGGAATGGCCCTAGGCTGGGCTGGCCAGAACTGATTTTGCCCAGGCGCGCGCGCGGCGCGGCGCGCAAAAAAGTTTCCGTTTTGACCGGAACCGATTTGGGTGGAATCGGCATGCTGAAAAATGTAGGGAAAGATGGGTTTGAAATTCTGGGTCAAACTGGGGTACCCCCGGTGACATACCCAGATTTGGCTGGAATGGCCCTGGGCTGGGCTGGCCAGAACTGATTTTGCCCAGGCGCGCGCGCGGCGCGGCGCGCAAAAAAGTTTCTGTTTTGACCGGGAATCATTTTGTGAGGAATCTGCATGCTTAAAAATGTAGGAAAAGATGGCTTTGAAATTCTAGGTCAAACTGGGGTACCCCCGGTGACATACCCGGATTTGGCTGGAATGGCCAGAACTGATTTTGCCCAGGCGCGCACGCGGCGCGGCGCGCAAAAAAGTTTCCGTTTTGACCGGGAATCGATTTGGGTGGAATCTGCATGCTTAAAAATGTAGGAAAAGATGGCTTTGAAATTCTGGGTCAAACTGGGGTACCCCCGGTGACATACCCAGATTTGGCTGGAATGGCCCTAGGCTGGGCTGGCCAGAACTGATTTTGCCCAGGCGCGCGCGCGGCGCGGCGCGCAAAAAAGGTTCCGTTTTGACCGGGAATCGATTTGGGTCGAATCGGCATGCTGAAAAACGTAGGGAAAGATGGGTTTGAAATTCTGGGTCAAACTGGGGTACCCCCGGTGACATACCCAGATTTGGCTGGAATGGCCCTGGGCTGGGCTGGCCAGAACTGATTTTGCCCAGGCGCGCGCGCGGCGCGGCGCGCAAAAAAGTTTCTGTTTTGACCGGGAATCGATTTGTGAGGAATCTGCATGCTTAAAAATGTAGGAAAAGATGGGTTTGAAATTCTGGGTCAAACTGGGGTACCCCCGGTGACATACCCAGATTTGGCTGGAATGGCCCTAGGCTGGGCTGGCCAGAACTGATTTTGCCCAGGCGCGCGCGCGGCGCGGCGCGCAAGAAAGTTTCCGTTTTGACCGGGAATCGATTTGGGTGGAATCTGCCTGCTTAAAAATGTAGGAAAAGATGGCTTTGAAATTCTGGGTCAAACTGGGGTACCCCCGGTGACATACCCAGATTTGGCTGGAATGGCCCTAGGCTGGGCTGGCCAGAACTGATTTTGCCCAGGCGCGCGCGCGGCGCGGCGCGCAAGAAAGTTTCCGTTTTGACCGGGAATCGATTTGGGTGGAATCTGCATGCTTAAAAATGTAGGAAAAGATGACTTTGAAATTCTGGGTCAAACTGGGGTACCCCCGGTGACATACCCAGATTTGGCTGGAATGGCCCTAGGCTGGGCTGGCCAGAACTGATTTTGCCCAGGCGCGCGCGCGGCGCGGCGCGCAAGAAAGTTTCCGTTTTGACCGGGAATCGATTTGGGTGGAATCTGCATGCTTAAAAATGTAGGAAAAGATGGCTTTGAAATTCTGGGTCAAACTGGGGTACTCCCGGTGACATACCCAGATTTGGCTGGAATGGCCCTAGGCTGGGCTGGCCAGAACTGATTTTGCCCAGGCGCGCGCGCGGCGCGGCGCGCATGAAAGTTTCCGTTTTGACCGGGAATCGATTTGGGCCGAATCTGCATGATTAAAAATGTAGGAAAAGATGGCTTTGAAATTCTGGGTCAAACTGGGGTACCCCCGGTGACATCCCCAGATTTGGCTGGAATGGCCCTCAGGCTGGGCTGGCCAGAACTGATTTTGCCCAGGCGGGCGCGCGGCGCGGCACGGAAAAAAGTTTCCGTTTTCACCGGGAATCGATTTGGGTGGAATCGGCATGCTGAAAAACGTAGGGAAAGATGGGTTTGAAATTCTGGGTCAAACTGGGGTACCCCCGGTGACATACCCAGATTTGGCTGGAATGGCCCTGGGCTGGGCTGGCCAGAACTGATTTTGCCCAGGCGCGCGCGCGGCGCGGCGCGCAAAAAAGTTTCTGTTTTGACAAGGAATCGATTTGTGAGGAATCTGCATGCTTAAAAATTTAGGAAAAGATGGCTTTGAAGTTCTGGGTCAAACTGGGGTACCCCCGGTGACATACCCAGATTTGGCTGGAATGGCCCTAGGCTGGGCTGGCCAGAACTGATTTTGCCCAGGCGCGCGCGCGGCGCGGCGCGCAAAAAAGTTTCCGTTTTCACCGGGAATCGATTTGGGTGGAATCGGCATGCTGGAAAACGTAGGGAAAGATGGGTTTGAAATTCTGGGTCAAACTGGGGTACCCCCGGTGACATACCCAGATTTGGCTGGAATGGCCCTGGGCTGGGCTGGCCAGAACTGATTTTGCCCAGGCGCGCGCGCGGCGCGGCGCGCAAAAAAGTTTCTGTTTTGACAAGGAATTGATTTGTGAGGAATCTGCATGCTTAAAAATTTAGGAAAAGATGGCTTTGAAGTTCTGGGTCAAACTGGGGTACCCCCGGTGACATACCCAGATTTGGCTGGAATGGCCCTAGGCTGGGCTGGCCAGAACTGATTTTGCCCAGGCGGGCGCGCGGCGCGGCGCGCAAAAAAGTTTCCGTTTTCACCGGGAATCGATTTGGGTGGAATCGGCATGCTGAAAAACGTAGGGAAAGATGGGTTTGAAATTCTGGGTCAAACTGGGGTACCCCCGGTGACATACCCAGATTTGGCTGGAATGGCCCTGGGCTGGGCTGGCCAGAACTGATTTTGCCCAGGCGCGCGCGCGGCGCGGCGCGCAAAAAAGTTTCTGTTTTGACAAGGAATCGATTTGTGAGGAATCTGGATGCTTAAAAGTTTAGGAAAAGATAGCTTTGAAGTTCTGGGTCAAACTGGGGTACCCCCGGTGACATACCCAGATTTGGCTGGAATGGCCCTAGGCTGGGCTGGCCAGAACTGATTTTGCCCAGGCGCGCGCGCGGCGCGGCGCGCAAAAAAGTTTCCGTTTTGACCGGGAATCGATTTGGGTGGAATCGGCATGCTAAAAAAACGTAGGGAAAGATGGGTTTGAAATTCTGGGTCAAACTGGGGTGCCCCCGGTGACATACCCAGATTTGGCTGGAATGGCCCTGGGCTGGGCTGGCCAGAACTGATTTTGCCCAGGCGCGTGCGCGGCGCGGCGCGCAAAAAAGTTTCTGTTTTGACCGGGAATCAATTTGTGAGGAATCTGCATGCTTCAAAATGTAGGAAAAGATGACTTTGAAATTCTGGGTCAAACTGGGGTACCCCCGGTGACATACCCAGATTTGGCTGGAATGGCCCTAGGCTGGGCTGGCCAGAACTGATTTTGCCCAGGCGGCCGCGCGGCGCGGCACGGAAAAAAGCTCCCGTTTTCACCGGGAATCGATTTGGGTGGAATCGGCATGCTGAAAAACGTAGGGAAAGATGGGTTTGAAATTCTGGGTCAAACTGGGGTACCCCCGGTGACATACCCAGATTTGGCTGGAATGGCCCTAGGCTGGGCTGGCCAGAACTGATTTTGCCCAGGCGCGTGCGCGGCGCGGCGCGCAAAAAAGTTTCTGTTTTGACCGGGAATCAATTTGTGAGGAATCTGCATGCTTAAAAATGTAGGAAAAGATGGCTTTGAAATTCTGGGTCAAACTGGGGTACCCCCGGTGACATACCCGGATTTGGCTGGAATGGCCCTAGGCTGGGCTGGCGAGAACTGATTTTGGCCAGGCGCGCGCGCGGCGCGGCGCGCAAAAAAGTTTCCGTTTTGACCGGGAATCGATTTGGGTGGAATCTGCATGCTTAAAAATGTAGGAAAACATGGCTTTGAAATTCTGGGTCAAACTGGGGTACCCCCGGTGACATACCCAGATTTGGCTGGAATGGCCCTAGGCTGGGCTGGCCAGAACTGATTCTGCCCAGGCGCGGGCGCGGCGCGGCGCGCAAAAAAGTTTCTGTTTTGACAAGGAATCGATTGGTGAGGAATCTGCATGCTTAAAAATTTAGGAAAAGATGGCTTTGAAGTTCTGGGTCAAACTGGGGTACCCCCGGTGACATACCCAGATTTGGCTGGAATGGCCCTAGGCTGGGCTGGCCAGAACTGATTTTGCCCAGGTGCGCGAGCGGCGCGGCGCGCAAAAAAGTTTCGGTTTTGACCGGGAATCGATTTGGGTGGAATCGGCATGCTGAAAAACGTAGGGAAAGATGGGTTTGAAATTCTGGGTCAAACTGGGGTACCCCCGGTGACATACCCAGATTTGGCTGGAATGGCCCTGGGCTGGGCTGGCCAGAACTGATTTTGCCCAGGCGCGCGCGCGGCGCGGCGCGCAAAAAAGTTTCCGTTTTGACCGGGAATCGATTTGGGTGGAATCTGCATGCTGAAAAATGTAGGAAAAGATGGCTTTGAAGTTCTGGGTCAAACTGGGGTACCCCCGGTGACATACCCAGATTTGGCTGGAATGGCCCTAGGCTGGGCTGGCCAGAACTGATTTTGCCCAGGCGCGCGAGCGGCGCGGCGCGCAAAAAAGTTTCCGTTTTGACCGGGAATCGATTTGGGTGGAATCTGCATGCTTAAAAATGTAGGAAAAGATGACTTTGAAATTCTGGGTCAAACTGGGGTACCCCCAGTGACATACCCAGATTTGGCTGGAATGGCCCCAGGCTGGGCTGGCCAGAACTGATTTTGCCCAGGCGCGCGCGCGGCGCGGCGCGCAAGAAAGTTTCCGTTTTGACCGGGAATCGATTTGGGTGGAATCTGCATGCTTAAAAATGTAGGAAAAGATGGCTTTGAAATTCTGGGTCAAACTGGGGTACCCCCGGTGACATACCCAGATTTGGCCGGAATGGCCCTAGGCTGGGCTGGCCAGAACTGATTTTGCCCAGGCGGGCGCGCGGCGCGGCACGCAAAAAAGTTTCCGTTTTCACCGGGAATCGATTTGGATGAATCGGCATGCTGAGAAACGTAGGGAAAGATGGCTTTGAAATTCTGGGTCAAACTGGGGTACCCCCGGTGACATACCCAGATTTGGCTGGAATGGCCCTAGGCTGGGCTGGCCAGAACTGATCTTGCCCAGGCGCGCGCGCGGCGCGGTGCGCAAAAAAATTTCTGTTTTGACCGGGAATCAATTGGTGAGGAATCGGCATGCTTAAAAATGTAGGAAAAGATGACTTTGAAATTCTGGGTCAAACTGGGGTACCCCCGGTGACATACCCAGATTTGGCTGGAATGGCCCTAGGCTGGGCTGGCCAGAACTGATTTTGCCCAGGCGCGCGCGCGGCGCGGCGCGCAAAAAAGTTTCTGTTTTGACCGGGAATCGATTTGTGAGGAATCTGCAAGCTTAAAAATGTAGGAAAAGATGGCTTTGAAATTCTGGGTCAAACTGGGGTACCCCCGGTGACATACCCAGATTTGGCTGGAACGGCCCTAGGCTGGGCTGGCCAGAACTGATTTTGCCCAGGCGCGCGCGCGGCGCGGCGCGCAAAAAAGATTCCGTTTCTACCGGCAATCGATTTGGGTGGAATCGGCATGCTGAAAAACGTAGGGAAAGATGGGTTTGAAATTCTGGGTCAAACTGGGGTACCCCCGGTGACATACCCAGATTTGGCTGGAATGGCCCTGGGCTGGGCTGGCCAGAACTGATTTTGCCCAGGCGCGCGCGCGGCGCGGCGCGCAAAAAAGTTTCTGTTTTGACCGGGAATCGATTTGTGAGGAATCTGCATGCTTAAAAATGTAGGAAAAGATGGCTTTGAAATTCTGGGTCAAACTGGGGTACCCCCGGTGACATACCCAGATTTGGCTGGAATGGCCCTAGGCTGGGCTGGCCAGAACTGATTTTGCCCAGGCGCGCGCGCGGCGCGGCGCGCAAAAAAGTTTCCGTTTTGACCGGGAATCGATTTGGTCGGAATTGGCATGCTGAAAAACGTAGGGAAAGATGGGTTTGAAATTCTGGGTCAAACTGGGGTACCCCCGGTGACATACCCAGATTTGGCTGGAATGGCCCTGGGCTGGGCTGGCCAGAACTGATTTTGCCCAGGCGCGCGCGCGGCGCGGCGCGCAAAAAAGTTTCTTTTTTGACCGGGAATCGATTTGTGAGGAATCTGCATGCTTAAAAATGTAGGAAAAGATTGCTTTGAAATTCTGGCTCAAACTGGGGTACCCCCGGTGACATACCCATATTTGGCTGGAATGGCCCTAGGCTGGGCTGGCCAGAACTGATTTTGCCCAGGCGCGCGCGCGGCGCGGCGCGCAAAAAAGTTTCCGTTTTGACCGGGAATCGATTTGGGTGGAATCTGCATGCTTCAAAATGTAGGAAAAGATGGCTTTGAAATTCTGGGTCAAACTGGGGTACCCCCGGTGACATACCCAGATTTGGCTGGAATGGCCCTAGGCTGGGCTGGCCAGAACTGATTTTGCCCAGGCGCGCGCGCGGCGCGGCGCGCAAAAAAGTTTCTGTTTTGACCGGGAATCGATTTGTGAGGAATCTGCATGCTTAAAAATTTAGGAAAAGATGGCTTTGAAGTTCTGGGTCAAACTGGGGTACCCCCGGTGACATACCCAGATTCGGCTGGAATGGCCCTAGGCTGGGCTGGCCAGAACTGATTTTGCCCAGGCGCGCGCGCGGCGCGGCGCGCAAAAAAGTTTCCGTTTCGACCGGGAATCGATTTGGGTGGAATCGGCATGCTGAAAAACGTAGGGAAAGATGGGTTTGAAATTCTGGGTCAAACTGGGGTACCCCCGGTGACATACCCATATTTGGCTGGAATGGCCCCAGGCTGGGCTGGCCAGAACTGATTTTGCCCAGGCGCGCGCGCGGCGCGGCGCGCAAAAAAGTTTCCGTTTTGACCGGGAATCGATTTGGGTGGAATCTGCATGCTTCAAAATGTAGGAAAAGATGGCTTTGAAATTCTGGGTCAAACTGGGGTACCCCCGGTGACATACCCAGATTTGGCTGGAATGGCCCTAGGCTGGGCTGGCCAGAACTGATTTTGCCCAAGCGCGCGCGCGGCGCGGCGCGCAAAAAAGTTTCTGTTTTGACAAGGAATCGATTTGTGAGGAATCTGCATGCTTAAAAATTTAGGAAAAGATGGCTTTGAAGTTCTGGGTCAAACTGGGGTACCCCCGGTGACATACCCAGATTTGGCTGGAATGGCCCTAGGCTGGGCTGGCCAGAACTGATTTTGCCCAGGCGCGCGAGCGGCGCGGCGCGCAAAAAAGTTTCTGTTTTGACCGGGAATCGATTTGGGTGGAATCGGCATGCTGAAAAACGTAGGGAAAGATGGGTTTGAAATTCTGGGTCAAACTGGGGTACCCCCAGTGACATACCCAGATTTGGCTGGAATGGCCCCAGGCTGGGCTGGCCAGAACTGATTTTGCCCAGGCGCGCGCGCGGCGGGGCGCGCAAAAAAGTTTCCGTTGTGACCGGGAATCGATTTGGATGAATCGGCATGCTGAAAAACGTAGGGAAAGATGGCTTTGAAATTCTGGGTCAAACTGGGGTACCCCCGGTGACATACCCATATTTGGCTGGAATGGCCCTAGGCTGGGCTGGCCAGAACTGATCTTGCCCAGGCGCGCGCGCGGCGCGGCGCGCAAAAAAATTTCTGTTTTGACCGGGAATCGATTGGTGAGGAATCGGCATGCTTAAAAATGTAGGAAAAGATGACTTTGAAATTCTGGGTCAAACTGGGGTACCCCCGGTGACATACCCAGATTTGGCTGGAATGGCCCTAGGCTGGGCTGGCCAGAACTGATTTTGCCCAGGCGCGCGCGCGGCGCGGCGCGCAAAAAAGTTTCTGTTTTGAGCGGGAATCGATTTGTGAGGAATCTGCATGCTTAAAAATGTAGGAAAAGATGGCTTTGAAATTCTGGGTCAAACTGGGGTACCCCCGGTGACATACCCAGATTTGGCTGGAATGGCCCTAGGCTGGGCTGGCCAGAACTGATTTTGCCCAGGCGCGCGCGCGGCGCGGCGCGCAAAAAAGTTTCCGTTTCGACCGGCAATCGATTTGGGTGGAATCGGCATGCTGAAAAACGTAGGGAAAGATGGGTTTGAAATTCTGGGTCAAACTGGGGTACCCCCGGTGACATACCCAGATTTGGCTGGAATGGCCCTGGGCTGGGCTGGCCAGAACTGATTTTGCCCAGGCGCGCGCGCGGCGCGGCGCGCAAAAAAGTTTCTGTTTTGACCGGGAATCGATTTGTGAGGAATCTGCATGCTTAAAAATGTAGGAAAAGATGGCTTTGAAATTCTGGGTCAAACTGGGGTACCCCCGGTGACATACCCAGATTTGGCTGGAATGGCCCTAGGCTGGGCTGACCAGAACTGATTTTGCCCAGGCGCGCGCGCGGCGCGGCGCGCAAAAAAGTTTCTGTTTTGACCGGGAATCGATTTGGATGGAATCTGCATGCTTAAAAATGTAGGAAAAGATGGGCTTGAAAATCTGGGTCAAACTGGGGTACCCCCGGTGACATACCCAGATTTGGCTGGAATGGCCCTAGGCTGGGCTGGCCAGAACTGATTTTGCCCAGGCGCGCGCGCGGCGCGGCGCGCAAAAAAGTTTCTGTTTTGACCGGGAATCGATTTGGGTGGAATCTGCATGCTTCAAAATGTAGGAAAAGATGGCTTTGAAATTCTGGGTCAAACTGGGGTACCCCCGGTGACATACCCAGATTTGGCTGGAATGGCCCTAGGCTGGGCTGGCCAGAACTGATTTTGCCCAGGCGCGCGCGCGGCGCGGCGCGCAAAAAAGTTTCTGTTTTGACAAGGAATCGATTTGTGAGGAATCCGCATGCTTAAAAATTTAGGAAAAGATGGCTTTGAAGTTCTGGGTCAAACTGGGGTACCCCCGGTGACATACCCAGATTTGGCTGGAATGGCCCTAGGCTGGGCTGGCCAGAACTGATTTTGCCCAGGCGCGCGAGCGGCGCGGCGCGCAAAAAAGTTTCCGTTTTGACCGGGAATCGATTTGGGTGGAATCGGCATGCTGAAAAACGTAGGGAAAGATGGGTTTGAAATTCTGGGTCAAACTGGGGTACCCCCGGTGACATACCCAGATTTGGCTGGAATGGCCCTGGGCTGGGCTGGCCAGAACTGATTTTGCCCAGGCGCGCGCGCGGCGCGGCGCGCAAAAAAGTTTCTGTTTTGACCGGGAATCGATTTGGGTGGAATCTGCATGCTTAAAAATGTAGGAAAAGATGACTTTGAAATTCTGGGTCAAACTGGGGTACCCCCAGTGACATACCCAGATTTGGCTGGAATGGCCCCAGGCTGGGCTGGCCAGAACTGATTTTGCCCAGGCGCGCGCGCGGCGCGGCGCGCAAGAAAGTTTCCGTTTTGACCGGGAATCGATTTGGGTGGAATCTGCATGCTTGAAAATGTAGGAAAAGATGGCTTTGAAATTCTGGGTCAAACTGGGGTACCCCCGGTGACATACCCAGATTTGGCCGGAATGGCCCTAGGCTGGGCTGGCCAGAACTGATTTTGCCCAGGCGGGCGCGCGGCGCGGTACGCAAAAAAGTTTCCGTTGTGACCGGGAATCGATTTGGATGAATCGGCATGCTGAAAAACGTAGGGAAAGATGGCTTTGAAATTCTGGGTTAAACTGGGGTACCCCCGGTGACATACCCAGATTTGGCTGGAATGGCCCTAGGCTGGGCTGGCCAGAACTGATCTTGCCCAGGCGCGCGCGCGGCGCGGCGCGCAAAAAAATTTCTGTTTTGACCGGGAATCGATTGGTGAGGAATCGGCATGCTTAAAAATGTAGGAAAAGATGACTTTGAAATTCTGGGTCAAACTGGGGTACCCCCGGTGACATACCCAGATTTGGCTGGAATGGCCCTAGGCTGGGCTGGCCAGAACTGATTTTGCCCAGGCGCGCGCGCGGCGCGGCACGCAAAAAAGTTTCTGTTTTGACCGGGAATCGATTTGTGAGGAATCTGCATGCTTAAAAATGTAGGAAAAGATGGCTTTGAAATTCTGGGTCAAACTGGGGTACCCCCGGTGACATACCCAGATTTGGCTGGAATGGCCCTAGACTGGGCTGGCCAGAACTGATTTTGCCCAGGCGCGCGCGCGGCGCGGCGCGCAAAAAAGTTTCTGTTTTGACCGGGAATCGATTTGTGAGGAATCTGCATGCTTAAAAATGTAGGAAAAGATGGCTTTGAAATTCTGGGTCAAACTGGGGTACCCCCGGTGACATACCCAGATTTGGCTGGAATGGCCCTAGGCTGGGCTGGCCAGAACTGATTTTGCCCAGGCGCGCGCGCGGCGCGGCGCGCAAAAAAGTTTCCGTTTTGACCGGGAATCGATTTGGGTGGAATCGGCATGCTGAAAAACTTAGGGAAAGATGGGTTTGAAATTCTGGGTCAAACTGGGGTACCCCCGGTGACATACCCAGATTTGGCTGGAATGGCCCTGGGCTGGGCTGGCCAGAACTGATTTTGCCCAGGCGCGCGCGCGGCGCGGCGCGCAAAAAAGTTTCTGTTTTGACCGGGAATCGATTTGTGAGGAATCTGCATGCTTAAAAATGTAGGAAAAGATGGCTTTGAAATTCTGGGTCAAACTGGGGTACCCCCGGTGACATACCCAGATTTGGCTGGAATGGCCCTAGGCTGGGCTGGCCAGAACTGATTTTGCCCAGGCGCGCGCGCGGCGCGGCGCGCAAAAAAGTTTCTGTTTTGACCGGGAATCGATTTGGGTGGAATCTGCATGCTTAAAAATGTAGGAAAAGATGGGCTTGAAAATCTGGGTCAAACTGGGGTACCCCCGGTGACATACCCAGATTTGGCTGGAATGGCCCTAGGCTGGGCTGGCCAGAACTGATTTTGCCCAGGCGCGCGCGCGGCGCGGCGCGCAAAAAAGTTTCCGTTTCGACCGGGAATCGATTTGGTCGGAATCGGCATGCTGAAAAACGTAGGGAAAGATGGCTTTGAAATTCTGGGTCAAACTGGGGTTCCCCCGGTGACATACCCAGATTTGGCTGGAATGGCCCTTGGCTGGGCTGGCCAGAACTGATTTTGCCCAGGCGCGCGCGCGGCGCGGCGCGCAAAAAAGTTTCTGTTTTGACCGGGAATCGATTTGTGAGGAATCTGCATGCTTAAAAATGTAGGAAAAGATTGCTTTGAAATTCTGGCTCAAACTGGGGTACCCCCGGTGACATACCCAGATTTGGCTGGAATGGCCCTAGGCTGGGCTGGCCAGAACTGATTTTGCCCAGGCGCGCGCGCGGCGCGGCGCGCAAAAAAGTTTCCGTTTTGACCGGGAATCGATTTGGGTGGAATCTGCATGCTTCAAAATGTAGGAAAAGATGGCTTTGGAATTCTGGGTCAAACTGGGGTACCCCCGGTGACATACCCAGATTTGGCTGGAATGGCCCTAGGCTGGGCTGTCCAGAACCGATTTTGCCCAGGCACGCGCGCGGCGCGGCGCGCAAAAAAGTTCCCGTTTTGACCGGGAATCGATTTGGGTGGAATCTGCATGCTTAAAAATGTAGGAAAAGATGGCTTTGAAATTCTGGGTCAAACTGGGGTACCCCCGGTGACATACCCAGATTTGGCTGGAATGGCCCTAGGCTGGGCTGGCCAGAACTGATTTTGCCCAGGCGCGCGCGCGGCGCGGCGCGCAAAAAAGTTTCTGTTTTGACCAGGAATCGATTTGTGAGGAATCTGCATGCTTAAAAATGTAGGAAAAGATGGCTTTGAAATTCTGGGTCAAACCGGGGTACCCCCGGTGACATACCCAGATTTGGCTGGAATGGCCCTAGGCTGGGCTGGCCAGAACTGATTTTGCCCAGGCGCGCGCGCGGCGCGGCGCGCAAAAAAGTTTCCGTTTCGACCGGCAATCGATTTGGGTGGAATGAGCATGCTGAAAAACGTAGAGAAAGATGGGTTTGAAATTCTGGGTCAAACTGGGGTACCCCCGGTGACATACCCAGATTTGGCTGGAATGGCCCTGGGCTGGGCTGGCCAGAACTGATTTTGCCCAGGCGCGCGCGCGGCGCGGCGCGCAAAAAAGTTTCTGTTTTGACCGGGAATCGATTTGTGAGGAATCTGCATGCTTAAAAATGTAGGAAAAGATGGCTTTGAAATTCTGGGTCAAACTGGGGTACCCCCGGTGACATACCCAGATTTGGCTGGAATGGCCCTAGGCTAGGCTGGCCAGAACTGATTTTGCCCAGGCGCGCGCGCGGCGGGGCGCGCAAAAAAGTTTCCATTTTGACCGGGAATCGATTTGGGTGGAATCTGCATGCTTAAAAATGTAGGAAAAGATGGGCTTGAAATTCTGGGTCAAACTGGGGTACCCCCGGTGACATACCCAGATTTGGCTGGAATGGCCCTAGGCTGGGCTGGCCAGAACTGATTTTGCCCAGGCGCGCGCGCGGCGCGGCGCGCAAAAAAGTTTCCGTTTCGACCGGGAATCGATTTGGTCGGAATCAGCATGCTGAAAAACGTAGGGAAAGATGGCGTTGAAATTCTGGGTCAAACTGGGGTACCCCCGGTGACATACCCAGATTTGGCTGGAATGGCCCTTGGCTGGGCTGGCCAGAACTGATTTTGCCCAGGCGCGCGCGCGGCGCGGCGCGCAAAAAAGTTTCTGTTTTGACCGGGAATCGATTTGTGAGGAATCTGCATGCTTAAAAATGTAGGAAAAGATTGCTTTGAAATTCTGGCTCAAACTGGGGTACCCCCGGTGACATACCCAGATTTGGCTGGAATGGCCCTAGGCTGGGCTGGCCAGAACTGATTTTGCCCAGGCGCGCGCGCGGCGCGGCGCGCAAAAAAGTTTCCGTTTTGACCGGGAATCGATTTGGGTGGAATCTGCATGCTTAAAAATGTAGGGAAAGGTGGCTTTGAAATTCTGGGTCAAACTGGGGTACCCCCGGTGACATACCCAGATTTGGCTGGAATGGCCCTAGGCTGGGCTGGCCAGAACTGATTTTGCCCAGGCGCGCGCGCGGCGCGGCGCGCAAAAAAGTTTCCGTTTTGACCGGGAATCGATTTGGGTGGAATCTGCATGCTTAAAAATGTAGGAAAAGATGGGCTTGAAATTCTGGGTCAAACTGGGGTACCCCCGGTGACATACCCAGATTTGGCTGGAATGGCCCTAGGCTGGGCTGGCCAGAACTGATTTTGCCCAGGCGCGCGCGCGGCGCGGCACGCAAAAAAGTTTCCGTTTCGACCGGGAATCGATTTGGTCGGAATCGGCATGCTCAAAAACGTAGGGAAAGATGGCTTTGAAATTCTGGGTCAAACTGGGGTACCCCCGGTGACATACCCAGATTTGGCTGGAATGGCCCTGGGCTGGGCTGGCCAGAACTGATTTTGCCCAGGCGCGCGCGCGGCGCGGCGCGCAAAAAAGTTTCTGTTTTGACCGGGAATCGATTTGTGAGGAATCTGCATGCTTAAAAATGTAGGAAAAGATGGCTTTGAAATTCTGGGTCAAACTGGGGTACCCCCGGTGACATACCCAGATTTGGCTGGAATGGCCCTAGGCTGGGCTGGCCAGAACTGATTTTGCCCAGGCGCGCGCGCGGCGCGGCGCGCAAAAATGTTTTCGTTTCGACCGGCAATCGATTTGGGTGGAATCGGCATGCTGAAAAACGTAGGGAAAGATGGGTTTGAAATTCTGGGTCAAACTGGGGTACCCCCGGTGACATACCCAGATTTGGCTGGAATGGCCCTGGGCTGGGCTGGCCAGAACTGATTTTGCCCAGGCGCGCGCGCGGCGCGGCGCGCAAAAAAGTTTCTGTTTTGACCGGGAATCCATTTGTGAGGAATCTGCATGCTTAAAAATGTAGGAAAAGATGGCTTTGAAATTCTGGGTCAAACTGGGGTACCCCCGGTGACATACCCAGATTTGGCTGGAATGGCCCTAGGCTGGGCTGGCCAGAACTGATTTTGCCCAGGCGCGCGCGCGGCGCGGCGCGCAAAAAAGTTTCTGTTTTGACCGGGAATCGATTTGGGTGGAATCTGCATGCTTAAAAATGTAGGAAAAGATGGGCTTGAAATTCTGGGTCAAACTGGGGTACCCCCGGTGACATACCCAGATTTGGCTGGAATGGCCCTAGGCTGGGCTGGCCAGAACTGATTTTGCCCAGGCGCGCGCGCGGCACCGCGCGCAAAAAAGTTTCCGTTTCGACCGGGAATCGATTTGGTCGGAATCGGCATGCTGAAAAACGTAGGGAAAGATGGCTCTGAAATTCTGCGTCAAACCGGGGTACCCCCGGTGACATACCCAGATTTGGCTGGAATGGCCCTTGGCTGGGCTGGCCAGAACTGATTTTGCCCAGGCGCGCGCGCGGCGCGGCGCGCAAAAAAGTTTCTGTTTTGACCGGGAATCGATTTGTGAGGAATCTGCATGCTTAAAAATGTAGGAAAAGATTGCTTTGAAATTCTGGCTCAAACTGGGGTACCCCCGGTGACATACCCAGATTTGGCTGGAATGGCCCTAGGCTGGGCTGGCCAGAACTGATTTTGCCCAGGCGCGCGCGCGGCGCGGCGCGCAAAAAAGTTTCCGTTTTGACCGGGAATCGATTTGGGTGGAATCTGCATGCTTAAAAATGTAGGAAAAGATGGCTTTGAAATTCTGGGTCAAACTGGGGTACCCCCGGTGACATACCCAGATTTGGCTGGAATGGCCCTAGGCTGGGCTGGCCAGAACTGATTTTGCCCAGGCGCGCGCGCGGCGCGGCGCGCAAAAAAGTTTCCGTTTTGACCGGGAATCGATTTGGGTGGAATCTGCATGCTTAAAAATGTAGGAAAAGATGGGCTTGAAATTCTGGGTCAAACTGGGGTACCCCCGGTGACATACCCAGATTTGGCTGGAATGGCCCTGGGCTGGGCTGGCCAGAACTGATTTTGCCCAGGCGCGCGCGCGGCGCGGCGCGCAAAAAAGTTTCCGTTTCGACCGGGAATCGATTTGGTCGGAATCGGCATGCTGAAAAACGTAGGGAAAGATGGCTTTGAAATTCTGGGTCAAACTGGGGTACCCTCGGTGACATACCCAGATTTGGCTGGAATGGCCCTTGGCTGGGCTGGCCAGAACTGATTTTGCCCAGGCGCGCGCGCGGCGCGGCGCGCAAAAAAGTTTCCGTTTTGACCGGGAATCGATTTGTGAGGAATCTGCATGCTTAAAAATGTAGGAAAAGATTGCGTTGAAATTCTGGCTCAAACTGGGGTACCCCCGGTGACATACCCAGATTTGGCTGGAATGGCCCTAGGCTGGGCTGGCCAGAACTGATTTTGCCCAGGCGCGCGCGCGGCGCGGCGCGCAAAAAAGTTTCCGTTTTGACCGGGAATCGATTTGGGTGGAATCTGCATGCTGAAAAATGTAGGAACAGATGGGCTTGAAATTCTGGGTCAAACTGGGGTACCCCCGGTGACATACCCAGATTTGGCTGGAATGGCCCTAGGCTGGGCTGGCCAGAACTGATTTTGCCCAGGCGCGCGCGCGGCGCGGCGCGCAAAAAAGTTTCCGTTTCGACCGGGAATCGATTTGGGTGGAATCGGCATGCTGAAAAACGTACGGAAAGATGGGTTTGAAATTCTGGATCAAACTGGGGTACCCCCGGTGACATACCCAGATTTGGCTGGAATGGCCCTTGGCTGGGCTGGCCAAAACTGATTTTGCCCAGGCGCGCGCGCGGCGCGGCGCGCAAAAAAGTTTCTGTTTTGACCGGGAATCGATTTGTGAGGAATCTGCATGCTTCAAAATGTAGGAAAAGATGGGTTTGAAATTCTGGGTCAAACTGGGGTACCCCCGGTGACATACCCAGATTTGGCTGGAATGGCCCTAGGCTGGGCTGGCCAGAACTGATTTTGCCCAGGCGCGCGCGCGGCGCGGCGCGCAAAAAAGTTTCCGTTTCGACCGGGAATCGATTTGGGTGGAATCTGCATGCTTAAAAATGTAGGAAAAGATGGCTTTGAAATTCTGGGTCAAACTGGGGTACCCCCGGTGACATACCCAGATTTGGCTGGAATGGCCCTAGGCTGGGCTGGCCAGAACTGATTTTGCCCAGGCGCGCGCGCGGCGCGGCGCGCAAAAAAGTTCCCGTTTTGACCGGGAATCGATTTGGGTGGAATCGGCATGCTGAAAAACATAGAGAAAGATGGGTTTGAAATTCTGGGTCAAACTGGGGTACCCCCGGTGACATACCCAGATTTGGCTGGAATGGCCCTGGGCTGGGCTGGCCAGAACTGACGCGCGCGGCGCGGCGCGCAAAAAAGTTTCTGTTTTGATCGGGAATCGATTTGGGTGGAATCTGCATGCTTAAAAACGTAGGAAAAGATGGCTTTGAAATTCTGGGTCAAACTGGGGTACCCCCGGTGACATACCCAGATTTGGCTGGAATGGCCCTAGGCTGGGCTGGCCAGAACTGATTTTGCCCAGGCGCGCGCGCGGCGCGGCGCGCAAAAAAGTTTCCGTTTTGACCGGGAATCGATTTGGGTGGAATCGGCATGCTGAAAAACGTAGGAAAAGATGGCTTTGAAATTCTGGGTCAAACTGGGGTACCCCCGGTGACATACCCAGATTTGGCTGGAATGGCCCTGGGCTGGGCTGGCCAGAACTGATTTTGCCCAGGCGCGCGCGCGGCGCGGCGCGCAAAAAAGTTTCTGTTTTGACCGGGAATCGATTTGTGAGGAATCTGCATGCTTAAAAATGTAGGAAAAGATGGCTTTGAAATTCTGGGTCAAACTGGGGTACCCCCGGTGACATACCCAGATTTGGCTGGAATGGCCCTAGGCTGGGCTGGCCAGAACTGATTTTGCCCAGGCGCGCGCGCGGCGCGGCGCGCAAAAAAGTTTCCGTTTTGACCGGGAATCGATTTGGGTGGAATCCGCATGCTTAAAAATGTAGGGAAAGATGGGTTTGAAATTCTGGGTCAAACTGGGGTACCCCCGGTGACATACCCAGATTTGGCTGGAATGGCCCTAGGCTGGGCTGGCCAGAACTGATTTTGCCCAGGCGCGCGCGCGGCGCGGCGCGCAAAAAAGTTTCCGTTTCGACCGGGAATCGATTTGGGTGGAATCGGCATGCTGAAAAACGTAGGGAAAGATGGGTTTGAAATTCTGGGTCAAACTGGGGTACCCCCGGTGACATACCCAGATTTGGCTGGAATGGCCCTAGGCTGGGCTGGCCAGAACTGATTTTGCCCAGGCGCGCGCGCGGCGCGGCGCGCAAAAAAGTTTCTGTTTGGACCGGGAATCGATTTGGGTGGAATCTGCATGCTTAAAAATGTAGGAAAAGATGGCTTTGAAATTCTGGGTCAAACTGGTGTACCCCCGGTGACATACCCAGATTTGGCTGGAATGGCCCTAGGCTGGGCTGGCCAGAACTGATTTTGCCCAGGCGCGCGCGCGGCGCGGCACGCAAAAAAGTTTCTGTTTTGACCGGGAATCGATTTGGGTGGAATCTGCATGCTTAAAAATGTAGGAAAAGATGGCTTTGAAATTCTGGGTCAAACTGGGGTACCCCCGGTGACATACCCAGATTTGGCTGGAATGGCCCTAGGCTGGGCTGACCAGAACTCATTTTGCCCAGGCGCGCGCGCGGCACGGCGCGCAAAAAAGTTTCCGTTTCGACCGGGAATCGATTTGGGTGGAATCGGCATGCTGAAAAACGTAGGGAAAGATGGCTTTCAAATTCTGGGTCAAACTGGGGTACCCCCGGTGACATACCCAGATTTGGCTGGAATGGCCCTTGGCTGGGCTGGCCAGAATTGATTTTGCCCAGGCGCGCGCGCGGCGCGGCGCGCAAAAAAGTTTCTGTTTTGACCGGAAATCGATTTGGGTGGAATCTGCATGCTTAAAAATGTAGGGAAAAATGGCTTTGAAATTCTGGGTCAAACTGGGGTACCCCCGGTGACATACCCAGATTTGGCTGGAATGGCCCTAGGCTGGGCTGGCCAGAACTGATTTTGCCCAGGCGCGCGCGCGGCGCGGCGCGCAAAAAAGTTTCCGTTTTGACCGGGAATCGATTTGGGTGGAATCTGCATGCTTAAAAATGTAGGAAAAGATGGCTTTGAAATTCTGGGTCAAACTTGGGTACCCCCGGTGACATACCCAGATTTGGCTGGAATGGCCCTAGGCTGGGCTGGCCAGAACTGATTTTGCCCAGGCGCGCGCGCGGCGCGGCGCGCAAAAAAGTTTCCGTTTTGACCGGGAATCGATTTGGGTGGAATCGGCATGCTGAAAAACGTAGGGAAAGATGGGTTTGAAATTCTGGGTCAAACTGGGGTACCCCCGGTGACATACCCAGATTTGGCTGGAATGGCCCTAGGCTGGGCTGACCAGAACTGATTTTGCCCAGGCGCGCGCGCGGCGTGGCGCGCAAAAAAGTTTCCGTTTCGACCGGGAATCGATTTGGGTGGAATCGGCATGCTGAAAAACGTAGGGAAAGATGGGTTTGACATTCTGTGTCAAACTGGGGTACCCCCGGTGACATACCCAGATTTGGCTGGAATGGCCCTAGGCTGGGCTGGCCAGAACTGATTTTGCCCAGGCGCGCGCGCGGCGCGGCGCGCAAAAAATTTTCTGTTTGGACCGGGAATCGATTTGGGTGGAATCTGCATGCTTGAAAATGTAGGAAAAGATGGGTTTGAAATTCTGGGTCAAACTGGGGTACCCCCGGTGACATACCCAGATTTGGCTGGAATGGCCCTAGGCTGGGCTGGCCAGAACTGATTTTGTGCAGGCGCGCGCGCGGCGCGGCGCGCAAAAAAGTTTCCGTTTTGACCGGGAATCGATTTGGGTGGAATCGGCATGCTGAAAAACGTGGGGAAAGATGGGTTTGAAATTCTGGGTCAAACTGGAGTACCCCCGGTGACATACCCAGATTTGGCTGGAATGGCCCTGGGCTGGGCTGGCCAGAACTGATTTTGCCCAGGCGCGCGCGCGGCACCGCGCGCAAAAAAGTTTTCGTTTCGACCGGGAATCGATTTGGGTGGAATCGGCATGCTGAAAAACGTAGGGAAAGATGGGTTTGAAATTCTGGGTCAAACTGGGGTACCCCCGGTGACATACCCAGATTTGGCTGGAATGGCCCTTGGCTGGGCTGGCCAGAACTGATTTTGCCCAGGCGCGCGCGCGGCGCGGCGCGCAAAAAAGTTTCTGTTTTGACCGGGAATCGATTTGGGTGGAATCTGCATGCTTAAAAATGTAGGAAAAGATGGCTTTGAAATTCTGGGTCAAACTGGGGTACCCCCGGTGACATACCCAGATTTGGCTGGAATGGCCCTAGGCTGGGCTGGCCAGAACTGATTTTGCCCAGGCACGCGCGCGTCGCGGCGCGCAAAAAAGTTTCTGTTTTGACCGGGAATCGATTTGGGTGGAATCGGCATGCTGAAAAACGTAGGGAAAGATGGGTTTGAAATTCTGGGTCAAACTGGGGTACCCCCGGTGACATACCCAGATTTGGCTGGAATGGCCCTAGGCTGGGCTGACCAGAACTGATTTTGCCCAGGCGCGCGCGCGGCGCGGCGCGCAAAAAAGTTTCCGTTTCGGCCGGGAATCGATTTGGGTGGAATCGGCATGCTGAAAAACGTAGGGAAAGATGGCTTTGAAATTTTGGGTCAAACTGGGGTACCCCCGGTGACATACCCAGATTTGGCTGGAATGGCCCTTGGCTGGGCTGGCCAGAACTGATTTTGCCCAGGCGCGCGCGCGGCGCGGCGCGCAAAAAAGTTTCTGTTTTGACCGGGAATCGATTTGGGTGGAATTTGCATGCTTAAAAATGTAGGAAAAGATGGCTTTGAAATTCTGGGTCAAACTGGGGTACCCCCGGTGACGTACCCAGATTTGGCTGGAATGGCCCTAGGCTGGGCTGGCCAGAACTGATTTTGCCCAGGCGCGCGCGCGGCGCGGCGCGCAAAAAAGTTTCCGTTTTGACCGGGAATTGATTTGGGTGGAATCTGCATGCTTAAAAATGTAGGAAAAGATGGCTTTGAAATTCTGGGTCAAACTGGGGTACCCCCGGTGACATACCCAGATTTGGCTGGAATGGCCCTAGGCTGGGCTGGCCAGAACTGATTTTGCCCAGGCGCGTGCGCGGCACCGCGCGCAAAAAAGTTTCCGTTTTGACCGGGAATCGATTTGGGTGGAATCGGCATGCTGGAAAACGTAGGGAAAGATGGGTTTGAAATTCTGGGTCAAACTGGGGTACCCCCGGTGACATACCCAGATTTGGCTGGAATTGCCCTGGGCTGGGCTGGCCAGAACTGATTTTGCCCAGGCGCGCGCGCAGCGCGGCGCGCAAAAAAGTTTCTGTTTTGACCGGGAATCGATTTGTGAGGAATCTGCATGCTTAAAAATGCAGGAAAAGATGGCTTTGAAATTCTGGGTCAAAGTGGGGTACCCCCGGTGACATACCCAGATTTGGCTGGAATGGCCCTAGGCTGGGCTGGCCAGAACTGATTTTGCCCAGGCGCGCGCGCGGCGCGGCGCGCAAAAAAGTTTCCGTTTTGACCGGGAATCGATTTGGGTGGAATCGGCATGCTGAGAACCGTTGGGAAAGATGGGTTTGAAATTCTGGGTCAAACTGGGGTACCCCCGGTGACATACCCAGATTTGGCTGGAATGGCCCTTGGCTGGGCTGGCCAGAACTGATTTTGCCCAGGCGCGCGCGCGGCGCGGCGCGCAAAAAAGTTTCTGTTTTGACCGGGAATCGATTTGGGTGAAATCTGCATGCTTAAAAATGTAGGAAAAGATGGCTTTGAAATTCTGGGTCAAACTGGGGTACCCCCGGTGACATACCCAGATTTGGCTGGAATGGCCCTAGGCTGGGCTGGCCAGAACTGATTTTGCCCAGGCGCGCGCGCGGCGCGGCGCGCAAAAAAGTTTCTGTTTTGACCGGGAATCGATTTGGGTGGAATCTGCATGCTTCAAAATGTAGGAAAAGATGGCTTTGAAATTCTGGGCCAAACTGGGGTCCCCCCGGTGACATACCCAGATTTGGCTGGAATGGCCCTAGGCTGGGCTGGCCAGAACTGATTTTGTTCAGGCGCGCGCGCGGCGCGGCGCGCAAAAAAGTTTCTGTTTTGACCGGGAATCGATTTGGGTGGAATCTGCATGCTTAAAAATGTAGGAAAAGATGGCTTTGATATTCTGGGTCAAACTGGGGTACCCCCGGTGACATACCCAGATTTGGCTGGAATGGCCCTTGGCTGGGCTGGCCAGAACTGATTTTGCCCAGGCGCGCGCGCGGCGCGGCGCGCAAAAAAGTTTCTGTTTTGACCGGGAATCGATTTGGGTGGAATCTGCATGCTTAAAAATGTAGGAAAAGATGGCTTTGAAATTCTGGGTCAAACTGGGGTACCCCCGGTGACATACCCAGATTTGGCTGGAATGGCCCTAGGCTGGGCTGGCCAGAACTGATTTTGCCCAGGCGCGCGCGCCGCGCGGCGCGCAAAAAAGTTTCTGTTTTGACCGGGAATCGATTTGGGTGGAATCTGCATGCTTAAAAATGTAGGAAAAGATGGCTTTGAAATTCTGGGTCAAACTGGGGTACCCCCGGTGACATACCCAGATTTGGCTGGAATGGCCCTAGGCTGGGCTGGCCAGAACTGATTTTGCCCAGGCGCGCGCGCGGCGCGGCGCGCAAAAAAGTTTCCGTTTTGACCGGGAATCGATTTGGGTGGAATCGGCATGCTGAAAAACGTAGGAAAAGATGGCTTTGAAATTCTGGGTCAAACTGGGGTACCCCCGGTGACGTACCCAGATTTGGCTGGAATGGCCCTAGGCTGGGCTGGCCAGAACTGATTTTGCCCAGGCGCGCGCGCGGCGCGGCGCGCAAAAAAGTTTCCGTTTTGACCGGGAATTGATTTGGGTGGAATCTGCATGCTTAAAAATGTAGGAAAAGATGGCTTTGAAATTCTGGGTCAAACTGGGGTACCCCCGGTGACATACCCAGATTTGGCTGGAATGGCCCTAGGCTGGGCTGGCCAGAACTGATTTTGCCCAGGCGCGTGCGCGGCACCGCGCGCAAAAAAGTTTCCGTTTTGACCGGGAATCGATTTGGGTGGAATCGGCATGCTGGAAAACGTAGGGAAAGATGGGTTTGAAATTCTGGGTCAAACTGGGGTACCCCCGGTGACATACCCAGATTTGGCTGGAATTGCCCTGGGCTGGGCTGGCCAGAACTGATTTTGCCCAGGCGCGCGCGCAGCGCGGCGCGCAAAAAAGTTTCTGTTTTGACCAGGAATCGATTTGTGAGGAATCTGCATGCTTAAAAATGCAGGAAAAGATGGCTTTGAAATTCTGGGTCAAAGTGGGGTACCCCCGGTGACATACCCAGATTTGGCTGGAATGGCCCTAGGCTGGGCTGGCCAGAACTGATTTTGCCCAGGCGCGCGCGCGGCGCGGCGCGCAAAAAAGTTTCCGTTTTGACCGGGAATCGATTTGGGTGGAATCGGCATGCTGAGAACCGTTGGGAAAGATGGGTTTGAAATTCTGGGTCAAACTGGGGTACCCCCGGTGACATACCCAGATTTGGCTGGAATGGCCCTTGGCTGGGCTGGCCAGAACTGATTTTGCCCAGGCGCGCGCGCGGCGCGGCGCGCAAAAAAGTTTCTGTTTTGACCGGGAATCGATTTGGGTGGAATCTGCATGCTTAAAAATGTAGGAAAAGATGGCTTTGAAATTCTGGGTCAAACTGGGGTACCCCCGGTGACATACCCAGATTTGGCTGGAATGGCCCTAGGCTGGGCTGGCCAGAACTGATTTTGCCCAGGCGCGCGCGCGGCGCGGCGCGCAAAAAAGTTTCTGTTTTGACCGGGAATCGATTTGGGTGGAATCTGCATGCTTAAAAATGTAGGAAAAGATGGCTTTGAAATTCTGGGCCAAACTGGGGTCCCCCCGGTGACATACCCAGATTTGGCTGGAATGGCCCTAGGCTGGGCTGGCCAGAACTGATTTTGTTCAGGCGCGCGCGCGGCGCGGCGCGCAAAAAAGTTTCTGTTTTGACCGGGAATCGATTTGGGTGGAATCTGCATGCTTAAAAATGTAGGAAAAGATGGCTTTGATATTCTGGGTCAAACTGGGGTACCCCCGGTGACATACCCAGATTTGGCTGGAATGGCCCTAGGCTGGGCTGGCCAGAACTGATTTTGCCCAGGCGCGCGCGCGGCGCGGCGCGCAAAAAAGTTTCTGTTTTGACCGGGAATCGATTTGGGTGGAATCTGCATGCTTAAAAATGTAGGAAAAGATGGCTTTGAAATTCTGGGCCAAACTGGGGTCCCCCCGGTGACATACCCAGATTTGGCTGGAATGGCCCTAGGCTGGGCTGGCCAGAACTGATTTTGCCCAGGCGCGCGCGCGGCGCGGCGCGCAAAAAAGTTTCCGTTTTGACCGGGAATCGATTTGGGTGGAATCGGCATGCTGAGAACCGTTGGGAAAGATGGGTTTGAAATTCTGGGTCAAACTGGGGTACCCCCGGTGACATACCCAGATTTGGCTGGAATGGCCCTTGGCTGGGCTGGCCAGAACTGATTTTGCCCAGGCGCGCGCGCGGCGCGGCGCGCAAAAAAGTTTCTGTTTTGACCGGGAATCGATTTGGGTGGAATCTGCATGCTTAAAAATGTAGGAAAAGATGGCTTTGAAATTCTGGGTCAAACTGGGGTACCCCCGGTGACATACCCAGATTTGGCTGGAATGGCCCTAGGCTGGGCTGGCCAGAACTGATTTTGCCCAGGCGCGCGCGCGGCGCGGCGCGCAAAAAAGTTTCTGTTTTGACCGGGAATCGATTTGGGTGGAATCTGCATGCTTCAAAATGTAGGAAAAGATGGCTTTGAAATTCTGGGCCAAACTGGGGTCCCCCCGGTGACATACCCAGATTTGGCTGGAATGGCCCTAGGCTGGGCTGGCCAGAACTGATTTTGTTCAGGCGCGCGCGCGGCGCGGCGCGCAAAAAAGTTTCTGTTTTGACCGGGAATCGATTTGGGTGGAATCTGCATGCTTAAAAATGTAGGAAAAGATGGCTTTGATATTCTGGGTCAAACTGGGGTACCCCCGGTGACATACCCAGATTTGGCTGGAATGGCCCTTGGCTGGGCTGGCCAGAACTGATTTTGCCCAGGCGCGCGCGCGGCGCGGCGCGCAAAAAAGTTTCTGCTTTGACCGGGAATCGATTTGGGTGGAATCTGCATGCTTAAAAATGTAGGAAAAGATGGCTTTGAAATTCTGGGTCAAACTGGGGTACCCCCGGTGACATACCCAGATTTGGCTGGAATGGCCCTAGGCTGGGCTGGCCAGAACTGATTTTGCCCAGGCGCGCGCGCCGCGCGGCGCGCAAAAAAGTTTCTGTTTTGACCGGGAATCGATTTGGGTGGAATCTGCATGCTTAAAAATGTAGGAAAAGATGGCTTTGAAATTCTGGGTCAAACTGGGGTACCCCCGGTGACATACCCAGATTTGGCTGGAATGGCCCTAGGCTGGGCTGGCCAGAACTGATTTTGCCCAGGCGCGCGCGCGGCGCGGCGCGCAAAAAAGTTTCCGTTTTGACCGGGAATCGATTTGGGTGGAATCGGCATGCTGAAAAACGTAGGAAAAGATGGCTTTGAAATTCTGGGTCAAACTGGGGTACCCCCGGTGACGTACCCAGATTTGGCTGGAATGGCCCTAGGCTGGGCTGGCCAGAACTGATTTTGCCCAGGCGCGCGCGCGGCGCGGCGCGCAAAAAAGTTTCCGTTTTGACCGGGAATTGATTTGGGTGGAATCTGCATGCTTAAAAATGTAGGAAAAGATGGCTTTGAAATTCTGGGTCAAACTGGGGTACCCCCGGTGACATACCCAGATTTGGCTGGAATGGCCCTAGGCTGGGCTAGCCAGAACTGATTTTGCCCAGGGGCGTGCGCGGCACCGCGCGCAAAAAAGTTTCCGTTTTGACCGGGAATCGATTTGGGTGGAATCGGCATGCTGGAAAACGTAGGGAAAGATGGGTTTGAAATTCTGGGTCAAACTGGGGTACCCCCGGTGACATACCCAGATTTGGCTGGAATTGCCCTGGGCTGGGCTGGCCAGAACTGATTTTGCCCAGGCGCGCGCGCGGCGCGGCGCGCAAAAAAGTTTCTGTTTTGACCAGGAATCGATTTGTGAGGAATCTGCATGCTTAAAAATGCAGGAAAAGATGGCTTTGAAATTCTGGGTCAAAGTGGGGTACCCCCGGTGACATACCCAGATTTGGCTGGAATGGCCCTAGGCTGGGCTGGCCAGAACTGATTTTGCCCAGGCGCGCGCGCGGCGCGGCGCGCAAAAAAGTTTCCGTTTTGACCGGGAATCGATTTGGGTGGAATCGGCATGCTGAGAACCGTTGGGAAAGATGGGTTTGAAATTCTGGGTCAAACTGGGGTACCCCCGGTGACATACCCAGATTTGGCTGGAATGGCCCTTGGCTGGGCTGGCCAGAACTGATTTTGCCCAGGCGCGCGCGCGGCGCGGCGCGCAAAAAAGTTTCTGTTTTGACCGGGAATCGATTTGGGTGGAATCTGCATGCTTAAAAATGTAGGAAAAGATGGCTTTGAAATTCTGGGTCAAACTGGGGTACCCCCGGTGACATACCCAGATTTGGCTGGAATGGCCCTAGGCTGGGCTGGCCAGAACTGATTTTGCCCAGGCGCGCGCGCGGCGCGGCGCGCAAAAAAGTTTCTGTTTTGACCGGGAATCGATTTGGGTGGAATCTGCATGCTTAAAAATGTAGGAAAAGATGGCTTTGAAATTCTGGGCCAAACTGGGGTCCCCCCGGTGACATACCCAGATTTGGCTGGAATGGCCCTAGGCTGGGCTGGCCAGAACTGATTTTGTTCAGGCGCGCGCGCGGCGCGGCGCGCAAAAAAGTTTCTGTTTTGACCGGGAATCGATTTGGGTGGAATCTGCATGCTTAAAAATGTAGGAAAAGATGGCTTTGATATTCTGGGTCAAACTGGGGTACCCCCGGTGACATACCCAGATTTGGCTGGAATGGCCCTAGGCTGGGCTGGCCAGAACTGATTTTGCCCAGGCGCGCGCGCGGCGCGGCGCGCAAAAAAGTTTCTGTTTTGACCGGGAATCGATTTGGGTGGAATCTGCATGCTTAAAAATGTAGGAAAAGATGGCTTTGAAATTCTGGGCCAAACTGGGGTCCCCCCGGTGACATACCCAGATTTGGCTGGAATGGCCCTAGGCTGGGCTGGCCAGAACTGATTTTGTTCAGGCGCGCGCGCGGCGCGGCGCGCAAAAAAGTTTCTGTTTTGACCGGGAATCGATTTGGGTGGAATCTGCATGCTTAAAAATGTAGGAAAAGATGGCTTTGATATTCTGGGTCAAACTGGGGTACCCCCGGTGACATACCCAGATTTGGCTGGAATGGCCCTTGGCTGGGCTGGCCAGAACTGATTTTGCCCAGGCGCGCGCGCGGCGCGGCGCGCAAAAAAGTTTCTGTTTTGACCGGGAATCGATTTGGGTGGAATCTGCATGCTTAAAAATGTAGGAAAAGATGGCTTTGAAATTCTGGGTCAAACTGGGGTACCCCCGGTGACATACCCAGATTTGGCTGGAATGGCCCTAGGCTGGGCTGGCCAGAACTGATTTTGCCCAGGCGCGCGCGCCGCGCGGCGCGCAAAAAAGTTTCTGTTTTGACCGGGAATCGATTTGGGTGGAATCTGCATGCTTAAAAATGTAGGAAAAGATGGCTTTGAAATTCTGGGTCAAACTGGGGTACCCCCGGTGACATACCCAGATTTGGCTGGAATGGCCCTAGGCTGGGCTGGCCAGAACTGATTTTGCCCAGGCGCGCGCGCGGCGCGGCGCGCAAAAAAGTTTCCGTTTTGACCGGGAATCGATTTGGGTGGAATCGGCATGCTGAAAAACGTAGGGAAAGATGGGTTTGAAATTCTGGGTCAAACTGGGGTACCCCCGGTGACATACCCAGATTTGGCTGGAATGGCCCTGGGCTGGGCTGGCCAGAACTGATTTTGCCCAGGCGCGCGCGCGGCGCGGCGCGCAAAAAAGTTTCCGTTTTGACCGGGAATCGATTTGGGTGGAATCGGCATGCTTAAAAATGTAGGAAAAGATGGCTTTGAAATTCTGGGTCAAACTGGGGTACCCCCGGTGACATACCCAGATTTGGCTGGAATGGCCCTAGGCTGGGCTGGCCAGAACTGATTTTGCGCAGGCGCGCGCGCAGCGCGGCGCGCAAAAAAGTTTCCGTTTTGACCGGGAATCGATTTGGGTGGAATCGGCATGCTGAAAAACGTAGGGAAAGATGGGTTTGAAATTCTGGGTCAAACTGGGGTACCCCCGGTGACATACCCAGATTTGGCTGGAATGGCCCTAGGCTGGGCTGGCCAGAACTGATTTTGCCCAGGCGCGCGCGCGGCGCGGCGCGCAAAAAAGTTTCTGTTTTGACCGGGAATCGATTTGTGAGGAATCTGCATGCTTAAAAATGTAGGAAAAGATGGCTTTGAAATTCTGGGTCAAACTGGGGTACCCCCGGTGACATACCCAGATTTGGCTGGAATGGCCCTAGGCTGGGCTGGCCAGAACTGATTTTGCCCAGGCGCGCGCGCGGCGCGGCGCGCAAAAAAGTTTCCGTTTTGACCGGGAATCAATTTGTGAGGAATCTGCATGCTTAAAAATGTAGGAAAAGATGGCTTTGAAATTCTGGGTCAAACTGGGGTACCCCCGGTGACATACCCAGATTTGGCTGGAATGGCCCTAGGCTGGGCTGGCCAGAACTGATTTTGCCCAGGCGCGCGCGCGGCGCGGCGCGCAAAAAAGTTTCCGTTTTGACCGGGAATCGATTTGGGTGGAATCGGCATGCTGAAAAACGTAGGGAAAGATGGGTTTGAAATTCTGGGTCAAACTGGGGTACCCCCGGTGACATACCCAGATTTGGCTGGAATGGCCCTGGGCTGGGCTGGCCAGAACTGATTTTGCCCAGGCGCGCGCGCGGCGCGGCGCGCAAAAAAGTTTCTGTTTTGACCGGGAATTGATTTGTGAGGAATCTGCATGCTTAAAAATGTAGGAAAAGATGGCTTTGAAATTCTGGGTCAAACTGGGGTACCCCCGGTGACATACCCAGATTTGGCTGGAATGGCCCCAGGCTGGGCTGGCCAGAACTGATTTTGCCCAGGCGCGCGCGCGGCGCGGCGCGCAAAAAAATTTCCGTTTTGACCGGGAATCGATTTGTGAGGAATCTGCATGCTTAAAAATGTAGGAAAAGATGGCTTTGAATTTCTGGGTCAAACTGGGGTACCCCCGGTGACATACCCAGATTTGGCTGGAATGGCCCTAGGCTGGGCTGGCCAGAACTGATTTTGCCCAGGCGCGCGCGCGGCGCGGCGCGCAAAAAAGTTTCCGTTTTGACCGGGAATCGATTTGGGTGGAATCGGCATGCTGAAAAACGTAGGGAAAGATGGGTTTGAAATTCTGGGTCAAACTGGGGTACCCCCGGTGACATACCCAGATTTGGCTGGAATGGCCCTAGGCTGGGCTGGCCAGAACTGATTTTGCCCAGGCGCGCGCGCGGCGCGGCGCGCAAAAAAGTTTCTGTTTTGACCGGGAATCGATTTGTGAGGAATCTGCATGCTTAAAAATGTAGGAAAAGATGGCTTTGAAATTCTGGGTCGAACTGGGGTACCCCCGGTGACATACCCAGATTTGGCTGGAATGGCCCTGGGCTGGGCTGGCCAGAACTGATTTTGCCCAGGCGCGCGCGCGGCGCGGCGCGCAAAAAAGTTTCCGTTTTGACCGGGAATCAATTTGTGAGGAATCTGCATGCTTAAAAATGTAGGAAAAGATGGCTTTGAAATTCTGGGTCAAACTGGGGTACCCCCGGTGACATACCCAGATTTGGCTGGAATGGCCCTAGGCTGGGCTGTCCAGAACTGATTTTGCCCAGGCGCGCGCGCGGCGCGGCGCGCAAAAAAGTTTCTGTTTTGACCGGGAATCGATTTGTGAGGAATCTGCATGCTTAAAAATGTAGGAAAAGATGGCTTTGAAATTCTGGGTCAAACTGGGGTACCCCCGGTGACATACCCAGATTTGGCTGGAATGGCCCTGGGCTGGGCTGGCCAGAACTGATTTTGCCCAGGCGCGCGCGCGGCGCGGCGCGCAAAAAAGTTTCTGTTTTGACCGGGAATCGATTTGTGAGGAATCTGCATGCTTAAAAATGTAGGAAAAGATGGCTTTGAAATTCTGGGTCAAACTGGGGTACCCCCGGTGACATACCCAGATTTGGCTGGAATGGCCCTAGGCTGGGCTGGCCAGAACTGATTTTGCCCAGGCGCGCGCGCGGCGCGGCGCGCAAAAAAGTTTCTGTTTTGACCGGGAATCGAGTTGTGAGGAATCTGCATGCTTAAAAATGTAGGAAAAGATGGCTTTGAAATTCTGGGTCAAACTGGGGTACCCCCGGTGACATACCCAGATTTGGCTGGAATGGCCCGGGGCTGGGCTGGCCAGAACTGATTTTGCCCAGGCGCGCGCGCGGCGCGGCGCGCAAAAAAATTTCCGTTTTGACCGGGAATCGATTTGTGAGGAATCTGCATGCTTAAAAATGTAGGAAAAGATGGCTTTGAATCTCTGGGTCAGACTGGGGTACCCCCGGTGACATACCCAGATTTGGCTGGAATGGCCCTAGGCTGGGCTGGCCAGAACTGATTTTGCCCAGGCGCGCGCGCGGCGCGGCGCGCAAAAAAGTTTCCGTTTTGACCGGGAATCGATTTGGGTGGAATCGGCATGCTGAAAAACGTAGGAAAAGATGGGTTTGAAATTCTGGGTCAAACTGGGGTACCCCCGGTGACATACCCAGATTTGGCTGGAATGGCCCTGGGCTGGGCTGGCCAGAACTGATTTTGCCCAGGCGCGCGCGCGGCGCGGCGTGCAAAAAAGTTTCCGTTTTGACCGGGAATCGATTTGGGTGGAATCGGCATGCTGAAAAACTTAGGGAAAGATGGCTTTGAAATTCTGGGTCAAACTGGGGTACCCCCGGTGACATACCCAGATTTGGCTGGAATGGCCCTGGGCTGGGCTGGCCAGAACTGATTTTGCCCAGGCACGCGCGCGGCGCGGTGCGTCAAAAAGTTTCTGTTTTGACCGGGAATCGATTTGTGAGCAATCTGCATGCTTAAAAATGTAGCAAAAGATGGCTTTGAAATTCTGGGTCAAACTGGGGTACCCCCGGTGACATACCCAGATTTGGCTGGAATGGCCCTAGGCTGGGCTGGCCAGAACTGATTTTGCCCAGGCGCGTGCGCGGCGCGGCGCGCAAAAAAGTTTCCGTTTTGACCGGGAATCGATTTGGGTGGAATCGGCATGCTTAAAAATGTAGGAAAAGATGGGTCTGAAATTCTGGGTCAAACTGGGGTACCCCCGGTGACATACCCAGATTTGGCTGGAATGGCCCTAGGCTGGGCTGGCCAGAACTGATTTTGCCCATGCGCGCGCGCGGCGCGGCGCGCAAAAAAGTTTCTGTTTTGACCGGGAATCGATTTGGGTGGAATCTGCATGCTTAAAAATGTAGCAAAAGATGGCTTTGAAATTCTGGGTCAAACTGGGGTACCCCCGGTGACATACCCAGATTTGTCTGGAATGGCCCTAGGCTGGGCTGGCCAGAATTGATTTTGCCCAGGCGCGCGCGCGGCGCGGCGCGCAAAAAAGTTTCTGTTTTGACCGGGAATCGATTTGGGTGGAATCGGCATGCTGAAAAACGTAGGGAAAGATGGGTTTGAAATTCTGGGTCAAACTGGGGTACCCCCGGTGACATACCCAGATTTGGCCGGAATGGCCCTGGGCTGGGCTGGCCAGAACTGATTTTGCCCAGGCGAGCGCGCGGCGCGGCGCGCAAAAAAGTTTCTGTTTTGACCGGGAATCGATTTGGGTGGATTCTGCATGCTTAAAAATGTAGCAAAAGATGGCTTTGAAATTCTGGGTCAAACTGGGGTACCCCCGGTGACATACCCAGATTTGTCTGGAATGGCCCTAGGCTGGGCTGGCCAGAATTGATTTTGCCCAGGCGCGCGCGCGGCGCGGCGCGCAAAAAAGTTTCCGTTTTGACCGGGAATCGATTTGGGTGGAATCGGCATGCTTAAAAATGTAGGAAAAGATGGCTTCGAAATTCTGGGTCAAACTGGGGTACCCCCGGTGACATACCCAGATTTGGCTGGAATGGCCCTAGGCTGGGCTGGCCAGAACTGATTTTGCCCAGGCGCGCGCGCGGCGCGGCGCGCAAAAAAGTTTCCGTTTTGACCGGGAATCGATTTGGGTGGAATCGGCATGCTGAAAAACGTAGGGAAAGATGGGTTTGAAATTCTGGGTCAAACTGGGGTACCCCCGGTCACATACCCAGGTTTGGCTGGAATGGCCCTGGGCTGGGCTGGCCAGAACTGATTTTGCCCAGGCGCGCGCGCGGCGCGGCGCGCAAAAAAGTTTCTGTTTTGACCGGGATTCGATTTGTGAGGAAGCTGCATGCTTAAAAATGTAGGAAAAGATGGCTTTGAAATTCTGGGTCAAACTGGGGTACCCCCGGTGACATACCCAGATTTGGCTGGAATGGCCCTGCGGTGGGCTGGCCAGAACTGATTTTGCCCAGGCGCGCGCGCGGCGCGGCGCGCAAAAAAGTTTCCGTTTTGACCGGGAATCGATTTGGGTGGAATCGGCAAGCTGAAAAACGTAGGGAAAAATGGGTTTGAAATTCTGGGTCAAACTGGGGTACCCCCGGTGACATACCCAGATTTGGCTGGAATGGCCCTAGGCTGGGCTGGCCAGAACTGATTTTGCCCAGGCGCGCGCGCGGCGCGGCGTGCAAAAAAGTTTCCGTTTTGACCGGGAATCGATTTGGGTGGAATCGGCATGCTGAAAAACGTAGGGAAAGATGGGTTTGAAATTCTGGGTCAAACTGGGGTACCCCCGGTGACATACCCAGATTTGGCTGGAATGGCCCTGGGCTGGGCTGGCCAGAACTGATTTTGCCCAGGCGCGCGCGCGGCGCGGCGCGCAAAAAAGTTTCTGTTTTGACCGGGAATCGATTTGGGTGGAATCGGCATGCTGAAAAACGTAGGTAAAGATGGGTTTGAAATTCTGGGTCAAACTGGGGTACCCCCGGTGACATACCCAGATTTGGCTGGAATGGCCCTAGGCTGGGCTGGCCAGAACTGATTTTGCCCAGGCGCGCGCGCGGCGCGGCGTGCAAAAAAGTTTCCGTTTTGACCGGGAATCGATTTGGGTGGAATCGGCATGCTGAAAAACGTAGGGAAAGATGGGTTTGAAATTCTGGGTCAAACTGGGGTACCCCCGGTGACATACCCAGATTTGGCTGGAATGGCCCTGGGCTGGGCTGGCCAGAACTGATTTTGCCCAGGCGCGCGCGCGGCGCGGTGCGCCAAAAAGTTTCTGTTTTGACAGGGAATCGATTTGTGAGGAATCTGCATGCTTAAAAATGTAGGAAAAGATGGCTTTGAAATTCTGGGTCAAACTGGGGTACCCCCGGTGACATACCCAGATTTGGCTGGAATGGCCCTAGGCTGGGCTGGCCAGAACTGATTTTGCCCAGGCGCGCGCGCGGCGCGGCGCGCAAAAAAGTTTCCGTTTTGACCGGGAATCGATTTGGGTGGAATCGGCATGCTTAAAAATGTAGGAAAAGATGGCTTTGAAATTCTGGGTCAAACTGGGGTACCCCCGGTGACATACCCAGATTTGGCTGGAATGGCCCTAGGCTGGGCTGGCCAGAACTGATTTTGCCCAGGCGCGCGCGCGGCGCGGCGCGCAAAAAAGTTTCCGTTTTGACCGGGAATCGATTTGGGTGGAATCGGCATGCTGAAAAACGTAGGGAAAGATGGGTTTGAAATTCTGGGTCAAACTGGGGTACCCCCGGTCACATACCCAGGTTTGGCTGGAATGGCCCTGGGCTGGGCTGGCCAGAACTGATTTTGCCCAGGCGCGCGCGCGGCGCGGCGCGCAAAAAAGTTTCTGTTTTGACCGGGAATCGATTTGTGAGGAAGCTGCATGCTTAAAAATGTAGGAAAAGATGGCTTTGAAATTCTGGGTCAAACTGGGGTACCCCCGGTGACATACCCAGATTTGGCTGGAATGGCCCTGCGGTGGGCTGGCCAGAACTGATTTTGCCCAGGCGCGCGCGCGGCGCGGCGTGCAAAAAAGTTTCCGTTTTGACCGGGAATCGATTTGGGTGGAATCGGCAAGCTGAAAAACGTAGGGAAAGATGGGTTTGAAATTCTGGGTCAAACTGGGGTACCCCCGGTGACATACCCAGATTTGGCTGGAATGGCCCTAGGCTGGGCTGGCCAGAACTGATTTTGCCCAGGCGCGCGCGCGGCGCGGCGTGCAAAAAAGTTTCTGTTTTGACCGGGAATCGATTTGGGTGGAATCGGCATGCTGAAAAACGTAGAAAAAGATGGGTTTGAAATTCTGGGTCAAACTGGGGTACCCCCGGTGACATACCCAGATTTGGCTGGAATGGCCCTAGGCTGGGCTGGCCAGAACTGATTTTGCCCAGGCGCGCGCGCGGCGCGGCGTGCAAAAAAGTTTCCGTTTTGACCGGGAATCGATTTGGGTGGAATCGGCATGCTGAAAAACGTAGGGAAAGATGGGTTTGAAATTCTGGGTCAAACTGGGGTACCCCCGGTGACATACCCAGATTTGGCTGGAATGGCCCTGGGCTGGGCTGGCCAGAACTGATTTTGCCCAGGCGCGCGCGCGGCGCGGCGCGCAAAAAAGTTTCTGTTTTGACCGGGAATCGATTTGGGTGGAATCGGCATGCTGAAAAACGTAGGTAAAGATGGGTTTGAAATTCTGGGTCAAACTGGGGTACCCCCGGTGACATACCCAGATTTGGCTGGAATGGCCCTAGGCTGGGCTGGCCAGAACTGATTTTGCCCAGGCGCGCGCGCGGCGCGGCGTGCAAAAAAGTTTCCGTTTTGACCGGGAATCGATTTGGGTGGAATCGGCATGCTGAAAAACGTAGGGAAAGATGGGTTTGAAATTCTGGGTCAAACTGGGGTACCCCCGGTGACATACCCAGATTTGGCTGGAATGGCCCTGGGCTGGGCTGGCCAGAACTGATTTTGCCCAGGCGCGCGCGCGGCGCGGTGCGCCAAAAAGTTTCTGTTTTGACAGGGAATCGATTTGTGAGGAATCTGCATGCTTAAAAATGTAGGAAAAGATGGCTTTGAAATTCTGGGTCAAACTGGGGTACCCCCGGTGACATACCCAGATTTGGCTGGAATGGCCCTAGGCTGGGCTGGCCAGAACTGATTTTGCCCAGGCGCGTGCGCGGCGCGGCGCGCAAAAAAGTTTCCGTTTTGACCGGGAATCGATTTGGGTGGAATCGGCATGCTTAAAAATGTAGGAAAAGATGGCTTTGAAATTCTGGGTCAAACTGGGGTACCCCCGGTGACATACCCAGATTTGGCTGGAATGGCCCTAGGCTGGGCTGGCCAGAACTGATTTTGCCCAGGCGCGCGCGCGGCGCGGCGCGCAAAAAAGTTTCCGTTTTGACCGGGAATCGATTTGGGTGGAATCGGCATGCTGAAAAACGTAGGGAAAGATGGGTTTGAAATTCTGGGTCAAACTGGGGTACCCCCGGTCACATACCCAGGTTTGGCTGGAATGGCCCTGGGCTGGGCTGGCCAGAACTGATTTTGCCCAGGCGCGCGCGCGGCGCGGCGCGCAAAAAAGTTTCTGTTTTGACCGGGAATCGATTTGTGAGGAAGCTGCATGCTTAAAAATGTAGGAAAAGATGGCTTTGAAATTCTGGGTCAAACTGGGGTACCCCCGGTGACATACCCAGATTTGGCTGGAATGGCCCTGCGGTGGGCTGGCCAGAACTGATTTTGCCCAGGCGCGCGCGCGGCGCGGCGTGCAAAAAAGTTTCCGTTTTGACCGGGAATCGATTTGGGTGGAATCGGCAAGCTGAAAAACGTAGGGAAAGATGGGTTTGAAATTCTGGGTCAAACTGGGGTACCCCCGGTGACATACCCAGATTTGGCTGGAATGGCCCTAGGCTGGGCTGGCCAGAACTGATTTTGCCCAGGCGCGCGCGCGGCGCGGCGTGCAAAAAAGTTTCTGTTTTGACCGGGAATCGATTTGGGTGGAATCGGCATGCTGAAAAACGTAGAAAAAGATGGGTTTGAAATTCTGGGTCAAACTGGGGTACCCCCGGTGACATACCCAGATTTGGCTGGAATGGCCCTGGGCTGGGCTGGCCAGAACTGATTTTGCCCAGGCGCGCGCGCGGCGCGGTGCGCCAAAAAGTTTCTGTTTTAACCGGGAATCGATTTGTGAGGAATCTGCATGCTTAAAAATGTAGGAAAAGATGGCTTTGAAATTCTGGGTCAAACTGGGGTACCCCCGGTGACATACCCAGATTTGGCTGGAATGGCCCTAGGCTGGGCTGGCCAGAACTGATTTTGCCCAGGCGCGTGCGCGGCGCGGCGCGCAAAAAAAGTTTCCGTTTTGACCGGGAATCGATTTGGGTGGAATCGGCATGCTTAAAAATGTAGGAAAAGATGGCTTTGAAATTCTGGGTCAAACTGGGGTACCCCCGGTGACATACCCGGATTTGGCTGGAATGGCCCTAGGCTGGGCTGGCCAGAACTGATTTTGCCCAGGCGCGCGCGCGGCGCGGCGCGCAAAAAAGTTTCCGTTTTGACCGGGAATCGATTTGGGTGGAATCGGCATGCTTAAAAACGTAGGGAAAGATGGGTTTGAAATTCTGGGTCAAACTGGGGTACCCCCGGTGACATACCCAGATTTGGCTGGAATGGCCCTAGGCTGGGCTGGCCAGAACTGATTTTGCCAAGGCGCGCGCGCGGCGCGGCGCGCAAAAAAGTTTCCGTTTTGACCGGGAATCGATTTGGGTGGAATCGGCATGCTGAAAAACGTAGGGAGAGATGGGTTTGAAATTCTGGGTCAAACTGGGGTACCCCCGGTGACATACCCAGATTTGGCTGGAATGGCCCTAGGCTGGGCTGGCCAGAACTGATTTTGCCCAGGCGCGCGCGCGGCGCGGCGTGCAAAAAAGTTTCCGTTTTGACCGGGAATCAATTTGGGTGGAATCGGCATGCTGAAAAACGTAGGGAAAGATGGGCTTGAAATTCGGGGTCAAACTGGGGTACCCCCGGTGACATACCCAGATTTGGCTGGAATGGCCCTGGGCTGGGCTGGCCAGAACCGATTTTGCCCAGGCGCGCGCGCGGCGCGGCGCGCAAAAAAGTTTCTGTTTTGACCGGGAATCGATTTGTGAGGAATCTGCATGCTTAAAAATGTAGGAAAAGATGGCTTTGAAATTCTGGCTCAAACTGGGGTACCCCCGGTGACATACCCAGATTTGGCTGGAATGGCCCTAGGCTGGGCTGGCCAGAACTGATTTTGCCCAGGCGCGCGCGCGGCGCGGCGCGCAAAAAAGTTTCCGTTTTGACCGGGAATCGATTTGGGTGGAATCTGCATGCTTAAAAATGTAGGAAAAGATGGCTTTGAAATTCTGGGTCAAACTGGGGTACCCCCGGTGACATACCCAGATTTGGCTGGAATGGCCCTGGGCTGGGCTGGCCAGAACTGATTTTGCCCAGGCGCGCGCGCGGCGCGGCGCGCAAAAAAGTTTCTGTTTTGACCGGGAATCGATTTGTGAGGAATCTGCATGCTTAAAAATGTAGGAAAAGATGGCTTTGAAATTCTGGGTCAAACTGGGGTACCCCCGGTGACATACCCAGATTTGGCTGGAATGGCCCTGGGCTGGGCTGGCCAGAACCGATTTTGCCCAGGCGCGCGCGCGGCGCGGCGCGCAAAAAAGTTTCCGTTTTGACCGGGAATCGATTTGGGTGGAATCTGCATGCTTCAAAATGTAGGAAAAGATGGCTTTGAAATTCTGGGTCAAACTGGGGTACCCCCGGTGACATACCCAGATTTGGCTGGAATGGCCCTGGGCTGGGCTGGCCAGAACTGATTTTGCCCAGGCGCGCGCGCGGCGCGGCGCGCAAAAAAGTTTCTGTTTTGACCGGGAATCGATTTGGGTGGAATCGGCATGCTTAAAAATGTAGGAAAAGATGGCTTTGAAATTCTGGGTCAAACTGGGGTACCCCCGGTGACATACCCAGATTTGGCTGGAATGGCCCTAGGCTGTGCTGGCCAGAACTGATTTCGCCCAGGCGCGCGCGCTGCGCGGCGCGCAAAAAAGTTTCCGTTTTGACCAGGAATCGATTTGGGTGGAATCTGCATGCTTCAAAATGTAGGAAAAGATGGCTTTGAAATTCTGGGTCAAACTGGGGTACCCCCGGTGACATACCCAGATTTGGCTGGAATGGCCCTGGGCTGGGCTGGCCAGAACTGATTTTGCCCAGGCGCACGCGCGGCGCGGCGCGCAAAAAAGTTTCTGTTTTGACCGGGAATTGATTTGGGTGGAATCAACATGCTGAAAAACGTAGGGAAAGATGGGTTTGAAATTCTGGGTCAAACTGGGGTACCCCCGGTGACATACCCAGATTTGGCTGGAATGGCCCTGGGCTGGGCTGGCCAGAACTGATTTTGCCCAGGCGCGCGCGCGGCGCGGCGCGCACAAAAGTTTCCGTTTTGACCGGGAATCGATTTGGGTGGAATCGGCATGCTGAAAAACGTAGGGAAAGATGGGTTTGAAATTCTGGGTCACACTGGGGTACCCCCGGTGACATACCCAGATTTGGCTGGAATGGCCCTGGGCTGGGCTGGCCAGAACTGATTTTGCCCAGGCGCGCGCGCGGCGCGGCGCGCACAAAAGTTTCTGTTTTGACCGGGAATCGATTTGGGAGGAATCTGCATGCTTAAAAATGTAGGAAAAGATGGCTTTGAAATTCTGGGTCAAACTGGGGTACCCCCGGTGACATACCCAGATTTGGCTGGAATGGCCCTGGGCTGGGCTGGCCAGAACTGATTTTGCCCAGGCGCGCGCGCGGCGCGGTGCGCCAAAAAGTTTCTGTTTTAACCGGGAATCGATTTGTGAGGAATCTGCATGCTTAAAAATGTAGGAAAAGATGGCTTTGAAATTCTGGGTCAAACTGGGGTACCCCCGGTGACATACCCAGATTTGGCTGGAATGGCCCTAGGCTGGGCTGGCCAGAACTGATTTTGCCCAGGCGCGTGCGCGGCGCGGCGCGCAAAAAAAGTTTCCGTTTTGACCGGGAATCGATTTGGGTGGAATCGGCATGCTTAAAAATGTAGGAAAAGATGGCTTTGAAATTCTGGGTCAAACTGGGGTACCCCCGGTGACATACCCGGATTTGGCTGGAATGGCCCTAGGCTGGGCTGGCCAGAACTGATTTTGCCCAGGCGCGCGCGCGGCGCGGCGCGCAAAAAAGTTTCCGTTTTGACCGGGAATCGATTTGGGTGGAATCGGCATGCTTAAAAACGTAGGGAAAGATGGGTTTGAAATTCTGGGTCAAACTGGGGTACCCCCGGTGACATACCCAGATTTGGCTGGAATGGCCCTAGGCTGGGCTGGCCAGAACTGATTTTGCCAAGGCGCGCGCGCGGCGCGGCGCGCAAAAAAGTTTCCGTTTTGACCGGGAATCGATTTGGGTGGAATCGGCATGCTGAAAAACGTAGGGAGAGATGGGTTTGAAATTCTGGGTCAAACTGGGGTACCCCCGGTGACATACCCAGATTTGGCTGGAATGGCCCTAGGCTGGGCTGGCCAGAACTGATTTTGCCCAGGCGCGCGCGCGGCGCGGCGTGCAAAAAAGTTTCCGTTTTGACCGGGAATCAATTTGGGTGGAATCGGCATGCTGAAAAACGTAGGGAAAGATGGGCTTGAAATTCGGGGTCAAACTGGGGTACCCCCGGTGACATACCCAGATTTGGCTGGAATGGCCCTGGGCTGGGCTGGCCAGAACCGATTTTGCCCAGGCGCGCGCGCGGCGCGGCGCGCAAAAAAGTTTCTGTTTTGACCGGGAATCGATTTGTGAGGAATCTGCATGCTTAAAAATGTAGGAAAAGATGGCTTTGAAATTCTGGCTCAAACTGGGGTACCCCCGGTGACATACCCAGATTTGGCTGGAATGGCCCTAGGCTGGGCTGGCCAGAACTGATTTTGCCCAGGCGCGCGCGCGGCGCGGCGCGCAAAAAAGTTTCCGTTTTGACCGGGAATCGATTTGGGTGGAATCTGCATGCTTAAAAATGTAGGAAAAGATGGCTTTGAAATTCTGGGTCAAACTGGGGTACCCCCGGTGACATACCCAGATTTGGCTGGAATGGCCCTGGGCTGGGCTGGCCAGAACTGATTTTGCCCAGGCGCGCGCGCGGCGCGGCGCGCAAAAAAGTTTCTGTTTTGACCGGGAATCGATTTGTGAGGAATCTGCATGCTTAAAAATGTAGGAAAAGATGGCTTTGAAATTCTGGGTCAAACTGGGGTACCCCCGGTGACATACCCAGATTTGGCTGGAATGGCCCTGGGCTGGGCTGGCCAGAACCGATTTTGCCCAGGCGCGCGCGCGGCGCGGCGCGCAAAAAAGTTTCCGTTTTGACCGGGAATCGATTTGGGTGGAATCTGCATGCTTCAAAATGTAGGAAAAGATGGCTTTGAAATTCTGGGTCAAACTGGGGTACCCCCGGTGACATACCCAGATTTGGCTGGAATGGCCCTGGGCTGGGCTGGCCAGAACTGATTTTGCCCAGGCGCGCGCGCGGCGCGGCGCGCAAAAAAGTTTCTGTTTTGACCGGGAATCGATTTGGGTGGAATCGGCATGCTTAAAAATGTAGGAAAAGATGGCTTTGAAATTCTGGGTCAAACTGGGGTACCCCCGGTGACATACCCAGATTTGGCTGGAATGGCCCTAGGCTGTGCTGGCCAGAACTGATTTCGCCCAGGCGCGCGCGCTGCGCGGCGCGCAAAAAAGTTTCCGTTTTGACCAGGAATCGATTTGGGTGGAATCTGCATGCTTCAAAATGTAGGAAAAGATGGCTTTGAAATTCTGGGTCAAACTGGGGTACCCCCGGTGACATACCCAGATTTGGCTGGAATGGCCCTGGGCTGGGCTGGCCAGAACTGATTTTGCCCAGGCGCACGCGCGGCGCGGCGCGCAAAAAAGTTTCTGTTTTGACCGGGAATTGATTTGGGTGGAATCAACATGCTGAAAAACGTAGGGAAAGATGGGTTTGAAATTCTGGGTCAAACTGGGGTACCCCCGGTGACATACCCAGATTTGGCTGGAATGGCCCTGGGCTGGGCTGGCCAGAACTGATTTTGCCCAGGCGCGCGCGCGGCGCGGCGCGCACAAAAGTTTCCGTTTTGACCGGGAATCGATTTGGGTGGAATCGGCATGCTGAAAAACGTAGGGAAAGATGGGTTTGAAATTCTGGGTCACACTGGGGTACCCCCGGTGACATACCCAGATTTGGCTGGAATGGCCCTGGGCTGGGCTGGCCAGAACTGATTTTGCCCAGGCGCGCGCGCGGCGCGGCGCGCACAAAAGTTTCTGTTTTGACCGGGAATCGATTTGGGAGGAATCTGCATGCTTAAAAATGTAGGAAAAGATGGCTTTGAAATTCTGGGTCAAACTGGGGTACCCCCGGTGACATACCCAGATTTGGCTGGAATGGCCCTGGGCTGGGCTGGCCAGAACTGATTTTGCCCAGGCGCGCGCGCGGCGCGGCGCGCAAAAAAGTTTCCGTTTTGACCGGGAATCGATTTGGGTGGAATCGGCAAGCTGAAAAACGTAGGGAAAGATGGGTTTGAAATTCTTGGTCAAACTGGGGTACCCCCGGTGACATACCCAGATTTGGCTGGCATGGCCCTAGGCTGGGCTGGCCAGAACTGATTTTGCCCAGGCGCGCGCGCGGCGCGGCGTGCAAAAAAGTTTCCGTTTTGACCGGGAATCGATTTGGGTGGAATCGGCATGCTGAAAAACGTAGGGAAAGATGGGTTTGAAATTCTGGGTCAAACTGGGGTACCCCCGGTGACATACCCAGATTTGGCTGGAATGGCCCTGGGCTGGGCTGGCCAGAACTGATTTTGCCCAGGCGCGCGCGCGGCGCGGCGCGCAAAAAAGTTTCTGTTTTGACCGGGAATCGATTTGGGTGGAATCTGCATGCTTAAAAATGTAGGAAAAGATGGCTTTGAAATTCTGGGTCAAACTGGGGTACCCCCGGTGACATACCCAGATTTGGCTGGAATGGCCCTAGGCTGGGCTGACCAGAACTGATTTTGCCCAGGCGCGCGCGCGGCGCGGCGCGCAAAAAAGTTTCCGTTTTGACCGGGAATCAATTTGGGTGGAATCGGCATGCTGAAAAACGTAGGGAAAGATGGGTTTGAAATTCTGGGTCAAACTGGGGTACCCCCGGTGACATACCTAGATTTGGCTGGAATGGCCCTAGGCTGGGCTGGCCAGAACTGATTTTGCCCAGGCGCGCGCGCGGCGCGGCGTGCAAAAAAGTTTCCGTTTTGACCGGGAATCGATTTGGGTGGAATCGGCATGCTGAAAAACGTAGGAAAAGATGGCTTTAAAATTCTGGGTCAAACTGGGGTACCCCCGGTGACATACCCAGATTTGGCTGGAATGGCCCTGGGCTGGGCTGGCCAGAACCGATTTTGCCCAGGCGCGCGCGCGGCGCGGCGCGCAAAAAATTTTCTGTTTTGACCGGGAATCGATTTGTGAGGAATCTGCATGCTTAAAAATGTAGGAAAAGATGGCTTTGAAATTCTGGGTCAAACTGGGGTACCCCCGGTGACATACCCAGATTTGGCTGGAATGGCCCTAGGCTGGGCTGGCCAGAACTGATTTTGCTCAGGCACGTGCGCGGCGCGGCGCGCAAAAAAGTTTCCGTTTTGACCGGGAATCGATTTGGGTGGAATCTGCATGCTGAAAAATGTAGGAAAAGATGGGTTTGAAATTCTGGGTCAAACCGGGGTACCCCCGGTGACATACCCAGATTTGGCTGGAATGGCCCTAGGCTGGGCTGGCCAGAACTGATTTTGCCCAGGCGCGCGCGCGGCGCGGCGCGCAAAAAAGTTTCCGTTTTGACCGGGAATCGATTTGGGTGGAATCGGCATGCTGAAAAACGTAGGGAAAGATGGGTTTAAAATTCTGGGTCAAACTGGGGTACCCCCGGTGACATACCCAGATTTGGCTGGAATGGCCCTGGGCTGGGCTGGCCAGAACCGATTTTGCCCAGGCGCGCGCGCGGCGCGGCGCGCAAAAAATTTTCTGTTTTGACCGGGAATCGATTTGTGAGGAATCTGCATGCTTAAAAATGTAGGAAAAGATGGCTTTGAAATTCTGGGTCAAACTGGGGTACCCCCGGTGACATACCCAGATTTGGCTGGAATTGCCCTAGGCTGGGCTGGCCAGAACTGATTTTGCTCAAGCACGTGCGCGGCGCGGCGCGCAAAAAAGTTTCCGTTTTGACTGGGAATCGATTTGGGTGGAATCGGCATGCTTAAAAATGTAGGAAAAGATGGGTTTGAAATTCTGGGTCAAACCGGGGTACCCCCGGTGACATACCCAGATTTGGCTGGAATGGCCCTAGGCTGGGCTGGCCAGAACTGATTTTGCCCAGGCGCGCGCGCGGCGCGGCGCGCAAAAAAGTTTCCGTTTTGACCGGGAATCGATTTGGGTGGAATTGGCATGCTTGAAAACGTAGGGAAAGATGGCTTTGAAATTCTGGGTCAAACTGGGGTACCCCCGGTGACATACCCAGATTTGGCTGGAATGGCCCTAGGCTGGGCTGGCCAGAACTGATTTTGCCCAGGCGCGCACGCGGCGCGGCGCGCAAAAAAGTTTCCGTTTTGACCGGGAATCAATTTGGGTGGAATCGGCATGCTGAAAAACGTAGGGAAAGATGGGTTTGAAATTCTGGGTCAAACTGGGGTACCCCCGGTGACATACCCAGATTTGGCTGGAATGGCCCTGGGCTGGGCTGGCCAGAACCGATTTTGCCCAGGCACGCGCGCGGCGCGGCGCGCAAAAAAGTTTCTGTTTTGACTGGGAATCGATTTGTGAGGAATCTGCATGCTTAAAAATGTAGGAAAAGATGGCTTTGAAATTCTGGGTCAAACTGGGGTACCCCCGGTGACATACCCAGATTTGGCTGGAATGGCCCTAGGCTGGGCTGGCCAGAACTGATTTTGCCCAGTCGCGCGCGCGGCGCGGCGCGCAAAAAAGTTTCCGTTTTGACCGGGAATCGATTTGGGTGGAATCTGCATGCTTAAAAATGTAGAAAAAGATGGCTTTGAAATTCTGGGTCAAACTGGGGTACCCCCGGTGACATACCCAGATTTGGCTGGAATGGCCCTGGGCTGGGCTGGCCAGAACTGATTTTGCCCAGGCGCACGCGCGGCGCGGCGCGCAAAAAAGTTTCCGTTTTGACCGGGAATCGATTTGGGTGGAATCGGCATGCTGAAAAACGTAGGGAATGATGGGTTTGAAATTCTGGGTCAAACTGGGGTACCCCCGGTGACATACCCAGATTTGGCTGGAATGGCCCTGGGCTGGGCTGGCCAGAACTGATTTTGCCCAGGCCCACGCGCGGCGCGGCGCGCAAAAAAGTTTCCGTTTTGACCGGCAATCGATTTGGGTGGAATCGGCATGCTGAAAAACGTAGGGAATGATGGGTTTGAAATTCTGGGTCAAACTGGGGTACCCCCGGTGACATACCCAGATTTGGCTGGAATGGCCCTGGGCTGGGCTGGCCAGAACTGATTTTGCCCAGGCGCGCGCGCGGCACGGCGCGCAAAAAAGTTTCCGTTTTTACCGGGAATCGATTTGGGTGGAATCGGCATGCTGAAAAACGTAGGGAATGATGGGTTTGAAATTCTGGGTCAAACTGGGGTACCCCCGGTGACATACCCAGATTTGGCTGGAATGGCCCTGGGCTGGGCTGGCCAGAACTGATTTTGCCCAGGCGCGCGCGCGGCGCGGCGCGCAAAAAAGTTTCTGTTTTGACCGGGAATCGATTTGTGAGGAATCTGCATGCTTAAAAATGTAGGAAAAGATGGGTTTGAAATTCTGGGTCAAACTGGGGTACCCCCGGTGACATACCCAGATTTGGCTGGAATGGCCCTAGGCTGGGCTGGCCAGAACTGATTTTGCCCAGGCGCGCGCGCGGCGCGGCGCGCAAAAAAGTTTCCGTTTTGACCGGGAATCGATTTGGGTGGAATCTGCATGCTTAAAAATGTAGGAAAAGATGGGTTTGAAATTCTGGGTCAAACTGGGGTACCCCCGGTGACATACCCAGATTTGGCTGGAATGGCCCTAGGCTGGGCTGGCCAGAACTGATTTTGCCCAGGCGAGCGCGCGGCGCGGCGCGCAAAAAAGTTTCCGTTTTGACCGGGAATCGATTTGGGTGGAATCTGCATGCTGAAAAACGTAGGGAAAGATGGGTTTGAAATTCTGGGTCAAACTGGGGTACCCCCGGTGACATACCCAGATTTGGCTGGAATGGCCCTGGGCTGGGCTGGCCAGAACTGATTTTGCCCAGGCGCTCGCGCGGCGCGGCGCGCAAAAAAGTTTCTGTTTTGACGGGGAATCGATTTGGGAGGAATCGGCATGCTGAAAAACGTAGGAAAAGATGGCTTTGAAATTCTGGGTCAAACTGGGGTACCCCCGGTGACATACCCAGATTTGGCTGGAATGGCCCTGGGCTGGGCTGGCCAGAACTGATTTTGCCCAGGCGCGCGCGCGGCGCGGCGCGCAAAAAAGTTTCTGTTTTGACCGGGAATCGATTTGTGAGGAATCTGCCTGCTTAAAAATGTAGGAAAAGATGGCTTTGAAATTCTGGGTCAAACTGGGGTACCCCCGGTGACATACCCAGATTTGGCTGGAATGGCCCTAGGCTGAGCAGGCCAGAACTGATTTTGCCCAGGTGCGCGCGCGGCGCGGCGCGCAAAAAAGTTTTCTCTTTTGACCGGGAATCGATTTGGGTGGAATCTGCATGCTTAAAAATGTAGGAAAAGATGGCTTTGAAATTCTGGGTCAAACTGGGGTACCCCCGGTGACATACCCAGATTTGGCTGGAATGGCCCTAGGCTGGGCTGGCCAGAACTGATTTTGCCCAGGCGAGCGCGCGGCGCGGCGCGCAAAAAAGTTTCCGTTTTGACCGGGAATCGATTTGGGTGGAATCTGCATGCTGAAAAACGTAGGGAAAGATGGGTTTGAAATTCTGGGTCAAACTGGGGTACCCCCGGTGACATACCCAGATTTGGCTGGAATGGCCCTGGGCTGGGCTGGCCAGAACTGATTTTGCCCAGGCGCGCGCGCGGCGCGGCGCGCAAAAAAGTTTCTGTTTTGACCGGGAATCGATTTGGGTGGAATCGGCATGCTGAAAAACGTAGGAAAAGATGGGTTTGAAATTCTGGGTCAAACTGGGGTACCCCCGGTGACATACCCAGATTTGGCTGGAATGGCCCTGGGCTGGGCTGGCCAGAACTGATTTTGCCCAGGCGCGCGCGCGGCGCGGCGCGCAAAAAATTTTCTGTTTTGACCGGGAATCGATTTGTGAGGAATCTGCATGCTTAAAAATGTAGGAAAAGATGGCTTTGAAATTCTGGGTCAAACTGGGGTACCCCCGGTGACATACCCAGATTTGGCTGGAATGGCCCTAGGCTGGGCTGGCCAGAACTGATTTTGCCCAGGTGCGCGCGCGGCGCGGCGCGCAAAAAAGTTTCCGTTTTGACCGGGAATCGATCTGGGTGGAATCTGCATGCTTAAAAATGTAGGAAAAGATGGCTTTGAAATTCTGGGTCAAACTGGGGTACCCCCGGTGACATACCCAGATTTGGCTGGAATGGCCCTAGGCTGGGCTGGCCAGAACTGATTTTGCCCAGGCGCGCGCGCGGCGCGGCGCGCAAAAAAGTTTCCGTTTTGACCGGGAATCCATTTGGGTGGAATCGGCATGCTGAAAAACGTAGGAAAAGATGGCTTTGAAATTCTGGGTCAAACTGGGGTACCCCCGGTGACATACCCAGATTTGGCTGGAATGGCCCTAGGCTGGGCTGGCCAGAACTGATTTTGCCCAGGCGCGCGCGCGGCGCGGCGCGCAAAAAAGTTTCCGGTTTGACCGGGAATCGATTTGGGTGGAATCGGCATGCTGCAAAACGTCGGGAAAGATGGGTTTGAAATTCTGGGTCAAACTGGGGTACCCCCGGTGACATACCCAGATTTGGCTGGAATGGCCCTGGGCTGGGCTGGCCAGAACTGATTTTGCCGAGGCGCGCGCGCGGCGCGGCGCGCAAAAAAGTTTCTGTTTTGACCGGGAATCGATTTGTGAGGAATCTGCATGCTTAAAAATGTAGGAAAAGATGGCTTTGAAATTCTGGGTCAAACTGGGGTACCCCCGGTGACATACCCAGATTTGGCTGGAATGGCCCTAGGCTGGGCTGGCCAGAACTGACTTTGCCCAGGCGAGCGCGCGGCGCGGCGCGCAAAAAAGTTTCCGTTTTGACCGGGAATCGATTTGGGTGGAATCTGCATGCTGAAAAATGTAGGAAAAGATGGCTTTGAAATTCTGGGTCAAACTGGGGTACCCCCGGTGACATACCCAGATTTGGCTGGAATGGCCCTGGGCTGGGCTGGCCAGAACTGATTTTGCCCAGGCGCGCGCGCGGCGCGGCGCGCAAAAAAGTTTCTGTTTTGACCGGGAATCGATTTGGGAGGAATCTGCATGCTTAAAACTGTAGGAAAAGATGGCTTTGAAATTCTGGGTCAAACTGGAGTACCCCCGGTGACATACCCAGATTTGGCTGGAATGGCCCTAGGCTGGGCTGGCCAGAACTGATTTTGCCCAGGCGCGCGCGCGGCGCGGCGCGCAAAAAAGTTTCCGTTTTGACCGGGAATCGATTTGGCTGGAATCGGCATGATGAAAAACGTAGGGAAAGATGGCTTTGAAATTCTGGGTCATACCGGGGTACCCCCGGTGACATACCCAGATTTGGCTGGAATGGCCCTGGGCTGGGCTGGCCAGAACTGATTTTGCCCAGGCGCGCGCGCGGCGCGGCGCGCAAAACAGTTTCCGTTTTAACCGGGAATCGATTTGTGAGGAATCTGCATGCTTAAAAATGTAGGAAAAGATGGCTTTGAAATTCTGGGTCAAACTGGGGTACCCCCGGTGACATACCCAGATTTGGCTGGAATGGCCCTAGGCTGGGCTGGCCAGAACTGATTTTGCCCAGGCGCGCGCGCGGCGCGGCGCGCAAAAAAGTTTCCGTTTTGACCGGGAATCGATTTGGGTGGAATCTGCATTCCTAAAAATGTAGGACAAGATGGCTTTGAAATTCTGGGTCAAACTGGGGTACCCCCGGTGACATACCCAGATTTGGCTGGAATGGCCCTAGGCTGGGCTGGCCAGAACTGATTTTGCCCAGGCGAGCGCGCGGCGCGGCGCGCAAAAAAGTTTCCGTTTTGACCGGGAATCGATTTGGGTGGAATCTGCATGCTGAAAAACGTAGGGAAAGATGGGTTTGAAATTCTGGGTCAAACTGGGGTACCCCCGGTGACATACCCAGATTTGGCTGGAATGGCCCTGGGCTGGGCTGGCCAGAACTGATTTTGCCCATGCGCGCGCGCGGCGCGGCGCGCAAAAAAGTTTCTGTTTTGACCGGGAATCGATTTGGGAGGAATCTGCATGCTTAAAAATGTAGGAAAAGATGGCTTTGAAATTCTGGGTCAAACTGGGGTACCCCCTGTGACATACCCAGATTTGGCTGGAATGGCCCTAGGCTGGGCTGGCCAGAACTGATTTTGCCCAGGCGCGCGCGCGGCGCGGCGCGCAAAAAAGTTTGCGGTTTGACCGGGAATCGATTTGGGTGGAATCGGCATGCTGCAAAACGTCGGGAAAGATGGGTTTGAAATTCTGGGTCAAACTGGGGTACCCCCGGTGACATACCCAGATTTGGCTGGAATGGCCCTGGGCTGGGCTGGCCAGAACTGATTTTGCCCAGGCGCGCGCGCCGCGCGGCGCGCAAAGAAGTTTCTGTTTTGACCGGGAATCGATTTGGGTGGAATCTGCATGCTTAAAAATGTAGGAAAAGATGGCTTTGAAATTCTGGGTCAAACTGGGGTACCCCCGGTGACATACCCAGATTTGGCTGGAATGGCCCTGGGCTGGGCTGGCCAGAACTGATTTTGCCCAGGCGCGCGCGCGGCGCGGCGCGCAAAAAAGTTTCTGTTTTGACCGGGAATCGATTTGGGAGGAATCTGCATGCTTAAAACTGTAGGAAAAGATGGCTTTGAAATTCTGGGTCAAACTGGAGTACCCCCGGTGACATACCCAGATTTGGCTGGAATGGCCCTAGGCTGGGCTGGCCAGAACTGATTTTGCCCAGGCGCGCGCGCGGCGCGGCGCGCAAAAAAGTTTCCGTTTTGACCGGGAATCGATTTGGCTGGAATCGGCATGATGAAAAACGTAGGGAAAGATGGCTTTGAAATTCTGGGTCATACCGGGGTACCCCCGGTGACATACCCAGATTTGGCTGGAATGGCCCTGGGCTGGGCTGGCCAGAACTGATTTTGCCCAGGCGCGCGCGCGGCGCGGCGCGCAAAACAGTTTCCGTTTTAACCGGGAATCGATTTGTGAGGAATCTGCATGCTTAAAAATGTAGGAAAAGATGGCTTTGAAATTCTGGGTCAAACTGGGGTACCCCCGGTGACATACCCAGATTTGGCTGGAATGGCCCTAGGCTGGGCTGGCCAGAACTGATTTTGCCCAGGCGCGCGCGCGGC